>JAMXDD010000005.1:35846540-36446540 GCA_024733475.1 Syzygium grande | reverse complement strand
ATTCATGAACTGCACTCAAATTTCAGAACATTATCCATGAAAACAACCGAAATTAGTCCTATAGCGAGGATTAAGTTAGCAAGAACTCATAATTCACTTGAGCTTAAGTATGATTTCTGAACACGCTCGTCATCATTCAACCTGTTGGAAGTAGTGTATATAAGTAAAGCATGAGTTCAGGATATAAAACAAAGACAAGAAAACAAGAAGACCAATTAATCTCGCCAGAGCGATCGTAAATTCATGTCCCCGTCCCTTGTCTATAATTATCACTTCACCATCGCTTCACTTGGATAAGTTTCAATATAGAAGTTAGGATTCGTGGATGACTCTCACTCAAGAGACTTGGCAACATTTGAGCACCACACATTTCATTGAAAGCCTAATCCTTAGGCCAAACAAACCTTTGGTGACGTATGTATGTCCCCGACACAAGTATACTTGTTTATCGGCTCCTGTAATTTAAACCAGTCTCGAACTGACCTTTGTGAGATTGACCATGAAAACCCCGACATTCGAGTGCTTCAACGCGTGCATGTCTTTCCTGGTCACTGTCAGGCTCCATCCATTACAATTCTCGAAATCGCGGTCTGCTTTGAATAGGTTAAACGTCTTCATCTTCTTGTTGTTTCCGGGACCCTCTGCGAGGTAACCGGTGCTGCTCAGGTAGGTCTTCAAGAATCGCGCTTCCCGTTCCCAGTACTTAGTCCTTGTCTCTGAAGCTGGGGCGTGGACTATTGGCGGTGGCCTTGTTGCACTTATTATTTCTTCGACCACTTCCTTAGGAGCCTAGAAAGATCAATCACCATAAGTACTAGAAGATATCTAAGAGTTTTAATGTCAGACATGAGAATGGAAATTTTATGATAAATCGTTGTTGCCGGAGCTTTAGCAGACAAATTTACTCGAGGGATCCATCAAGACGACAATCAAATCTGGGCAACTGACTCTCTGGCTATCAATTAGGCGATAAATCAGACAGTCCTCTCTTCTGGTCACATGGTTGAGTCAAATTTAGTTCTGTTCTGACTCAAAACATTACAGCGTAGCCACAATTTATGCTGGGATAGTCGACCTGTCTAATCAATATGGTAAACGATATGATTAACAAAACCATGCTTTATTATGCAATTCAGCGTTAATTTTAATTTTCCGGAAGCATGATTAGCTAATCAATCAAAGTGGTTCTAGCAATAAATTCTCCTTAAACCCCCTGCTAGTCTAGCATGAAATTCAAACCTCCCATTGACTCCAAGTTCTACTTACATCATTCATTCGCCATGGAATTCCAACATAATATGATCGCATCGCTCCATTTCAGCAGACATCTTCAAAATAACTTCGTAACTTCAATGCAGCAAACATACATTGCCACAGGCAAAAGTTTCATTTCAAACAACCACTCATAGCACAAATCAAGGACCCACGACAATTAGGACAACATAAACTAAACGCACCTTGAAAGCTTCTTGGAGGACTTTGCTGTTAAACCCGTGAAGCAGATCGCCAATGCTAGAGTACGCCCCGATTGATGGCTCCTAAAATAAAATGGATGTTGTTCACATACACGGACGCGGTTAATAGCCAAGGTCAATCGCACAGATCAAAGTTAAATTTACTAAGAAGAGGACCCGAACATACATATTCGTCTTCTTCAGTATTCGTGAAAATGGCATGGATCCGGAGCTTCTCGCGCTCGGGCTCCAAGCTGCTCTGCACGTAGAAAATGGTACCTGGCCAGAGCCTGTAAATGTCCCCCCTCCTCAAATCGATCCTCTTCACGTCATTCTCATCAGCCCAGTTCAGCCTTCCACTCCCTGTTTCACCTCAGAAGGAAATGCACTTCAGAATTTTCCTACTTCAAATTGATCGAACTGGTTTTGCTCATTTCATTTTGTTGATCTTCTCAACATCTAATCCTCTCAAACATATCTAATTATAACGAGTAAATTAAAATATACACTACAAGGGACCAACAACTTCTTAAATAGTATGGAAATTTGCAACTAGTCCAAAATTAAACCCCCGATGACTGGCCCGAATGTAATACTTGTGTCCTCTACTACTTAAACACCAAGTTTAGCAGTATAGCATCGCCAACTGAGTATACCTACTGCCTAGACATTCCCCTAGAGTCACAATATGTCGGCAAGGGACATTGGCCGTGAAGGCCGGTTTGGTTGGTCCGAGGAAACGGCGCCCCTCTGATCTCATCTGGTGTGCCAAGGTTAGGCGACACGGGGGCCATGAATCCAATCCTTTATCTGACACACGGTTGGTCGGAGACACCAACGAGCGCGCCGTGCCGAATAAAGGATCTTCATCTATTCTGTTTCGGCCTGTGGGTTTTTTACTTGACACCCAGGAACCACTCAACATTGGCATAGAAATCACATGAAGTTATCAAGTTCCACCATCACTGATGTAACATTATATTACCCGTGCGGACGTAGAGGACCATGTCCGAGTGGAGGAGCACGGGGAGGAACAGAGCGTTGGGCTCGAGCGTGATGAACTGCAGGCGGTAAACCCCCCGGGCTCCGTCGCGCACTCGGACCTCCGAGATCTCTCCGTATTCCGTCTCCGAGACCGGCGTCCTGTCCTCCCTCCTGACCACCATGCCAACGTCCTCTCCTCCCTCATCCGTGTCACGAACACCCCGAACGCTGACGTCGCGATCCCTCGCTCCGCCACCTTCCACGCGCAGAGCAGGGACGGCGACGATAATGAACAAGAGCACCGAGAACGTCACGGCCAAAGGCTTGTTCCCCATGTTGCCAGAACTTCACGCCACGAGAGAGAGAGAGAGAGAGAGAGACTGAGTTCAGAGCTTGAGGGAAGAAGAGGAGGTCGGTGGTGATATAGGGGAGGGGTACGTGGGGGTGCATGAGGGACACGTGCGGGAGAGGGCAACACGTAGCGGGCGCTCAAAGCCCGGTACACGACGAAGCTGTTGAGATTCTCGTTGATCCATTCCGTGCATGACGGAGGAGGAGTTGCACAGAGAGCGCGCTCCGATGATGTCGAAGCAGAACGATGATGAGTTTGGGCCGAGGAAGAAGATGAAGATCGCCGGAAGCAGAGGAACCTTCTCGTGGGCCGGACTTTTATACTGTCTTCTTGTTGGACGTGGGGCCCAAGAAGCCTCGAATCGATCGTGGGCTCCCGCCATTCGGTGAGGCCCGCGGACGCGACTCGAATGCGAAACCCCAGATGCGGCGCGACTTGAACTCGACTATCTCAGACCCGGCATTCAGACCTGTTAGACGGGCGGTTCGAGTTTGGGTCATGTTGAAATTGGCTCGATCCAAATAGACACATTTAATACGTTTTAATCGATTTCCATGCAATACAAATTTATTGACTCATACCCAATACTTCTATATTCAAAGTAAAGTAAAAGCATGGAGTGAGCGAACCTGAGATCGAGCAAGGATTAGGTCTAAGTAAGTCGAGAACCCATTTCACACCTATGTTAATCCCATTTATGACCCATAGAATTGGGTATAAACCCATTTATTAAATATAACTAATCCATAAAACAATCCAGCCCATTAAATATGAGTTAAAAAATAGGTTTATAACCCATTCTGACAAGTCTACCGGCACAAAACGTCTCTTTAACTCATTCTTAATGATACGGTATCAAAATTGAAGTACGTGAAGCAATACATACAAATATGATGCACGATAGACCCATCTGACAAGTCTATC
This sequence comes from Syzygium grande, assembly GCA_024733475.1. Taxonomy (NCBI): domain Eukaryota; kingdom Viridiplantae; phylum Streptophyta; class Magnoliopsida; order Myrtales; family Myrtaceae; genus Syzygium; species Syzygium grande. The sequence continues at coordinate 36,442,826 of JAMXDD010000005.1, read as the reverse complement.
GGCACGAAACACCTCTTTGACTCATTCTTAATGATACGGAATCAAAATCGAAGTACGTGAAGCAATACGTACAAATATGATGCGTGATGACTGATGAGCATGTGAAATTAATTATTCGTTATCGGTGGTTCTAACTTTAATAATTCGATTGACTACGACGTATCGGTGGTCCTAACTTTAATAATTCGATTGACTACGACGTATCTTGCGAATGAATTTATCGAAACAAAAAAACAACATTAAGTTCGTTCGTCGAGTTTAATGACACTAGTCCAATATATGTTTCTCGTTTCCTAAACTAAATTAAAATTCGGACCCAAGAAAGAATTGTCCAAGATGAATATTGCGTGGAGAATTCTGCCGGAATCTAAATTTTAGGCTCCGGCCAAACGAAAGTCAAACCCAAAGATTCCCTCCGGATGCCATCAATGTCCAAATCATAAGCCTCCAAACATTCGTCCACGCTTTGCTCATTTCGTCCCCACATTTTCTGGCCTCTCATGCCTCCCTTTAGGTCCATGATCTCATTCTAAACAACGAATTATTGACGGACACATAGACTTATTCCATGTCATTCTAATAGTTTGGTAAACCTAAGGTGAGGCCGATCGAGACAGAAAGTAACACGCCGTGCGTCGTTAACTTGACCCAATATGAACGGCGCATGCGCTTAATTTCGTCTCATCGCTATTGACCGTCTCTGCGTAAGGAGCGCGATGTAATAATAAAATCCCGAAATCTTGTCAAACCACCCTTCAATTCTCATACGGAAGCCGGCACTCATCCACGGCAAACCCCGTAGCTTTCTGTACCTAGGAACGAGGTTGCGTACCTCCCTTGCGGATGATAAATTATGTGGACACGAAGCAGCCTTGGAAAAGAACAAATTTTAAAGAACGTGCCCATGTTTTTGTCCGTTTCGAGCGGGAGCAATATGAGGAGAGATCATAGCCAATAGAGGTCACGCTCTAATGTTGCGCCAATTTAATGCTTAAAGACAATTTTTTTTTTCCTGATTTTTTATTGGGGGGTAAAGCTTATCGTTACGGTTCGATTTGATTTAATTAGAGGACAAGTTACTTTGTTTTTATCCGGGCTTAGACGAATTGACTTTTGGTGGGATGGGGCGTGGCCTTATCTGCCGTCTTGGCTTCATCACCATTATTTCCCAGCTTGTGGTTGTTTTTCGGATTGTGACCCCCAAAAAAAGAAAATTCCTCAATCAAGTTGGACATCATGATCTGGTCAGTGTCAAAACAGTACACAAGTGGGCTAAAAAACCAATGAGATTTTTTTTATGTGACCCTAAACCATATGACATCTGATTTTTTTCTTTTTATATATAATATGGTCCAACAATGTAAAAGCTAAATCCAGGGAAAAGCGACAAAAAATAAGACAAAGAACAGGGAAAGAAAGGGAGGTGGTCCTTCCTGATAGATTTGTCGTCAACAGCATCGCTTCTTGTTCACAAGTCCCACGCTTCGAAAAGGTGGTGTTGGCAGCAGCTTTTAAATTGAAATGGTTTAGGGCAAAAGACTCGTACCCTGATCTAATCTTCGAGAAGCGCAGAGATTTCGCTTTGCTTAGTCAAGCTGGGTTAACTTCTTGCATAGTAAATCTGGAGGTGCGTCGATCAGACGGGAGCAAATTTCTTTCGGGGGCTTGCTCGGCGTTTGACCCGCGTGTGCTACAGAATAAAATCAGTGACTTTTTGATATGCTATTCTTCAATTATTTGCACATTGCTTAAAATTTTCCTGATTTTGGGATTCAAATCTCCAAATTATGTTCCCTAAAATTTATCGTGCGTCAAAGCTAAAAATAAATGCTGTACCGTGTTGTCTCTACGTGATAAGTGGGGATATAAGCAATTCGAGTCGAATCAATGCGGCTTTATTTCGAACGAGCTAAACTTATCAAGTTCTGCCGAGCTCAAGCTCGCGGGGCGTCTCAAATCATGTTTTAGAAAGGCTTGAGCTTGACTCAATCCGATCATTTAGTCGGCAAATTTAAGTTTAAGCTCAAACTAAGCCTAAACTCAAGATGGAGCTCATATTCCGAGATTAACCCAAAATTTCAAAAAATAACTCTATTCGTTTATACATTTTATATTAGTAAAGCACACGAAAATGAACTACCCAATTTGTGTTTATGTGCTGGTCAGTCGAGCGTTTCATGCTCGAGCTCGACTTGATTAAGTACTCGAGCGATTCAAATTCAAAGAAAAATCGACCTAATTAACTGTTTCTACCCTAGAGAGACAGGGAGAGGCCGCGTAGAAAGATGTGAAAAGGAATCAAGCTCCATAAAATTGATGAAAAATGCGTGTGGCCACAAAGAAAACAAGAATTTTGAATCAATCGAGCATTTTCTTGTCTTATTTTTTTCGTTTTCTACCCCCAAAGAGCCCAAGCCCAACACATCCTTAGGATCCTCTTCTAATCTGGTGAAAAGGACACCACAACATAAGGTTGCTTGTACCCATTGAAGATAGAAGATCCTCCCCACTCCCAATTGCCTCATGCCCTAAAACCCCCTCTGTTTCCAAAATAATAATAAAAAAAAAGCACCTCTTTAAAATCAAATCGATTACTAAAATCTGTTTTTTTTCTCTAAGTAGAATCTCACTCTCAATCTTCAAATCTTTTGTACTCCACAAGCTTCCTCTCCATCTCTCCCCTACCGCGTGTGTCCCGTGTACTTACTTAATAGAGCCTTAGTACCTAAGTATTGTGACACGCCACGATAATATTCCCCCACGGAATGCTCTCCCTCAGCGCGAGTGGAGACAAAATTGACCATCCCGGTCGTAATTTCAAAAACCATGTTTGATTCGCGGTTCCGACACTTCGAAAGGCCGACCCGAAAAACCGCGGCTCGATTCGTTGAATTACACCGGCGATTCCTTGTGCTCGGAACAACTTGCGCTTTAATCAAGCTTTGCCTACCGACGTCGACAATTAAATTCAAGTGAAGCCATTTCAAAATTTAAAAAAAAAAAAGAAAAAAAAAAGCCGAGCTAGGATTCACTTGAATTGAGATGCGAGATTTGAATACCCGTACCGTAAAAAAAAAAAAGATTTCTATAAATCTCTTGCATGGGGAGGTGGGTTAGTTTGTGATCCAACAATTAAGATAATTTGTGAGTCTTTTTTTATATGTATAATATATATATATAGTCTTTTCATCTTTAATATGCAAAAGGAGTATTGGCTTTTCGATGGGGAAACAAAAGGGGGGAGGAAAAAGGAAGAGAAAGAGGAATGGAAAAGGAAATCAAAAGGGAATAAAAACCGGCTGATTGAAAGATGATGGGTGGATGTCAAATTGGCAAATAGTAGTAGTGTTGGAGTTCGATTTGAAATGCTTATATATATATTATCGCAACGAGATCCTTTTCAATGCCATATAATTGCGAAGAATATTTATCGCAACCGTGACGTCACGTTGGTTTTCTTCGATATTTTATTGGCCTCATCTTCTTCCTTCTTCTTCACCTGGGAGCAACTTTTCTTGCATGAGGAGAATCACATGATGACGATAAAATCAATATTCGAAAGCGCCGGATCGACGAGAGATGGAAAAACGCGACGTGGGACTTGAAATTATCGTTCGCAATGTCATATGATTATAATTAATTTTTCCATGGATCGACGTTTCGTGGAGCGACAAGAACGGTGTCTTTCTATGAGTTAAATTGGACCCGAGCAGATCCTTAAAAGGCTCCATCTCAATTCTCGTATGAATTTTGAGATAATTGGGATATAAAACTTTTGGAGGGTATTCTCTCTATCTGGAAAGACAGATATAGGGGGACTTGGAGACGCAGGGTGTGTGAGCACCGACACTTAAAAATAATGAACGTATCCGTGAAGCATGCCGTCCTCTCTAGTGGTGAGATAAGATTCACGAGATTGTTTTTTTGACAAGTTATATTTTGAAATAAAACGGTTAACATCGGCGAGCACACGGACATATATTTAAGCTCGAGATCGTCTTGATTTCAAGACTCCCTATTCTTGTTAATTCCGCCAATTATTCATCTTCTTGTTTCTCGATTATCTATTTGATTAAGCAAATAAACCCGGGACGGTACATAAGGCGAGTGTGTTTCTTATAATTTAAGTCTTGACAATACATGGTATCATTTGGACCTATGTAAAGATTATGTCCTTAGATTCATTTAACTAAATTAAAATGAGATTCCGACCGTCCTTAGATTTATTTAAACTAGATAAAAATGGGATACCTTACAATATAGTAGTATAAATCTATGCTTAAATGCCAAGAAAATCCCAGCCCAAAGGAAATCCTGGGGAAAATAAAAAGAACATGCTTTGAGCTGTGCTCTAGATGAAGATAACAATTTTGCTGGAGTGATCTTATTAAATTCTTATTTTCTATTATCGGAATAATAGACAATGAAACAGTCTCTTCATGTCAACAATTCAAAAGCTGACATGAAATGATAATGTTCCAATTTCGACAGGATTGACTTTTCCCCGTCCGATGTGGAACTTTGAGACCTCGCAAAAACTTCCCACCACTTATAGGACCGATGCCAGATACTCCTCCTATACGTGTGGTCAAGTCCATTCCTGCTCCTTCGTCCTCGTCACAATGAATGTGGGCATGTTCTCTCATCGGATTCTGCTTTGATACCGTATTGTAATAACATAGCTCGTTCCACTTTGGCCACTTAGGTGTTGCATGAAAATCATTCTAGTTCTGCTCAGAACTGATTTTTTCATCTTTCAGAATCGGTTTTGGATGAAAATCCATTTAGAACGCATTTCATTTTTCTATTTCCGGGACAAGTTTGCTTCCAAAACCGATTCTAAAACCGGAAATGAGAACAAAAAAAAGTTGATTTTTCATTTCCGAAACAAAAGTGAGAACCATTTCTGAGGAATTCATTTTCTTCAACACACATATTCATATGGAAGTCACGATCTTTGAGGTGAGAAAAAAAAGTAAAAAATCAAAAATTTCAAAACTTAACAGAATGGTTTAGAATCCGTGGCTACCCACTTTTAGCGAAATTTAAATTTTGTTATGTACCGAAAAAAATAAAAATAAAAATAAAAAAATTTCAAAATTTCACAAAATAGCTTAGAAAACCTATGGCCACCCACTTTGAGCAAAATTTAATTTTTTTAGTTGCCAAAAAAATAAAAAAAAAAAAATAAATTATAAAATTTAAAAATTCATAAAATATCTTAGAATACCCGCCACCAAATTTGAGCAAAATTTTATTTTTTAGGTGCTTAAAAAAAAAAAAAAAAGTAAAAATCAAAAATTTCAAAACTTCACAGAATGGGCTTTAGAATCTTGTGGCCATCCACTTTGAATGAAATTTAAATTTTTTAGGTGCCGAAAAAAAATTAAAAAAAAAAAAAATTTTAAAACTTCATAGAATAACTTAAAATACCTGTGGTCACCCACTTTGAGTGAAATTAAAATTTTTTTATATGCCAAAAAAATAAAAATAAGCAAAAAGGTAAAAATTTCAAAACTTTACAGAATGGCTTAAAATACCTGTGACCACCCACTTTGAGCAAAATTTTATTTTTTTAGGTGTCGAAAAAAATAAAAAAAAATTTCAAAACTTCACAGAATGGCTTAGAATACCTGTGGCCATCCATTTTAAGCAAAATTTTAATTTTTTATGTGCCGAAAAAAATAAAAATATAAAATATAAAAAACTTCACATAATTGCTTAGAATATATGTGGTTACCCACTTTGAGTGAAATTTAATTTTTTTTAGGTGTCGAAAAAAAAATAAAAATAAGCAAAAAAGAAAAATTTTCAAAACTTAGCAGAGTGGTTTAGAATACATGTGGCCATTCACTTTGAGTGAAATTTAATTTTCTTTAGGAACCAAAAAAAATAAAAAAAATAAAAAATACCATTTGGGCATCTAAAAAAAATTAGATTTTACTCAAAGTGGGTGGCTAGAGGTATTGTAAGTCATTCTGTGAAGTTTTGAAATTTTTTATTTTTTGATTTTTTTGGGCACCTAAAAATATTTAAATTTCACTAAAAGTGGGTGGTCACAGGTATTCTAAGCAATTCTGTGAAGTTTTGAAATTTTTGATTTCTTGATTTTTTTTTGAAAAAATTCAACAAATTTCCTATTTTCCCAAAATCTAATTTTTTTTTTAATTTTCTCGACATTTTGATGATTTTTTCTAGAATTTTTCAATTTTTGGGATTTTCTGAATTTTTTAAAAGATTTTTATGAATTTTTCATATTTTTTTATTATTTTTATTCCATTTCTAAAAAAATAGATTTTTATTCCTGGAAATAGAATTTTCTGTTGTTTATCAAACAAGTTTTTATTTCAAGAAATAGAAATTTTGTGCTGTTATCAAACGGGTTTCTGTTCTAGAAATAGAAATTTTTTGTCAGTAGCAAACGGATTTTTTTTCTCAGAAACTCATCCAAGAACCAGAAATAGAAAAATCTATTTCTGGTTCAGGAACTCATTCCGGAACAGAATGGTTATCATTCGCTACCTTAGCTCCCCCCCCCAAAAAAGGTACTTATTTTGATTCATCCCGAAACGAGTATCATGAAAAACCCATGCGACATGACCGCTAGTCGGAGGGTTTGATACTTCTAAATCTCTTAATAAGGCCTCTCTTACTTGACGTGGGACTTTAAAATAGTATTGAATCTCCACATATTTTACGAGCTTCATCCTGTATCGCCCTACGCACATTTACTCGAATCAGAACACAGAAAAAGCTAGGGGTGAACCCGATAAGGGCCGATGGCAGTCGCCACCCCTAATTGTCGTGCATTCGGTGTGATTCTTCCGTATATTTTCTACACTTTTCAAAAAAACTTTTACGTAAAGATCGATATCTCACCCCTCGCTTCATAACTTAAACCAAATATGTCGACTTTCCCTCTTTTAAGTTAAAATTCTAGGCCCAATGTGCAAGCTCTATTTGTTTTTTGAAAAATGAATAATTCAGAAAATATTTTCCTAAAGTAAAATTACTTACAAAAACGAAAAAACGCAAAAAAACACATTTCTATCGTCCACGGAATATTTAGACATAAATTACTGTCAATGATGAAAACATTTTTCAACAGCTAATTCTTTTAAGGGATAGGAGCGATCAATTTTAAGGAAAATACATTCCAGAATCATTTATTCTCCGTGAAAAGACGAACGAAGCTTTGCTAAGCGCTTCTAGAAAACTTAACCGTCATGCCGAATCCGATGTCGATCCTCTCCCAAGATTTTTACCGGCCTATCGAATTTGGCCGCGATTCCGACGACGGCGACGCCAAACCCTCTTTTACTTAAACAGATCGGCATCGGATCCAACCCGATCCGGGCGTTCACACTGAGAGCTCGTTTTTTTTTTCTCTTAATGACCCTCGTTTTATTTAATCAAAGCAAAAAAGCAACCCCGATTAAGACATGAGTGCTCCATGCGAATTAACTATAATTCTCACAAAAAATGCGCGCGCGCACATATATATATATATATATATATATATATATATATATATATACACACACACACAACAGAAGAGGGCCTAAAAACATCTTTTTTGTAGGTTGCATACTTTATCATAAAGCCTTAACGGCGGAGAAATTAATAATAATCGATAACGATGATGATAATTAAATGGGAGGAGGGGGGGGGGGCGTGTAGATAATGTTTCTTCCGCACTTTATCGTACGCGGGAAACGGACGGACAGGATTTGATCCCGATCGGTGATGATTGCACCCACGCGCACGGGAATATATTCCCCCCCCCCCCCCCCGCGCGCGCCACCGCCACCCCCGCCCCCACCCTTCGTCCCACGTGTGCGTGCGTCCTACGCGCTGACCTGGATGCATGCCCATGCCCATGCATGACCGACAGAAAGCCGGCCCCCGCGGTGGGGCCCCCCCTTCCCCCCCTTCCCCCTTTGCCGGTTGGCGGGGCCCCCGCGGGCCCCGGGCCAATCGTGTCGCGGCTCCGCCCCTGTCGTGTCGCGGGCCCCGCTCCGGAAGGCGGGGTCTCCCTCGTGAAGTCACGTCAACGGGGAATTTGTTTTTCTCTTTTCTCGCTTGTTAATTATTTTCCAAGGAATAAAATGAGGGGGACGCAGCACCGTTTGCGGAATAAATCGAATTTGTTTATCGACGTGGCAGCGAAGCGTGCTTTTTGTTTTGCCCGATGTTTTCAACGATAGATAAGTGCATTGGAAAGTTGTTTATCTTGTCGTGCAAATATAATTAAATATTAAAATTTTTATAAAAAATACAATCAAGTCTGTAGAGTTTGTTACGAGAGAACAATTGAGTCTTAAAAATTTATTAACTCGGTGCAATCAAGCCATTTCATTAGCTCGGTCCGATGGAGCATGCTAATAAATTTTCGAAATTTGCATTTTTTTTAACTAATGTGTATGCGACGGAAATTCTTATTCACATGGCTTCTCGGATTTCAAGTGATCATGGATGAAGCGCGTATTTGTATCATTGCCGGTCGGCGGCGTCGGTCGGGAAAATTATTGAGACTGAGGATGAATTCGTGCTGATCAAAGAACAAGAACGATACTTCAAGACGCGATTAAGCAAAATTTGAACATATCTTTCTTTTTCAATTCATCGGTGGATCTTATTATTTCAACATGAAACTTTTAATCAGCATCGATCAACAGAACGACTTCGGCTTGTTGAGTCTTATGAAGGAGAAGCTTGATTTGAAAAATTCTATCAATCCAGAGACTCGTTTGCATGATATACAAGTTTAAGGATCATGTTGAAGTATATTATATGCAAATTCATAGACTTAATAGGCAACTTTACCTAAAAATTACATTAGAATTAGACACATAAACGATCGGGACATAATTGTCATTACCAACTCGTTCGATTATTGATGATTAAATATGGGCTGCAAATTGAAATGCCCAAGTATTATTTGTGCATCATTTTTGTAATTCGATTTTTTTGGTATCCTAAGTAATATTCGTGCGTCATTTTAATAAATCGTTTTTGCAATTCGATTTCTCTTCTTTTTTTTTTGTGGGTATCCTTGGCATTACTTTTTACCTTTCTTATAGTGTGAAAGCGTTGCACGGGACATTCTTAAGGAGCACGTCTACAGATGGGGCCCCCGTACCCCGAGTTCAAAAAGAAAGAAATCTAGCGGGTTCTTTTTGGCCCTTTTCTTCTTGATCAATCCACGCCAACGGCCAGGCGCGACTGGTAAAAAGTAAAAAAAACCCCTATTTAAATGTTGAAAATTAAGAAATTCCACACCCGGTGAGAATTAATTTATTTGACGGCTATTCCCGATACCGACCTAAGAGATTCAGCTGCGTTAAAAAGAAAAAAAAAAGATCGCTTTGGGATGCTTAATTCGCTTAAGTAGAAAAGGTGATTGGTGGTGACTAGAATCTTGTCGATTGCATGGCTAAAACCTACCTATAATAGTTAGTTATGTTTTGCAATCAAAATTTCAATTACTGTCGAGCAATTTCTTATTTCTATTTTCAGCGCTTACAATTGTCAGTACCTGTAATTCGGCATATTAATTTTGAACATTTATTTGAGCCCCTCTTGCGTTTTTCAAGTACATTAATTAGGAAAAATACCATCGAAAATCCTAAATAATGCCCACCGCCACACCAATAGACCAAACTTTTTCCATGTTGCCAAAACCCCCAAATTTGTGCTAGTATGCCGGACATTACCATCTATGTGCCGCAAAATGGATAATGAACAATATGAACCATAATGTGAGCATATCAACTTGAAAATAATTAACTTTGCCCATCGTGACATGAATACTTAAAACTTATTTTTTCGTGTGACCGATAGCCCAAACTTGTACTCGCGTAACAAAAATGCAAAAAATTAGGGTTTTTTTTTTATCGTCACACTGATATAAATTAGGAGATTTTGGTGACACTCATTGGTGTTCCAATGGGAATAGTTTATAATTTTTGGTGACAAAATAAAAAAAAAATCGAGACACTGGTGAAAGGGTATAGCTTCGAGTTTTTTGTGTTATTAACTCCATTAATTGCGACAACCTAATAACCGTCCTTGCCCCCTCTTCATGTACATATACTTGAGCCCAATAATCTTATAAGGTATAAGAACATAGTAAAAACGAGAAAAAGTGATTTTTGTTTTTATTTCGAAGGCAGGTTTATATCGAAATAAATGTCCTGAGCACGCGAGCTAACGTTTTTCCAATTTTGTTGCTTTTTCGAGCACTTCCCTTGTGTTTACACTGGAAATACTAGTCAATGCCCCCTAGAAAGTTCAAATATTGGAGAAAAGATTTCTCAACTAAACCCCTTTTTAGCTCCTCATTAACCCCTCATTAACGGTCGAAAATTGGCTATTGTGATGTAGAGAGAGGCGCTTGTTCCTTTTGCTATTTTTTATGCTAAAGAAGAAAAGTGACCGTTACTATTTAAAGGAAGACGGTAGGTTCTTGTCAATAATTTCCATCCATCTTCAAAGGAAAGACCGAATGGCGGCTTGCCTCCTCATCGTCGCGTAAGTAAAACACAAGCCCTTTTCACGAGTTCCATTCACATCGGGAGGGCGGTCGGTCCAGCTTACTTTTCACGCTCCCTAATGGGAGCACTGCATCTAGCCTTTGCGATGCGGGTTTTTTGCCCAGATCGATGTCAAACATAATAACGCGATTGATGGTCGGTCGATAGTTAACCGAGTAGGTCATGTGTTGCGTCGCGAGTGCGCTACAAAAGCCCAATACATTTATCCGGAGAAATTGCCAACGGGAAACCTAAAACCAAGCCCGTTAATATATCAAATTGGACATATCTTCACTTAAAAACTTAAACCAATGAGTTGTACACCGTGAGATTCCTTCGTCGGAACACGAACAGATTGGGGGTGGAGCAAGAACAAATACTAGGTTAGAAGTGGAGCACCAATCAACTATTGATTATGATACGTACAAAAGCCTGATACCTTATCCCGCGGAAGAGGCCAAAAGAGAACATAAATCCGAGCCTGTCAATATATCCGGTTGACCCACCTTCATTCTAAAGTTTAAGCCAAAAAAATTATGGGCCACTTAGAATATGTTAACTACTTCATACCACGCTAATTATCCGACATGTGTATCTCAACATGTTGAATCCTCAACGAGAGTCTCGGTATATTACCTCGCGCTTCCACCGTATTCATGCCAAACCATGATCTCTTGTGGGCCAAGCTGTAAAAACCGTGACTTTGCATAAACTTTTGAAGGTTGGAAGACCGCTTTCTCCACCTTTTTCCCCCCTTCTTTCACAAGTGCGACTTTGAGTGGGGAGGTGGGCTTTGTGCTGGCTTCTGTTTCAACCTTTTCCTTTTGCTTCCCTGCGTCTCTTTTTGGGTGGCGGGGCTCCGCCTTTTGCTTTGTTTTTCCTCCTTTGAGCTTTGGGGACTTCGAGGGGGATGCGAACTCCAAGCTTTTCGAGCTTTAACGCCCGCAATTTGACCCCCTTTGTCGTTTTTCGGTTGGTGAAAGGGCTTGGCGCTTCGGGAGATTTGCTTTCCCGAGTTATAATGGTGTTCTGCCTTTTGGGACTCTCATCACGATAAGGTCCCTCCTATCTCCCTCCCTCCTCTCTCGAGTCTCTCTTCCTCGCTTGCTGCGGTCAAAAGGAAGGAAGCAAAGCACGGAAGCAGTCTTTTGCCATAATCATGATGAGATTAGTGACTAATGATGGAGAGATTATGATGTGCTTGCCAACTTGTTGTCAAGGCTCGATTGTGTAAACTCTAGGGCAATCATCCATTGATCATTTCTTGGAGCTTGAGCTAGGTCCCAAGTGGTTTGTACTTTTGATTGAGGGAAAACAAAATTAATGGTCTATGAACTTTGGGCCTCAGGTATGATTTTATCTCCGAATTTTTAATTTGTTCAACATTGTTCATGAACTTTACCCCTATGTGTAATGTGATCCCTGAATCTTAAACTTTTGGTACATGTTCAATTTAATTCCTAAATTATATGAAAATGTTGAATATTGTCCATTCATTAATTCAAGCTCAATGACAAATTTGAACATTTTCATTAAGTGCATGGACTAAAGTGAACATCTACAAAAAGTAGATGAATTATATTGAACAAATTAAAAAATTAGAGACCGCATGACACATTGGGTAAAGTTCATGGGCCATATTGAACAAATTAAAAGTTCGGAGACAATATTGCACATTAAGCCAAAGTTCAGAGATCATTTGTGCCATTTTCCCTTTGTTTTAGTATGTTAAACACATATACTTCATTCAAAAGGATTGCCATTGAATTCTCTAATCAACTTGGAAAAAAAGGAAAAAAGAAATCTCTTGTTTGCAAAATTATGCTAACAACAAAAGAAAGGAACCTTTTCCTCTCACAAAGAAAAACCGGTAATTTAGTTGATTTTTTTGAGTGATTGTAACATGCACCCTAACATATATATATTTTTTTTTCACAAGCGACCTTATTTACCGTTGATTGGATAGTTAGAGAGAGAGAGAGAGAGAGAGAGAGTAATTAAGACCCTTAAATCAATGATGGGTAAGATTACTTGTGTGAAGTTCTTTTTTACACTTATGGGGTGCGCTTCGGGGGCTTAAGCTTATGGTCTTTAATATGATAATCGAAAGCTGGATAATCACTATCAACGACTTCAAATGCGAATATTCCACTTTGTAAAAAAAAAATTGAGGCATGAGATATCAAAATTATTCACAAGATCTCGTGCTCATATATATTGGCGCGCGCCACACACACAAAGAAAGCTGTATAAAACGTGAACAAGAGTTACGATTGAAGCTTAAACTTATCGAGTAAGGTCAAAGTCGATTGGCTCAGCTGATCAGGTTCGAACTCTCTGCACATCGTACCCAAGTTCGAATCCCGCTGCCAGCGAGTCCCCTTTGGTAGGCAATATGTAAATCCACTTTAAGAACTTCTAGGCCTGCGGTATGCTTTGACATCGACATGAGGTGATCCCTTCCTCCTGAGGAGGCCAGCCGTCTCCTGACGAGATCACGAATTCGATCCGCCTTTACGGGGCGAGCCTTCGAACGGCTCGTGCCACGTTACCCCGGGGGGCCATCACGGCCGTTCACCAGCGCGCCGGTCGCCCTCCTCTCGCCGCTTTTCGATGCTCGTCGAGGGGAAAAAAAAAAAAGGACGACAGAAAAGAAAGAGGGCGGAGGGTGGGGCCGAGGTCCAATCGTAAATTTGACACGAGAGGAAAGGGGAGGAAGGAGGAGGAGGAGGAGGAGAGGCTTGAGGCTGAAGCCGCAAAGAGATTATTATGCCCATCATCTCCGACACTTGTCGACCATGTCATCCTCGTTCCTCGTTCGTTCATCCATCCCCTCCACCACCGCCCCATCCCCGGCCCCTCCTCCCGCTGCCATATAACCCCACCCCCTCCCATCTCCACCGGACTCCCCCACCCTCCCTCCCTCCCTCCTCCGCCGCCGTCGCCGTTTCCGAAACTCGAAACTTTCAAGCCTCTCCTCCAACACCCAAAGACCAGGATCCCATCGAAACAGGGGACAAAGGGGCCAAAAGGGTGCGTCTCCCCCGAGCTATGAGAGTTCCCGTCACTTCCCAACCGCAAACAACCGCCGCCGCCGCCGCCGCAGCCCAGTCCCTCAAGCCCGCCTCCGCCGCCGTTCCCCCCGCCCCTCTGCTACGAGCCCACCTCCGTCCTCGACCTCCGCAGCCCCGCGTCGGAGAAGCACCCCGAGGTCTCCGCCGTGACAGGGGGCGGGGGCGGCGGCGGCGACGGCGAGGATGGGTCCGCCGGCCTCCATTGGGACGAGCATGTGCTCCTGGACTGGGACTCCATTATGAGGGACTTGGGCCTCCACGACGATTCCGTCCCTCCCTTCAAGGCCAACCCTCACTTCTGCCCCTCCGACGCCTTCCCCCCGCCGCCGCCTCCACCCCAGCACCAGCAGCAGCAGCAGCACCACCACCACCACCACCAGCACCTCGAGCCGCCGGGTCACTTTCTCCCCCCACGACTTCGCCCTCTCCGACGCCTACCCGAACCCGCTCGACTCGTGCGCCGACTCCCCCGCCGGATGGAACGGCGGCCTCGGGCCCGATTTCTTCGGCGAGCTGATCCAGGCCGCCGAATGCTTCGACTCGAGCGAGCTTCAGCTGGCGCAGATGATATTGGCGCGGCTCAATCAACGGCTCCGTTCTCCGGCCGGCAAGCCCCTCCAGCGAGCCGCCTTTTACTTCAAGGAAGCGTTCCAGTCGCTGCTTCTCCTCCAGTCCGGCTCCAACCGGGCTCCGGCTCGGCTCTCCTCTTGGCCGGACATCGTCCAGACGATCCGAGCCTACAAGGCCTTCTCCGGTAACTCTCCGATCTCCATGTTTACGCAGTTCACGGCGATACAGGCCCTCCTCGAGTCGTTCGACGGCTCCATGCTCTTCCACGTCGTCGACTTCGACATCGGCTTCGGTGGCCACTACGCTTCGTTCATGAAGGAGATCGCGGAGCGAGCCGACTCGTGCAAGGTCCAGCCGCCGATCGTGAGGATCACCGCCGTCGTGCCGGAGGAGTTCGCGATCGAGACGAAGCTCATCAGGGACAACCTCTCGCAGTACGCGCACGAGCTCAAGCTCCGGTGCGACGTCGAGTTCGTCCTCGTCCGCGCCTTCGAGATGCTGTCCTTCAAGTCCATCAGGTTTGTCGATGGGGAGAGCCTGGCGGTCCACCTGTCGCCGGCGATCCTGCACCGCCTCGGGCCGGCGAGCAACGTCGCGAGGTTCCTCGGCGACGTCCGGCGGCTGAACCCCAGCATCGTCGTGTTCGTCGACACCGAGCCGTGGGCGGACGCCGCCCCCCCGGCGTCGTTCAAGAGGAGCTTCCTCGGCTGCTTCGAGCACTACGCGACCGTGTTCGAGTCCGTGGACGCGGCGACCGGCGGCGGGGACTGGGCGAGGAAGATCGAGGCGTACCTGCTGCGGCCGAGGATAGCGGCGGCGGTGGAGGCTGCGGCGGCCAGGAGGGCGGCGCCGCCGTGGAGGGAGGCGTTCCATGGGGCGGGGATGAGGGCGGTGAGGCTGAGCCAGTTCGCGGACTACCAGGCGGAGTGCCTGCTGGGGAAGGTGCAGGTGAGGGGGTTCCACGTGGCGAAGCGGCAGGCCGAGCTGGTGCTGTGCTGGCACGACAGGGCCCTCGTCGCCACGTCAGCGTGGAGGTTTTAGTTTTCGCTTAGGAGCGAGGGGGGATGGTGGAGGGGTTAGGGTCCTCGAGGGTTCCGTTAATTGCACAATAGTCCCCGTTGACCCGATTTTTTTGTTTCTTCTTCTTTCTTTTTTTTTTTTTTTGGTGATGATGGTGTCTTATTGGGGTGTGATTTCGTCTTTCCTGGTTAAAAGCTCTCGACTTACTTGCATATATAAAATCCAAACACAAACATGTTTGGTGGGTATACATCATAGGGTTTTCGTCCCTTTTCTTCTCATCCTCGACCTTCGCCCCCCCCTTTATTTTATCCTAATTTTCATTTCTGGCCTTTTCTTTTCTTGTATCGATGCTCCGAGCAGAGAGGGTATGGAAACCGGACGACATGATAGTAGTATCGACTATAAGGTAAATCGAGAACGCGCGATTAAATCGGTGAGAAAACCAATGTCTATCGTGGGAGAAAACGAGGAATAGGAGGAGGAGGAGCCGACACGTGCGAGCACGTGACGATACTATTGTTGTTGTGGTTGTCTGAATTTCTCGTACCCAAGTTTAGATGTGGTTGTCCTCTTTCTGTTGGTCATGTGATTCGAGTGACCTTGAGGTTGATGGACTTCCTACTTTTGATAGACAATCTTCCGAGGAATTCGACAAATTTTAAGGAGCGTCGCGTCGTCGGCTTAATATGCGCGGACAAGACATGAGATTGATTATTCGATGGGATGACCAGGAAGTGCGTCGAATCAAACATCGACCAGAGGTTTTTAGAAAGTGCTGCTGATTTGCTGTAGTTCCAGTTCACAGCCCATGCGTATTTAGTGGCGATTTCTGTCCAACCCATCACCATCGGTTGACATGGATGCAATGGAGTCTGCATAAGGTGACTTGATGGAGACTGAATCATTGGAGGAATCAAGAATTTGCAACATTAGGACGGAGGCGGGGCAAGAGTCGAGCCGTTGACCGCGCTCAGGGCCGAAAGTATTTTGCATGACAATCGAAAAACAACCGCCACTTCAACAACGCTATTTTCTTCTTGCCAACGAGTTGACAAGCTTTCGTATGCTGAGGATGTTTCATCTCCTTGCGCCTGCGCATACACAAATGGAATCTCTAGATGTGCACGATCATGTGTAGACATTGCTGAAACAGAAAGAAAACAAGTGCATAAAATCAAACTCAACACAACCTCGAGAAGCAGCGAAATCATATGCCCGAGATGGTTTCTCCAACATCGATTTGACTGCACATAATCTTAGTCGTCTTTCTTTAGGTTCGCCGTCCCTCCTATCGACCATAGAATGACCAAACAAAACTCCAATTGAAAAATAAAAGGACAATTATTCATAGGAATACAAAGAATTGGGCAAGAGATCACACTGCTTCATGATACAAAGAATTATGGATGGCAGCACTTCACAAGAAAAAAACGAAAGTGCGATAGTGTTGTAACATCCAGATCCGTCCTCATCTGCTCTGGCCAGTTAGTGTTACAAGCAATGTGCATGTTGTCTACTATGGCTCAAACTTAAGAAGAAACTATGTATACTAGAATTACAGTTACAGAAAGAAAGGGGTCAAGGGTATAAGATTAGTGAGACCAAGGAGATCCGTATTGAGTCGCCATCAATAGAATAGTTTGACAAGGTCTATGTTATTTCTGCTGCATACTGTGTTTCATTATTTTCAAGATAAACTCTCTCCTCCTTCAACTGTTCTCCTCACTTCCGTGTGATTGAAGGACTGAAGTGGAGTTGTGTTCAAGGTTAGCGACCGCATCAGGGCCGCAGATTCGGGTTAATTCCTCCTGTTAAGCAAGAATCAAAACAGAAATAAAAAAGATGCACAGAAACAGGTGTGAATAATGAAATTTGTCCATTTGCCAGCTCTGCACTATCTGCCAGCACTAAGATAGAGCGGATAATTCAAGAGTGTTGGTAAAATAAGAAGGAGAGAACTGAATGCAACGGTCTGCTCTATCCAAAACCTTGATAGCACTGTTCTCAGATGTAAGTTTCTCGCATTCCTCTGAAAGCCTATGAAGCTCATCTCTCAAAGTGCGATTCTCATTGCTTAGTGTCTCCACCCGTGCCTGTAGTTCTTCGCACTCAGCCTTTACCAAAGAGAGATAAAGTTATGTATAAATCAGACAAGCGGCTAATATGATGAACAAACATTATCACAGAACTCAAGTATTGACATAATGATAAAAATTAAGTGCACCGAAATCAATGACTTCATACCACAGTTACTATTCATTAAAAAGAAAAACTACAAAAGCGGGGTACTTTGATTTTATTAGTGTAAGTAGGGATAATGACACAAACAGTCCTTGAACTTTGGCCTGATGTGCACTGTAGTCCCTAAACTTTTAATTTATTCAATATAATCCATGATCTTTAGCCTAATATTCAATGTGGTCCTTAAACTTTTGGTACATGTTTAATATAATCTATGAACTACATGAAAATATTCAGTATAGTCCCTACGTTAAAATTAATGAAAGGATTACATTGAACATTTTCATATAATTCAGGAACTAAATCGAACATGTATCAAAAGTTCAAGGACGAAATTGAACAAATTAAAAGGTTAAGGACTACATTACACATTGGATTAAAGTTCAGGGACCCCATTGAACAAATTAAAAGTTTAGAGACCACATTGCATATTAGATCAAGATTCAGGGACTGATGGTGTCATTTTCCCATGTAATTATTGGAAAGGACCAGTTCACCCACGTAAAATTCTGATAATTCCCAAATACAAGTACAATGATAACAAAATAAAGTGCAAACTGGATGTGTAAGGACTGCACATGTGCCTATTGAGATACAAGGAGCTTCGTTGAAGAAGGTTAACTGGGAAACACAAGGAACATAACAAATACAAAAGCACTCGAATGTGCATCATACCTGCTTTCGTAGTCTTGACCTTCTAGCTGACTCCCTGTTAGACTGCTTCCTTCTCTGCCTTTTTAATTCACGTTCATCCTGTCAAGTTATAAAAAAAAATTAAGAAAAAGTTCATCCGTATCAGCACGCCACATTAAAGACAATATGCTCGGTAGGATAGCAAAATCCTGTAAAAACATGTCGATAAACAAATCACTAGCTAGGCAGATGCCTCATGAGAGGATCAAACATCTATCGAACCCATCCGGTCCATGTTACCTCCAGATTGGGAATGACCAATCCAAGGGAAAGCTGACACCATGTCATGACCATTACTCCCTCAAACTACTTTTCTCTGTTTTTTGGGGTATCGTTTACTTAAAAGAGAAGGGGGTCAGTAAATTATATTTTCTTCCTAAGCACACACTATCAGTTGAATCTATAATATTAAGAGCTTTGAGCACACAAATGTCAAAGTGGCTCATCACAACAATGTGGTAGCAACACAGTGTAACAAGCCAATCACAAATGGGTGGTTTCACAATTTAAGTATCACGTAGGATCACAAGCACATTATGTGGACAATACGATTGGTCGATTATACCATATCACCCAAGTGACCTGACACATAAAATACTTTTTCTACTACATGAAAAGAAGGAAAAACGGACTTTTTTTTCTTTATTGTTGGTTTGTTCTTCATTATTTATCATGATGGAAAAATGTCAAGCACGCTTAAGATGATCCTAGTTCCAGTACTGTACTTGGACCCATTGATCAGGCATCATTCCTGTTGGGACAAGAGCTGATGAAGCAACGCCAGTATTTGGCCTGATCTTTGCAGCTCCACTAGCAGAGGACGCATTCCACAAATCCATTCCGATATTCAAATTTGTTGCAGGAGTGGCAACTACAGGCTTCCCTGTTACAGAAGCTTGCATTATTGCCGTATTATTTTGCGCATTAGCTCCTGCAAAAAACCACCATGGTTAGAGACTTCAACATATAGTAAGAAAATTCTAAGTCTTTAGCTTTGAAAGAAAAGTGAAATATATACCATCTGCAAGCATCTGATCAAAGCTTCCTTTCTTACCTGCAGCGAATTCCTGAAGAATAATTGGAGCATTTATAATTAGTGCATGTAAACGACCATCTCAATCTATCGATGAATAAAAAACCTAAGCTCCCAGAATAAGTATAACTCAACATGGATTACAAATGCTTCAGACGAAGTTCACCACTACAAGAATGCGACGTTACAGTGTTCCAGTACGCACCAAAAAAATGATGTTCAAGACACACCTGTTGGCTGTTGTCCTCATTTCCATCAGATGAACCCTCACTACCACTATCAGCACTGCGAACAAGCAAAGACATTATCTGACCCAACAAATTCAAGCAGCTCTTCTATCCCAGATCTGATAAAGGAGAGCAACTATACCAACCTCTGGGATGCCCCATCATTTCCTGAGCCTGAAGCAGCCTTTACACCATCTGCAGCCTTCCCACCAACCAAACCGCTGTTTCCAGAAGTTCCTTTGGATTTTTTAGCTGAAGCTCCATCTCTTCCGTCAGCACCTTTCCCATCTGGTTCTACATTGGTTTGTGCTGCAACTGGGGTCTACACAAGTAGCAATGACAGATTAATCTAATGAGATGGATGCTTTCCTCTAATCAGATGGAGAGTCTCCTCCTACTCCTTGTTCGTTCATAAATTCCCACGTTTTCTTTTCCTGGTTTGCATTAGAAAGAGAACCACTAGGTGTTCAGGAGCATATTCCAATCTAGTCAAGAGAGAAGATACTACCGGAGCCATATTAGGATGAGCATAAGGAGGATATATGGCAGGGTACGGCACTGGCGTGCCATATGGTGGGATCAAAGGATGCTGCACACATTTCAAAAAAAATAAAAATATATATAAGTTTGTCTCATCCATCCAAACTAACAGCAAAGTTGAATGTTAGTGCAAATATTACAGGCACATTGTTTCCAAATAAAGAGGAAATTCACCTGGCTTCCCCATAGATAAGGATGAGGGCCTGGAGAAGGCACAGTAGAAGCAAAAAAAGGCGGTGGTGTGGCTCCAGGGCCATAGTAAGCTAACAAGGAAGTTGATAAATAACTTATCAGGACATCACCTGCATTTTCTCCACATATAACTAGACTTGCATACCAAAAGAAACCCAAAAAGTTTCTGCTAAGGACCTGCATAGGACTTGACCAATCAGGATATGATGGTGTAGTTGGTATTTCCTGCATAGGAGACACTGACATCAAATACCTTCTTCCAGAAGGATAAAAGTTGCACATCGCTTAGCGAAACAAAATCCTGATATCATACCTGAGTTGAAGAAGTAGGTTTGGAAGGCTTAGGAGTTGTGCTTTCTTCCCCGGTCCCCATTTAGGAGAGATCCCAAAACCTTTTAATGGTCAATTGTCCCCAGCTAATCACACTTACACTTTGTAATATCTATGAGACACCTGCAGGCATCATTAAGTAGAATTAATCACACATAAACAACTCTTCCATGGTATATCCGTCAGCTCTTTAGTTGATAACAAACAGAAAATCCAGTCCACGACGTCGGCAGCTCCCTTTCCTAATGCATGCATTCCAAATAACAAAAGATCCAGGAAAGACCTCTAATTACACATGCCCAAAAGAAGAAGAGACCGACTGACTACATCTCTCTCTCTCATATACATACATACATACATACATACATACATACATACATATATATATATATATATATATATATATATATAAATGGGGTATGGGTATGTGCTCGAGTGCATGAGCATGCCCCCCTCCATGATTGTATTAACATGTTAAAGACCAAATATATCACCAAACAACTCCAGATCATTGTGCATCAACTTGAGGGTCCAAAGAACAATAGTACTACTACATATCCAAACAATACAATCAAACAGCATCAGAGTGACAAGATCAATCAGCAAAACGGCCAGTCTGCAATACATTAACGGGCACTTCTACCTTTAAGATCCACAATAATCAACAGACAGGATCGGGCAAACAAGATGCTACAGGAGCTTATTCTGCAAATTATAATGAGCAATTGAACAAGAAAAAGTAATTTCATCCCCTAGACAAAATCAGGAAGGAAGTCATATACAAAGCACAGGACCGGCTGCTCTTCTACTTTGTTCCATCTTTTTGACCATCAAGGAATCCTGAGCTGAAAACTCCTTTTTTTCTTTTTTATCACAGCAAGCATAGTCATTAATTTCAGCCAGCCATGATCGGTATATCTTGATTCAATTCAATTAAAGGTCCATGCAATATGTAACTGTTAGGCGGATATTTAAAACATTGAATCGTGAACGAATCTGCTGATTTGATCTGAATCCGTGGGTTCATCATTATACATCATATTTAACCTATCAAATGATACAACAATATATTCTGATAGCTTAACACCGTAAACTAAGTTCTGCCCATGAACGATTGCTCTGTATGTTTAAATGCGATACTTGACAATGCGCTGCACTGATTACGGATCAGCCCATTTACTCTAAAGTTGTAACTGAGAGATCCTACTCTAAAACTTCTTATTCCACAAAATATATTTCACACGACTCGTAAATTTGAGATTTCATGTTCACCATCCTTATTTCGATTCGACAATTCCAAGAGCGAGGTTACAACAGCGGCATCAGTCTGCAACCCCTCTAATTTTTCCACAAAGCCAAATCTAACTCTCTCTCGAGAGAACCACTACATAGTACATAACTTCCTTAACAGTCGCAGCATCAATGCCAAAGCTCTCTCTACCGTCCCAAAAATTTAGATGGACAGTAGCCCCCTCGCACACAATCTTCTCAAGGACGCTTCCCGACCGTTGCGACCTCTGACCGGTACGAAATCCGATAAAAACATCCTTCTACAAACTGCCGAATCTCCGGCTAACTTCCCCGACAAGTGTCCCCGAGACAGACGCCCGAAGAGCAAATCCAAGACACCGAAAAAAACCAGAGCAGCAGCAGCAGAACACGTCCACGTAAAGTCAAGCGCATATTTACCTCTCACCACACATGACGAAACGCTCGACAGACAAATTTTGCTAGCCGTCGAGCAGCGCCGCCGTCACGCCCCGCCCCGGCACAAAATTAGCGCCGGAGAAAAAACAACCGCCGACGGAGAGAAACTTATCCACACCCGGCACGCGCGCGGCGCACGCATACGGGTACGGAGATAGAAAGAGACAGAGAGACAGAGAGAGAGAGACAGAGAGACCTGGTTAGAGAGAGAAAGAGAGAGAGACACACACACAGAGAGAGGAGGAAATCCAGCTGGAATCCCACGAAGCTACTAGAAACTCCCTCCCTTCGAACAACCTCCTCCTCCTCCGAGTCGGATCCGAAACGCTCGACGATTAGGGCTCGAGCGCGCACCCTCCGACCAATCGCCGAACGCGCCAACGAACGAACCACACCCGCAACACCACCAAGGCGGACGGACGGGCGGTCGGGGGGAGATTGACGGCGGTCCTCGTCGCAGCCGCGGCCGCAGCGCGCGCGCACACGAAGCAGCGTGCCCGAGCGAGCGACAGACAGGAGAGAGAGGGGGGGAGAGAGAGAGAGATCGCGCGATGGCCCGTTTCGCGACGTGGTGTGGCCGTGTCCGATAGGGCGGTGACCTAGGGTTTCGCTGGGCCGACACGTGCGGGGCGGTGCCACGGGATCCAGCTGTCCACGTCCCATAGGTCCGTGCCCCTCCCCTTCCCCGCCACCACCCCCCACCATCACCACGCCCCCAAACCCCGCGCTCCGACTCATCGGGTGGGCCCCGCCGGTCTGGATAATCCCCGATATATTTTCCAATTGATAATTGGGGCCCCCCCGCCTTATTTTCTCGCGTCCGTGCGCTGGCGCATTATCTGCTCCCGTAAATTTATAATAATCGGTCGGGGGGGTACCATTTATCACCGGCGGCTGTGGGAAAAGCCTTTCGCGTCCTTGTCTCCCCCCGGTCCGCGCGCGCCCTGCCACGTCAGGTGCAACCCGGGGGATCGCCCGCGCCTGGGCCAACCGACCCGACCAACGAATCAACGCCCTGTCGCGCGTGGACCGAAATTTTTCTAGGCGGTCGAATATATGGGAGGACACAATAGAGAGGGGGGCAAAACAAATAAAAATAAAAAAAAAAATAAAAAATAAAAAATAAAAAAATTTGGGATTGGGTAGAGCTTTTGGCAACGATAAGAAAATAGGTTTAATGCAATAAAAGGCGGAAAAAAAAATAACAATCCCAAATTGGTTTATTTTTTTTTTTTTTTTTTTTTCGAGCCGCGGATAAATCCGGAGCCCGTGCACCCGCCGCCGCGTTTTTCCCCGACTGATTTCTGCATCGCGGAAAAGCCGTGGATTTGGTACGCCGGCGCCGCATTTGTCTCGGACTAATTTTCGTGTCGGCAAAACTCCTAAATTGGTACACGCGCGCCTCGTGTACCATCGAAAAATCTCGAGGTTGCCATAATTTAGGATAAATGCGGATGTGCGTACTAGCTTGGGGATAAATGATATCTAAGTGTACGGATTTGAGATTTTTTGTAAAACGGAGATTAATATTGGTAAATGTGGCGCGGATGTATTAGTTTATAATTTCTGGTGATATTTATCGTAAGAAAATTAAAGTAACTATAATAAGTAGGGAAACTATCACCAAAAACCCTAAATTATGTCCATTGCGATACATTTACCCAAAACTTTGTTTTGTGATACCAAAAATTTCAAATTATGTACGTTATGAAACATTTACTCTCCGTTAGAGTTCTGTTAAAAATGTTCGTTAAAACTCTAACACAGTGCTAACGTGGTGGCGCTCGCATGGCGCCACATCAGAAAATAAATTTTAAAAAAATTTAAAAAGTCACAGTTCATTGTCTTCTCGGTCGGCTAGAGCTCTTCCAGAGCTCGTCTGTGGCTTCGTCGTGGCGTGGACCATGGTGGCCGCAAGCTCGAAGCTTGGCCATGGCCGCTCAAAATGGTGGTCGCCGAGCTCAAATTTTTGCCTTCCGGGAAAAATTTGGCCAAAAAGCTTGGGCAAGTAGATCTTTGCCTTTCGGGAGCTTCGTCGCCGCGAGCTCGAAGCTTGGCCATGGCGGCCACTCAAGCTTGAAGCTTGGCCGAAGTGGATCTTTGCCTTCCAAGAGCTTCGTCGCCGTGAGCTCGAAGCTTGGCCATGTGGAAAAACTTTAGAAATGGAAGAAGGAAGAAATGTAATCTATGTTGAAGAATACGAACTTCATCTGAGAGCCTCACTCCTCTCTTGTGTATATTCCTGTTTATATAGTACATACCATTATCAACTAACACTCAAGCTTACAGCTCATATACCAGAAAATACAACTGAGCAACTAAACTAACTGAAGAACCAAATCTGTACACCTTGAACTAACAAAATGTTAACTATTCTGTTTTCTCTTAGCTTTAAAAAACAGAATCAGATATGCAGAAATAGAAAATAACCGTAGAAGTAGAGGAAGCAGAGGACTTAGTTTGCTATCGGTATCTTCAGCTTTCCTGTAGTCTCAACATCCCCCCTCAAACTGGGTGCAGGTTTGAAACCCAAGCCCAGTTTGGTTTTGAGAGTGGAATGATTAAGTTGTGGCAATGCCTTGGTGAAAATGTCAGCAAGCTGGCGATGACTAGGGACGTACGGAACTTGTAAGGATCCCAAGGAGACCTTTTCTCTGACGAAATGAAAGTCAATTTCAATATGTTTAGTTCGAGCATGTAAGATAGGATTGGTAGTAAGAGAGATGGCAGATCGGTTATCACAAAACAGAGTTGTAGAAGAATGAAGAGAGATGCCAATATCACGTAGAACAAAACTAATCCATGTAAGATTAGCAATAGCAGATGCAAGAGCTCGATACTCTGCTTCAGTAGATGAGTGAGAGACAGTCGATTGTTTCTTAGCGGACCATGAGATGAGATTGGAACCAAGATATGTGCAAAAACCAGTGGTGGAACGTCGGGTATCAAGACAGCCAACCCAATCAGCATCGGAGAAGCCATATAAGGTCATAGAACTTTGGGAGTGTAGGAAGATTCCTAGATTCACAGTGCCCTTAACATATCGAAGAACTCGCTTCGGTTTATGAAAATCAGCAATGGTTGGTCGCTGCATTTTTTGACATAAAAGATTAGTAGCATAAGCAAGGTCTGGGCGAGTGATGGTGAGATACTGAAGCCCTCCAACTAAACTTTTGTATTCAAGTGGGTTAACAAGATAGATGTCATCGTCCATCGTGTGCAGAGGCCTTATAGATAGTGGAGTTGCTATAGGTTTGCAGTCTTGCATGTTTGCTCTTGTAAGAAGATCAATAGCATACTTGGTTTGGCAGAGAAAAAGGTCAACTGAAGTGCGTTTGGCTTCTATCCCCAAAAAATAATGAAGTGAGCCCAGATCTTTCATGTGAAAAGAGATGCTCAGAGATTTTATGAAATCATCAAGGAACTGATGTGAGTTACCAGTCAAGACAATATCATCAACATATAGAAGCAACAAGATTGTGTCAGTGCCACGATGAAACACAAAGAGAGAAGGGTCTGTGGTGCTGTAGAAAAATCCGAAGTCAAGAAGAAAGTCACTGAACTTCTCAAACCATGCACGTGGAGCCTGTCGAAGACCATACAATGACTTCTTGAGTAAACATACATGATGAGGCAAAGTAGGATGAATAAAGCCAGGGAGGTTGCTCCATATAGACAGATTCAGTGAGCGTGCCATGTAAAAAGGCATTTTTGACATCTAGTTGATGAATAGGCCAGTGCTTTACCATAGCCACTGACAAGACAATACGGAGTGTGGCTTGTTTTACTACTGGGCTGAAGGTTTCAAAAAAATCTACTCCTTCTTCTTGGTGAAACCCTTTAGCAACCAGACGAGCCTTCAACCTGTCAAGACTTCCATCCGATGCTAACTTTGTTTTAAACACCCACTTACAACCTATAACATTCATATGAGCTGTTCTTGGAACTAATATCCAAGTTTGATTCATATGTAGGGCATCCATTTCCTCATGCATGGCCTGAGTCCAGCCCTTATGAGCTAGAGCTGATTTAAGTGATTTCGGCTCAGTTGGAACATTGTATTCAACTAAGCAAGCATATCTGGGATTTGATTTAGCTATACCAGACCTGATTCGAGTTTGCATAGGATGATGGGAAAAAGAACGTGGATGATCTTGATCAGCAACAGTAATGCTTGGTACTACATTATCTGGAGTAGCACATCCTGAGACCTCAAGGTCAGTAGAAGGTTGTGAGGATGACAAAGACATATTTCTGCACTGTTCTATGATGTATGGGACATGAATTTGGCCAACCTCCAGAACTCCAGTTTCTTGCAAATGACCAGTGGTACAGATAGGAGAGTGTCGTATGGGACTCAGCTTGTTAGAATTCAGAAAATCTACCTCATCAACCCATTTTCGATACAGAGAGGTGTAGTGAGGATAGTCACTATTCAGTTTCTTTGTAAAAGGAAAGAAACTTTCATCAAACTTCACATGTCGACTTACATATATTTCGCCATCAGTAGGAACCAGACAGCGATACCCCTTATGACGCTCACTATATCCCAGGAAAACACATGTAAGAGATTGAGGATCAAATTTATGTTGTGCATATGGTCTGAGACAAGGGATAACAAGCACAGCCAAAGACCCTAAGATGATCATAGCTCGGTACTTGTTTAAACAACCTACTGTGAGGTGAGTCCATCTGCAACTTGGGAGTTGGAAGTAAGTTAATGATGTAATTGGCAGTAAAAATGAATCAACCCAATATTGTAATGGGGTTCTAGCATGGTAGAGCATAGTCAGGCCCAATTCTACTACATGATGATGTTTCCTCTTAGAAATCCTATTCCATTCAGGGGGTGTAGGGGCAAGATAAGTACTATTTAATACCACAAGTTGCCAGGTGATGCTGAAATCTAGTGCTAGTGAATTCACCTCCCCATCACATTGAAAAACTTTGATTTTATGATTAAGTTGGTTTTCCACGTATTTAAACATGAGAAAAACGTCATAGAAGTCTGACTTTAGCTTCATTGGATAAAGCCAACTGTAGCGAGAAAAATTGTCAACAAAGATAACATAAAATCTGAATCCCCGAAGTGAAAGTACTGGTGATGGACCCCAAATATCACAATGGATCCTTTCTAGAGGAACTTCAGTTGCAGAAACAAAGAAGGGAAAGGATAGTGAAGTACTTTTAACAAGTTGACAACTACCACACACAGATGGTGCTTTCTTATTGCAGCAGATCCTCTGCTTTGTCGTTGAAGATGCTTCAAGATCTGTAAGTTGCTATTAGCAAGTCGTTGATGCCATATTTCTTCTTCGACTGCCTTATGTCTCTGTGTAAGTAGAGCCTTAGTTTCCTGCGGATCCACTCGGTAGAGCCCCCAACTTTCCTCCCGAGCATCACTGTGGTGTTGGTTCGATTGTCCTTTACATAAACACCATTTTTGTCAAACACAAAAGAGCAGGGAAAATCATCAGTCAGTTTCGAAACTAAAAAAAGGTTCTTCTTGATTTCAGGAACCACCAGTACATCATTTAATGGTAACACATCAAGCTCAGAATGTAAGAATGCATTGCCAGTGTAAGTAATAGGAATACGTGTTCCATTTCCTATCATGACAATATCATGTCCAGTATACTTTGAGAGGTTATGAATTATACCAGGATTGGCAGTGATGTGTGCTGTGGCCCCAGTGTCAGGATACCATTCACTGCCTGTAGGATCCTCAGATATATTGTGCTGCTAGAGCTTGAGGAATAGCTTCATCTTGATAAGAGTTATCAAACCTATACCAGCATCAAAGTGCATCATGTCCCGGTTGTTTGCAGATTTGACATGCTACATGAACTCCATCTATCGCTTTCTCAACCTGCAAATTCTTATAAGTTGCTGAGTTTTGAGTGGGATAAGACTTAGTCTCTTGATACCTCTGTGATGAATCAGCATGTGGTCGAAAACCAGGGCTTGCACTATAGTTGTTAGTCTGTGGTTTAAAATGCTGAACCTCTTGATCCTGGTTCAGATTAAATGGTCTATAATTCTGATTTCTTCCTTGATAGCTATAACCACGACCTCGATTGTCAGAGAAATGACCTCTGCCATATTTACGTCCTCCCCTGAATCCACCTCTCTATCTCATGAAAACCAGATTATGCTGATTTAGTTCTTTGCTAGTTACTATCTTCGGTTCCATCGCTGCATTTCTTTCTCCATAATATGCCAAGTTAGGATTAAACTGATTTGAGGAATAGTTCTGCAGTCTTGTTTCAAATCTTTCTAGCTGTGATATCACCTCATCATAATCAGATTGAGATTTCAAACAATACATGGTTGTTTTGAAGTTTTCATACTCAGATCCTAGTCCTTCCAAGATGCCAAAAACCTTAGTTATTTCATCCACAGGTTTTCCTATTGCATTTAACTGATCACAAATCAGTTTGTACTCTCTAAGATAATCAGATAGTTGTCCATTTCGTTTCTGACATGCCTGCAGTTTCCCCCTCAACTCAAACTCCCTAGCTACTGATTTCTGTGTGAATTGATTCAGTAAAGTCTGCCATACCTCATAGGAGGTTTTCAGACTGATGATTAGCCCTAGGATATTCTCAAAAACTGAACCACTGATCCATGAAGACACCAGTTGATCAGTTTTTACCCAATCAGTGTAATCAAGATTAACTACTTCTGTATCTCTCCTGTCAACTGCAACTTGTATTGTCTGAGGAGGTGATGGAATCTCTCCATTGACGAAGCCAAATAGCTCTTGACTGCGAAGAAATCTATAAAACTGAGCTTGCCAAAGAAGGAAGTTGTCTTCAGCAAGCTTGATTGTAACAAAGTTAGCAATATTGACATGAATAGGAAAAGGATATCCCGGTGTTCTTGCTGCCATTGTTGTGTTTTCATAGAATGAGATCAGAATTCATGGCTTTGCTCTCAGAGAAGGCTTTGATACCATGTGGAAAAACTTGAGAAATGGAAGAAGGAAGAAATGTAATCTATGTTGAAGAATACGAACTTCATCTGAGAGCCTCACTCTTCTCTTGTGTATGTTCCTGTTTATATAGTACATACTGTTATCAACTAAAACTCAAGTTTACAGCTCATATACCAGAAAATACAACTGAGCAACTAAACTAACTAAAGAACCAAATCTGTACATCTTGAACTAACAGAATGTTAACTATTCTGTTTTCTCTTAGCTTTAAAAAACAGAATCAGTTATGCAGAAACAGAAAAGAACCGTAGAAGGAGAGGAAGCGGAGGACTTAGTTTGCTATCGGTATCTTCAGCTTTCAGTATCTTTCAGCTTTCGGTATCTTCAGCTTTCCTGTAGTCTCAACAAGCCATGGCGGCCGCTCGAACTCGAAGCTTGGCCGAAGTGCATCTTCGCCCTCCGGGAGCTTCGTCACTGCGAGCTCAAAACTTGGCCATGGCCACTCCGCTTGAGCTTAAAGCTTGGCCATGGCGGTCGCTCGAGCTCGAAACTTGGCCGAAGTGGATCTTCACCTTCCGAGAGCTTCATCACCGCGAGCTTGAAGCTTGGCCATGGCTGCTCTCGCGGTGCGGAAACTCCCAGAAGGCAAAGATCCACTTCGGCCAAGTTTCGAGATTGAGTGGCCGCCATGGCTAAGCTTTGAGCTTGTAGCCGCCATGGCCAAGCTTCGAGCTCACGGCTGTCATGGTCGGCGGGTACAACGAAGCTCTCGAAGGTCCATACTTGGTAGTGTGCAGCAATGAACAAGCTCCGAAAGAGCTCTGGCCGAGCGAGAAGACGATGAACAGTAACTTTGAAGATGATGAACAGTAACTCGCGATGAACAATGACCTTTTTGAATTTTTTTTTGATGTGACTTCATGCTAGCGCCACGTCAGAATTTTAATGGAGATTTTTAATAGAACCCTAACGGAGGTTAAATGTGTCACAATGTGAATAATTTGGGATTTTTGGTATCAAAAAAGAGTTTGGGGTAAATAGATAATAATGAATATAAGTTGAGATTTTTTGTGGTCTTTTCCCTAATAAGTATTTGCAAGTGTAAGGTGCAAAAAAGTGTTTTATGCAATGGATAGTTTTCTATTTGCGATGATGCAATATCATCGACCAATCATCTTTATACCTACACGTGTATTATGAATCTCATCCTATTTGGTCCATTCGCGCATACATCTCGCTTTTTACTAGTCGGTTACATCACATGTCACTGCTGTGTAGAAGATTTGTTGCATAAACTATGCATTCGGGTAAGTCACACCTCTCTTCCTTTTCATCGTCACTTTACTCATGAAAAATAATAAGAATAATAACATTATTAGAGTTATATATAGTTTTTGTCCTTTGAATTATACTATTTTATACGATGTGATGCTCTACCTTTATTTTTACGCAATCAATTCCTATGTTTCTTTTCAATTCGTGCAATGGTTTGCCTTTGTCAATGGCTCCATTACCAACACTAATAGATTGATGACATGCCTTTGTTGATGCGGAACATAATGGACATTGTGTGCTGAATTAGCAAATAATAGACAAGGATAAAATATTTCTACATACAAGAGAAAAGGGGAAGAGGGAAAAAGAGGCCAACGAAACTTCCAGAAACCCCTGCTGGACATGGTTGAGGTGAGGGTTAGTGTGACGCCCTAATAAGGATCGTGCAATCTCACTATCGCCATTTTGCGAGGATCATAGGACCCTATCGGCGATTATTGCAGGCTATTTTGACAACCCTTGTTCGACTTTGATACTTAGTGTCGCGACCTAAAAAAACCGTGATGTTCGATCTTAGGCTAATGGATTACTAGATCAATTAAATTAACTAACCTAGCTCGAGTTCTCTCCCAAACTCTACCAATTCGCAACTTAAGTCCAATTATGAGTATCCAAATATTTTCAATGGGAGTCGCCACTAATCATTTAAGGTAGGTTGATTAGAAATCTAAATAAAATAGTGGGAGTACTATTTTATTTCTGCGAACCAGATATTATAAATCCGGGGACTTGGTTACGCTAGATTACCCTAACGCCCTTTCGGTACCAATTTCAAGAAAAATACTCAATTTGACAATTTTGATAAATCCTAACTTAGCGTTCAAAGGTGCAGAATTTTTATTTTCTTTTATGAATTTTTTTTGTATTTTCGAAATTTAAATTCAAATCGCAAATTTTTTAGTAAAAAAAAAAATATAACCGCTAAATCTTTCGAATTAAGTTCCGATCTGAAGCTTGACAGATCAATCTTAAAATTCGAAATACCTTATGAAAATAACTCTATCTACAGCCTGATAGATAGATTTATTTCCATGTATGCGGTTGCGGATTAGGAAATTTTCCTAATCGATCACATTTTGAAAAAATTTTGATATATTAAATATCTTGGATATATTTAAAAGATTTTGAAAATTTTAAATTCTATCCAAATTTAATGAGTAATAGATATCCAAGATTTCAAAAAAATAAATAAATCCTAATTGAAATAATGCCTATTGTTCAAATATGCAAAGTTAGATATCAATAAGCACGAATTAGGCAACAAAATATTCAAATCAAGTCAGGATAAGATAATTACCTGATTTGCGATTTCTTTTCAAATTTGAATTTGTAGCGAATCGAGATTGCGGATCGGGATGGTGATCGGTGGTGCGTTGGGAGCGGCGGCGCGACGTCAGGAGTGGCGGCGGCTTGCGATGGTAGAGCGATAGCGGTGGACGGCGGTCTTGAAATTGCGAATGAAGCAGCACACCACGGGAGGGCGACGAACATTGAGGATGGCAGCAACTTCGGAGGATGTTGGCATTGTGGTGGAGCAGGTCTTGCACGGAACGCAACCAGAGGAACAGCTGGCATCAGGGTTGGCCTGGAAGCAGCGGGGACCGCCAATTACTTGTTAATCACCCGCTGGGAAACTTGACATGCTGGTCTGTAGGGACTCGGCTGGTTGGTGCAGGGAAGGCTCAAATCAGTAGCTTCTCGTCGAAATCACAGGTCGTCAGCTTTGTCGCTGTCGTTGTCGGATAGGGACTTGTGGTGTAGCAGTTTCGCGGGATAAAGCAACGAGGCTGTGTGGGTCTCTAAGATGAAGAACCGGCGTGGAAGAGAGTTCGTTGATGCTAGATTCACCGTGGAGAATTGCTTTGACTTCGCAGAACGTGTGTGTGGTGAAACAGCAACTCGGTGGTGCACCTATGTGGAAGGAAGCCCCCTCTCTCTTTTCATGTATAGGTGTTGCACTCTCTCTCTCTCTCTCTCTCTCTCTCTCTCTCTCTCACGTTTTCCTCTCTATGTCCGTGTGTCCCTAAATGTGTCGCCCCTTCTTCATGTAAACGTCTAGAGAGTATATACTTCTTCACTCACCGAGTCCTTGCGGGACGAGTGTATATTTTCCTTCCCTTTTTCTTTCAAACAAATATTCTGTTCTCTTGTTGACCGAATTCTTCTTCTTTCAATTTGGCAGCTATCTAATACACGCTTTTGATATGCCCAAAATTATTGACCACACATTCCTTTTGAACATTGAGATAAAATTTATTCGGTCACAATCTTGCTTAGTACATCCTCGGACAAATCTTGCATGACTGCAATTTCCTTTCTTTAATTACTCCCCAAGACAAATCAATCTCCAAACTCGACAAATACCCCCAATGATAATTGATGGGCTAGGTCAAATTTTCATTAACGCGGGCTTAGTCCAGTTAAGCTTAGAATCATTCACTCAAGTCCATCCGTCGCCGATCCAATGCAGATGCAGCTATATGAGCCTAAATACTAATTCAAATGCTCCTAATCTATATGCAATTAACTAATTTTTTTTCTAGGGATCGGGATCGATCCCTAATTTTTATGCAATGAACGACTAACTGGGTCGCCAAAATTTAGGTGTCAACAACTGTCCCTCTTTGAGTGGAGGCTCGCAGAGGTTTCGCTCAAAGACTGAAAACCTAAATTTAAACCATGCAAAATGATGAACGATTTTTTTTTTTGGTGGAGGTTTTAATTCCAATTTTTCAAATGCAATGATGCGTGATATGCAAATCAATAAGGAGCATATGCTAAGGCTTCTCACTTCATGAAGAGCGGTGAAAGAGCCTTACATACGGATCGCACCAAAAGCGCCTAAGTGAAGGAAAGCTTTATAATGCTGTGCACTCCCTCGATCTCCAAACTTCTAGTCCACTGAAAGTAAAGTTCTCAAGGTACAGGATTGCCTATCTGTTTACACTGTAGTTTCCTACGGAGATGTGAAATAACGCATGATTAAAAGGGACACGTTGCCTATACCACTGGGCAATCACGAAAAGGATCATGTCACCTTTTCCATTGGGTGAGCATGAGGTTGGTTGTGCCACCTATTCCACTGGTGAACACAGAATGAAAAATTATGCTACCTGTTCTACTGGACAAACATTTAAATGGGGTATGTTGTCTATTCCATTGGACAACACGGAATAAGAAACTATGCCGCCTATTCTACTGGGCGAACATTAAATGAGGTGCGTTGTCTATTCCACTGGACAACACAAAATGAGAAACCATGCCGCCTGTTCTACTGGGCTAACATGAAATGGGGTGTGTTGTCTATTCCACTGGACAACACAAAATGAGAAACCATGCCGCCTGTTCTATTGGGCAAACACAAAGAAATATGCCACCTGTTCCACTTGGTGAACATATGAAAGAGATCATGTCTCCTATTCCGAAGAGAGAAACAATGAAGAATAATTAGCAAATGTACCTGAATTCACTTACCTTGTAAGAGTGGTAAAGTAAATCGATGCATGATTCTGATTCTGTACCATCTGACAATCACTTGGGCTTTGTTCCAAAGATGTTGCTTGATGAATGTTGATGGACTTCAGTGGCCTTCCTCATAGGCGTGTCATGGGGGAATCTTCTTGATATCGTCTTGGACACTTAACAATTGGGTGAACTAGGGGCTATCCTGAATGCTCATGGGTTTTTTTAACAGAGTACCTGGATATCATCAGAGGTACTTGAAAAGGCTTGATCAATAGATGCCTGTATATTGCTAGAGACATTTAGAGATAATCAAATATAGGACCTGACAATTGCTCGAATAGGTTAGGGATACCTAGATAGTCACAGACATCCAAGGGATAGAGATATACTTACCTGATGATATATCTGACTCTTGAGGGTGTGTCTCCTGCTAGACACGGTTATAGACAACAAGTAATATGCATTCATGGGCAATCAAGGACGCATATATTCATGCATTATAAATTCGACTGGTTTTCATGCATGATGATTTTATCGAGTCGGTATTACAAAATTTCACTGGGGAGAATCACGACAAGACAATCCGGATTCACAAGCAGATATCTTGAAAATGTCGAATGAGGGACTTCCGATCCGAAAGGGCTTTTTCTCATCCTCATCGAAAAGTGACTATGTTATGGAAATCACTCTATCTCACATTCATCCTGTGGACAAGGGTCCGAGTATTCTTGCAAACGGTACGATCTTACCAATCTGAGAGGTCTTTGTCATGATTATAACGTGGGCTTGATCAATGGCTTAGCAAAAGGGACTCTTCGAGTCGAGGCTATTGAAAGAAAATACTCCGTAATTGTCTCCGGGTTTACAAATCAAGAACCTTGCAAAATAAGATAGAAATGGACTTGCTCGCACTTTTTCGAGCTAAGCTTATAAACATCTGAAACTCTACGTTAGTTCAAGTGCCCTAATCTGAAGAGACTTTACAAGGGACGTAATGTAGGCTAGGTTCATGGGTTGAGAAATGAATGGATCATTAGGCTTAAAATGTATATAATTGGGACGAATAAGTTGGTGATTATCTTGGAATTATCACCGGTCTTCTCCTTCACCAGGGATTGTCTTCTCGGTAGATGCTTATTAGTTTCGAGAATTTGTCATTTGATTCCTTTGAGACTTGTAGAACTACTGCTCCACCGGGATTCATGACTTTAACATGCCATATCTTGACATTTTTTCTCTAAAGATCTCCCCTTTTTTTTTTAGGGGTATTGGCCTTGCTTTTACCAGGCACACTACTTTTTCTTGTCCTTTCTCTTTTTTTTTTTTTACTTTTGACACACACTGTCTATAATGCATATATTGGCCAACCACACTTTGGCTTGTTTTTACCAAATTACCCAACATTTGGACTCTCAAGGGTTTTCATCTTTTATCGGCGCTCCGAATATGCTGTTTGAACAATGATGACTTTTGCCTTGCCCCGGCGTAGGGAATGATCATCAACTGGGTTCAAGAAACGAATTTGCAGGCTCAATTGGGCTTAGCAAAGGATAAAGTGTGTATAGGATAGAGAAAGAAATGCTCTTCGTCATCCTAAGGCACTCGAACTTCATGTGAATTCATATGAAAAAGCAACACTCGAAGATTGATGCAAGTGAGAGCAAGAAAATTTCTACTCATTTTTCACCTTATGATGTTGACTTACGTCCAGTTTGCCCCGATGTGGGGTGGTTCTTGACAGGGGCAATTTGAAAGGATTTTTCCAAGCGTATAGGCTCAAAGTGGTAAAACAATGGACAACTTGTAGTGTTTAAGGTAGAGAAATGAAATGCCTCTTGTCATCTCAGTCGCCGTATCTTTTGCGAGATAACTCTTTACCTTGCAGACATGAAATTTTTCCACTCAACTCACTGAGGATTAGTCCATAGGACTGTGTATAGGATAGGGCTTGCCTTTCATCATCCCAATGTACCTCATTCAACAACATTCAATTCATTCTACATGAGTTATAAGATTATCCAAATAGATTTCCCTTTTGAAGTTGATGATGCAGACCGACAAAATAACCATGTAGAATTTAAAGCCAAAGCAAACATCTTAACTTGAAATTGATTGATACCATTTATCCATCATTGAAATATTTGCAATTCAAAATATAAAACTAAACACTTGAAAGCTTTTGCTGCAAAATATTAGATTTTATGAGGAGTAATACATTTTCATAGCAGCAGAATTAACAATAGTGAAAAACTCACAACCATGCACTTCTGCCAGAACCAGGGCACCTCCAAAAAGCACATTTTTAACCACATATGGACTGATGTAGTTTGAGGCGAATTTGCCTTTAGGAACAGGAAAGTCCGAGAGTACATTCCTCAGGGCTAGATCATTTACCTTGAAGTGTCGTTGACGCACTTTTTGGTTCAAAGACTTACTTACTCATGCAGTAACTGGATCGGGTATTTTGTCTCACTCTCGGGGGATTTGCCTTTCTCTTCGCTTCTCTGGGTTCTCCGGAATCACTCAGGTTAACGATGACAGTTTAGTCTGATGTGAGGACTTTGGGCCTTTCATGCCGCTCTAAATCACGCTGAATGTCTGAGGAATTGTCGAGTTCGTCGGTGTCATTGGGATCAAGCTCGGCTGCACATAATTCATCAGATTGGATAATTCCCATACCCTTATGTGTCACAAGATTGTCCTTTCGCGGGCCAGTGCCCATTTCATCCAACGGTCCTTCCTCGATAGCTCTAATGAGCATGTTATTGAATAGAGCAGTGATTCCCTCCATCGCATCATCAGGATCTTATGTCATTGGAGGTGTTAGATCATCCATACCTCCCCATCCATCGGGAACGATATCACGCGGGTCAATATAGAAGCTCGAGAGAGCCGAATATTTCACGTAGTAGTCGAACTTGCAGCTCGGTTGCCCCAGGGTGTTGATCACCTCCTTCTCTTCATGTATCATTCTTGCAGGATTCGGGGATGTGGTCCGGATGTTTGGAACTATGAGAAGATCATCTCGGCCTTGGCAGAGCCACGAAGCACGAAATGTTGATGCCCCCAGTATCTAAGAGGTCCTGAACCTTGTGCTTTAGATCAACGTCGTACGACCATGGAACCATCTTGTGACTTTCATAAGCATAGGGCTGAGATGATGCGAGGACCAATACTTCCGAAGCATCGGGTATAATGATCCCGAGGTCATTGTCAGAGGCGTCCTCGAGATGGGGCATGTCAGGATCTAACTTAACTTGTTCATCGGTCATCATTGTGAGTTCTTCATTCCAGTCAATGATGACTTGAGATATAGCGGCTACTACCCCGAATTCATCCGCTGTCCCAATCATTCCCTCTCTTACCAACTCATCCACTTTCTTTTCTATTTCACCAAATGACACCACTTTACCAGTCGAAGCATAACCAGCTCGGACTAAAGCATCGAACGTATCCTCGAGAGGGACCCTGAAGCCTTGAACCTGCTTGACTCGAGGGCCAAGGACAACATTTGCACTGCTCGAATGATCAGGGAATGGATTGTTCTTCACATTGGGCTTACCGGCTGGCTATAGCACAAATGCTCCAGTCTCGAGTAGATCCTGCACTCGATGTTTGAGCACTTGGCAATCATCTATCGAATGCCCTACCTCACTTCTATGATAATCGCATTTTTTTGACGGATCATATCTTACAAAGCCAGTAGCGTTAGATCTTTGTGGCTTTGAATTCAGTAGGTTCTTCTTCCTTAGCATCGCCAGTATCTGAGATAACGTCTCAGTAAGTGGAGTAAACTAGCAAGATATGTGTTGTTGGCGTGGATCCTGCTGGCCTTGCCGCCCATAAGAGGTTGTCTGCTGGGTGGTAAATTGTAGCCGGGGCCTGAGCTGGCATCTTCAGTACATAAGTCATGTTGACTTCGGGAACATGCTTTTTGTCCTTCTTACTAGTAAATCTCTTGCCTGATGAATCTGACTCACTGTACCATCCTTTCTTGAGCCCAGACTCAATCTCCTCACCCGTGACTATCAGCTGGCTAAAAGATTGGGCAGCCATTATTAACATTCGTGAACGAACCGGCTGCGGTAGGGTGGACACGAACAACTTCATTAAGTCACGTTCTAAGGGTTCAGGCATGATCTGTCCCGCCATGTTCCTCCAGCGAGTGGCATAGTCCTTTAGAGTCTCGCCCTTTTTTTGCTCAGCTCTTTCCAGGTCTTCCCTTGTAATGGTGACGTCGAGATTAAATTTGAAGTGCTTGATGAAAAGGTTTGCCACCTCTTCCCACGAGTCCTTCCGGTTGATCTGGTGGTTGGTATACCACCTCATTGCAGCATCCTTCAAGCTTGCTTGGAAGGTTTGGATTATTAGAGGTCCATTAGAAACATATCTATTCATGAGCCCCTGGTACATCTCGATGTGATGAATTGGGTTTGAGGTGCTATCATACTTTTCGAAGGTTGGCATCTTGAATTTATCGGGCACTTGGACCCGGGCAAAAATAGACAAATCAACAGGCGGAACACTTTGAGTTCCCTCCACTTTACGTAACCTCTGGTCGAGCTTAACCAGCAACTTGGCATTCTCATCATTAGGGGGCGAATGAAGAACAAGGGCTACCAGAGACGCACTAATATCAGTCAAAATGGCATCATCCAGTTGAAAAGTTGGATTAGTATTTACTGTAGGAGCTTTATCGAGGCGGAGGCCTTGACGGGTTGGAGGTGGAATCTCCGATTGAGAGGCAGCATTGATCTGCTGCTGCTTGGCCATGAGATCACTCATCATTTTGGACATGGCGGCCGCGATCTGCTCATTGATTATATTCATGTGTTTTTCAGCTTTTTAAATCAATCATGGCTGCAATCTCGACTTGATTGGCCATCCTTCTTTTGGTCACCGATCGAGTATTATGAGAATGAGGGGGATCCGTGGCAAATTACCTGAAAAAGTGACGATGGAATAAATACAACGAGTAAGAATAACGAATCGGTCCATGACATCCTCTAGATTCTCAAGACGAAATTTCTTTCGAAAGATCGATTCGTCCAATAAATCCCGAAATTTCGAATTGCTTTATTCAATAAAAACCTGGACTAATTCCAAAATTTAGCTTAATGTTTCTCATTGAATTGCCCAAAAAGGAAGATGTCTCAAAAGAATTCTTAGAAAGATCGTCCAGCAACATTTATTACCAGAAAACATCAATAGCATGAAGTACAAATGTAAGCTAATATTCCATCCTAAAAAGAAAGAGAAACTCCCTAAACCAAACAAGAAATCAAGACGGTTTTCCTCTTTTTAGAGGCCATGTGATCTATAGACGAATGGGCTTTCAAGGCATGTCGTAATCGTGCATTCTCTTCAGCCAGAGCATCTGCTTTATCCTAGGCCTTCATCGCCTTTTCTTCACTAATTTTGATTTGGGTTTGAAGAGTATACCGTACTATCACAACTGGGATCTTCGGGAGTATCTCAGCAGGGATGGTATGATACTGAACATACCGGGCCATGGCAAAGTGACTCTTCATCCTTCCGATGGACTCGTTTGAGGGCCAAATCAGCTTTTGAGTGGAACATTTCTGCCAGGTCTCAGAATGATGCCTAAGCTCGACTCTGTAGGACTCTCCTTTCTCGAACTGGACTTGAAATTCATTGAGCCTGAGTGGAGGTGGGATATCATGCAGAACTCGGAATTGTCGTGTAACTCGAAGGGGCTAATAGCAGATTGCCCCATAAATGCCCATCAAAGGTACAGGCCTCTGATCGCCATGGTATAGTCGAACCTCAACCTCCCGAAACCACATAGCTTGCCAAAGGAAAATCTTAGAGCTTAGATCCTTGAACAGATGGACCCATTGTGTAAAGTGCAAACTCTTAGTTTGATCTTGTATTTGTTTGAACCTTAAAATAGGGTTATCAATCATGCCCATTTCAAATACAGTCATATCTTTCCCAAATTGAGAAAGGTATGAGAAAAGCCAGATTTGTAAAAGCTCAATCGGGGCTCGAAAAGTTCTATCTTTTCCTTTGTTGAATCGTGTCAGAGATATGAAAGTCTCTGCCGGAATTGTGTTTATAAAACTAACTCCACCACATATTAGTTTTACGGTCCAAGCTATGACAGGATCAATAGCATTTTGACGGAATGGAAAAATGATGAGTCCAAAAAAAGCTAAGATAAAAATTTTAGATCTCGTGAGGATGAAGTTATTTTCGAAACATTAAATAAGAAAAGATAATGGGCATGCTTGACAATTACCCCTGAGCACTTTTTCAATTTCCTTTTTAGTCAAATTTAAAAATTCAGCAAGCACTACCACAGGCTCTACCTTAATGGGTGGTTCGACTATATCCAACTCAATCGATTTCCCAATGGCAATACTGTATTCTTCCAGAGTCGGTGTGAGCTGAAACTTACCTCCCAACACAAATGCGGTTGTCTCGAGGTACCAAAAATGAGCGAGTGCTTGCATGATCCCGCTCTGAACATCTATGTCTAGGATTGGCAGCATGAATCCAATGCGTTTGAGAACGTACTGCTGACCATTTGGCTTCAACTGGCTCCATAACTTCTTGAGCTCCAGCTTCGGAGTAGGCACGAACGGATATCGAGGCGATCCATTCTTATATAGACCATGTGCCAAATGACTCAACCTAAATCATGGACCGACTCAAAATAAGATGAAGAAAACCAAAGATAAAGCTTAAGAAATTTCCGTCTTTGGGGAGAAAATGTCAATCACAGAGACATGCACATGAATCGTGAGTTTAAATCTTAATCTATCTATCCTAATGGCTTTTGCAAAGTGAAATGATGAACGGAACGACACGTCACAGCCTCGCGTACAATCATCATGACTAGTCGCAGCCTCGCATACAATAGTCATGACTAGTCGGGTCCAATCACTTCGGCTCG
Organism: Syzygium grande; assembly: GCA_024733475.1. NCBI lineage: Eukaryota > Viridiplantae > Streptophyta > Magnoliopsida > Myrtales > Myrtaceae > Syzygium > Syzygium grande. The sequence continues at coordinate 36,402,005 of JAMXDD010000005.1, read as the reverse complement.
ATTCGGTCGACAAGGGCAACCTCCATGCGTTGTAGCCTCACGTGCATGAGGACGACCCTTGAGCCATTTTTTGGAAAAATTTTCGGGATTCAAATGGGATAACCTTTAGCGAAGCCTTACCGCCAAGGTTAAAAAACCACCTAAATACTATCTTAAAACTATGGGTGTGACCTAGGTTCGGTCACAGGTTGTGTGTGGTGTAGTGCAAATACTAGAAATCATGCACAATAATTATATGCAACTACCACTTCACTAGTACAAAAATTAAACCAAATTCCACTCCACCAAACCTGCAAAACAAAGGGTTAGCCAATCACTACTCCCCTTATAACTTCTATCCTGCAAAAACATTTAACACCTAAGAATGAGAATTCAATTAAATTTTGCCAAATCGAGTGATTTTTGTTTGAAATTTTTTTTTGGCCTAAGTTCTCTTTTAATTTTCAAAAAAAATTCAAGTTGTCCCCAGCGGAGTCGCCAAGTTGTCGCAACCTAAAAAAAATTGTGATATCCTATCTTAGGCTAATGGATTGCTAGATCAATTAAATTAACTAACCTAGCTCGAGTTCTTCCAAACTTTACCAATTCGCAACTTAGATCTAATTATGAACATGCAAATATTTTCATGGGAGTTGCTACTAATCATTTAAGGTAGGTTGATTAGAAACCTAAATAAAATAGCGGGAGTACTATTTTATTTCTGCGAACCAGAGATTATAAATCCAGGGACTTGATTACGCTAGATTACCCTAACGCCCTTTTGGTACCAATCTCAAGAAAAATACTCAATTTGACAATTTTGATAAATCCTAACTTAGAGTTCAAAGGTGCAGAATTTTTATTTTCTTTTATGAATTTTTTTTGTATTTTCGAAATTTAAATTCAAATCGAAAATTTTTTAGTAAAAAAAAAATATAACTGCTAAATCTTTCGAATTAAGTTTCAATCTGAAGCTTGATAGATCGATCTTAAAATTTGAAATACTAGCTATGGAAATAACTCTATCTAAAGCCTGATAGATAGATTTATTTCCATGTATGCGGTTGCGGATTAGGAAATTTTCCTAATCGATCACATTTTGAAAAAATTTTGATATATTAAATATCTTGGATATATTCAAAAGATTTTAAAAATTTTAAATTCTATCCAAATTTAACGAGTAATAGATATCCAAGATTTCAAAAAAATAAATAAATCCTAATTGAAATAATGCCTATTGTTCAAATATGCAAAATTAGATATCAATAAGCACGAATTAGGTAACAAAATATTCAGATCAAGTCAGGATAAGATAATTATCTGATTTGCAGATTTCTTTCCAAATTTGAATTTGCAGCGGATTGGGATTGCGGATCGGGATGGTGACTGGTGTTGTATTGGGAGCGGCGGCGCGATGTCAAGAGTGGCGGCAGCTTGTGATGGTAGACGATAGCAGTGATGAGCAGTCTTCGGAAGTCGCGGAACCAGCAGCAGTTCACCACAAGAGGGCGACGAACATTGAGGGTGGCAGCAACTTCGGAGGATGTTGGCGTTGTGGTGGAGTAGGCCTCGCACGGAACACAACCAGAGGAACAGCTAGCATCAGGGTTGGCCTGGAAGCAGTGGGGACCGCCAATTACTTGTTAATCACCCGCTGGGAAACTTGACATGCTGATCTGTAGGGACTCGGCTGGTTGGTGCAGGGAAGGCTCAAATCAGTAGCTTCTCGTCGAAATCACAGGTCGTCAGCTTTGTCGCCGTCGTTGTCGGATAGGGACTTGCGGTGTAGCAGTTTCGCGAGATAAAGTAACGAGGCTATGCGGGTCTCTAAGATGAAGAACCGGCGTGGAAGAGAGTTCGTTGATGCTGGATTCACAGTGGAGAATTGCTTTGACTTCGCAGAACGTGTGTATGGTGAAACAGCAGCTCGGTGGTGCACCTACGTGGAAGGAAGCTCCCTTTCTCTTTTCATGTATATGTGTTGCGCGCGCGCTCGCGCGCGCACACACACACACACTCTCTCTCTCTCTCTCTCTCTCTCTCTCTCTCTCTCTCTCTCTATGGCCGTGTCCCTAAATGTGTCCCCCCTTCTTCATGTAAACGTCGAGAGAGTATATACTTCTTCACTCACCAAGTCCTTGCGGGACAAGTGTATATTCTCCTTCCTTTTTTCTTTCAAACAAATATTCTCTTCTCTTGTTGACCGAATTCTTCTTCTTTCAATTTGGCAGCTATCTAATACACGCTTTTGATATGCCCAGAATTATTGACCACACATTCCTTTTGAATATTGATATAAAATATATTTGGCCACAATCTTGCTTAGTACATCCTCGGACAAATCTTGCATGACTGCAATTTCCTTTCTTTAATTACTCCTCAAGACAAATCAATCTCCAAACTCGACAAATACCCCCAATGATAATTGATGGGCTAGGTCAAATTTTCATTAACGCGGGCTTAGTCCAGTTAAGCTCAGAATCATTCACTCAAGTCCATCCGCCGTCGGTCCAATGCAGATGCAGCTATATGAGCCTAAATACTAATTCAAATGCTCTTAATCTATATGCAATTTAACTAATTTTTTTCTAGGGATCGGGATCGATCCCTAATTTTTATGCAACGAACGACTAACTGGGTCGCCAAAATTTAGGTGTCAACGCTTAGTACCCTCCCCTCACCGGGATGAGGATCATGGGACTCTTGCTAGTTGCTAGATAGACACGGTTGCTCCCCCCCTCCCTCCCTTTCTTTCTACTTCCTTTTCTTTACTTTTTTCTTGCTCATCGTATCAACGAACGGTGCTCATTTGAGGCCCCATCGACCTCACGTGTTCGTTTTGTGCCCGACCTTCGATTCGATAACGTCGATGCAAGGACGTGATCACTCGAACGAAAGAAATATAAAACTTTTTTTTATCGGTCATACTCTATCTCTCACTCATGATACACACTTAGACTTGCGCTCCACCTCTTGCAGGGCGTGGGTGTCGAAACCCACATCTTAAACTACGTGGCCCCACCCCCACCCCCGCAAAGGTGGGGACTCAAATTCCCCACCGCCCCCTTCTTAAGTGAGAAAGGTGGCCACTAGGGTAAACCCCTAGTAGTTGAAAGCAATATAAAACTTGATTGCACAAAAATGTAAGACAAACAGACAAATTGTAAATGAAACTTTCGTTTTTTTGGTCTGTCACCAATAATGAAACTTAAAAAGCTAAAACTTGTACTTAACCTTTATTATTATTACACCCATTATGGTTAATTTATTTTTTTCACCCTCACTACAAAAACACGGATTTTGCGACGTAGCATATATTTGCCGTTGCAAATTTGCGACGAAATTTCCGTCGCAAAATTTGCTGTCGAATTTGCGACGGAATTTTGCGACGGAAATTTTTGCCGTTGCAAATTGTGTTGTCCGATAATTTTTCTTTATCAACCTTGTAGTCTCTTTCTCCGTCATAAAATTTGCTGTCTCTCGCTCTCTTGCTGTCTCACTTTTCTCCCTTTCATATATAAAATCAGCAAAATCAAGCGCACATTAATCTCGGTGAAGTTTTTGTACCGGTAAGTGCAAAATTGCTAACTTCATAACTATTCGTCGCTGCACGATAATTTTCATTTTAATATATGTTTATGTTTAAATTTTTTCATTATCTGCATCACCGTGTAATGACCGGGTGGCCGGTGAGGCTCGCCGTCCTTGAGGCCCGTTTGGCGACCTTTTTCCGTCGCAAATTTTGTTTATCCGTCGCAAATTTGCGGCGGAAAATTTTTTTGTTCGTCGCAAATTTGCGACGGAAGGATCTCCGTCGCAAATTTGCGGATAACGTCGCGGTGCGGCGGAGGATTTAGCAAATTTGCGACGGAACGTTTTGCTCGTCGCCAAATTTACGGCGACGCGGATATCCGCCGCAAATTTGCGACGGATACCCTTTCCGTCGCAAATTTGCGACGGTTATTCCGATTCCGCCGCAAATTTGGCGACGGAAATTTTGAGGTTTCCGTCGCAAATTTGCGACGGAGATTCCGTCGCCAAATTTGCGGCGGAGATTATAACATATCTCCGTCGCAAATTTGCAACGGAGCACAATTTGCAGCCTATCCTATTTTCCGTCGCAAATTTAAGACGGAATTTTCATTTATTCGTCGTGAAATTTGTGACGGATGAATTCGTTCCATCATTCATTAAAAATTAATAAAAATATTGATTCTTATGTGATTAATCTTTTCTGGGTTTGTACCTAATTGAAGGTCTACGCAATCCAAGTGGACTTTGCAATTCTCATCAAATTGATCACTTTGTCCTACCAATATTTCAGTCAAATATTTAGGTAAGTCTTCTTTACATTGTAATTTTTTCTATTTTTGCAATTTCATATTAATTGTTATGTGACTAAAAAAAATTATAATTTCAAAAATTTTATAGTTTTAATTAAGAACAATAGATATGATATTTTAAATATTTTACCATAGTTTTATATTTTAATACGTACACAATGCAAAGAGAAAGAGCTTGGATGTATAATAAGAACTTACCCGGACGCCGAGGATTAACAGATGAGTTTCGTACTGGGTTGGAACAATTTTTAGACTTTGCTAGTAGTAAATATGAGTTTATGGATGGAAATAAGTTAAGGTGTCCATGCAAAAAGTGCGGTAATGGTAAATTTCTTGTGTGTGATCAAGTTAGAGAACACCTTACTAGATTTGGGTTTACTCCGAACTATTATAATTGGACTTCCCATGGTGAACCATTTATATCCGATGAAGGATATGGAAGAAGTGACCAATTTTCAGTTAGGGAAGAATGTGGCTATTATGAGCAATTGAACCCATACGAGAGGATGGTGATTGATGCAGCTAGTTATAATTTTGTCCCGTAATCAAATCATGCAAGTACTAGTTTTACTCCTACACGTGAACAAGCGAGTACTAGTTATGCTTCACAATTGGAAGATATAGGAGTAACGGGTTTTGAGGAAAATGTGGATAATGAAACTTTTCAATCTAATCAGTTACGGGATGTGTTAAAAACAGCAGATGAACCTCTATGGGCAGGTTGTGAGGACCACACTAAGTTATCGGTGACAGCCCGACTATTAAATATCAAGGCAGAGCATAATGTGTTCGCGGATTGCTTCAACTCTTTTGTTGAAGTAATGCGGAATCATTGCCTCGTGATAACAACATGCCAAGTGATTTTTATGATATGAAAAAACTAGTGGAAAACTTAGGGCTTCCGTTGTAAGAATTGATGTATGTAGTAGGGGTTGTATGCTATATTGAGAGATGATGAAAATGCGTAATCTTGCAAATTTCGTAGCCAACCTAGGTACAAGATTAACAGGAGGCTGGGTTGTAATCGGGCGTAGACCATGCAAGCAAATATTTTATCTGCCATTAATTCCCATATTGCAAAGGCTTTATGCGTCTAAAGCTATCATTGAACACATGACTTGGCATGCAAATCATGAAATGTAAGAAGGTCTAATGTGTCATCCTTCGATGCGGAGGCATGGCAACATTTTGATAGAACATACCCTGAGTTTGCAATGGAACCTCGGAACATCAGGTTAGGTTTATGTGCCGATGGATTTGCTCCATTTGGAAAAACAGGAAAAAGTTATTCATGCTGGCCGCTTATCTTAACGCCGCATAATCTTCCACCGGTATGTGCATGAAGACACCTTATATGTTTTTGACATTGATCGTGATAGGGCCGCAAAAATCCGAAGAAGTTGATAGATATTTATATGCAACCATTGATTGAGGAGTTACAACGACTATGGATTGAAGGTGTCCCGATGTATGACGTTTCTACCGATCAAATATTTGTAATGAAGGCTGCTCTTCTTTGGACGATAAAATGACTTTCCAGCTTATGGAATGTTATCCGGATGGAGTACAAATGGGATCTTAGGATGTCCGATATGTTTGGAGAGGTCAAAGTCATTTAGATTAAAACATGGAAAGAAGCCTTGCTATTTTGACTGCCAAAAGATAATTTTTTGCCGCCAAGTCATCCTTTTCGTAAGGAATAAGAAAGAGTTCATCAAGAATAGGATCGAAAGAACGCGTCCCACCATTGAGGTTGACCGCGATCAAATTTGGGAGCGTGTGACTTTCCAACTGTTGTTGAGAACCCGCATGGCACGACTATTGCGTCGGAAGTTCACATAAGTGGACAAAACGCAGTATATTTTGGGATTTACCATATTGAAGGTGCATCTTATTCATCATAATCTTGACGCATGCACATAGAAAAGAATGTTTTCGATAATGTCATAAATACCGTGATGGATGTCGCTGGAAAAACAAAAAACAACTTGAACGCAAGAAAAGATATGAATATTTGTGATCGGCCAATACTAGCTGTGCATGCAAGCAAACCAAAACCAAAAGCAGTTTTATACATTGGATAAGGAGCAGAGGCGAGTTGTTTGTCAATGGTTGAAATATTGGATATGCTTCAATCTCGGAGATGTGTTGATTTGAATGAATGCAAGTTGACAGGTTTGAAGAGTCATGATTGTCACATTCTGATGGAAAGACTAATTCCAATAGCTTTGAAGGAAGTTCTACCGAACTTTGTGTGGGGGCGCCATTACAGATTATAATTTCCTCCATGATATTTGCTCGACAAAGTTAAAAGCATCGCATATGGAGAAACTAGAGAGAGATATTCCAATTATTCTTTGCAACTTAGAAAGGATATTTCCTCCAGCGCTTTTTGATTCGATGGAGCATCTGTTAGTTCACTTGCCTTATGAGGCCAAAGTTGCGGTCCCCGTCCAATTTCGATGGATGTATCCATTTGAGAGGTAATTTTTTTTTTAAATACAGTTGAAATTAGTGTATTATATAATCTGTTCCGATAAGCTTCTTTCTATTTCAACTAGATTCTTATATCATTTGAAGAAAAAAAAGAAGAATAAGGCACGTGTTGAAGCTTCAATTTGTAATGCATATATTGTGGAAGAAGTGACAACATTTGCATCATACTATTTTGAGCCGCACGCTCAAAGGCAAGAGCCGGAGAGCAGGCAGAAATGATGAGGGCCCCGTTGATCCTAATTGCACGGCATTCTCTATTTTCAATTATTCTGGGTCGACCATGCGGCGATGTCGGTTTCATATTTATCAGCGAAGAATTTCATGCAGCCCATACTTATATTTTACTGAACTGCCCGTGGTTGAGCCATACTTCAAGTAAGTGTAAATTTGCAAATATATGTTTTGTGTGTCAAATATTTTCTAATAATGATATGGTTTTTAATATTAGGATTTTCCAAACTTCAATGGCTGGACTACAACCAAATGAGTTTGACCGCTTGTGTGATGAACAATTTGCAGCATGGTTCAAGACATATGTAAGTTGCCTATGGATCAAAACCAAGTTATTAAAATTATATACGTTATATATCATTTAGTAAAATATATATTATTGACTTTACATGTGTAACTCTAGGTTCACAGTAATTATGATGAATTTGAGGGCAAGGATTGCTATATTGTCTATCATGGGGTCCACAGCTACAAGTTCGGTTGGCCAGCATATTTCATAAATGGATATAATTTTCATACTCAAGAATACGGAATGGGAAAATCCACAATGAATAGCGGTGTGTCTGTTCGGTCATGCAATGGTGACAGTTGGAAAGATGATTTTTATGACTTGTTGGATGAACTCATAGAGATAGAGTACCCCAGACCATTAATAATGTGAGTTGTGTTATTTAAGTGCACGTGGTTCGACCCCATCAAAGGAATGAAGGTGCATACGAAGTTCAATTTGATTGAAATAAATCACAAGAAAAGGTATATGAAGTATGAACCATTTGTCTTGGCACAACAAGCAATTCAAGTATGTTATGCATCATTTCCTAGTTTGAAACGTGACAAAGCTGATTGGTGGGCTATATGTAAAATCAAAGCACGGAGGAAAATCGAGGAACACTGGAAGGATAGAGCCTACCAACAAGAGGAAGTGTGTAACACGGTTGAAATTGAGGAATATAACATACCAACTTTACGAGATCCGTGTGGAGCAATGATAGATGTGGATCCAACTGAAATTTGCGAATTAAATGATCAAGAATGTTCCGAATCTGATTTTCAGACAGATGAAGAAGACGAAAGACGAGGACGAAGACGAGGACGAAGACGAAGACGAAGACGAAAATGAAGACGAAGATGAAGATTAAATTTTTTGGCACAACACAATACAGATGTGTAATTATTAATGCTACAAGTGCTATTTTTTATGTTGTCATCATTATTGTTATTGTGCTTTTTTATTATTGTTATTGTCGATTATTCTTTATATTTTAATTTATCGTCGAAAATTTTGTCCCTAAATGCCGACAAGTTAAATATTATTCATGTGTGCCGAACATTTCCGATATTTCAATTTCCATTGCAAAATTTCGTCATGACAAAATTTTGGACTGAAAAAAAGACGTAGCAAATTTAGGACCCTAATTAATGAGACGCTAAAATTTTTGACAGAAAAATACGTCACAAATTTACAACGATAATTTAGTTTGTGCAAAATTGCGATGGACTCGCAACCCTGTCCGGCTCACAAATTTTGTTAGGGAATATTTACTGGTAAAAATTTACGCTGGACTCAGATTTGTCAATTGCAACTTTTAAAAATTTTTTAGCCGTTGAAACAATTATACATGATTGTCGCAAATTTGTGACGGACTGTTTTGTTATCTTTAAACTAATTAGGTCTATTTTTCTAATATGTATTTAGTATATTTAGGTAATTAGTCCGATTTGGTTACGGATTATTTAGGATTACTTTTGATTGGCTAAATTCACGGGTCGATTTGAGGATTGCATATGACTTTTAATAGTCGACGTTAATTTGTTTATTATGTGGATGATTAAAACGTTAAATGACGATAGAATAATTGATTAAACGTTTTTAATTGAGAAAAAATACTTGAAAATTAAATAATTTTATAAAAATTATGGAAAATTAAAAAACGGTAAATCGACAACATATATGAAATTTGACCGTAAAAGTTTTTAAACTTTTAACAAACTAAACTTTCATCATTTCACAAAATTGCAAAAATTAATAGTGCCAACCCATTTTCAATGAAATTTACATTTTTAACGTTCCGCGAAAAAATTATTAAAAATTTAAAATTTCCATAACATGATAACATGGCTTAACATAAATGTGATCACCCATTATGAGGGAAATTTTTTTTTGGTGAAGAAAAAGTTAAAAATTTAAAAATTTGAAAAATGCACAGAATTGCCTAGAAAACATATGGCCATCAACTTGCGATTAAATTTAAATTTCTTTAGATGGCAAAAAAAAAATTAAATTTAAAAATTTCCAAAATTTCACGAATTGTTTATAATACCCATTACACCCACTTTTAGTTATATTTAATTTTGTAACGTTCCTTAAAATTGTAAAAATAAAGAATGACTACAATTTAGAAAACTTTACCTAATAGTTTAGACGACTTGTGGCCACCCAATTTTAGTATGGATTTTTTTTTTTTTTCACGAGAGAAAATTTATATTAAAATTAATAATATAAAAATTCTTAAAATTCTTAAAATTTCAAAACTTTACGGAATGTCTTAGAATATCGGTGGCTACCAACTTTTAGTGAAATTTTTTTTACCTCCAAAAAAAAATTTAAGAATAACAATAATAATTTATTTCTTACAAAACTTTATAGAATGATTTAGAATATTTGTGGCCACCCACTTTCAATGAAAATATAAATTTTGTACATGGTAAAAAAAAATTAATGAAAATGCATGCGATTCATATAGTGATGTTTGATACACGTGGCCACCCATATCGTTATCATACATTGATGTTTCATATGAAAATGAATGGGATTCATAGTATATTTATTTGTAGGAAATTACACGTCATAAGCACTCGACATTGGCTCATTTGAAGGAAACATTTTATCAGTCTTTTCATCAAAATGGTAAGTTTAAGTCATGTACATCATAATGTGTTCGTGTCGTGTCAATAGTTCTTTACATATTCGTTATAACCTTCCTACTTGTCGGTTTAAACGTGGAGGATTTATGTCTAGAAGACGAGGCTCTGGCTCTTCCTCGTCCTCGTCCCCGGCCCTTTCCTCTTCTCATGTGCCGGCATTGAACCCTCAACCACAATATGATCCGTCACAATATGAGCACGTTGGCCCTTCCTCCCACAATCAACAACATGTTACAGGACTTCACCACATGCCAACTGGACATTCTCCAGTTCAATCTCCTGTAGCTCCCCCTCCTTCCGTTCCACCCCATTATTCGGCGGAACAATCGAATATTGACGGAAACAGAGGGCAAGAAGATAACCGATTCTTTATATGTCCATATGGAGATTCGTAAGTACTTCATTTTTATTTTAGTATATGTCATATTTAGGGCTTTAAATATTGATGTTAACTGAATTATCCATGTTGCACAATATTTGTATAAATGCAGATTCACGGATGCAACGTCTGTTGTGAGAGAATTGAACAAAATAGTCAGAAACTTCTGGATGGGAGAGTATCTTAATTACAGAAGTGTTCCACAAGAAGTAAAAGAAATGTGGTGGAATGAGTTCAAGGTAAGTTGTACATATTTTATTTTCTCAGAAATTAAGTTTGGTGTAGTATATTGATGGTCAAGAATGATGTAAAGGGACCAGAACAACTCCAGAGTTTTCGATATCTAAAGGATCGAGATATTTTTCTCGACATGAACTTTACAAAATCTGTCTATATGTGTTTGGTGCATAGTTATGGATATGTGATCATCATAATAATTTTCAATTTGTGTTTTTATTTATTGCAGCGAAGTTCACGGGGACGACACGGAAGAGAATGAAGTGAGACAATTTTTCGATAAAAAATAAGTGATTTTATGCGAAATGTTATGAATAGAGCGAAGAGCAAGTAAGCGAAGCCGTCTTTTTTACAGCTGGCAATTGGGTGGCAATTAACACATTTTGGGCATCTGAACAGAGTCGGCAACTCTGAGCGTAATAAGAAGAACCGATCTTCTAGTTCTAGTGATGGGTCAGCCACATATGCTGGGGGCTCTATCAACATTAAGAGCATCGCAAACGACTATAAGTCTGTTAAATGAGTTATAAGTTAATTTAATTCAGTTACTCAAGTTTACATTTTGCAGGCAAGTGAATTGGGGACCCCGACATTTGCAGCTACATTTGAACGCACATTCCAAAAGAAAGATAAGACATGGACTGGCGATCGAGCAAAAGCTGTTAAGGTATGTAAGGTTATACTTTGACTTATATGTAAACTATAATGCAAAACCGTTAATGCTTTCAATATTTATGGTATATATATATATATATATATATTAATGATTTTATTTTCATCTACATTGTTAATGTAGGAAAAATATGATGATCTGTTAATTGGTGCAAGTGGTAGTGCTAGTGGTAGTGATGATTGTCCTGAGTCCCGGCCACCAGTTGATAATATGGCATTATGGATGGAGGCATCGGGTGGGCCGAAAAAAGGGAAAATATTTGGGCTGGGATCGTTGTCAAGGATGTACATGCCGAATAATCCTGGAAGTTCATCAGCCACTGGGACATCAGCCGCTTGGGACTAGTAAAAGGAAGTCACGAGTGGAGCAGCAATTGAACCAAGAAGTGGATCGTCTGAATAATTTACTTTTTAAGAAGGATGAACGAATATATAACTTGGAAGAACAGGTGAGAGCGATTATGGAACACCTTAACATCCAACGCAATGCCGGGCCTCCTGTACCTCCAGCCAATCCAATAGGTGATGACCAACACATTGATGCCGAGAATGCTGATGCTGATGATGATGGTGATGATGATGATGATGATGATTTTCTCCGGTCTCCCTAGTTAAAATTTTGGGTAAGCTTGCTTCATAATCTTGGTTTTTCATAATTTCACTCATATTCATATGTAAGAACATTTATGTTCGTCCTGAAACGTATTTTTGTTATATTCTGGACTGATTTTTGTATCGACATTTCCTCAGGTCTTGACGAAAGTGACTATTTTTGGTGTCCTGTCAGCGTACCAAAGCCGCCTCTTCTTCTGTATGGTTTTTTTGCGTCTTCTATGGTTGTCCTGTCTTTTAGTTCATGTTTTGAATGTATTGTACTATTGGATATAAAATAGCATCATGTCAGACTTTATAACTTTCGTTATGTTATTTATTTCAATTATATGTCATTGTGGCTGATTTGTCAGAATTTATGGTTTGTTCGTTTGTCTGTTTCAATTATATGTCATTGTCTCTTTTGATTGATATGAACAATAATTTGTGGTCGAAATAATGTAAAAATAACGACGAATATTTTAAGCCAAAATTTTCTATTATTAAAGTTTTTTGCTAACTTGCGACGAAATTCGCGACGAATTTTTCGACGAAATTCGCGACAAATTTTCCGATGATTTTGCGACCAATTTTGTATAGAAATAAATTAGCGACGGATCGTGTCCGTCGCTTCAATTTCTGACGGATTTTTGCGGACCTACACCGTCCGTCGCAATTTTGACGGACCTTCATTGCGAACCGTCGCAAATTTTTGCGACGGACCTTCGCTGTCCGTCGCCAAATTTTACCAATAAAATTTGAAACTTTTTTCCGGCGGGCCTTTTTTGGTCTGTCACCAATAATTTGCGGCGAAACTTAAAAATTTTATCCGTCTCAAATTTGCGCCCACTTGTAATTTTCCTTTATTTTTTACACCCATTATTTTTCCGTCGCAAAATTCGCAAATTTTTTTTTTTTCAAATTTCCCGCAAATTCCGTCGCAAAAAACAAGTTTTTTTTGTAGTGCCTGCCATCGTGTTTTCCAATACTTAAGACAACAATGACATGTACCAAATTAATTACTTTAAGACACTGAATCCCTAAACACGACAGCCAAGAGCAGACTAGGGGAGTGATTCGCGGGCCTACTGCTGTTGCCCCCACTTACATCTCTAAATTTTTTCTAGATTGTACTTTTTAAACAATATTTAAAACTTTGAAAATTTCTTCAATAAAGCATATATTTAATTCTAACAAGGATTGATTAGTCAAGATTTAATATTGCCTTTTATTTTGCTCTCACAATATAAGAGAATAAGGATGGCAAAATTCGTGTGAAAACTTATTTTTGCCACAAGAACTACGCATTGCTAACGAAGTTTCTAAAACATTGTACTCGATGTCTGAATAATATAAGCTATTTTTCGTACCTAATTTGGTGGGTATCATTTGTAGCACCGAGCAAACGTTCTAGATCCGTTCTTGCATGTGAATACCAATGCTTGTGCAAAAGAAATAGTTAAATGGATCCACTGGATATGAGAGATGCTCGAGCTACGTTTGGTAGCCCAAATTTGAGTTTGGTTGTCCAATTGGGTGTTTAGCAACGTCCTCCGGATTGCATAAACCCGGATAAAATGTCGGACAAGAAATCCGGAGTAGGGGTGGGATAAACCCGGATTGGATAAATTTTTTTTAAAAAAATAACTTAACAAAATGAAAAAATAGACACAACACCTTCTTTGTATTTTGTTCCGGTTGAAAACCAGAGAGATGGAGAAGTGGAACCAAAAAGAAGAAAAAGAAAGATTTGAACAGATTCCGAACTCGCAATCACAAGGTTGCTCTCACCACTCAATTCCAATCCGTCGCAGATCGAACAGATTCTGAACTCGCAATCGAGAGGTTGCTCTCGTCACTTCAATTCCCAATTCGTCGCCAATCGATACCTCGATTCGGACCCTCCAATCTTCACATAACTAATGTGAATTTCAACCAATCCCATCAACTATTGTATGATAATTTCACTTTTTCATCCTTCGTAGCTATTGGAGTTTCTTCCGGACATTCAATGAAGGTTTTGCACGAGGGACGATCGAATTGGGGATTTTTCTAGGCGTTTGGAGTTGTCGAGGTGTGAGTTATGGTGGATTTCTGGGAGGTGGGATTAAGGTTAGGGTTTTGGGGGTAGTTGGCTTTTAGGTTGTCAAGGTTTGGGAGTTGTGTGCGAGATGGGTGAGAACAATCCTGAGCTTGAGGAAGGGGAAGCTTCCTTTTCAACAAGGAGGATTTTTAAAACATTTAATCCCGTCGTAGGTTGCACCAAACATATGATCGGATGTTCTACGATCTAAAGGATATTTGGAGGATTTCTAATTCTATCTTATCCTATCCTATCATATCCTAATTCGAAGTTGGACCACTAAACGTTACACCAAATATGGTGTAGCGGAACAGAATCGATCGAGGAAATAAAATTGAAGAGAAATGGAATGGAACGATGGTTCGAGTAAGAATGGAATGGAATGAGAATTGGTTGTTGGATTACAAAAAATATGGAAATGGAACGGATGTTTAGACAGATTTAATTTCGGTTTTTTATCAAAATGTTGTATAAAAATTTGCCAAACATAATTCTAAAGCACGGCAAACTAATTAAAAATGATTATAAAACAATTTATTTAACTAAATTTATTAAATTGTGCTATGTAATATACTTTTAAAATAGATTTTTGTTAAAGCACATAAAGGCATAATCAAATACTGCCGACGATTATAAATATAAAGCAAGCTCAAAATCATAGGCAAGCACAACCCTAGAAAGGCAAAGTACAGGAGGTTAACTTGAAAACCAACGGTCAAGATAACTGTAGGAAGCATGAAGATTGAAGCACCAGTCAACCGAAGTCAAAAACACGACAGTCAAACTTGAGGAATTGTATCTTAGGATCGAAATCATTCGTTTGATTCAACCCATGAGCAAGAACTTTATAAAGATGGCTCTTCAGGATTTCTCCCGATTTATCCTACATGCATCTCTGCGGAGTGCAGAGGCAAAGCACTCACTTAGCCACCTTGCAGGTGCAGACATAGAAGCAGCAGCGGAACCTCGGCAGGAAGCCGCTCTTTTTATGCTTATGCTTGCATTCCTTGGGCACGGCCATGATCATTGCCTGCTCGATATCCTCTGGTTCCTCCTCGTTGGCTCCCTTGGCTGGTTCTGCCTCGGCCTCCCCCTTCGCCTCCGCTTCGGCCTCGCTCGCCAGTTTGTTGAGGACGCCCGAGAGGAAGCCCGTGACTTCCGCGAACTCGGGACGGCGGGTCGGGTCCTGCGCCCAACAGGACTCCAGGAGAGGGATGATTTCCTGGGGAATGGCCTCCACACTGGGCCTGATGTTCTGAAAACCAAAATCGCAACATTTTAGAAATGACGGTCACTTCAAGGAAATTACTATCGCGGGCTCAAAGAATGTTCGCCTAAATCGGGGCGGACAGTTTCTCGAGTGTGCATTAAAAGTGTAATACGTACACGGCATGTGTCGTACGCCGCGAGTATGGTGTTCCTCCCATGGAACGGAGTCTTGTTGGTGAGCAACTCCCACAGAATCAGCGAGAAGCTGTAGACATCCGCCTTGTGATCGTAGTGCCTCTTTGTTCCCCTCGGGCATGGTTCAGTGCTGTACAGCTGAAAACACAGAGACCCAAAAAGGAAAAAAAAAAAGAGAAGAAGGTGAAAGACTGAATTAGGTGATACTGTTCTAATCAAAAGAGCCGGCATTAATCAGTAAATTGGTATTGAAAATAATTTAAAGTATACCTCCGGAGCCATCCATCTATAAGTGCCCATTTCACCAGTCATTTCAGTGGATACTTCTTCTCTAGCAAGCCCAAAATCTGCCAGTTTCAGATGCTTCTTGTCCTCCGTCAGGAGCAGATTGCCTAGGCAGCATCAGTTTGGCAAAAGGGTATATGATATAAATCCTTAGAATCCATCTACATCTAGTGAATATAATCCACTCGTTGTAAAACCCTAATGATAGTAGATATAAATCGCGGGCACGTATTCAAATGCTAAACCCTGTTGGCGACATCCTGAGTTCAGTCCTAGAAAGATCGGCGAGGGTCTCGTGGAAGTTCGAGACACGAACTCGGAAAGAAACACCAGATGGAAAATAGCAGAAAAAGAATGAAATGATCACGTACTTGGCTTGAGGTCTCGGTGGATGATGTTGTTGGCATGCAGATACTCCATGGCTCCGGCGATGTCGAGCGCGAAGCCGATCGAGAGCTTCAGATCCAGAGGCTGTGGTCGAAGGCTGCTCAGGTGCTTGTGGAGATTGCCATCTCTCATCAGCTCAGTCACGATCAGCATCGCTGGTTGCACGCTAGCCCCCACGAACTTGTTTTTCGATAAACAAAGAAAATTTTTAAGAATAAGGTAAATCACTAGCATTCTTAATATTGTGGGGGGGAAGAACAACATTGGTGCGAAACTTGTGTACAGAGGCCACTTTGGTGCCAAAACTTCCATTTGGATTACTTTAGTGCCAAATCGGAGGAAAAATGATTACTTTAGTGCCAACGGCAAGGAATTCCGGCCAAATTAATATATGGCATTTATAATTAAATTTTTAATCTTAGTTGGATTTTTTTAAAAAAATTAGTCTACGTGGCATTTCCACGTATATATTTCGATTTTTTAAATACTTTTCTGAATTTTTTTCTTTTTTTCTTCTTTTCTTTTTTCTTTTATTTCTTCTCCCTTTGGTCACTGCCGGTGACTGGAGGCCGGTCACCGGCTGCCTGGCCTCGCTCGGACGAGGTCGCCGCCGCCGCCCGCCACAGGCGAGGCCTGGCCGACCCTCGCTTGGGCGACGGCGGGCAAGCCCGGCGAGGTCGGCCTCGCCTCGCATGGGCGAGGGCGAGCCCCGGGGGAAGGCGACGCCCGGTGGGGCCGCCCGTGGCCTAGGGCGACGGCCGCCTCGCCCGGATCTGGCGAGGGGCCTTGCCGGGCTCGCCCTCCCCCATGCGAGGCGAGGCCGACCTCGCCCGGATCTGGCGAGGGAGCCCTTGTCGGGCTCGCCCTCGCCCATCTGAGGCGAGGGCCGACCTGCGGGGCTTGCCCGCCGTCGCCAGCGAGGGGTCGGCCGGCCTCACTGTGGCGGGCGGGCCCACCTCGTCCCCAAGCGAGGCCAGCGGTTGCCTCCGGTCACCGGGCGGTGACCAAAGGGAGAAGGAAAAAAAAAAAAAGAAGGAAAAAAGAAAAAGAAAGAAATAAAAAGGAAAAAAAGAAAAAATTATTTAAAATAAAAATGCTTGATCAGACGTGCTCACATCAGATCTCCGGCGAGCCACGTCGGCTTCAAATACTAATAAAAAATTGCCACGTCAGATTTCCGACCAATCAGATCGGAGTTGGTATTTAAACGATCGTTTTTCAAAATTTTTGGCATTAAAGTGATCCAAATGGAAGTTTTGACACCAAAGTGGCATCCGTACACAAGTTTTGGCACCAATGCTGTTCTTTTCCCTAATATTGTGGTTTAATTAGATGTAGATTGCATTGAAAATCGAAGCTATCCCAAGTAGAGAAGTCTTGACTGACACAAATTCGCCTACACCTACACTAAGGCCTAAGTTTTATCCATTTATAGATGGAGTTTCGACAGCCGCCAGATCTAGACTACATTCATGCATACTTTCTATACCAAAGTTAGCACGATTAATTACATCAGCCCAAGTATTAACCACATGACCATAACTATCAATTACGGATTGATTGTACCGAAGGTATTTAGGTGTGGTGAGTTTCGAGCCTAGGGCTTGCCATTCAAAGAATGATGGTATTGTGCACGACAATTTTCTATCTAATTGAGGTCAGTGGCGATTGGTATTGTGTATTTATAATGTCGAATAATTTTCGAAAAATCGACATAAAATAAAAATGAAAATGTTCGCACTTAAAGAAACGAAGTATAAACATGATGTATTTGTCGGGAAAAAATATTCCAATTAATTTAAATTAAACCCAAATTATCACAGCATCGAAAGAAAAGAAACCTAACCCTAGGAATTTTTACTTATTTCACTATACTTTTCCATAGCCATTAACATTACTGTTTCCAGATGTATGCAAGCTAGGTTCACATAATTCTTGTAAGCCAACATGGAGAGCTTGTCACAAAAAAAAAAAATATTGGGATATATAGTTTGAGCTATAATTTTTAGGTAAAAAAGTCGTCGTGTTCTATTTCATATAGATACGAAAGACAAGTTCACTTTCCATTGACAATTTATGGTAGCTCAAGTTTCCTTATAATGCAAGAATGTCGAGCTCTTTCATAAGCCGCCGTGTTCACGACTTTTGCTCAGACATCATATTAGCTTATTAATCTTCCTAAAAAAGCCCGGAATGATTAAAAAAGGCATATTTTCTTAATGATGAGAAAGGAGGAAAAAAAAAATACTATTTATCCTTCAAGAAAATAAAAGGTTATATGTGGTATCTAAATTAATGTCAAACACACCAAAATTAAGAATATACCTTCACAATGTTTTGGTGGCTGGCCCTGGAGAGAAGCAAGACCTCCCTTCTGAATCTCTCTTTGTAATCCTCATTAGTCGCTGATTCTCCATGGGGCCGTATGACTTTCACTGCGACTGACATGGAATCGTACCTGAAATGTGGGATTCGAATGATCATATCTATGTTACTAACTTCTTTTTCGACATTTTATATAGTGATTATCTCTGAAAAAATTAGGATTAAAAGATTAGCAGATAGCCCCGTGAATCTTTTTACATCATATGCCGTGTTGGGTTTTTTCGGGGTTGGAAGACCTCGCATCGATCATGGCCAATCCAATCCGATTCCCGTTATCCAAAGACCTAGATCGACCGTTACGGAGCACCCTTTTGAATGTATCTATAACGGTATTATGACCACGTGTCACATGGCTGATCTGCGTGAGATCCACGAACAACCGATCACTAGATCGTTAATGCGATTAGATTTTTCCGTATCTACGAGCCTAATACTTGATCTGTCAATTCGGTTGTCATCATCCACGTGGACACGGCCCGTACCGAAAATCTAACCACACATCCGCGTATCATTTTTCCCGTGCTGATCCGATCAACCAATTGCGTATACCATAATAGAGAACAAAGATTTAGCACCAGAATGCCCGCCATAGATCTAAGCAAAGCAAGTTTCAGACAAAAAATGGTTTTTTTTTTGTCCGAAACAGATAGGGTTTGATGAATTCTCAAGAGCAAGCAAAGATGAATTATCCAAACCAGGAAATAAAATGAATTTGTTTTAAACCATTTTTCATTTAGAGGAGCAAGGAGAAGAGGAACCTACAGTCCTTCATAGACAATGGAGTGACGACCTTCCCCGATCATTTTACCAATCCACACCTGGCTCGTATCGATGAGCAGGCTCTCATCAATCTTGACCGCATCGTCACGAACGTTGGTGTCGGCATCGCCATCGCCGTCGTCGCTCCGGAATCCGAAGAGAGCTCTGCGAATGTTGTCAATGGAGAGGCTGAAGAGCTCTTCCTGGGACGACCCATGTTGCAGCATCGACAATTGAATGAATTCACTGGGGTGCTGCTGCTCCATAATTACCTTGCTGTGGAGACTAAAAGGTAAAAATGGTGGCTGTTTTGGAAACGAGGGGGACTTATATAGAATGGAAATGAAATGAGGAAACTAGGCTCTTATTAAAGGGTCGAATCAAGATGTGAAGTCCATTCGTTTTTTTGAAAAAATTTCGAAGCCATAATATCCCCAAAAGAAGGGCAATGCATTAACGTTTTGATTTCGACTGTCACTTTGTGTTAATCTTACAAAAATTTTCTGAAAATAATTGGATGCATGCTATCATTATTGTTATGACTAGTCCATGGACTGGAGTTAACTTATGGATTTAATTTACCATATTAAGACATGAGGTCGAAATAATGGTCGAATTTGGCAGGGTCATGAATGGGATTGCGAGGAAAGCCATACAAGGAAAAGTTAAGGTATCTCATTTTTTTGCATCATGCATAATTAGAAATTCATTAAAGCCCAATTAATTACGAGGATAAGCACATATAGGAATTTGAAGTGATGTCATTTTCTCCTAAAGAAAAAGAAAAGGGTTCTGCGTTAATCTTGTCTCAAACAAGATCTTGAAGTGGCTAATTTAGTTTTAAATAAGGCTTTGAACTCACCGATCGACCGAATTTATGTGACCGACGAGCCCGTGTATGTCGCGAAGATGCAAGGGCTCGCTGCCCGGCGAAAGATTGGCCGGCCCAATGTTGAGTTCATTTCTTTGTTTATATTAGGGAAAATTGTCAAAAAAATCTTAAACCTATTGCACTTTTGCCAATTAAGTTCTAAATTTTTTAAGTTTGTCAATTCAGTCCTAAACCTTTTCACTTCTTACCAATTCAATCCATTTGGCTGGCCGGCATTGACGTGGCCACCGGTCATTCGGCCAACGTTGACGTGGCAATTTTTAAATTTTTTTTCGAATTTTTTCGAATTTTTTTTCTTTTTTTTGTCTTTTCCCTCTGGCCGATTTGATGACCGGCCAGAGGCGTGGGCCGGCCTCGCCATTGCTGGGTTTTATGACGGCGAGGCCGGCTTTGCCGTCACGGGGTTTCGCAACGAAGAGGCTGGCCTCGCCTTGGCTGGGCGAGACTGACCTTGCCGGATTTGGGCGAGGTCGAGCCTCACCCAGCCATGGTGAGGCCAAAATTTTTGCAACGGCAGTGAGGCTTGCCCCAGCTGCTATGGGGCAGGGCGAGTCGCCAGAGGTTGGTGAGGTCAACCTCGCCGCCCTCGCCTCTAGCCGATCGCCGGTCGTCAGACCAGCCAGAGGGAAAAGGTAGAAAAAAAAAGAGAAAAAAATTTAAAAAAATTTAAAAATTGCCACGTCAGCACTGACCGGCCAAATGGATTGAATTGGCAAGAACTAAAAGGGTTTAGGACTGAATTGGCAAACATAAAAGGTTTAGGATTGAATTGACAAAAGTGCAATAGGTTTAAGACTTTTTTTAACAATTTTCCCGTTTATATTATTATTTTGTCCGATTAGTTATTCTTCACAATAGCTAATGTCGATTATTGGAAGATAAATTTACATTGGATGATCAGGATCTACACACTTAGGTGTAGTACAAACTAGAGTAAAAAAAAAAAATGGCATTCATATCTATCCCAAAAAAAAGAAAAGGATAAGTGCACTAAAAATCCTAAAGCTTATTGCAAAAATGTAATTGATTCATGAAACTTTCAAAAAGTGCAATCAAGTTCCAAAATTTGTTATATTGGTGTAATCAAGTTCTTCTGCTGTTACCATCAATGAGTCTAATAGAAAATGCCAACGTGGCATTTTCAAATTAATTTCTCTCTCCTACATGGCGCTTTTTAATTTATTTCTTCTTCAAATCTTATTTAAATTAAATTAAAAAATTTAAAAAAGCTAAAATTTTATTTTAAAAAAACTACATTGAAAAAAAAAGAACGGTGGGGCCCCACCACCACCGTCCATTGTTGGAGGGGTTGGCGACCAGCCCTCGCAACCCCTGAGCAAGGCCTCACTAGCAAGTGAGGGAACTTAACTTAAGGATCTAGGGCTAGGCGGTGGTGGTAACACTCCATCAACGAAGCCTTGCCACATAGGAAAGAGAAATTGATTAAAAAATGCCATAGCAACATTTTTCATTAGTAAAATTGACGATGTTAACGGAAGATTGGATTGCACTTTCTGAAAATTTTGGGTTTCAATTGCATTCTTAAGACAAGTTATGAGACTTCTAATGCACTTATTCAAGAATTGTTTTTAAAAAATTTTCAATAAGGAGTAATCATGATTTGGTACTATTAACTAATTAAAATTTCCACTTTACCCAAACTAATTAAAATTTCCAAAAGAGGAAAACCAATCTTCTTTGAAGAAAAAATTATTAAATATCAACTTTATCTGCCCTTTAATATGATGGTTGGCGAGAGAGCATAGGTTATTTATTAAATTTTTTTTTCATTATCCAAAAAATGTCATTTCGTTTTTGAATTTTCTCAAGTTTAGTGTATAAAGTTCTTTTCACGATCCCCGTCAGATGTTTGATATTTGAAACAATTTGGTTACATAACTAATTCCAAATCACACATAGTGTCCATTCTATGGCGTTTTAATTTTAATAATTTTTTCTTATATTTGTTGTCCATTTTTTCTACACTCCATTCTATGTTTTGATAATTTTTAGATAGTCCATTCTAGGTTTTTCCAGATTTAGAATAAGTTTTTGTGTATGTCTTTGGGCAATCTTGCGATATTCCATGGCCTCCGATGATGAGCCTGTATTATAGAACCACTTCTAAAAAATGATTGATAATTTTGTTAATGCTTTATATCTTCATATGTCTAAAAATAAGTTTTGAAATTGTAGCATTATATGGGTTATAAGATGATTCAATGAATCATTTAATTATGAATTTGGAACTTGCTAAACACTTTGTGATTAATTCTAGGTTTTAGATTTCAGGATATGTAGGGTAGGTCCAGATTCTTAAAAAATGATAAATCTGAGCCAGGTTTTAAGTGGAACACAAAAAAAAATCAAAAACTTTTAATGTTGGAAAAAAAATCAAAAAAAAGAATTTATTCGTGTTTTATTGTTGAAGAATTTATTCAATTATGAATTATCTGTTTTTCTTGTCTCCAAAAGGGGCACCGAGTCAGATAAAAATTGAACACATGATGATATATATGAGCATAATGGAAAAAAAAAAACAGGGAAAAGAAATGGGCATGATGAGTAAAAGGTATATTATTATTTTGTTGTCAAATTTTAGACTATTACATATACATCAAAAAAAATTATGAAAAATTTATATTCGAATTTATATGTCAACATTTTCAATTTATAAGAAAGATTATGTACGTGCGCCGCATAATTTAAAATTAAGGAAAAAATAAAAATAAAAATATTGGAAACAATTGATGTTTCCCTTGAACAGTGGAAAGTAAATTAATGTAGAAAAAAAAACAAAAGATTGTGTAACCAAAGAAAATAAAGAGAGATAGAGAGAGAGAGAGAGAGAGAGAGAGAGAGAGAGAGAGAGAGACCTTAGACTCAAGAAGGCATTTCTTCAGCTTGGTTTACTCCACCTCCAGCTTCTTGCTCTTCCACCGGGCCCTCCTATTCTCAAACCATACTGCGAGCCTCCGGCCTGTCCTTCCTCCCTGACTCGAGTTTGTGCTCGTCCCCAAAGTTTCACTCGAGGAGCTCCACTTTCTTTGCGCTCGGCTTCCCCTTCTCCGGTCCCAGCCCGCCGTCCCTACTCTCTGATCCTTTGCTCTTCTTTTGCCTCCGGCGGTGGCTTTGTCTTTGCGTTAAGCCTTGCCATTCTCGTCAACATTGGTGCGTAGAAATATGATAGTATTTGATTGGCCTGGGATCTGTTTAATGCTCCGTTTGTTTCGTGGAAATTGAATGTTTTAGAAAATATTTTCCTTAAAAGATCATTGGTAAAAATGAGTGAATAGAAAATATTTTCATCGTTCACGAAAATATTTAGATATAAATTATTATCGATAATAAAAATATTTTCTATTCACTAATTTTTTCAATCGATAAAAATAGTTATTTTCAAGAAAATAATTTTTAAATTATTTATTTTCTATAAAATAAACGGAACTCAAGTGCTGATCGTGCAAAACATGTCGGTGGCAGGTGTGGGCCCAAAAATTTGACAGACTCCGCTTTTGGATGCTTCCACAAATATGGTATGTATGACGTGTTTCTTTCGGGGCGGCTTGATAACAAATTCGAACAGCACATACCCGATTGAACCATGACGGTCTGCTGCGCATGAGATCCGTTTGTCAATTGTGTCCCGATGGAACCCTTGTGCTAGGAATAGAAAGGCATGAGTAACAAATGCAATGTCGGGTCAAAAGTTTAGATTTAAGTCAAAAATGTTCAACTGATTTGCTTTATAATAAACTGAATAGAATCGGTAATGCCAATGTAACGGGCTCATCAAATCAAGACGCTACCATTTTGATCGCCATAGACGGTTGTTTTCGATGGTTCGAAAGTGTGCATGATTGCCGTCTCCGCTGGATCGCTTAATTTTATAATTGAATCCCATGCTGCCCTTCTTGGGAAGCGTGTCACGCTAACCGAATTACGTAAATTCGACGTCAAATTTATTTACCTCGTTCGGCCTATCATCTTGCCGGGTGACGTATTTTAACGCAACAGCTAAAAGTCAATTATTAGAAGACAAACTTTACAGTGGACGGTCAGTATCCACACATATCCTATAGAGCAATAATTTTGCCACTAATTGACCACTATACTACGCTACACATAAAGATTGAACCATTCCATCCCTTGAAGGTAAGCATTCTGTGGCGCGTAATACAACACATCTTGGTGGTGGCCATCGCATTCGTCAGCAACTCCATAGTCTCCCCAAAAGGGATTGTCCGCAGCATCAATGGTGGCCGAGGAGCAGGGGCTGTTGGTGCTAGAGAGCCTCTTTATCTCCATCTCCGCCTCTGCAAGTTGCTCCTTAAGCTTCAGAACCTGCAGACGACATTGATGAATGAACCACAGAGACATCAATACTCTGGGGGGGGGTACTTAAGGACATAAAGGTCATACTTAGGTCCGGTATAAACCCCGAGCCGGATAGAAAAACGGGGCATTCGCGCCCTACCCCGTGTGGCCTTGCGAGAGGCCTCGGCACGAGCCTGGTCGGGTGCGGTCGAATGGTCTCGCGGGACATGTCGAGTTTGAGAGCACGCATGCTCGATTCATTAACGAAATGCGAGACGAATTTGAAGGCGGCTTTGACACGAACCGCGGCGAGATTTAGACCCGACATCCGTGTTCGAGGTTTTAAATTTGGCAGGTAAATGACCATCACAAATGAGATGCCTAATTTCTCCTGAGATTAAGAGCTCAATCTTGTCTGTGGATTCTAGCATGACTAATTCAAATGCGGAGCAAACATCCAAAGATCTTCGAGTGTTGTCCGAAAAAAGTAAAAAGAAGAAAACACTGTCAAAGCCGAGTTGAACTATTGGTTTAAAATGGCAGGCAATTGGATCAGTTGCCGGAAAACTCGGATCTGTCCAATTAAGGATTAAATCATGAATTATTACCAAAGTTGTATATCCGATATAATAAAAAATCTCCCTATAAAAGAAAAATTAGCAAAATATTCCATTATCCAGAAAATCCCATTTCGTTTCGGAAACTAATCATCTTAATCGTTAGGGTCAAAAGTAATTTCCACGGATGTGCAGAAATTTGGTGGCACAATTAACTCCAAAGTACGCATATTGTCCATCCAACGGTGATTATATAGGTTATTATTAATTATTTTTTCTTCTATTTATTGTCCGAAATTCTTTTTACACTCTGGTATTCTGATTAACAAAGCAAAGAAGCATTCGTGCTTTAATGTTGAAGAATTAATTTATGAATTTTGCGTTTTTTCTCGTTTCCAAAAAATGGCATCAAGTCATATAAAAATGGGATGCATGATAATGGAAAAAAATAAGGGAAAATATTTTGGGGGCCGGTTGTTTGCACTTAAAAAATAAGTAAAAAACATTTGATTGTTTAGCTGTTAAAATTTAAAATATTATTCATGACTAGAGATAAAAAAAAAAAAAAACATCGATACTTGGCTCTAAACAGTGGGAATTAAATTAAATTAAAATTAATAGAGAGATGTGAGACCTCAGACTCGAGACGGCAATTATCAACCACGGCGGTCTCGTGGGCGGACTTCAGCTTGGCGTACTCCTCCTCCAGCTTCTTGCTCTTCCACCGCGCCCTCCTGTTCTGGAACCACACCGCCACCTGCCGCGGGTCGAGCCCGAGCTCCGCCGCCAGCCTGTCCTTCCGCTCCGACTCGAGCTTGTGCTCGTCCCCGAAGTTCCGCTCGAGGCGCTCCACCTGCTCCGCGCTCAGCTTCCGCTTCCCCCGCCCACCTTCCCTTCCTCCCCCCCCCCGCCCTCGCCCTCGCCCTCGGGTCCTCTGCTGCTCTTCTTCCGCCTCCTCCGCGGCTTCGCCTCTGCGTAGAGATAGACCACCCCCAGTTAGGCAAATCACGTTTAAACACGATAGTGTGTGCTGGTGCGTGGGAATCTGTACGCGAAAAGACCTTGTGGAGGAGCTAATCGGGTGTACACTCCAGGGTAGAGCTGAGAGATGAGTGCCATGTCATCTTCGCTCAGGTCGTTCATGACGTGCCCTCTCTCTCTCTCTCTCTCTCTCTCTCTGATCAGTGACGAGGTTGCTGTTTTGCTTTGACGGGGAAGAGACTCTGGTCCCGTCCGAATGAAGAGCTGGATGAACGATGATGGAGAGGACGTTTATAGAGCTCAAGTTTGAAAGCACCCCCAATATGCATCGAAATCACGCTTTTTGCCACCCGTGGAGGACAGACAGGGCAAACTTACACGCACACTCTCTCAAGACTCGAGTGCATATCGTACGTTGATGTCAGCCAATTCAATCAACATCCAACCTTTACTTATTTAAAAAGTCTGATCACACTTAAACGACGAGAGCGATTGATTTGGATGGACATAGAAAATCGCATTACCAAAATCGATAAAAGAAATTGTGGGACATCCACGGACACCGTCCGAAATCCAAGCGTATAAATGATTCCCCGAATGAATCGCCAAGAGCAATGAGATTTGCGTATTCCAAATGTTGCTCAATTTTGCAGATGTTCGTCTCTAGTATGCGCGAAGTTTACTCACCGCATGCAACAACATAGCGCGACCGGTGCTACTTCTTGGCACTTGATTTTAACCAAATAAACGAACAATTCGGGGTCAAGCTCAAATCGGACATTTGCAGTAAAAAACGATGGTAACAAAGTCATAGATTAATCAAGCAAAAAAAATGCAATTACAATATTTACAGCTGTACGGACTCCATGACGTTTGTGAGCGAGAGAAGTCTTGATTTTTAAATGGGTTAATACCACGAAAAATTCCAAACTGGTGTATCCGTGACAAATTTATCCTAAATTAATATTTTGACCGCCAAAACTTCCAAACTAGTACAACTGTGACAATTTTACTTTTTGTTAGATTCCGTTAAATTTTACCATCAAATTTCTGAGTTGGATGACACGTGACAGTTGATAAGTGTATCGGTTTGAGATTATACCCTCCATTTATCATATGTGTACCAATTTATAGTTTTTTATGCTATTAATTAAATTGAAGTGAGGGTAAATTTGTCTGAAATGTACAAGTTTGGGGTTTTTGGAGGTCAAAAAATTAGTTTAGGGTAAATTTATCACAAGCGTACTAGTTTGAGGTTTTTTGTGATAGAAAAATTAATTTATGGGTAAATTTATCACAAGTGTATCAGTTTAGGATTTTTCGTGATATTAATCCTTTTTAATTACCAAACTTGGGTTTTTTTTTTCGATCATGTAAAACGAAAACTTTGGCTCTAAACGTACTTGATTTGTTGCTATACCATGTGCGAATTTGATTTATACACATAATCAAACAAAGAAGAAAAGAGTCGATTAGTTGATAATATCATTCTAGGGCGTTCAGCAGTACACCTTAATGTGTGAACAAGGGCTTCGTGGATGGCTAAGATCCCAAAACCGACCATCTCGGTTGTTGTAAACTAATTAAAATAAAGGGTTAATCTCGGTGCCTAACTGGGGGTTTGATTACGTCTTTGAGCGCAGCTTTTGGCTTTAGAGTTTTGCAAATTAATTAACAATTCACCACGTGGCGTTCGTCAAGATGTACATGCAGACTTTAAAAGTGACCCAAAATTCCACGATCGTACGCGCCCAATGGGAAACGGAGCAGCAGCTGTGTTTAGCTTTTGGTTGAGAGATAGAGATAGAGATAGAGATAGAGATAGAGAGAGAGAGAGAGAGAGGGAGGGAGGGTACAGGTGGCATTGACTTCTAAGGAAACAAAGGACAAGCCTAGCTTGGAAAAAACGTCCTTTTGAGAGTGAAGAGACAGTCCGAATCCAGGAAAAATTTGTTTGAAAAATTCTAAATCCATTATGTGAAGACTAATTTAATTATAAATTTTTCAATTACACAAATTTTATTATGAACTTTTTGATGATTTATCAATTTAATCATAAATCTATTATTTGGATATTTGATAGGAATGACTATATTAGATTTAAGACTAAATTGATAAATTATCATAATGTCTAGGATTAAATTGACATAATTAAAATGTTTAGGACTAAATTAGTAAATCGTTAAAATGTTTAGGATTGAATTGGCACCGTTGAAAGATTTATAATTGAATTGACTACCATACGATTGGTTTAGGATTTTTTGGACAATTATCCCTCCAAATTTAAGTCGCTAAATCATGGGTTAAAGACGTGTATTAACCGCTTCTTACCATGTATGTATTTATCTTATCTGAGATTTTATTTCATTAACATCCTCACATACGCATCGATGAACAGATAGAGCAAACAATCGGGTCTTCTAAGTTTTTTTATTTTATTTTTGTATTTTTCCGGCATCAGAAAGGTTTTCTTGTAATTAGGAAAAGGGTTAGCTGCTTTATTTGTGGTTGGGGAACATGTCACCTGCATTCTATCAATGTTCAATAGCTACCAACGAAATGAAAATAATAATAATAAAAAAAACAGAATAGAGAAAGGAAAAAAGGGGTAAGACAAGAAGGTTGGTCCAATCATATGACTCGTCATCGGCTTGGGACCATCATCTTTACAACATGATAGCTCATTTGGGTGTTATTGATTTTACGTCTAATTTACGTCAAGGTTGGACAAGTGACTAAACATCCTATCTTATATCTTTACTCTATATAGTTGGAAAAATGGCAAAAGTTCCCATAGTCCTAGAGAAGGCCCCTGATCGTATGCTTGAAATCGAAATAAACCCAGTCCTAGAGATATTGCTGCTTTTCATGACTAGAAACTATGAACCACGTGATGTTGGAAAGAGTATTTGAGCATCATTTGCACCTTCTTGCTTAATATGTACGTGGAGCTCGTGATGTCATTTCGCAAGTTAACTTTAGGAAGAGGGAGTGAGTAGCAGATGGTTCCACGCCATCCGTTGACGAGGGTCCCTCCGTCGACCCACCCATCATGCTCGGGCGACCTTTGCTGGTGGCTAACGGCGATCGCCCGAGCGAGACCTCGGCGTTCGGTTAGGGTTTGGACAATCCTCTCTCTCTCTCTATACATATATATATATCTCTTTCTATCTTCGAATTTGAATCACGTTTTGCTAATAAGCTGTCATCAAGTATAAACATGTGCAGTGTCTTATCCATCAACCCCCGTTGCACTTGGGCAACCTTCACTCGATTAGGGTTCGGACTACCCTCCCCCTCCATATCTCTCTTGCTCTCTCATTTTTGAACTTTAGTCATGTTTTGCTAATAAGCTGTCACCAGGTACAAACTGTGCAAGTGTCTTACCACACCCATAACATTGTTATGGAAATCCACAACTGGCTAGAGTCAACACGAGACTTTTTCCATCGAGTTATTAGACTATCCCCACGATTCCCGCCAGAACTAGTACTAACACTACTTACCCTAATCGACATCAAAGGTCAGCAAAGATTAGCGACTCGATCTTTATTAGTTAGCCAATCGCAGATAATTCAAATAGCCAATCACAAATATGCAATCGCCACCTAACCACATCGGCTTTACGTCCGCGATCTTCCTTCTTCCTCTCTGGTACGTTGCCTAACCTCATTGAATTCGAAGATGACGCTGAGAAGTCAGAGGTCGAAACACGAATCCCCGTGCAAAGAATCGACGCACGAACTGATGTCTTTAGACATGGAGCCAAGCCAAGTGAGATCGAGACTTCCCTTTGGGAGTGACGAGAGAGAGAGAGAGAGAGAGAGAGAGAGAGAGAGAGCTATGAACCAAAGAAGAGCACGTTTGTTCAGCCGAAATAGGGTTACGTGTCGACTGGTAAGAGCTTCGAAGCGTCCACACCTGCTGCTCTACCGACATGGCCATTTGATTTATCTTCAACATTCATTTTTTATGGTCCAATGGCTTGCAAAAGAATCGAACTATATCGATCCATCTTGGTTTACCAACCTATGTATATATATGTACCACATTGTGTTTTTGCCAAATTATTATCATATGCTAATCACATAGTTCAAGGACTTAGTTTTTCGTATAGTTCAAAGACATGAATTGTGGATATGAATATTGTCATGGCAAACACTCACATGCTAAATATGCATATGAACATTTTTTTTTTGAAAAATGCTAAAAACGCACCTTGCATTTCACCCAATAACCACCCTGCTATATAGCTTTATATTTTAGTAATATCAAATGCATATCCGAGTTTTATCTCTGGACTCCATTTTGTACATTCACATCAATTATTCTCATGCTCTAGCTATACCAATTTCCAAATCTTAAATTCTCAGACCCATTTGAGACACTCAAAACCAAATAAGAAAAAAATCGTCCAAACCCTACGCGAGTTGCTAAAATGAGTATGCATAGAAAAGCAATTTCGTCTTTCCAGTGCGGGGTTTTGTTTTGAAGCACTTGAGCGACGCTAGCAAGAAATAGACATAAATGGTTATTAGGTCATAAGTGAGGTTTAATTGTAGTATTCTCTCTCTTTTTTCTTTCTTTCTTTGGCAACATATCCCTCACGCACTCAACTTCTGTGTAGTGATCGATCTCAGAAAGATATAGGAGAGCTTTTACAATAGCCATTATTAACCACCAAGAGTAAGCGACAACATTGTCTATGTACAGTGCCGTGGTGGGAGAAACATAAGCTGCTTTGCAGCATTTTTGGTCAAATTCTTTTTGTTTTGGTGATAGGTTCAGCTCACTTAGATGAGAACATGACACCAAGCTCTCTTTGGCCATATTAACAAAATGGGTAGGTTCTCATTTTTGGGGTTTCCTTGTGCGCATGGTCATCTTGCAGTAAACTTTCAAGAGTTTCATGATGTGTCTTTTTCCGGGTTTTTCTGCCCACATGTTCAATGGATGTAGCTCTTGCAAAAGGTCACCGCATGTTCAATGGATTTTCCTGCCATTCCATTTCGTATGTTGTTTTGTGTGTTACTTGTACTCTCCGAGAGTCATGGATTCGGGCTGTGTCGAATCTCAGACCAACCTATGATGCCGGGGGTGTGCGACACTTTAATGGGTCATGCCCGACCTAGTTATATGGCAGGCCGACTTATCTCGCTTCATTGGTGTCGGCCGATGGCCCAAGCTCTAATGACCGCTACCATGCTCGTGCTTGTGCCTGTGTTGTCGTGCGTGTCCTGCATGCCTCAAACATTAGACCCTTCAACAGTTAACTAGATATTGTGTCGTGTTCATATATCTCCATGTAACTTCAAGTCAAGATACGGATCTTATTCGCATGATATTGTAGGGTAAAATATGATGATACACGATATACTTGGCTTGTTGCTTTTGTTAATTGCTTCAAACCTTTTTTTTGTTTCCTCTTATCTCTTTAACTCGACTTTTTATAGCAAAACGGGTCTGTCACGTCACTAACTTCCTTGTTACCCAAGCAAAATGGTCTCCCTTCCTAGGTTTGGTAAATTCCAGTTCAAGTCGAAATGTTACATTAAGCAGAAAGACATAACCTAGAAGACTTTTGACGTATTTTAATGTTTATGGTTAAAGTAAAATAGTGTAAACAATGATAATAAAGGTAAGTCAGAAAGGATAAGGATGAAACAAAAAGAGGATAAAGGAAAGGTTTGGAGAAGATGCGCATGGCGTGGGATTGATTCCCTTACACATGCTTTTGAGTTGTTTTACAGAGTTCCATTTGCATTATTTCGTACCAAACTATCGAATTTACAAACGTCGTACATCAGGATGTCATGTTTCTCCCGACACATGTAGACATGGTTCCCCATGTTACTTACAACTCTCGTATCGGGATGATAATTGGCGATTGGATTGCCAATTGTATTTGTTTAATGGGCTAATCATGCTCTTCCTCGAGCTAAGGGAGGCTCGCTGCCACTGGCCATCTTACATACGATGGCAATTAGTTTAGGCTACGCTTTCGGTTTCTTTGCATCGTGCGATGGAAAGTTTAAAGAAGGTTTTGCAGGGTGGTCCTGTGGCATTACCTGGGTTTTTAGTGTTTGTGTCTTGGATGTTTTGTGTTTGGTTGGAGGGAATTGAACTGCTTTCTATTTGGTTGAGCAATTAATAGGGTTTTGCTTCCTCTTGTTAAAAGGGGTGCCACCGGTGCCTCCGAATTCGCCTGCTAATGTTCTTCCCAGGTTTCGGGTTAGATAGAGGAGGGATGCAAGGATTGGAAAATGAACACCACAATGGCCAAAAAGAGTATGAAAAAGAGCAAGGGAAGGTTGCTCTAGGACATAAAATGTACCGCTGGTTCTTTTGTTTTGTTTTGTTTTGTTTTTTGTTTTTAGAGGTTGGCTGGTGTCGGGGACAGTTTTTACACAACTCGACTAATCCACCTGCTCGGACGATCTTAAAGGCCCACTTCCTCAAGTTGGCTTGGTGTATTCGGGATTTTGCTCTTGCAGCTTTCCATCGAGGACTTTAGTCAAATCACAATATCAATTTGTTATGAGCATGAGATAGTAAGAGAAAGGAAACTTCATCATTACTGCGTCGATCATAATTAATTGGGAGGATCTCCATCCATCAGAATGAGTCCATAATAATTTATTTCTATATTCACAATCAAATTTTTTTTTTGGACCCATTCGATTCCTAATCATAAAGCTAGGGACCAGCTATCAAACATTCGTGGCGCCAATAATATTTAAGTTTCTCTATACTCAGGGGGTTGGTCAAGGAATAAAACTTAGAATCTTGCGTTTCAAAAGGCGAGATCACAAATTGATCAATTCCCACTCAGCCCAACCTCGTGGGGTCGGGTCACAAGGAAGAAATACCTTGTGAATCTCTAATCTCATGTGGACGGCATCCTTTCGCAACCAAATCGAGGAGGTCGATCCAATATGGTATGTGAAAATTAGTTGAATCATCACCTAAAGCGTGCATAAAAAAACTCCCAACATCACAAATGATCTACTCGTTAGTAAGTTTTCCCCCAGTCAGCTAGGTTCATAAACATATCTATCCTATGAAGATCCAGGTGCATGTTTCATGATTAATCACAGCAGATTGATCGAACTGTTTCCATTGAACGTGTATATCATGTGAATAGACTTAGCTTTGCCACATATTTTTTCTAATTGCGATCTCTCTCTACTTAAAAGAAAAGGAAAAAATCCGAAATCAAAGGAAGATAATGCGTGGCACATCAACGTGATGTCATCGATAAATCGAGTGTTATTATCACACTCCGGCGACATATATTCCAGAGATTAACAGTAGCAAAGTTGATGCGTACATACCATGTTATCATGTGATGTGATAGGGTCGTGACATTACAGGACTTTGTCCTCTTCTTCTTCTCTCGCACACCGATCGATTTCTGCCATCGCGCATGCAATGGCTAGAGGCCTCTCTCGGCAATGTAACCCAAAGAAAACTATTTTTTCTGAGTCCGGACATGAACAATCCACAAGTTACGCCTTGATTTAGGGCAATTCATTATATAATATCTTAGTGGGGGTGATGGACGTGAGTGTTGTATTTTGAGCTCTCAATTCAAGGCGAAGCGGCACTAAAATTTACTTGGTCGCCCGGCCACCCACGTCACTCGATTCCGTCGCATGCATTGGTCAGGGCAATGCGACGATTCCAAAGCTCGCCCTCGGGATTGGTAATCACCCCATGCGTTTGGTCGAAGGTGGATTGTTAACTCCTAAGCGAAAAAAAGGCGATAGAAACGTGACAACGAGCTGTAAAATATATTTATGATTATAATTAGTTAGAATTAAAAATTATAATTAGCTAATTTAGAGGATATATTTTTTAAGATTTTTTTTATATATATACGTCTCTAGGTCATTATAAATTAATGAAGAAGATATACAAAAAAGTGAGGAGTGTATTTTTCTTCCTCGAAATATCTTTGTGTTAAGAAGGAATTCTAAATCCAACTAGGAAAATCAAATCCTATCCAAGCAAAAAATTTCAATTCCAAATAAGGAAGTTAAAAGTTTTAGGAATACCTTTCGTATTGGAGTTGAACTCCTAGTATGCTTTATTTTCCTAGCTTGAGCGGTCTTCTAAATTAAATAGGTTTCCCGCTTAGGACACTGTTTACACAAAAAAACAATGGAGTTGTCGACCGTGAATTTTTTTTTTTTTGTTGATTGACATCAATATGCATCCGTAGTACATATTCGATTATCAATATATGATGACGAACAGCTAGTAACCATTGACATAGATGCTAGCAATGGGTGAATGGTGGATCGCCTTTCGAGCTCTTTGAAAACATGAAGGACACGAGGATGCTTGAGACAAAACAATTGGGGCGATGAAATAACCGGGAGACGTTTACTTGAAGAACATCAAAGCACGACTGCGAAGTTCGAAATCAGCGAAACTGTTGAGATTGAGGGGAGATGGACTTGCATCGTTGGAGGGAACAATTACCAATTAAAAAACAGGATCATGCAAAAGTATGATCGTGGAATAGCTGACACGCATCATGAGAACGTGAGCACAAAAATTTCAAAGATAGATGGACAAGGAAGCAATCGACGAAAACTGCTCGAGGGAACGTAACGGTTGAAAACTGTCGAAAAGCAGTTAACATCGGATCATTATAAATATTATCAGTAGGCTGCTAGAAACATCTCGCACAAATCAAACAAATTTACTATCTTTTGAGCATTTTTACTTTCATGTACTGCATCTTATTTTTATAGCTGTAACTTATCGATTTGCGCTGTCGATTAAATTTTGGCATGCAATCTCTATCTTGGATGTTGTGTCGCTAATTAACTTCTGGCATAGTATCTTTATGTTCTCAAGTTATGTCGTTGATTAAATTCCATCATAGTTTTCTTACATTTGGTTACTTCATTGAGTCTACACCTTCCAAGCCTTGTTGTCGATTAAATTTCGAATTGTTTGTGCTTGTACAATCATATTCTAATCCATTGATCCCTTTTGCCTGTGATGCTTCCTCTTTAGAGTTGGTGCAGAACCATAGTTTCTCCTTTAATAAAAATCGAAGAATGACTTTTGGTAAAAGATTTCGTCTCGAGAGCAATTATGGCAAAATAGATACAAAATAATATATATACGAGAGATGGAAGTCTACTTGGTGACTATACACTAGGGTTTTATTTGTTTTACGGGAAAATGAATGATTGTGAGAACATTTTTCTAAAAATAATTACTTATATCGCTTGAAATAATTAGTTAGTGGAAAATATTTAGTATTAACAACGATTTATATATGAATGTCTTTGTGAATTATGAAAATATTTTTATTTATTCATTTTTGTAAGCGAGACAAACAATTTTTTTTTTTAGGAAAATGTTTTCTAAATCATTTATTTTTTGCGAAATAAACACATCCAGAAAACACAAGAAAGACTTGAGCACTTAAGCTACTGTAAACTGGCCGGCTCTCTCAGTGGAGCAGGTACCGACATTCCAACATAACCCCGTAAGCCTCTGGTGCTCCGATCGTTCCTAGTTAATTTCCTCTGTAATTTCTTCTTCTAAGCTTTAGATTGCAAGATCCGTTTAACTTCTGCATTATTTTCAATATATATAATATTAGTTAGCGGTTCAAGCAATCGGCGCATTGAGGAGGAGTTCTACGTCATGTTGGAGGAAAGTTCGTAGTTCTTTTTTTTGATAGATTAGTTCACATTTCTTAATTTACTAGTTTTCTTATAGTACGTTACGACTATATTAGCGTTCTGGTCAAATCGGTGTTTTGATAGTGACAAATAATTTTCCGGTTCTAATGGATCCACCTTGAGATACAAAACTATTGAGCGACAACGCCAATTGGAAAACATTCTCTCCTGGGTGCGAGTGAAGAGATAAGTGATTTTCAGGAGATATTGCGTTATCTTGATGAACTGATGTATGTATCACTTGATTAAGATTACAAGCAGCAGTTTCTTTCTAATTGACGTATACTTCTTACTCAGCTTCCCTAACTTTGAGGCTGCTTCTGAACAAGACTTTTGATTCTGGGGTTCGTTGTTGCAGTCATTACGACAACATGTGGGATGATGGGAATTACTAGGGGCTCAAAGAGGTGCAAAATTATCGGACTCGGATTATGTCTAACAGGCGGAACAAGTTCAACCCACTGGGGAACTGACAGGTTCTGGGTGGAGTTAAAAATGGACAAAAATATCTTGGCATTGTAGGTCGCGACCCTTGTTTAGATTCATTTGACTTTTCAGAATGTTGTCAAATTCTCATACACTTGTCATGCAATTTTATCCAGGTTAGCATGATAGGTGCGAGTTTCGAAGATAACCATGTAGCTGCTGGGTTTGGCAATCACCTTGCACTGCAAATTCTTCACGACGGGTGGAACGAGAACTCGAGTTTGGAAGATGGTGTTAAGCTATTGGAGAAGTGCATGCGTGTGCTTTTGTGTCGTGACAGATCTGCAGTCAACGAACTTCAGGTTCTAGACTACTAGTACTCTGTCTTACCTGTTGTTAGCAAGTGTTTTCATCTTCCTTATATAACCGTGTGATTTTGGGGAACTGATGCACACTAATGAGTCCTCCTTCTGTTAAGGAAAGGATGCTGGGAGGGAGAATGACGGTGTACTCTTTTGCGGTTTACGTAATTGCACCTCCAGCCGCTGCATTAGAAAATCTGCACCCAGACCCCCTCTTGGATCCACCATTGCCAATATGGTCCATGTCCTCTCTACAATTTCACCTAAGTAGTCCAACCCACCTCTGATGCATGATTATTACCTTATTGTAGAACGATTAGTCATGAATGACGTGTAGGTTCGTATCTTAAAAATTCTTAGGAGATGCTTCCAGACAGATTTGAAGTGTGCATTTTGATGAAGATTAACGAGAATGAATTTCAAGTTGTTTCAAGCTGTGTCCCCTATATCTTCTTCCCAGTATGTTAGTTTCCGAACTTCATTGGGAAACCCCATATTCTAAGTCACAATTGGAACCCCGAGATATCATACTTGTTGCGGAAGCCAAGTGATCGAACAATAAATTGATAGAATAAGAAAATAAATCGGACACCGATTTAAGTGGTTCGGTCGTGTGACCTACGTCCCACGGGAAAGCAGTGCGGAATTCCACTATAAATCAAGCGATACAACGGAGATTACAATCACACTCGAGTTACTCAAACACCCTAAGTGTTTCCCAAGCCCCAATTACACCCAATAACTCACACAGTGTTTGGCCCCACAATTCCTCACGAAATAATCTCTCAATCTCGTAAAAGAATTGTACACAAATCTTATCACAAGATTTACGCTTGAACACTAATTCTTCTTGGATATAATACTCGAATAAGAAACCCTCGAAGATAACCCACGTCAAGCACTCGTTTAGAAACGGCGCTTCAAGAATCTTCAGCGTACTCATCAACAGCAGCCACCAAGACTTCAGCACTTTAAGTCTACATAAAGAAGCATCCCCGACTATTATATATATATTAGTCAATATACGCTGCCCTTTGCCGAGTCTCACTAAAATTGGACTCATGTTATTTCCTTTACTGACACATGCTGAGTTGGGAGAAGGAAACCAAGTCCACTTTCCTATTTTGTTGACTTATCTAACTCCAGAAGAAATTTTATTTCCTTCTTTGTCTGACATGTGTTGATCCCAGTCAAAGTCCAATAATTCTAGTTTGAGAATAGAGACTCCAACGTGTGTTAGGAAAGCATATTTCAAATATTTCCTTTTTGCTCGATTTCGGAGATCCATAAAAATATCCAATTTGAATATTTAGATTTTGCTTCGGGCTTAAACTCGAGACATATTTTCAACAATCTCCACCTTGGCTCGACGTTTGAGCCAAATCACAATCACTTTGATAGAATCCGAATTCCGCTACTACTCTCCCATAGCCCCCGATGGGCTCAACCGCCATGATGTCTTTCAAGTCCAAGCCTCGCTTGAACTTCGCCATAAGCCGTGGACCTCATCCAGAATACCAACTCCACATGCACCTTTAACCGCTCCACAAGGATTTTCCGATACAAGCTCCTCAATCATAGATAAAACAAAACCATCATTGCATCCATATCTGTTCGAAGATTGAATCGCACCTTGTCAATATCAGCGATTCAAAAATTGGCTCAATAGGCTCCACCTCGCTACAAGCATTATCCGTGTCGATTACTTCGCTAGTGCCCGCTACCTCGGGAGTTTCTGGTTGCAACTCTACCTCAAGCTGAACACCGTCTAGATCCGTCCTATTAACACTCCTAGCTAAAAGTAGACTCGTCAAATGTAACTTCTCTGCTTGATAACAAGTGAATTTAATTCCGGGCACAACTTATAGCCCGTTCACCTTGTGCATAACCTAGGAACATGCACTTTCTTGTCCTTCCATCGAGCTTACCATCACTAACTTTCGAACATAACATGGACAACCAAATATTCTAATAACAGAATAATCAACAACGTTACCTGACCACACTTCTTGAGAGTCCGACATTCAATCGCGGTCGATGGGGATCTATTCTTCGGTGTAGCTTCGCCCGTACTAAAGCGCATCCGCTAGAAATCTTCTAGCCATACCAGCACTAGAGAGCATTTTATGAGCCGTCTCTAGTAATATTTTGCTCATCAACTCTGCAACCTGTTGTGGTTCATTGACACTAGTGCGGTGTCTCACTATGCCTTCCTTCATGCAGAATTTGTTTAACAGCTCCAAGCAAAAATCCATACTATTCAGTCCGCCACCTGCTTGATCGTTTTTACGGTCTCCTTTTCGATCAAACCTTTTAACTGCCTGATCCTGACAACAACATCAAACTTGTGCCTTAGCACAAACACCCACGTCTTCCTCGAGTAGTCATCAACAATTGTTAACATAAATCTGGCACTCTTCTTTAAAGGAAACCGCGACAACCTGCGAACATCCAAGTGAATTAATTCTGCAATATCCGTGGTTTCTTTGACAATCGTACTAAATTGCACTTTCCGCCGTTGATCTAAATCACAGCACCTGCATACATTCAATTCGTTAGCCACATAACCACATAGCAAATTTCTTTCACTTAGAACCTTCGGTCTCGCTAATGTGTCCCAAACGCATATGCCACAATTCGGACTCTCGAACCGATGCATTCGGCGTCTCCGGGGTCCATGTCTCTCCTTGAAGCTCATACAGGCCATTATGCTTTATTCCTTTCATTATCACCAAAGCACCTCGAACAATTTTCAAAACTCCACATTAAAAAGAATACCGACACCCAAATTTGAATCTAGGGCACTCAAGGAAATTAGATTTTTCTTTAACTCTGGAACATGCCTCACTCCGGTCAATGTCCACACGATACCATCATGCATTCTAATTCTAACATCACCAACACCAATAACATCGCATTCGAATTGTTTCCCAACGCACTTTACTACTATCTCGTACCTTTGATAAGTAGTAAACCATTTCTGTTTGGTGTAGCGTGAAAAGAACAACCTGCCAAGCGACGAATTATCGGTGATGTTTAGACAAAATCAGCATTATCCGAATTACTATTTGCTATAGTTGCAACATCATCCATGAGACTCAACTCTAATTCCCTTACCCTTCTTCCTCTTTCACTTAAGGCAATCCCTGATCCACAGCTCCAACAGACAACACCAATGAGTTTTAGACTCTTCGTCTATTCGAGTTCATACTACTTTAACACGCGTGTTCTTCCTCTATTTTCACCTATTAAAGCAGCAGATACATGTTCGCCAGATTCTCTTCTACGGATGTCCTCACTCAGAATTAAATCTCGAACACCATCAAACGTCAAACTTGTCGACCCAGAGGAATTACTAACAGCAGTAACAGTAGTATTCCAACTATCAGGCAATGAGGATAATAGAATCAAAGCACGTACCTCATCTTCAAAGTCAATATCAACTGAACTCAATTGACTAACGATCACATTGAATTCATTGATATGATCGATGTCGACGCACCTTTCGCTCTTCTTCAAATTAAGCAGACGTCGCATCAAGTAGACTTTGTTGATCGCAAGGGCTTCTCGTACATGTCCGATGGGCTTTCATCAAACCAGCGATGGTCTTCTCATTCACGATGTTAAACGCGGACGTTCACGAGCCAACGTCAGCCGAATAACACCCAAAGCTCGTCTATCCAGCAATTCCCAATCAGCTTGCTTCATCGTCTTTTCTTCTCCCTTCATCACGATATAGTTGATCCTCAATCGCATCTTCCGAAACCAAAATCTTTCCCATCAAATCCGATTTTCACTTTTCCTTCTTCTATCGCCATCGATTCGCTTCAACTCAACCAAGCCAAGCTCGATACCAATTGTTGCGGAAGCCAAGCGATCGAACAATAAATTGATAGAATAAGAAAATAAATCGGACACCCGTTAAGTGGTTGATCGTAGTGACCTACGTCCACGGGGAGAGCAGCACGGAATTCCACTATAAATCAAGCGATACAACGGAGATTACAATCACACTCGAGTTACTCAAACACCCTAAGTGTTTCCCAAGCCCCAATTACACCCAATAACTCACACAGTGTTTAGCCCCACAATTCCTCACGAAATAATCTCTCAATCTCGTAAAAGAATTGTACACAAATCTTATCACAAGATTTACGCTTGAACACTAATTCTTCTTGGATATAATACTCGAATAAGAAACCTCAAGAAGATAACCCGTCAAGCACTTTCGTTTAGAAACGGGCGCTTCAAGAATCTTCGCGTATTCATCAACAGCAGCCACCAAGACTTCAGCACTTTAAGTCTACGTGAAGAAGCATCCCCTGACTATTATATATATATTAGTCAATATACGCTGCCCTTTGCCGAGTCTCACTAAAAATTGGACTCATGTTATTTCCTTTACTGACACATGCTGAGTTGGGAGAAGGAAACCAAGTCCACTTTCCTATTTTGTTGACTTATCTAACTCCAGAAGAAATTTTATTTCCTTCTTTGTCTGACATGTGTTGATCCCAGTCAAAGTCCAATAATTCTAGTTTGAGAATAGAGACTCCAACGTGTGTGAGGAAAGCATATTTCAAATATTTCCTTTTTGCTCGATTTCGAGATCCGCAAAAATATCCAATTCGAATATTTAGATTTTGCTTGGGCTTAAACTTCGAGACATATTTTCAACAATACTGACATCTTTGGCTGTTTAAATGGATTTTAGCCTTTTATCTTGACATTTGAGAACAGCTAGCGCTCGAATTTGTTGGTAATACACAATCCATGTTATAAACTAATAAAGTGTACTGGCTGACAAGTTGCTTTACAAATATTCGACAAATAGTAATTACAATGACTAGAGAAATTAAATCGTAATTAAGACGGCGCAGAAGCTTCTCACTGGTCATGTTCCTTCTAGACAGCAATTGATCTCCTCTGCTGCATGACTTC
The DNA here is from genome assembly GCA_024733475.1 of Syzygium grande. Lineage (NCBI taxonomy): Eukaryota > Viridiplantae > Streptophyta > Magnoliopsida > Myrtales > Myrtaceae > Syzygium > Syzygium grande. Next base: position 36,360,663 of record JAMXDD010000005.1, on the reverse strand, counting down.
ACTTCGCGCTATTTTGTTGCAATTGTCACGCATGTTCTTATATTTGTTCCCTTGCATCTGCTCATATGTAGTTCTGTCTACGGGCATCGGACATGTTCTTTTATTTTTTTTTACCGTAGCTTGATTTCGAACCATCTAAACGACACGGCGCACTTGACTTGCAGATTGCAAAAAATCACTGAAGAAGCAGCAACAAATTTTCCGCCCTACTCCTTGAAAACCTCTGGGGACCCCTCTGTTGGTGCAGAACATTCATGTTGGACTTTGATCTGCATATCCTCCTGTTTGTTCAGACCTTGATCTTGTCATGACAATCATGTGATGTAACACTTCTGAAATGCGCTTGCAGATGTTTCGTAGAGGCTTCTTTGGTAGAGAAGCGGTGGATGCTATTTTCGTTCTTGGAACTTTACAGATTTGTACATATGATGACGATCTTTTTAGGCTGCGCTTTCGGTTTCTTTGCAGTATGCGATGGAAAGTCTAAAGAAACGTTTTGCAGAGTGGTCCTGTGGCATTACTTGGTTCTTTTTCACGGCTCATGTCTCGGATGTTTTGTGTTTGGTCCGAAGGAATCAAACCTTTTTAATCGGTTGAGTGAGAGTATTTTTCTTCCTCTTGTGAATGGGATGCCAATGTCTCCGATTTCACCCGCTAACATTCTTCCTCTTTGATAAGACGTAAATTGTGCCACCGTTCTCGTTGTGTTCAAGAATGCTCATTTCGTTTCTTCATATCAAATGTAACCTTGTGCATGCTTGTCAACAACACCCATTTTCATTCTATTCTTAATTTAGAGGGATAGATGGAGAAGGGATGTGAGGATTGAGATACCAACACCAATTTGGCCAATATATTTCTAAAAGGAGTATGAAAAAGAGAAAGGGCAGGATGATCTAGGACATAAAATGTTGTAGTAGTGGGGTTTTCCTCTTAGCAACTAGGCGACAAAGAGATGAGCGGACTAATTCACGTCCTCGGACGATGTTAAGAGCAGACTCTCTCACGTTGGCCTGGTGCATTTGAGATTTACTCTCGCAGTACTCTCCTAGCAAGGCTGGAATTCAAGACGACAGAGAGATGAGCGGACTCTCGTGGCATCTAAACCAACAGCTTAGCAGGTTTTAACTCAAGATCATTCCATTCAAAGGGCTTTAGTAAAAAAAAAATTGAGATAATCACAATTCCAACTTGTGATGAGCGCGAGATTTAGCATGAGATAATAAGAGAAAGGAATTTGCCTAGTTAGCATGTTAATCATACTTAACTGAGAGGATCTCTATTCATCAGGAATGAGTACATAATCATTTGTCTTATATTTTCATAATCCTAATTTATTTTAGACTCGTTAGGTGACTAATTGTAAAGCTAGCAGTAGCTATCAAACAGACACGGCGACAATAAAATCTAAAGTTCTCTATGTTCAATCAAGGGGTTGATCGAGCGGAAAAGTTATTGGAATCTAGAGTTTCAAAAAACGTGAGGTCTCCGATTGATTAATTCTGACTTGGCACATCTTAGGATCGGATCACAAATAAGTAAATTTATTATGAATTCGCGATCCCAATATCGATGCCCTGCCTTTGCAACCATACCGAGGAGGTAGATGTAAAATGATTCTACTCAATTAGCAAGTTCTCCACCAGTCAACCAGGCACACCATATGAGCAGTTTGGGTATCTATCTCTCTGCCATCCTTGAACTGTGAAGGCCCATGTCAAGCCCGCCCACTAAACTTTGTAGCCCATATGGGATCCAAGTCCAACCTGAGGTTTTGCGAGTTTTAGGGGTTTTTATTCGTCTTGGGTTGGTCCAATTTTGATCCAAAGAACAGGAATAGAACCATATGATCGTTTAATGAGATCAAGTCCAATATTAAATATTATTTGAATATTAAATATTATTTGTAAATCGGAAACTGATTGTTCCCTTATTTCTTTTATAGTTCTCATTTGATCCCATAAAGTCATGGAAAAAAATTGAAAAAATATATATAATATATGAAAAAATTAAACAATCGGTTCCAATGGGATCAATATTAAATATTTTTCATGTATATATTAAATATTATATATATGAAAAAATTAGAAAATATATATTTATTGGTCGGTCCAGTTTAGTTCCAATTTGAGCAGTCCATCTTGCTCACCCCTAATCAAACCTTTCAAAACCATACGACTTCACATGTTTCGTTTCCGCACAAATAAAACTTGCAAGCTTAACTGATATTTTCTTATGTTAAAAGAGTAATTTTTTCTTACGAAGACAGGCTACAAGCTAGCCGACTTTTCTTATGTAAAAAAAAAAGAGGGAAAAAATCTATTTATTATCTTAAAAAAAAAAAAAGGCGCGCCCTTAACGTCCCTTCGACGTGTCCCGAAATCGAATACTTTCATATGAAAGATTAAAGAAACGGAATATATGCTCAGTGCATATATTCCATACGAAAGATTAGAGAAACGGAATATATGCTCAGCGTATATATCCATTTTATTTCGATGACGGGGATAAGAAGTATCGCAGAATTTTAATTATAGGCCTACGCAAAAATACGACAAAAACATTTGCTGCAATAAAAATACGAATTCATTTCGCTGGCTCGCCGGGCTTGGGCAGGGTAGGGCAAACGCTATCTGCTATTTAAGACGGTAGTAGATACTTCTCTTCTTCTCCTTCTTCCTCCTCCTTCCGTCGCCGTCGCCGCCGCCGCCGCCGCCGCCGCCGATCGAAGGATGTCTCTGTCCAAGATGCCGGTCGTGGATGGGGAGCGGGGCCCGGACGCCTCGTCCTTCTCGTTGGACTCCGAACGGACTCTGTAAGCGAAAACCTTCCCTTCCATCTCCGATCGCTCGTGTCGCGCGTCGAGGGGCTTCCGGCTCCCGGCCGGCGGACGATGCGCGCGCGCGCGCCTCTTTCCCGCGCGCGGAATTGACAGCGGATTTTTGGGGCTCGCGCGATGTAGGTATCCGTATGTGACGGGCACGTCCGTGGTGGCTTTCAAGTACAGGGATGGGATTCTGATGGCGGCCGACATGGGAGGTTGGCTTCTTTTGCCCGATCGGGTTTTTGCCGATTCCCTTATGCTGCTGCTGCTGCAGCATTTTGATTTGAACAATTTGGGGACTTTCGCTTTGGGCGAACATCTGATTATCTGTCTGTGTTAGGGAGTTAGATGGCTGTCGATCCCCCCCAGAAGGATTTTGAGTCGATTTTGGATTAGTTTAAGGTGCTTTTTTTTTTTTGTTGCTTCCTTAGATGATTGAGGAATTAAGGTTAATTTCTCGGTCGACCGAATATCACTGAAGATATGCAGGACTACCCGCTTGGGTGGCGCTGCCGGAACGTGCATTCTTCCTCTCGCAAAAGGTTGAGTGTTCGAATTTCGGATGTCGCTGGGTGACTTAACTGGTGGCATGTGTGTGGTGGCTAGCACGTGTCGCCCCTAGGGTTTACTCTCTGTTTGTCTTGTCGGCCGTACGAGGTTCCTTGGGTTATTAAAAAAAAAAAATTAAAGATATGTAGGGATATCCTCGGAAGATGTCTTGAAGGGAGCCCATTATAACAATTGGCCCGGTTATCGTGTATGCTGGGAATTTAGGAACGTCTCCAATGGCATTGTCTTGAGATTGGAATTGTTGGATTTTAGAGATGATCTTTTCTGGGTGGAACTATCCAAAGAGAGCGGAAAAGGCTGTTTGTCAATTTTTTTGGTTTACGAAGATCACGATTAATGGTGAGAGAGTGCTAGCAAGTGTCGCTTTGAGGTGTTTTAAGGGTGGACTGATTTGCAAGGCATTGAGATGGTCTTCTTGTACCCTTTATGGATACAGATAATTCTGTCAGTATTCCATTGACTTGTATCGATGTTCCATTAAATATGGCTGGTTGTTACTAATGCAGACAGGTGCTGATTCACCCATCTTTTAAATGACTTGTATTTCTGAACATATGCTATTACTTCTGAAATTTTTAATTGAGGAAAATTTCAGCTCTATGTAATCCATAATGAAATATGAGAATTTGGTTTGATTTGAATACTGAAGCTTGATGCTTCTGCTTTTCATTAGAAACTGGGTTGCTGAATGTCTTTTTGGTGGTACCTGCCTGTTGTTGCTTTTCAAGGAAAATTAGAAAAGCTGTTTGCAGTTTCAGTTCTCCTTTTGTTTGGCATGCTATGTATCTACACATTATGTACATTAGTCTTGACTAGCCATGCCAGAAGGAAGCATTCTACTGCTTGCCTATTTTCTTCCTTTTCAACTATAACTACCTAGTTAAGTTATCATAACTACATTACTTTCAAAGCTCTTTAACTTTAGATAGTATAGTGATCTTAGAACTGGTTTACTCTGTTGTTTGCTAACAGTTTTTAGTAACATAGTTATTGAGTCGTCCATTCTCCTTATTTGTGACTATGTCAGTGCTCTGTTCATCTATGTGCTCTGATAGTGACGAATATTTTACAGGTTCTTATGGATCCACCTTGAGATACAAAACTGTTGAGCGAATAAAGCCCATTGGAAAACATTCTCTCCTGGGGGCGAGTGGAGAGATAAGTGATTTTCAGGAGATATTACGATATCTTGATGAACTGATGTATGTATCAATTGATCAAGATTACAAGCAGCAGTGTTTTTTTTATCACCGAATATTAGTTACCCTGCTTTTTTAACTTTGAGGCTGCTTTTGACCAAGACTGATGATTCTGTTGTCCGTCGTTGCAGTCTTTATGACAACATGTGGGATGATGGGAATTCCTTGGGGCCGAAAGAGGTGCATAATTATCTGACTCGGGTTATGTACAATAGGCGGAATAAGTTCAACCCATTGTGGAACTCACTGGTTCTAGGTGGAGTTAAGAATGGACAAAAATATCTTGGCATGGTAGGTCTCGACCCTTGGTTAGATTGATTTAATTTTTCAGAATGTTGTCGGATGCTTGTTCACTTGTCGTGCAATTTTATACAGGTTAGCATGATAGGTGTGAATTTCGAAGATAACCATGTGGCGACTGGGTTTGGCAATCACCTTGCACGGCCAATTCTTCGTGACGAGTGGAACGAGAACTTGAGTTTTGAAGATGGTGTTAAGCTGCTGGAGAAGTGCATGCGTGTGCTTCTGTATCGTGACAGATCTGCAGTTAACAAGCTTCAGGTTCTAATCTTCTCTGTGTTATAGTTTATGTTTGTCTCTATTTCACAATGGTTGCATATGGCAGCATAGTATAAGGTTGGGACGTGATTGTATCGTATCAGTTGTTGGAATGTGCTTTCTCTTCCTCGTGTAACTGTGTGATTTCGGTGAACCGATGCGCACACTTGTGCTTCCTCCTTTTGTCAAGGAAGGGCTGTCCTATCTGGGGCTAAGAGGGAGAATTACAGAGTACCCTTTTGTGGATTACGTAATTGCACATCCAGCCCCTGCATTAGAAAATTGCGCTCTGGCCCCCTCTTGGATCCACCATTGCCAATACACAGGTCCATGCCCAGCACATCCAGCTCCTCATTAGAAAACCTGCACTCTGACCTCCTCTTGGATCCACCACAATACGGTCCATGCCCTCTCTACATTTCCACCTAAGCAGTCCAACCCACCTGTGATGCATGATTATCACCTAGTTGTACAATGATTAGTCATGGATGACTTGTGTTGGTTTGTATCGTAAAAATTCTGTGGAGATGTTTACAGAGAGTTTTGAATTCTGCATCTTGATGAAGATTAATGAGGATGAATGTCAAGTTGTTTTTCAAGCTCTTTGTCCCCCCAAATCTTCTTTCTAGTATATTACTTTTTGAACTTCATTAGGAAAACCCATATTCTAAGTCAAAATTGGAACCCAAGAGATGTCATACTGTTTTTTTCCTTTTTAAAGGATTTTAGCCCTTAATCTTGACATTTGAGAATTGCTAGAGCTTGAATTTGTAGTTTATTTGAGGTCTGTACTTTTCTTGCTTCATAGCAATTTCTCATATTTACCGAGCTACCACAAAATCCATGTTATAAACTAATGAAGTGTACCGAGCACTGAGCATGAAGGGAGAGGAGGAGGGGGGTGGACAAGTCGGTTTCCTAGTGCCTGGGGCTGACAAGTTGCTTGGTAAATTTGGACAAATAGTAGTTACAATGATAAGAGAAATTAAATCATAATCAAGATGGTGGAGAAACTTGGTGGAGAAGCTTCATACTGGTCATGTTCCTTATTGACAGCAATTGATCTCCTCTGGTACATGACGTCATTTCGCACTCTTTTGTTGCAGTTGTCTCACATGCTCTTCTGTTTGTTCTCTTGCATTTGCTTATATGTAGTTCTGTCTACAGGCATTCACATCTTTTTTTGTAGTACTGACAGTGGCTTGATTTCGAAACATCTAAATGACATGGGGCACTTGACCTGCAGATTGCAAAAATCACTGAAGAAGGAGCAACACTTTTTCCACCCTACTCTTTGAAAACCTTCTGGGGCTTTGAAGCATATAAGAACCCCACTGTTGGTGCAGAAGGTTCGTGGTGAACTTTGATCTGCATTTTCTTATGTTTCTTTAGACCCTGTTCTTGCCATATGTTAATCATGTGATGTGACTCAGAAAATGTGTTTTTAGATATTTTGGAGAGGCTTCTTTGGTAGAGAAACTGTTGATTCTATTTTCATCCTGAATGTCAATTGCCTCTTACCAATTTGTACTTCAGTTCTTATGGTTGCATCATCTGACCCTTTTGCAGTTTTTTTGGGGATAATTTTGTGGATGGGCTGGGGTAGCCTTTAATTTGAGCAGAACTTGAGCTAGGTGAGAGAAATTGAGATATAGATTGTGCAGAAAATGAGTCACGGTGTCAAAAATTCGGTCATCTTTATAAAAGGGAAAAAGAGAAATGATTTTAATTGGGCTGTCAATTTCGTTAAGACCATCTTCCACACAATTGAATTGAGCAGGCAGCCAAGGTTCCATGCCTCCTGATCTCTCTCTCTCTCTCTCTCTCTCTCTCTCTCTCTCTCTCGCTCTTGAAAAAATATTCACACACACACACACACACAAAACGCACACGAATTGACTAGCTGGGGTAGAAGGAAAGGAAAAAATATTTTCTGCCTTTTTTTTGGGGGTGGTTAATTAATTAAAAGACCGTGGAGCTTGGTTTTGAGGGCTGATCTATCTCCATGGTTTCATCTGTGAGCTAATAGCTATCCATCTCTCTCTCTCTTGCGAGCATCATATATGTTTCATACCTGCAAAGTCCTTTTCCTATGATTGGCTAAAGATCATTACTTTTCTGCCTCAACTTGGAGTAAACCCTTCGAAATTGCCAATTTCTGGGAATATGAAGTTTGGCCTAAGTAGGATTTGAAAAGTCGTTTGGCTCGATATTCAGGCTTTGGGTGGTAGGTTCGCTTCCATTGTTAAAAGTTGCTAATGGAAGAGTCAGTAGCTCCTGTAAGATTCACGCCAAACATAGTACTTTTGACTGCGTTTGGGTTGGACCCTTTTACGGTTTTAAGCCATTCAGTACGTCAAGTCTGAATTTTCCATCAAAACGTAATTATGTAACAATTTATGAAAAGATTTCAAAGAATTTAGAGAGACTTTAACCGTCAATATTCATGGTTTAAAGGCTTTTGTGCATTTAATGTAAAGAGTGGTGACGCATTTAACGTGAAAAGGTTGAAAGCCGATTTCAAAAGGCAAATCGAAGCACGCTAGAATCGATTTTGGACTTTGTATGTTGTCTCGATCATTGAGGTCACGCAAGCTGGTCGGCGACTTATACTATGCGTTTGAATCATGGAATTTGCCATTCAACACATTGAACTTGTATGGCAAAACCCACGCATAAGCATTTGCGAAGTTTAAAAATTTATACCGAAAGCATGCTGTTGAAGACCGTGCTCGCTACTCTTCTTTCGAAAGTTTTGTGGTGCAGTCGCTTCGACTTTTTTCAGCGTGAAACACTTGACGTTTCAAAGGATTTAATTTTAGATTTAGACTTGAAAACTAACATTTGTTCTAGTTTTTCTTAATACAAACAAACAAGCCCTAGACAGGTTACTATTGGACCTAGAATTGCGAGAAATAATTGGACGGCTGGTGAGGCAAGCGAGGAAGTGACTCACATTCAGAACATAAGGAATGAGCATTGATGCTTCCATGAATCTTGCTAGTGTGCGAGTCACTGAGGTCTCCACTGAAGGCGAAGTTTGCACGGAATCAGTGTGATGGTAGTTGGGTAATTGTGAACTTTTTAACGAAGACTCTTCAGTTATTTTTTTTTTTTGGTAAAAGACTCTTCAGTTATTTTCATTTCATACATATCCAGTAATAATCGAATCACAGGGATATTCTAATGCACTTATGTCCTTTTTCTGTGACAAAAAAAACGGATTTCTTTTTACGTTTCCGGTGCTATTAAATGACTAAGACTTGGGAATCGGATTCAAATTCGTGTCAATTTGGTTGCCATTTTATTGTCGACTATTATCCATTCATCTTCAACCATAATCAACAACTCTCTGTCGACAATATTATTGTGGATGAATGACGAGATCAAGACGTTATCGAGAATCTTCCGAAAATATCAAACATACAAAATGCAAAAATCCATATCTTCAAGCGCCAAGAGCCATGGCACTCAGACGATGCAGCTTGAGTTCACACTCCTTTGACACTCTCGACAGTGAATTGTAAGAGGAACCACCTTGCATCAGTACATGGTTGGCACTTCTTTGTAGCTCCTTAACTTTATCCCTCATCTCATTGCCCTTCAATTCCATGACCCTCCTCACCATCTCTGCTATCTCCTCCCTCTCGATCACGCCGGCATTTGGGCGTATCTTTGGCTGGATCGCCACCTCGAGCTCTTCTGTTAACATCGCTGCGTTCATCTGTTGCTCGGCGTAGAGTGGCCACGCCACCATAGGCACCCCATTGACCATACTCTCCAGGGTCGAATTCCAACCACAGTGCGAGAAGAACCCGCCAATAGATTTATGTGCCAAGATCTCGGTCTGCGGCGCCCACATGGGTACCACCATGCCCCTGTTCCGGATTCTAGTGAAAAAGCCATCAGGGAGATAGCTTGGGGTTCCGTCGTGGCTGTTTGTCACGTTGAAGAAGTTTGCAGACGCATCGCCGTCCACTGGTGGGCGCACCACCCAGATGAATCTATGTTGGCTCAGCTCCAACCCCAAGGCGAGCTCGGACGTTTGCTTCGCCGACAAGGTTCCGCCACTCCCGAAAGAGACGTAGATCACCGACTCCATCGGTTGCATGTCTAGCCAATCCATCACCTCACTTTTTGAAATTTGCCCGGTAGGCCTAACTAGCGGACCCACCGGATAAACCGACGCCTTGACGACCCGACCCAGGAACTTCTCATTTTCGAGTGCACGCAAAGTCAACGGCTCGAGATCCTGCCACGTGTTCACTAAGATCCCATCAACATTCGAGATCTCCATCCCAACGCGAGTGAAGGCCGAAAAGAGATTCCTATCGCCAGTTTGGTCAAGGAACAGGTCCAAGGTATCCTCGAAGCGAATGGACCGACACCCGGGGATGTCGAGCGGCCTTTTCATAACGCGGTGCTTGTGCTCTGCTTCTTCATCTATATATGGAAAGTGCACGGTGACCGCAAGAAACCATGCTGTCGACGTGATGAAGACGTACTTAAGCATGTCGAACTCCTCTGCTATTGCTAAAGCTTCAGTTCCGAATAAGTCGACTATGAGAGCGGTGGGGTGATACTTCATGGTGGAGATGGCGGCCCGAAGCGATGGCAGAGCCTCACGCACCATGATCACCAGTTGGCTTGCGACCGAGGAGGTCGAATCGACAAGGGAGGAAATGCTGACTGGAGGAAGCAACACGAGGTTCAGCTGATTTGGAGTCCGCGGCGGCTTAAAGAGTGGAGATTCTGTTATGGAGGCATCGGCGACGACCACAAAAATGGTCACGTCGAAGCCATGATGGGTGGCGAGGCGTTTTCCGAGCTCCACCACGGGGATGAAGTGGCCCATGCCGGGGCTGGCAAGGAGGACTGCATGAGGGTTTGTGTTTTGCATGGCTCAGTACTTGAGAGAAAACTATGCGGTACTTGATATGGGACTCGTTGTGATGAATTTGCATGAGTTCGAATGAATGATACTTATAGGCAGAATTAAGCTTCTATTTTTTCTTTCCTGACTTTTTGTACAGTAATCCAGACACACGTTCATGTTCACACGAAAACTTCAGGTGGTCAACAATCGAACACCTGTTTTGGCATTTTCTGCGGCCAAATTCCTTCACAGGGTCAATTCCACAAGAGCTCTCAAAGTCCTTACGATTCTTTTGTCCAACGCTTTATCATGAATCGCGTGTAATCCGCTATTGAAGTGGGGTTCATTGCGGTCCGAGGCCTCAAAAACCAATGAGAAACGACGGAAATAAAGTTGACAACCTTAAAAGGCTACAGAACATCGACAAGAGTCCAAATTGTCATGCCCCGTGAAAATTGCTGTTTTGTGTCGTAGACAAAGAACAGAAGCGAAGCATAATGACGACGACGACGATGATGAGAAAGACGCGACCACCTCGAATTTTCTTGGTAAACTTTTGCTAAGCCAAAAGGTTTTACCCCGACGGCCACGCATGAGACTCGTGAAATCCGTGTCCAGGAGGTCTAGTTGGCTTTTTACTAGGATTACGTCAGTGAAAGAGATGCGTCTTCTTCTTTAAATAGTAATTGGGGACTAGAAAAATTGTGCATGCTTAAATTTTCGTGAGCGACGTCATGTAATTTGTTCTTCGGATAGCACTATCAGCTAGTAGCATACCATCATAATATGTTCTTTGAAACTTTTTGTGAATGAGGTTATGACCAACACGTATGATGAAAAAAGAGATTGGTTATCGGACGAATGTGTGGGACATTTAAGGATTCATGACTACGATAATACAAGGTAAAGCTTGAAACGCATGTAAGCTCTGAGGCAAGGTCTTCTGTATCGACACACCAAAACATACGAAATATACGATGTGGATTCATTTTCTTTAGGGAAAAAGCCACCAAAAATCTCAAACTTTATCATCCGTGACACATTTACCCTGAATTTTTTTTTGTGACACCAAAAATCACAAACTATGCTATTTGTGATACATTTACCCCAATGTACTTTGGTCCATGGGTATTTTGGTCTTTTTTGCTTTTTCTTTTTTTTTTCTTTCCGACGAGGGTTGCCCTCATCAGCGTCGAGCGAGGGTGGCCCTCTCCAGATCCGGTGAGGGTCGCCCTCACCGGCATTGGGCGAGGGTCGCCTCGCTTGGGCGAGTGAGGGCGGCCCTCGCTCGACTCAGGCGAGGGCAATCCTTGCTGGCGTCGGGCGAGGGTCGCCCTCGTCGGAGTCGGGCGAGGGCCGCCCTCGCTTGCCCAAGCGAGGCGATCCTCACCCGACTCAAGCGAGGGCGACCCTCGCCGGCATTGGGCGAGGGCCGCCCTCACTCGCCTAGGCGAGGTGGCCCTCGCCCAGCGCAAGCGTCAGGCCCCCCTCACCGATGCCCGGCGGGCGACTTCCTCGGGAAAGGAAAAAAAAAGAAAAAATAAAAAAGACGAAAATGCCCATGGACTAAAGTACATTGGGGTAAATGTGTCACAAATAATATAGTTTGTGGGTTTTTGGTGTCACCAAAAAAAAGTTCAGGGTAAATGTGTCACAGGTGGTAAAGTTCAGCGTTTTTGCTGGCTTTTTCCCTTTTCTTTATAGCTTAGTTTTTGGAATTCAGCTTTGCGACATGATATTAGTTCTCATTATGTCACATGTCTGCATAGCAATGTTTCTGTTCCTAGAAACAATTTTTGATTAGAAATAGTTTTTTCTATTTCTATTTCTTGGAATAGTTTCTGAGCAAAAAGTAGCGTTTAGTAATTACACAAAAATTCTATTTCTGGAATAGAAAAAGAATAGAAACGCGTTTAGGGCGCGAATGATTCATTTCTATTCCATAGACGAGTTTCTCCCTTCTGGGCTACTAGCGGAGGGCGACGGATGGCGGTGGGGGCAGAGGGCGATGGTCGGCGCGTTAGAGGATGGTGATCGGTGGTGGGAGGCAGTGGAGCTCGGCGGTCAATGGCGGTCAACGGTGGCTAATAATGGTGGCGTGACCGGCCCGATGGTGGAACAGGGCGCGATGGCCGGGTGATCGCCGGCGGTGGCAACAAGCCAGAGTGGATGGCCGGCGCCGGGCGATGGGAGCACGGGCGGCGGTGGAGGAACACGGCGGCCGTGGCGGGTGGCAACAAAGCGCCGAAGGCGAAAAGGATCAACAATAAGAGGCGGTAGCGGGCGGGAGGCGGCGGCGAAGCGGCAACAAGCATGTGGCGTAAGGCAAAGTAGGTGGCGTTAGACCTGTCAAATGGGTTGGCCTCGGGTTGGTTTGGGTCGGGTCATAAATGGTCCGATCCAAATTGACCCATTAACCCGCTTATGACCCATTTATGCATAATGCAATTTTGTTGACCCATATCCTAACCCATATCCAACCCATTAGACCCATATTGCTAAAATACTTTCATATTTAATTAAATATAGGAAAATTCATACCCAAGCTGAAATGAGAGTACAGAATAAGTGATTGCAAGATTGAGTGAGGGTGAGAGAAATGCATTGAGTTTAAATCAGTTGTAAACTCATTTATGACCCATTTGCGACCCATTTATGACCCATTTAACACTAATATAAGACTTCTACCCATTTATGACCCATTTAGTAAATATAACTAACCCATTTATGACCCATTTACTAATAAATGGGTTAAGAAATGGGTTTATGACCCATTTTGACACCTCTAGTGGCGGTGAAGGACGACGAGAGGAGGTGGCGGGTGGGTTGCGACCGATAGATTGTTTCTTAGTTTTGAAGAATTCTAGAAAAAAAATCGTTTCTTTTTTCTTGTTCCAGAAACAAGAAGTAGAATTTTTTTGCTTCTTGTTTCTGTTCCAAATCTATTTCTGGAACACTTTTTTGTTCTAGAAACAAAAAAATAGAGTTTTTTTACTAAACAGATTTCTGTTCTTTTTCTTTTCCGGGGAACAAAAGAACAGAAAAATAAAGAAACAGAAACGTTACTAAACAAACCCCTAGCATGCTTATAATCGGATTTTATTAGTACCTCATTTTCAAATCCTATGGGGTTGATCATCATGGAATCAATGGTCATGAGCGCTTCTTGATTCATCATTACTAGATGAAACAGACTTGGACCTTTGGAACCCAAAAGACCAGTTAACGTGCGCGAACAAAATCTTTCTTCAACACTTAATTACGTTCAATCTCTCTCTCTCTCTCTCTCTCTCTCTTAGACTTGGACCTTAGGAACCCAAAAGACCAGTTAACGTGCGAATAAAATCTTTCTTCAACCTTTAACTACGTTCACTCTCTCTCTCTCTCTCTAAAATCTTTCTTCAACCTTTAACTACGTTCACTCTCTCTCTCTCTCTCTCTCTCTCTCTCTCTCTCTCGTATAGTCCAAACTAGTCTTTCTTCCACCACGGTCTTTGCCCAAGAAACATGGGTGGTGGGACTTAGAGCATCTAGAATTGTAGTTCTAGTCCACCTCCAATTTTTTTTTATTCTTCTCGATGAGTTCATGACCAACACTTCACAACACCGAAACATAAAATTCTAGTATTTGTTCCTTTTTTTTACGAGAAAATTACAAAAAAATTTTAAACCTATTGTATTTGTATCAATTCAGTCCTAAACATTTTAATTGTGCCAATTGAGTTCTAAACCTTTTCATATTTTGCTAATTGAGTTCATCCGATCAATTTTGATTAGAAATCATTGAAGTAGATCTTGGCCGTCCTACGTGGCATGACTGATGTTAACGTAGACATTTAATAATAATATCTTAATAATTTTTTGAATTTTTTTAATGTTTATTTCTTTTATGTTCTTTACTCTCTTTTTTTTTTGCTGAGGTTCGGCATGTTCCCTTGTTTGAGGGCTCTTTTTTTTTTTTTAGCGAGGGCATCAGATGAGGGCACCATGCCCTTACCTAGTGTTGGCGAGGGCTGCATTGCTGGTGGCCGGTGAGGGTCGGTTGATAACCCTTGTTGGCCCTCAGCCAAAAGAGAGAGAGAGTAAAGAAAAAAAAGAAAAATAAAAGGAAAAAAAACCAAAAACATTGTAAACAATTATTATACTATTATTTAAAAATTCCACGTTAGTGCCGATCGTGTTACCTAGGACGGCTAGCATCTACGTTGGCAATATTATGCTAAAATTGATCGAATGGATTCAATTTACAAAATGTAAAAATGTTTAGGACTCAATTCATACCATTGAAAGGTTTATGATTGAAATAGCACAAGTATAATAGTTTAGGACTTTTTTGGTATTTTTTTTAGAACTTGATGAATCAAAAAAAAAAAAAGAATGAAATGTTAAGGTCATGTAATTGGCCGTCAAAGACACATGACCGACCAACTGATAAGAAGTTTAGGACCGTCTAGCTAATTAATGAAAGCAACTATATCAACAAAATATTTCAAAATATTGTCTAAACAGCATCCTTTGTGTGCATTTATTTCCCTCCTGATAAGTCAAAATTCAATTACTTGTTCAGTATTCAATATCTTAAGAATACATATTTATTATATGTAGTTATTGTTAACAAGTGTTTTGTGGTATTTTCTGATAAGATAAAGATCAAGACGCCAAAGCATATTGAATAAGCGAATGCTAATTCTTGTTATGGAAGATTAGAGCACAAAAACATTGTTTTTAGTTAGGATGTTCTTCTTCGGAATAATTATCCAAAAAGTCATAATATTGTATAACGACCAATTCAGTCCAAAACATTTTAATTTTGTCAAATTTAGTTCTACACCTTTTAATGATTTGCTAATTTAATCATTTCAGCCAATTTTGGCTAGAAGTTGCTGATGTGGCGGTTCAGTTAGTGTCGGTTGTCCTACAGGGCACGGCCGGTGTTAACATGGGCAATTTTTGTAATTTTTTTAGAATTTTCTAACTTTTCTCTTTTTTCGCTTTTTCTTTTCTTTTATTTTCTTTTTATTTGTTTCCTTTGTCCATGTCAGTGACGATGGTGTCACGTAAGATGGTTGATATCCATATTAACAATTTCTAGCCAAAATTGATCAGAATGACTACATTGGTAAATCGTCAAAAGGTTGAGGATTAAATTGGCAAAATTGAAAAATTTTGGATCGAATTGACTTTCACACAATAGGTTTATGACTTTTTGGATAGTTTCCTTGAGGTAAAAGTTTCTGTTGGGAGGTCAAAATAGAAGGCTGATACCTTTGCTTGGAGAAATCGCAAAGGGAGAGCCAAAATCTCAGCCCGTTAACATATTCACTTAGTTCTACCTTTACTCAAAAGGTCAAGACAATGAGTTATATGTCAACTAGAATATATATAAGCAACTCCACATCACGCCAATTCTTCGATATTGGATTTTATTTTACCACAATTCACACGTATATTTCAATAATTGTTTTGAAGGACCGCCACACCACCTTCACCCAAGTCTCTTTTGCCAAAACGAACAATGAAGTTTGCTTGAAAACTGCATTGGTCACGGGAATCCTTTATTGAGATATTTACCAAACTCTGATACATATTGTGAGTGGGACATTGATCAACTATTGGCTCTGCCACCACTTGTTGAGAGCGCACAGCAAAAGCCCAATACATTAATCTGGAGAGATTGCCAAGGGAGAATCAAAGTTCGAGTTTGTCAACGTATATGATTAAGCTCACATTCACTTAAAAATTTAAACCAATGAGTTATGAGTCTCTTAGGATAATTAACTACTGCACACTACATCAATTTCCCGATATAAGAATTTTTTTTAACAAACCTCACACGCACATATCAACAACTTCAACTAATTTTAGATATCTATCATG
The DNA here is from genome assembly GCA_024733475.1 of Syzygium grande. Lineage (NCBI taxonomy): Eukaryota > Viridiplantae > Streptophyta > Magnoliopsida > Myrtales > Myrtaceae > Syzygium > Syzygium grande. The sequence continues at coordinate 36,344,759 of JAMXDD010000005.1, read as the reverse complement.
TGATATCGAAAATTTTCTTGCCGTCACCCAAAAAATTAATATCAACAACTGTTTTACACACTTAGTCATATTATTGAGTCTCTCCAATATCGAGTGTTTCGGTCAGTTCTCACATAAAATAAAGAAAAAGACGGAAACGAATCAAAACTGATTCGTTATAGACTGTGATTATATGTAATTAGCTATATGAATGCAGGGCCAAGTATCCTTATAAAGGCACTTTTTGACTCTTCTCACCAGTAGGGCTGTCGATGGGTTGGGTATTAAGAAAGCCCGACCCGACCCGAAACATATATGGTCATGCTTGACCCGCTCCGCCCCTACTTAGGACCCTATTCAGCATTTACCCCAGGAGATGGATCGGATAGGGTTGGGTCAGTGCCGGTGCCACATCGCCAAAATCTCACCAGATGCCACATCAGTCTTTCTCAAGCAAGTGCAAAACCAAGAAAAAGAAAAAAATACTACCGCTGCCGTGTCTTGCACTGATGCGACGAGCTATGGGGACAAGAACATGGTGAAGCTCCTGCTGCAAAAAGGAACCAACAAAGATGTCTGCAACAAGTATAGCAAGACTGCCTATGACCTTGCGGCAGAGCACGACCACACGTAGCTCTTTGACGCCCTAAAGTTAGGGGATAGATTGTGCATGGCGGCAAGGGAAGGAGAAGCGCAGCAGATCCACCGACTTCTCAAGAGCGGGGCCACGATCAACGGCCATGACCAGCACAGGTGGACAGTGTTGCACCGCGCCTCATTCAAGGGGCACATCGAGGCGGTCAAGGCTTTGCTCAAGAAGGGAATCGACATTGATGCAAAGGACGAAGATGGATACACCGCCTTGCACTGCTCGATCAAATCGGGGCACACGGAGGCCGTGGAGTTACTAGTGAAGAAAGGAGCCGACGAGGAGGCAATGACCAACAAGGGATCTTGAGGATACTCGGGCACGACAGCAGGGGCGGGCGTGGCGGGGGTGGCCGGAGGGGGGTGGTCGAAGAGGAGGAGCGAGAGGGAGAGAGAGAGAGGGTGGGGTTGCGCCTGCATCTAGATCTAGGTTTTGTCACGTAGAGAGAGGAGAGAGAAAAGAGCAAGAGAAAGGGAGAGAGAATAATGGGTCAATGGATCGGGCTCGACCCGACCCCAATTCTAATAATATCTATACTTAAAAGCTTTATCCGAAAAGATTAAGGCCCAATCCCAAAATATTCAAAATTTTAGGGCTGAGCCAGGCCGGCATGGGTTGGGCCGGGCCGGCTCACGTCTTTTTGACACCCCTACCCACCGGTACCTTTTTGATCAGGAGGTTTATCACTTGTCGATTAAATACCATAGAGTTGATTGACGTTGTGAAATTATGACTCGAGTTTGAGCTATTTACGGAACGTGTCTTGCTCGGATAAATATATCTTTTCTATTGGGGATAATATTGAAGATCGTTCACGAAAGGAAATCCTCTCCTGGTACATAATATGGACCTCTTCAGCAAAAGGGGCATATTGGCACTACAGGACAAAAGATGGGCACACGTATTCTACAATTTATATATTTCTTTTATGAGTAGTTTGTGGGCCCAAGGGTAAAAGAAAAGAAGATCAGAGCATTCATATTGTGCGGTTGAAGAGCTTGTTCTTTTGTATCATCCAAGGGCATAAAGGTCATTGTGCGAGAAAACATATTCTTCTCTAACCTACAGTAGCCGCGTGGATACATAAGGGAAAAGAACCGTGGGTTTTTCTTTTGAGCGGCGAAGAGGCACACAGGAACAAGTTGCGATTGCCAAAGAGAAATCGTACGAAGGAATTCTCCGAACAAGGTCATTTGTGCAATGAGTTTATTTCGTCCAATTAAGTTGTTTATTCGTAAATATTTTGGGTTTGGACTTAAATTTAAGTGTGAGAAATACTCGAGCGTATGAGCGAATTGTAACTTTGATTATCTGATTATAGTGGATTATTTGTTGCTGGTTCTCCCTGTGGATGTAGATACTAATATTCGAATCGAACCACGTAAATCTCCGGTATTCTTTATCGTTTCTTGTTTATTTCTCTGGTATTTTTCGCATTGACTTAATTTGCAAGATCCTATCGTTTTCGTATTATATTTCCAACAGAGGTCATAATCAATTTTAATCCGGTGATTTTAAATTGGATTGGAGGGTCAGAAAGAGCTAGGTAACTTGATCACCAAATGAAGACAGTATCAACAGCTCTTGTGTCTACAGAATCATAATGCATGAATGACGAAATGAAGACATTATCGAGAATCGACAGAAAGAATCAAACGCACAAAATGCTAAATCCATCTTCTTCAACCACCAAGAGCCATAGCACTCAGACGATGCAGCTTGAGTTCACACTCCTTTGACACTCTCGACAGTGAATTGTAAGAGGAACCACCTTGCATTAGCGCTTGCTTGGCACTTCCTTGTACCTCCTTAACTTTATCTCTCAGCTCATTGCCCTTCCATTCCATGACCCTTCTCACCATCTCCGCTATCTCCTCCCTCTCGATCATGCTGGCGTTTGGCTGTGTCTTTGGCCGGACTGCCACCCCGAGCTCTTCTGCTAACATCGCCGCATTCATTTGTTGCTCGGCGTAAAGTGGCCATGCCACCATAGGCACCCCGTTGAACATACTCCCTAGGGTTGAATTCCAACCGCAGTGTGTGAAGAACCCGCCGATTGATTCGTGTGCCAAGATCTCAGTCTGCGGCGCCCACATGGGCAACACCATGCCCCTGTTCCGGATTCTAGTGAAGAAGCCATCGGGGAGATAGTTCAGGGTTCCGTCATGGCTGTTGGTCACGTTGAAGAAGTTTGCGGACACATCACCATCCACGGGCGGGCGCACCACCCAGATGAATCTATGTTGGCTCAGCTCCAACCCCCAGGCGAGCTCGGAAGTTTGCTTTGCCGACAAGGTTCCGCCACTACCGAACGAGACGTAGATCACCGACTCCATCGGTTGCATGTCTAGCCAATCCATCACCTCACTTTGGGAACTTTGCCCGACAGGACTAACGAGCGGACCCACCGGGTAAACCGGTGCCTTGACGACCCGACCCAGGAACTTCTCATTTTCCAGCGCACTCAAGGTCAACGGCTCGAGATCCTGCCACGTGTTCACTAAGATCCCATCAGCGTTCGATATCTCCATCCCAATGCGAGTGAAGTTCGCATAGAGATTCTTATCGCTTTGGTCGAGGAACAGGTCCAAGGTATCCTCGAAGCGAATGGACCGACACCCTGGGACGTCAAGCGGCCTTTTCATGATGCGGTGCTCCTGTTCTGCTTCTTCATCTATGTACGGCAAGTGAACGGTGACCGCAAGAAACCATGCCGTCGATGTGATGAAGATGTACTTTAGCATGTCGAACTCCTCCGCTACCACAAAAGCCTCGGTTCCGAACAAGTCGACTATGAGAGCGGTGGGGTGAGACTTCATGGCAGAGATGGCGGCCCGAAGCGATGGCAGAGCCTCATGCATCATGATCACAAGCTGGGTCACGACAGAGGTGGTTGAATCAACGAGGCCGGAAATGTCCACCGGAGGCAGCAATACGAGACTCAGCCGACTTGACCGTGACGGCTCAAAGAGTGAAGATTTTGTGATGGAGGCATCGGCGGCAACCACAAAGATGGTCACGTCAAAGCCGTGGTGGGTGGCGAGGCGTTTCCCGAGCTCCAACACGGGGATGAGGTGGCCCATGCCAGGGCTGGCGAGGAGGACCGCATGAGGGTTTGGGTTTTGCATGGCTTAATACTTTGAGAGATCTAAGCATTACTTGATATGGGACTCGTAGGGATGGATTGGCATGAGTTTGGTTGACTGATATTTATAGGCAGAGTGAAGCATCTATTTCTGATTCTCTTTCATTACTTTTTGTATATTAATCGAGACGCACCCACACCCACGCTAATGTTTTCTTTTTTTGGTCAGAAGCCACGTCGATGTTTACATGAAAGCTAGTGTCAAATTTTGACCCAAAAAAAACGAAAAAGAAATCTAGTTTCAAACTAGGTGGTCAACTAACATGCACCTGCTTCGCATTTTCTGTGGCCAAATTCCATCGCGAGGTCTAGTCAATACTTTTGTCTAGTAATTCTTTGGGTGAATTCCCCGAAAAAAACCCCAATTTTAAATCAAGATTCAAATCTATCCTGAATTTTTTTTATTTAAGAAAAAACTCAAAATTTTAGATTCAGTCCCAAATATGCTCTAACTTTTTTTTTGTCTTAGAAAAAACTCCCAATTTTAGGTTTAGTCTCAAATTTATCCCGAACTTTTTCTTTTGTCTCTGAAAAAACTCCAAATTTTAAGTTCAGTCCCAAATCTAGCCCGAATTTTGTTTTATGTAAAAAAATAAGTAAATTTCAATTTATTTTCAAAAATATACCCATGTAATCCTGTTCTAACTTGACGTGACACTTCCGGGTTAATAACAAATTCACATCAGCAAAATAATGGGGTAATAGGTACAAACCGACGTCGCATTTGCACTTCGATATCAAATCCAACCCAATTAAATTGTTGAAATTCTTCAAAATAAAACCGTTCCGGGATATGAAAGTGAGGGACGATAAGAAATCCATCCCACAAAATCTTTTTTTAATTTAAAGAAAAACCCAATTTTTAGGTTCAATCCAAATTTGTCTTGAATTTTTCTTTGTCTAAAAAAAAAGCTCCATTACTTTGTTGATGTGGATTTGTTATTGATATGGAAGTGCCACGTCAAGTAGGGACCAGATTACGGGGTATATATTTGAAAATAAATTGAATTTTGGTGATTTTTTTTACACAAAATACAATTTGAGGCAGATTTGGTATTGGACTTAATATTTGGAGTTTTTTCTAAGACAAAAAAAATTTGGGGCAGATTTAGGACTAGACATAAAATTTGGGATTTTGTCTGAGACAAAAAAAAGTTCGGGACAAATTTGGGACTTGACCTAAAGTTTGGGATTTTGTCTGAGATAAAAAAACAGTTCGGAGCAGATTTGAGACTTGACCTAAAATTGGGGTTTTTTTAGGGAATTATGCCTAACTCTTTGTCAAATCCTCTTTGAAGAGGGGTTCATAGCAGTTCGAGGCCTCCATAAACAGCGGAACTTCTCCGTAGCCTACGCATGTATTGTCGTGTTCGTTTGGTAATGGAGATCTCTGTTTCGGGCACATTACAGTCCACAATAACAGCGAAGTTTCTCTGTAACCTCCATTTCCAATTGCCTCTTTGTATTGAAGGAGACAGAGAACAGAAACAAAGCACTACGATGATGAAAAAGACGCGAGCTGCTCGAATTTTCTTGGCAAAACTTTTCTGTAGCCACGAGTTTTACTCCAATGAGCACGGCATGAGACTCTTCAAATCCTTGTCCTGTAGGTCCAGTTGGCTCTGTGAAAGTGATATTCCTCTTTCTTCTATAGCTTAGTTTTTGGAATTAGCATTCAGTACATTCACTGATGGGACACTATTAGTGCCTCAATTTCATTCCATTTGGGTGATCATCATGGAGTCCATGATCATAAGCACTTCTCGAATCAGCATTTCTAGATGGAAATTAGACTAGGACCCCTGGAACCCAAAAGACAAGTTAATGTGCGTGAACAAAATCTTTCTTCAACCTTTAATTGCGTTCGGCATCATTCTCTCTCTCTCTCTTATAGTCCAATCTTAGTCTTTCTTCCACCTGGCTCTTTGCCCAAGTAACAAGGGTCATGGGACTTCAAGATAGACCATCTAGAATTCTAGATTTTGTTAATTCTTCATGCTTTGCTTTCAAATTATGGGAAACTATATTACAACCCGACTATGAGGTGGTGTGGAGTTCTGAGAACTAATGTCTCCAAATTTGAATTAATGGAACGACAGCATTAAACATTTTTATATTGTTCAAGGATTAAATTGAACATGTACCAAAAGTCTAAAGACTATATTGAAAAAAATTAAATGTTCAGAGATCACATTGCACATTGGTTTAAAGTTTAGGGACTACATTGAACAAATCAAAAATTTATGGACCACATTACACGTTGGACCAAAGTTCATGGATTATTTGTGTCATCGTTCCCTTTTCAAAACATTGTCCTCTTCTTTGTCCTAATCATCTCTCAAACGATGAGAGACAAATATGAAAAGTTAAAACCCCACTCGGATAGGAAAGCCCGAATTATCATGCCCTAGCTAACAAAGTGGCCACGTTCCTGTCCAATAACATATACAAATTACGAAATTTCCCTTTAAACCTCCATTTCAACTTGTTTAATCTCTGTTTTGTTCTCATGCATTGTCGTTTCCGATTAATTAAAATCATTCGTTAGATTACCATCTGTCAGTCATGAGTGAGAGAGTTTGAACACGTACAAATTGCTTTTTATACCCAGCCCAGGAGAATAAGAGTGTGTCTGAACTGAACGCGCGACCTCCTCGGATTATTTATTGAAGTTTTTGATACACAAATGGCCTACTCCAATGACCACGGCATAAGAATCTTGAAAACCTAGGTTTGATTCAGCTGAACATATACTTTTCAACGTCATTGATGACTGGGGAATTTATGTACGTGTTTGGAAAGTTCGGTAGCTACATAAATCACGTCATGCAATGTGCCTCTAACAGTACTTCTAGCTAGTAGTTACGGTCTATAGATATTAAACAACTTTTAAATTAGTTGACATTATTCTCCCTGCACTGGTACGTTTCATCGGATAAGAAAATTCCGTCGATGTTCATTAGACTATAGTTAAAATTTTGCAATCAAGCACTGAATTTTGATTCAATCACCCAACAAACTACACTTTCACAACAGTAATCCAACCATGATCTAGTGAAATGCGGATGTGGGACACTCACACCGATTTTCTATATGCCACATTGCATGCCCATTATGTGATATTAGGAAGAGCCATATTGTCCTCCATTCTTAGTTGGAGATCTCTGATTAGAGGGTTACAAGTTATAAACATCACTCACATGCAAACTTAACTAATATTAAATGTATGTGACATCTATATTTGTAAACCATCGAACGAAGGTATCATATATAAGACAATTCTTTAGCTTGCATGAGAGGGTTGTAGGATCAATTGGGCAAAGATCAGACCTGAGCAGCAACCCCTGCTAGCGGCTCTCTAGTTTTGCATTGCCTGCCTTCCGACTAGTATTTCTTGGCTGGTTAAAGAAAGAGGAAGAGTGCACCAATTTGAGATTCCTGCTCACGTTTACACAGTTTCTGGAATGCTATCAAGAATAACGAAAGGTCCTTTTCTGGTGACTTTACGCCATAGTGGGAAAAAGGGAAAAACTCATGGCTGATTCACCAAATCTCATATTGTTCTTCAGAAAGCTGGAAGAACATATGTTGGCCTGACTTTATTTTGTGGTGTCTGTGTTTTTGTCCTGAATTGATAATCGCCTAAGTTCTAACTAGTAAGGAAGCTTGCGCGCAAAGAAGGGAGGAGATGCTTTGTTCAATAATAGCTGTCAGATTGGATAATCTCAAACGTTGAAGGGACTCTGTGAAGAAGATGTTCTCCGAAACAATCAAGGCAAAAGCATCACAGCCATAGCTAATAGCTATAGTACCAAATCAGCGACTCAAAAATTAGAAGGGTAATGTTAGGTAGTGATTAATAAAGTTGCCTAATCAAGTGAAGAGGCGTCTTAAAATATTAAATTATCTAAGAGGATTATATTGGATGGACCGTGGGATATCGGTCTCTATACTTGCGGTTCATAGTGTTTCGGACGCATTGGTAATAAAAGTTTATAATTTGCAAAACATTATTTCTTCATATTTATTATTACCCAAAATTGCCCAAGTCATTACTGTCGACTCAGGTTGAATAACATCGAGTAGACATGAAGATGATAAAATTTGCTAAGTCCTTTAGGTTAACAACTATGGAAAATCAACAAAGATGATGCGGAGTTGCCGACAGATAATATAAAAGAAAATTGCTAAGTGTTGAGTCACGAAGAGTCGGCAAATGAAACTTGATTTGATAGACAAAAGAATTGAAGCTAAGATGAAGATTGACGATCGAATCAAGAGCGAGATAAGCTCTTGAGTCATGAGGCCAATAATTTCGGTGAGCAGGATCACCCATTCGTAGAATCCATGAATCTCAAAAGCTATTAATGATAATGGCCAAGAAATGTGGGTTATTATAACCATTAGCGATAAAGTTTATGAGTTGCGGAAGAAACTGTTGACGTGGGTCGAGTGATGAAGTCATAATCGTTGAGTAATGGATCTTTTAATAACTGTTTGTAAATACATGTTATTGAATTTTAGGGGTCATATAGGATGTTATTTGCTTTCTTTGTAATTGTTGTTAATTGTTTCTACTAGCTCTAACTATTAGGATTGTGATTCGAGCAAATGACCGCAAATCAATTAATGTTGTGTTTTATCTTCTTGTTATCTTTACAATTTTAGTCCCCTTTTACATGGCCGATGTTGATTGCCTCCAATTTTCATACTTTTAATTTTTGGCTGAATCCACAATTTCTGTCCAAAAATTAATAAAGGACTCTTCCCATCTTTTGTCGATTTCCATATTGATTCATATTTCGAAAGGTGTTTTGTCGATACTTTTTGACAAAATAATGTTAGTGTAAATTAATATCTTGAATATTGCAATATTTTGCGTTGGGTATACTTTGTAATTCATATATTATATGATCGACAGGAACGCGCAAGCTCAGCCCATGTAATCTGTGGAACGAGCATTGGGGCACATAATTTTGAAAGGGACAAAGAAGATCTCTGCTCATTCATTTGCGTAGACTTTCATTCATCTCAGTCATCGGCCACGTGACAAGGGACCTGGAACTTGGAACAGAGCACGAGTAGCTGTCTTCGTAATTGCCAAAGTCTACGTCAATGTCCTATGGGATTTGTTTGATTCTTTTTGGTGATGTGATGGCCAATACTGTCTTTATTTCCCTATGCTTTAAACTCCAATTTAAATTAAGGATCTTTAATTGTGGAACAACGTTTGAGATGGATATCGACCCACTGATCTAGACATTGGAACCCAAAATGAACTTTTATTTATTTATCTATTTCCACGTGCTTTAGACTCTGGCAAACGTAATCACAAACTTAATACGACGTGCGCGTGGAGTTATTTGAGAGACGGTGTGCCTTATCGTCATGTGGGGTCGGTCCATATACATTTTCCTGTCACATAGGTTATGTATTAAGAAAAACCAGCGTGACAAAACTAGAGAAGAGCCTGTGCACATAGATCCACCGCCGTTGTTCTACGCATTTCGAAACCGAGAGAAGAACGAAAGATAATCTCCAAAAGTATGAGAAAAACAAAAGAGGAAGCAGCTAAATCTATGCAATTTCTAAGCACCAAGAGCCTTGGCACTTAGGCGGTGCAGCTTAATTTCGCATTCCTTGGCCACTTGGGTCAGTGAGTTGTCCGACGAACCACCCTTGCATACGGCTCCCGTCGCCCCACGCTGCAGTTCCCTGGCCCTGGTCCTCATCCCGTTCCCTTTCGAATCCATGATGCTCCTCACCATGTCCGCTATCTCCTCCCTCCCGATCGCCTGGTTGGCTGGCCTCGTCCTCGGCCGGACCGCTGTGCCAAGCATCTCCACCAGCATGGCGGCGTTCATCCCCTGCTCCGCGTAGAGCGGCCACGCCACCATGGGCACTCCGTTCACTATGCTCTCCAGGGTCGAGTTCCAGCCGCAGTGTGACACGAACCCTCTGACGGACTTGTGGGCGAGGATCTCGGTCTGCGGGGCCCACATGGGCACCACCACTCCCCTATCGCCGACCCGGGTGTAGAACCCCTGGGGGAGATAATTCGGCGTCCCGTCCTGGCTGTTGGACACGTTGAAGAAATTCCCGGACACGTCGTTGTCCGCGGGCGGGCGCACCACCCAAACGAATCTCTGCCGGCTCAGCTCCAGCCCCCAGGCCAGCTCGGTGGTTTGCTCCGCCGATAGGGTCCCGCCGCTCCCGAACGAAACGTAAATGACCGATTCGACGGGTTGCTTGTCCAACCAGTTCATCACCTCACTCTTGAAATTCGGTCCGACTGGTCTAACCAATGGACCGACCGGGTGAACCGGCACCTTAGCGACCCGGCCCAAGAACTCATCGTCCTCTAGTGCATGCAAGGTTGAAGGCTCTAGATCTCGCCACGTGTTCACCAGGATTCCATCGGCCGTCGGTATTTCCCTCCCGATTCGAGTATACTCGGCGTAAAGGCTCTCATCGGTCTGGTTCAGGAACAGGTCCAAGGTGTCCTCGAATCGGACCGGTTCAAGACCTGGAATTTCCCAAGGCTTTTTCATAATACGATGCTCATGTTCTGCCTTCGCATCTATGGTGGGCAAGTGAATGGTGGCCGCAAGAAACCGCGCCGTCGAGGTAATGAAAACGTACTTGAGCATGTCGAACTCCTCAGCCACAGCCAGAGCTTCGGTTCCGAACAAATCGACCACGAGAGCCGTTGGACGTGTCCTCATGGCGGAGATCGCGGCCCTCAATGAAGGCAAGGCCTTGCGCATCATCATCACTAGCTGGGTCACGACCGAGGCGGTCAAATCGATGAGCCCAGAAACGTCCACCGGGGGGAGCAAGACGAGCTTCAGGTGGTCCAGACCCGATGCCGCGGTGAAGATGGGGGATTTCTCGGTTGACGAGTCGGCCGCCACCACGAAGATGGTGACATCGAAGCCGTGGTGGGCACCGAGGCGCTTCCCGAGCTCCACGACGGGGATGAGGTGGCCCATGCCAGGGCTCGCGAGGAGAGCTGCATGAGGCTTTTGGGTTTGCATGGCTAGCTTTTCTAGGGCAAACAAGAGAGAGGACTTAGCAAAGAGGACTTCGGGGTTCGGGTTTGCGTTTTGTGTTGGGTTGTGTTGCATGAATGAATGGGTTCGTGCAAGTGGTATTTATAGCGAAGACGAGTATGATAATCAAGAAGTATATCCATGATAAGAGTTGTATAAGGGAACAATTACATATGTATCTTTACTGAGTAGTGAAATTATATTGGTGAAATATCTATTGAACCCTAGTTGGAAGTAGATATGTATGGTCACTTTTCCAAGTTGCTATGATGTGCCTACCTATTCATTGTCAACCCTTGGCTTTATTAGGACCGATTAAGTGGGCGTACGGGTTCAGACCGACGGAGGGAGAAACCCCACATGCAATTCCATGGGTTATCCATATAGGTGTGCCAAAAAAAAAAAATTATCGGATAGCCCGAAACCGGTGATTTCTAAGGAAATTAATCCGGTTTCTAGTTTTAATTTTTAAAAATTGATGGGTACTGATCCGATTCTCTATTCTAGATATGAAACCGCCACTCACCCATCTAGATTGGACAGGTAATATAATATAATGTATATATTTTTTAAATAAAAATTATAAGTCTCTAAACTAAACCTAACTTGCTCAACGTTTACATTCTCATATTGAGTCGAGAAATATCTTTTTTTGATTTCGCCTCACGCTCATGCTCACTCTCACTCTCACTCTCACTCTCTCACTTTTCTCGTTTGATGCTCACCTCATTGTCTCCAATTCTCCATTTTCGTCTTTGTCTTTTTGTCTCCATCCTTAGCTAGTGGGACCAATTCCATGGACCCACTCGGGAATTGGACTGGATCAATGGTTGGGTCCCAGGTGGACCCATGGAACCAACGGGCGAACCCAGTTCCAATTTTTCTTAACTGGGTCCTTAGTGGTCAGTTTCCTATTCTAGGGTGGGAACCGCCCATCCGGATCATGTTCGCCCCTAGTTATCTGTATCGCCATGCCCATGTATCAGCTTTAGTGTTTCTTGAAACATCAAAATCGCCATGCTTATTTTTTTTAGATTTTATGTATGCATTTTTCAAGACCGCCATACTCTAAGTTTTAAAACAATATGAAAACTTTCACATGACTCCATGTAAGTGGAGAAATTGCTAAAAAAGTCCTAAATCTATTGCATTAATAACGGTTCAATTTTAAACCTTTCAATTAGACCAATTTAGTTCTAAATCTTTTGTATTTGTGCCAATTAAAATCATTCGGTCAATTTTGATCGAAATCTCCAATATAGACTTTGATCGTTTTACATGACATGATCGGCACTAACGTGAATAAATAATAAATAAAATTTTTAATTATTTTTCTTTTATTTTTTTTCATTGTGGCCGTGACAAGGTTTGCGAACCCTCACTAGCTGCTAGCAAGGGTCTTGGCCCTCACCTTAGCAATCGCCGGTGGGAGGATGATGGCTTGGGTGAGGGAGGCAAGGGCCGACCCTCAATCGAAATAAAAAAACGAAAATAAAAAGAAAAAATTCAGAAAAATAATAAAAATTTATAAAATTTATCCACATCAGCACTGATCGTGCCACGTAGGACAATCGACATCCATGTCAGTGATTTTTGGTCAAAATTTACTGGATGGATTCAATTGGCACAAATGAAAAAAATGTATAGAATTAAATTGGTCTAATTAAAAGATTTTAGATTGAATTGGTGCAAATGCAATAGATTTATGATTTTTATTTTATTTTCCCCCATATATGCATATTGACATTTATGCGCTTAAAATTCTTTTTAAGCTTTCGATAGCGGGTTTAAAATAAAAAGTTAAACAAGAAAGGAATAATAGTAAAAAAATAAAAGCTAAAAGTAACACCAAATAGACTATCAATTTTCGGCAGAGGGAAACTTTTTATAGTATTTACTTCCTTTGACATAATAATTCCACATACGTAAAAAGTCAGTTCATATAAAGAATTTTACGCCAACAATCTGATCCATTCTTGATTTGAAGGTTTTAATCACTAATATTAACCGTCGAATCAATCATGGGTAAGCCCGGTTGTGGGAAATAAAAATTTCACACGAGCAGGGTATGCTATAATTACTCTTTTCAATTAGTTAGTTTGGATGGACCTAATTGACACATTAGCCGGGAATCGTGTTAGTATTTTAACTATATCATCATATACGTATAAACTACATTATCATGTGTGTGTCCCACTGATGTGAAAATCATAGCTTTTCCCACTTCCGCCATGTATTGGAGGTAATGACTTCTTATCTTATCTTCCAATTTGGCTGGGGATTGCGGTGCCATCGGCCGTCCCAAGTCTGCAAGTTGGTTGAACGGCAGATAACGGTCGAAATACGGCGGAACTTTCCTCATCGCTTACAAACATGTCCCGATCTGAGTCGCTGTGATGCTTGCATGTGGAACGGAAAAGCTGTTTGCTTGCGCTTCCGTCAGCTGAAATTATTGCTTTCGTGAAGTCTATGTCCACGTGACTGTTGCGCACGCCGCACGAAGTTGCGTTCGTCGACGTTATTCATGATGGGTGATGGTAATTTATTGACGAAATTTGTCCGACGATATTGACGATGACTTTGATGACTAGGGAAACAGACCAAAGGTCCTGAACTTATTGTGAGGTCACTGATTTGATCATAAACGTTCTGTTTTGGCCGATATACTACTAAATATTTCAACGTGATTTTTCAATGTAGTCCGTCAAGCCGATTTAGGCGGAAGTCTTTGACATAGCGGTCCGGTCTAACGCTGGCCATTCTACGTCTTGCCACTGGCGGTTGATAGATGATCCTAGATGAAGTGAGTCATCTAGCAATTTTCTTCAAAAAAAAAATTAAAATTTTTTTTTTTGTTTCTTCTTTTTTTTTTTTCCCTTTTCTACTATTGATCTTGGGCGTTGGGCAGACTTGTTTTTTAGATGAAATACCATATGGAAAAGGTAGACTTGTTCCATCATGAGTAATTCTACTGATTCTAGTGCACTAGTCACTATAAATGCCCATTTAGATCTTCGCACTTCAAATGTTTCTAAAATTTACTATTTTTATGAGGTTTCATATTTGGGTGAGGGAGGCAAGGGCCGTGACCCTCGCCAATCGAAATAAAAAAACGAAAATAAAAAGAAAAAAATTCAGAAAAATAATAAAAATTTATAAAATTTATCCACATCAGCACCGATCATGCCACGTAGGACAATCGACATCCATGTTAGTGATTTTTGGCCAAAATTTATTGGATGGATTCAATTGGCACAAATGAAAAAAATGTATAGAATTAAATTGGTCTAATTAAAAGATTTAAGATTGAATTGGTGCAAATGCAATAGATTTATGATTTTTTTTTACTTTCGCCCATTTATGCATATTGACATTTATGCGCTTAAAATTCTTTTTAAGCTTTTGATAGCGGGTTTAAAATAAAAAAGTTAAACAAGAAAGGAATACTAGTAAAAAATAAAAGCTAAAAGTAACACCAAATAGACTATCAATTTTCGGCAGAGGGAAACTTTTTATAGTATTTACTTCCTTTGACATAATAATTCCACATACATAAAAAGTCAGTTCATATAAAGAATTTTACGCCAGCAATCTGATCCATTCTTGATTTGAAGGTTTTAATCACTAATATTAACCGTCAAATCAATCATGGGTAAGCCCGGTTGTGGGAAATAAAAATTTCACACAAGCAGGGTATGCTATAATTACTCTTTTCAATTAGTTAATTTGGATGGACCTAATTGACACATTTGCCAGGAATCGTGTTAGTATTTTAACTATATCATCATATACGCATAAACTACATTATCATGTGTGTGTCCCACTGATGTGAAAATCATAGCTTTTCCCACTTCCGGCATGTATTGGAGGTAATGACTTCTTATCTTATCTTCCAATTTGGCTGGGGATTGCGGTGCCATCGGCCGTCCCAAGTCTGCAAGTTGGTTGAACGGCAGATAACGGTCGAAATACGGCGGAACTTTCCTCATCGCTTACAAACATGTCCCGATCTGAGTCGCTGTGATGCTTGCATGTGGAACGGAAAAGCTGTTTGCTTGCGCTTCCGTCAGCTGAAATTATTGCTTTCGTGAAGTCTATGTCCACGCGACTGTTGAATACGCCGCACGAGGTTGCGTTCGTCGACGTTATTCATGATGGGTGATGGTAATTTATTGACGAAATTTGTCCGATGAAATTGACGACGACTTTGATGACTAGGGAAACAGACCAAAGGTCCTGAACTTATTGTGAGGTCACTGATTTGATCATAAACGTTCCGTTTTGGCCAATATACTCCTAAACATTTCGACGTGATTTTTCAATGTAGTCCATCAAGCTGATTTAGGCCGGAAGTTTTTGACATGGCGGTCCGGTCTAATGCTGGCCATTCTACGTGCCATGGCCTGGTTGATAGACGATCTTAGATGAAGTGAGTCGTCTTGCAATTTTCTTTAAAAAAAATTTTTAAAATTTTTTCTTTTGTTTCTTCTTTTTTTTTCCCTTTTCTACTATTCATCTTGGGTGTTGGGGGCAGACTTGTTTTTTAGATGAAATATAGATGGAAAAGGTAGACTTGTTCCATCATGAGTAATTCTACTGATTCCAGTGTACTAGTCACTATAAATGCCCATTTAGATCTTCGCACTTCAAATGTATCTAAAATTGACTATTTTTATGAGGTTTCATACCTTGATGAAGATAGTAAAATTTCGGAAACTCACCTTCCACTTATTAATTAGTATTCTACTTACACAAAACCCCCTTCTTTCTCCCCTCTCTGTTCCATCAAACAATTTATCAAACACACATCTCGAGAAGTTAAGGAATATGTCCAATCATCCCGACTCGATCAGTATCCTATTCCTACTACCTAGCAATAACATTTTGTTACCCTCCATATACCTTCTGATTTTCCACATTAATGGGTACAACAAGGGTATACGAATCTTCACTTTGGTGCTCTCCGTCTTGCACTATTTTTCTATGGTAGAAAAGGATTACCTGATGTTGCCCAAATGGCCCTTCTCTTGATTTTATAGCTACTACTTTAGACTACCAAATGGTATATCGGGTCCAAAACCATGCTATTGATCTTAATTTTCATGCTCTTTTCATCTCAGTGGATAATGATCAAACTTCCTGTGTCCATGTACCAAGACAAATTTCTCAGGATCAATTAGTTAAGTTACTCCTTGATATGAAAAACTCCATCAGAACTCCAGGCCTATCCAGTCCATAGAATCTCAGTTCACAAAAAAGAAAGATGGTACGGTTGTCATTAAATTTAGTAAGGGAAAGGAAGAAGCCTCTTCTTCTATTTTTTTCTACTATTTTTATGATGCAACCTTGCTATGCTGATGTTCCTATGGAGGAAGGTGACTTTGATCCGAAGACTATGATTGAGTCTTTTGATCAAGACGGATGACCTATTCATTTTTACAAAGATCCTCGAATAGGATAGTGCTTCTGGGATCTAGATTGTCAATGTTCCTTTTGCACAAGTCCTCTTGATGACGAAGAAGATGACAACTATCCAAAAAGAAAAAGAAATGGTCCAAAGATAATTTCTACCAGAGATATCTTAATGGGAGCCTACCATAGGATTCATTAGTGAGGATGGAGAAAGATACTAATTTATGGCTTCATATGGACCACCCCAGCCACAAATTCCTCTTCTAGTTCCTGAACCTTGTAAACCTCTTTCACCTCCACAAGCACCACCCAGAAAAACTCCGTCACAAAAGCCAGTTGTTTCACTTTTCTATAAACCCATCAAAAAATGGATTAGGAAAAAATTCTATTCTTTGCAATTACCCAAAGCACCCCAGCTTTCATATGTTTCAAAGCCTGAACCACCGCAAGTACTCCCAACTATCTGTATGTTCCAACCCTCGGACTTTCAGCCCTTGAAAAGAGCAAATTCTAGTGCTCCTTTTCTAGCATTAGCAGAATTTACAGCCACACACCATCGGTTTCGACACATGCCAAAGATTCCAAACCCTATGGATATAGATAATCATAGAAGACAAAAGAAAGTTACTTCTGCTAAAGTTGTTTAGAATTGGCAATCAGAAAATACTCTGGCACAAAATAATGTCCTCATGACAATTGATACAAAATCCAAGCCTGCCTTGACCATGTCGATCAAAAGGTTGATCAAATGGCTTTGGTCATAAATAAATTGCTTGAGACGTTCCAAAAGAAACTGCAGTAGATGAAATCGGGTAAATATATTTCCCATCAATATTTGGAAAACTCGACTGTTGAAATAGAAAAGCTATATAGACAAATTAAACTCCTTCAAGAAGGAAAATTTGTTCCTACGCTAGATCCATTTTCTCAATCTTAGTACCCAACTCGGATGGAAATCTCCCCTCCAAAAGTCACTTCAGTTGCCTCAATCATTGTAGAAGCCCCAAAAGAAGATCAGACTGATATTGTTACACTTTGAAATCATATATGTGAAATGGAAAAACAAAAGAAGATGCAGTAGGAGAATAAGTCAGACGTTTCCGAACCTTCCCAGAAACCTCCTTCTTTTTCCATGATTTCAAATCCATTAGAGGCGTTTTTGTGAGATCAATGCCAATGGAAGCTACCGATTATTGCTACAATCGATCCATCCCAGCAAAATGCCTCTTCCAACTCTGAAATAGCCTCTTTTTCTTCCGAAGAAACCTTACATTCTGACCCTGAGATATAAAATTTCCCTAAACCTGCTATTCTCATAGCTGATCCCCCTGAGGCAGATATGGAATCAAACTCATCTGAACTAGAAATAGTAAACATTCATAATCAGAACTCTCATTTTGGAACTTTGACCCACAAATACTATTTCACTCTTAATGATTTTCCATACACTAAATGGCCAGAAAGACTATAGGAGTTCCATACTTGGCTTAGCACTATAGGAGTTCCATACTTGGCTTAGCACTAGAGCCCTTAATGTTGAAAATTGGTATGATATATTGACTGAGTTCGTCAACAGATATACTGGTAGCAGAAAACTATTTCTGATCAATATCATATGACATTCTTACTCAAAACAAATTTTTCATTATGTAATCCGCATCATCCACTATTTCTTTATTGGTAAAGTAGAAGACCTTCCTGAACTCAAAAGAAGAGAGTTTTTTGATAAAAGATGTTGCTCTCTACGTCGAAAACACCTGAATAAGCATTTTTATGAAATGCTTAAATTGTTTTATGCCCTTGGAGCTGATCCAAATCTGAAGCAAATATATCTATCTTCTATTCTAAAAGGAATTGGTCAAGTTGTAGAAAGATCCTTTCAGAATAAGTAACGAAAGATTGCTGATATCCTGATAGGAGAACTGCAGGAGGAGATACATTTGGCTCTTAATGACCTTTGTATTCGTTGAAAGGCATTTAGAAGTTATCTTAAGAGCAATAAAGAGTTTGATCGAGCCTGTCAAAGACTAGAATTAAGAATCAAGTGTTTAAAGAAAGAATCCTGTGATGACTCTTCTTGCGGAGATTAGTGTAAAAAGAAAAAGCACTTCAAACGATTCTCCCTCAGTCTAGGAAGAATATGTAAATGGCGTTTCTTGAGAAGAAGACGATCCAAACATGACCAGTTTGGAAGATGTAAGAAATCTGACCGATGTTACATCTGTAACAAAAAAGGCCACTTTACGAAGAATTGTCCGAAGGCTCAGAGAAGAAATTCTCATTTAATCTAGGAGCTTGAAAAAGAAACTAAAATTTCTCTTTAGGATGATGATGTTGAATCTGTCTTCTCTTTAGAAGATGAATCAACAATGCACGCCATATGCACTATCTAGACAGGGCCCCGGTCCAGTGACACTGAAGACTCATCTGAAGAAGTAGAACAAGGAGTATTTTCTTTTGAAAATCCAAAACCTCCCACAATACAAGATCTTTGTGCATACACTCCTTCCATAATTTCCCATCAAAATCTATCTTTCCAAATATGCTAAAACTATTTCTCTTATAGCTCTTATAGATACTGGAGCCAGCACTTTGATGCTTGACACCAAAATTCTTCCAGAAAAATATTGAAATTCATACACCCGGTATTTTAGTTCTGCTTTTGGAGATACTTTTGCCACAAGAGTTTGAAGCAAACCTATTACCTTTTAGTTCTTCCCACAATGTTCTCTCACCACTAAAATCCTTGTTCTAACTCACCAGATAAAGATATCATCATTGGATGGGACATCTTCACCTAGATTCCCAAAATTAGAATTTTGTCTAATGGACTCCGGTTCAAAGGACAATTCAAAGAGTTTGTGGACATTTAAAGATTTTTTGCTATCCGAATGAATATACTAGATCCTGTCATGCAAGCCCTTCTTGGTGCATGTATAGAATCTCATTTAGAATTTGTCCTTAAATGTCCAAACCGTTTGTGAAAAAATCATGACTTTTTCATCCATCTGCCTTTTAAGAAAAATGACAATATCAATCCCACCAAGCAACTCATTCAGGGATGAATCCAGACCATTTGATCTTGGCACAAAAGGAATGCTCAGACTTACTCCATTAAGGATTAATTGAGCCATTTGACTTTTAGTGGTCTTGTGAACTATTTTACGTGAATAAGTGCTTTGAGCTGAATATAGGGAAAATGAAGCTAGTCATCAATTACCAACTTCTCAATCAGTTCTTCCAAGACAATAAGTTTCCATTACGCCACCGGAACTCGCTATTTTCCATTCTAACTCAAGCTAAGGTCTATTCTAAATTTGACCTTAAAGCCGGGTTCTGGCAATTGGGAATTCATCCAGATGATAGGCACAAGACTGGATTTTGCATCTCTAATCAACATTTTCAATGGACAGTGCTCTCCTTTGGTTTTAAAACTGCTCCTTCATTATTCCAAAAGGTTATGTGTAGAATCTTCCATCCTATTTTGGCTAATACCCAAATTTACGTTGATGATATCCTCCTTTATAGTCTTGATGAGGATTCTCATTGTAAACTGATAGGCCAATTTGCTGAATTGGTCCAGAAATATGGCATTATGCTATCCCAGAAAAAGATTATTATTGCCCAGCGAGAAATTGAATTTCTCGTGATCCATCTTAGGGACGAGTCATATTATCCTAATCCCCATATTGCTGAAGAATTGCACAAATTTCTTAATGAGAATCTTTCTCTCAAACAGATTCAACAATTTATTGGGATAGTCAATTATCTTAGAGTGAGTCCACTACAGCAGATGCTAAAAAAAGATGCTCCTGCATGGGGACTTCAATAGACTAAATCAATTAGACGTCTCAAAAAAGTTTTGCAATATCTTCTTCCTCTACAAATCCTTTCTATTGGGAAGATAATTTTACAAACAAATGCTAATGATGAGTATTGGACTGTCGTTCTTTTCGAAAAAATCAATGGAAAGCATAAAATATGTGGACAGAAAAATAGAAGATTTATGCAAAGTGAAATGCATTATCATTCCACTTTCAAGGAAATATTGACGGTAAGGTATGGCATTAAGAAGTTTGAATTTTATCTTCTTGGATATCACTTTCTAGTTGAACTAGATATGTTCTCTATCTCCCAAATGCTGAAGTTCAAATAGAAGTAAATTCCTCATCCTTAACTCCTTAGATGGGCGGAATGGTTTTTATAGTATTCCTTTGAAACCAAGCATATAGCAGGCAAGAAAAATGTGCTTGCTGATTTCTTATCACGGCTAAAAAAATTTGCTACACCAATTACATCCATGAATATGTATGTATCACGAAATCCATTCGGTGGATTCAAATTCATCAAGATGAAACCTTCTTAGCCCAACAGGCAGTACCCATCGGAAGTTCCTATATACATCCAAGACAACATCCTTTTTGAAAATCTATCGTCACTAATGTAGAAATATCAATTTGCTGATTTTTAGCAGGTACAGAAGATTAAGTCTCAGGCTTAGTAGACTATATCCAGATTATCCTTTCATCCATTCTATCTCTCTCAATCTTGAAGAAGAGTTCTCGGAAGAATTCAAGTAGTTTTATCGGTATATGTTCAATCTTTATACCATAACCATTGAGTTTCCAACAACTAGAATTATTTTCATTATTGGCAGAATTCTATCAGGAGAAAAGAAGTTTAAGCATTTGGGTGATATGCTTAATTGGCTCAAATTATTGGGAGCTTGGAAATGCATGTTTCAAGAACAACTTAGAACCTGTCGACCCAATCTGAAGTTGCATACAACAGTCTTGTTTCACAGGCCATGGTTATTTATTCGTCCAAATGGAGATCTGAGTAAAACTCCAGCTGATGTATGAGTAACTACATACAAGCCTCAGCCGATTCCAGAGAAGTTCGTCAAAACTCTTCCATAATCTTGACACTTCCTTAGGAATATAGAGAGCTCTAGAGATTTCTATGCCAATAGAACCAAGTGATACCATTAGAGGTATGGCCAATTAGTTCTAGCAACGTATCTTGGGATCATCAAGCTGATCACAAGTATCAGACAGTAATTGATATAGCGTTGGGACAATATTATGGCATAAATATGCAAGCTGATATGGATGCTGCTGCCTCATCCTTATCTCAAGAGGTCTCATCCTTATCCCAGGCACCTTAGTCACAGGATCCATGGGGAGAACCATTATCGCAAGACCCGTATGATTACAGTAAGTTACAACTTGCGCTCAATCTAGGTCTTGATCAAAACAATCCATCACTGCAATTAGAAAACTTTTCCTACCCAGCTATTCCGTCATTAACTGTTAATATCGCCTCAATTTCTGTAGATATTCCAGGTACTTCTTATGAGTCTCTATAAAAAAGACAAAAGTTTTTAGAACTTCATGAAGACGTGGGCCTAGAGATCGCAAAAGTGGAAAGACTCCTTAGAGAATACAGGTGACAAAAGGATGGAGGTAGTTCGGATAGCTTTGATGATGATAATACCGAAGAACTGATTCATAAATATGACCTCTAAAGATGTGCGGAGCATGATTGAAAAAAATGGTTCGTTATTGGGAAGTTATTGTAGCAAAAGTACTGTAGTAAATGTATTATTCATCACTGTAGCAGTAACTGTTCATCACTGTAGCAAAAAAAGGAAAATTGTCCATCATCAGAGCAAAAAGGAAAACTGTTATCCAAGAGTTTATTATGAGTCTGTCACTCATCAGTCAATTGTAAAAGTCTTTATAGTCATTTGTCAGTTGTAAAAGCTTTTGTAGTTAGTCGGAGAGTGTCAAATTATTAGTGACTTCCAAAACTTCACCAATAATTAGCTATTTGTCTACTTTTATGCCTATTTAAGGTAATGCTTGTAAAGTTTTGAGGTAGGATCTACTCCTTAAAAAGCCTCGGGAAATAAAACTTGCGTGCATTATGAGTCCCTAAATCTTCACTTCTACCTTTTTGCTTGGTATGATGCTTTAAATAAACATATGTGCGCTAATTAGTCTTGGTAGTATGCTCTGCACTTGCCATGATATGGAACCTATGTATCAGAATCCTGCTACTATAAAGTAGTTCTAAGGTGCAAATCAAAATTCGAGGGGGGGCTTGGTGGCTAAAAGACAATCCCTTTTATACAGACTTGGAGAGCTGTCTGTGTGTGGGATAGCATACCTGCCACAAGATTTGTCTTCGTCTTCCCCGATTTGCATCTTAGCACCCATTTATTGGTATTGAATAACGAGTTCTGATGAGGTAATGGAAAAATGGGTGCTAAGATGCAAATCAAGGAAGATGAAGGCAAGGCTTATGGCCCTTGGAGCCGATCCAAATCTCAATAAGGTATTTCTATATTCTATTCCAAAAAATATTGGTCAAGTTGTAGAAAGTCAAAGGCTATGCCACCCTCAATAGTGGCCGGCGAGGGTCATCGGCCATCACCAAGGCTCTAGCAACTGAAATCTAGGAAGACGAAGGAAAAAAAATTAAATTTTTTCTCGAAACGACATCATTTTGAGCTCTGTCAAAACATGTAGGATTGCTAGTCGTGCCACGTAGGACGTCAGTGCTGACTAGACTCCATGTCAACGATATCCAACCTAAAAAACTACATTGAAAAATTATCAAAAGTTTTAGGAAAAATGACACAAACAATCTCTGAACTTTGGCTTAATGTGCAATTTGGTCTGCATTGAATATTTTCATATAGTTCAATGATTGAATTGAATATTTTCCAAAAGTTCAGGGATGACATTGAACAAATTAAAAGTTCAGGGATTACATTGAACAAATTAAAAGTTCAGGGATTAAATTGCACATTGAGCCAAAGTTCAGAGATTATTTGTGTCATTATCTCAAAGTTTTATGACTACATTGGTTAATTTAGAAAGTTTATGACTAAATTGATGGCCGTACAATAGGTTTAGGACTTTTCAGAAAGTTCTCCCGTTAGTATCATGATGTCATTAAATGATAATACAGTGTTAGACAAGTGTCTCTATTAAGAATAATCAAAACCTTAACAAAGAGAAACTTCCATCAGTACTAACTCCTTTCCGGTAATCTACATGACATAATCTAAGACTAGATGACTCGATTGATTTCTCCCAAACTATTTGTGCCTTCCAGAGTTCACTAAAAATTGAAAGAGATCTCCAAATACGAAACGCTTTTGTGATCCAAGTGCACACATATCGAGAAGGGAAAATCTCGCACCAGTGAAAGCCCAGTGCAAGCTCGGAGACTCGTTTGACCAACTTCAATGGGAGATATTTTTCAGTACGTAGTACGTACAAAGATCCGCTTGGCGGTTCAAATG
This sequence comes from Syzygium grande, assembly GCA_024733475.1. Lineage (NCBI taxonomy): Eukaryota > Viridiplantae > Streptophyta > Magnoliopsida > Myrtales > Myrtaceae > Syzygium > Syzygium grande. The sequence goes on along the minus strand of JAMXDD010000005.1, from coordinate 36,321,207 downwards.
GGGCCTTGAATCCATTGGCCTCGCCATCGCCATCAGAAATAGCAATTTTCTGATGATGTCGATCGAAGCATGAAAGGCGACAAGTTGGGGTTCGAGTGGCTGTTTTGACTCTCTGAAATTGCATGTTGCAAGCCACGGTTTGGAGCTTCATATGTGCCGCTCAATAGACAATGGCAGTGTGCCCGTTGACATGGATTTTTTGGCGAAAAAAAGTTAAATATCTCATTGGCTTTTAATTTAATCAAGTCGAACATTTAAGGGATAATAACACAAACGATCCTTGAACTTTGGCTCAATATGCAATGTGATTCATGAATTTTTAATTTATTCAATGTAGTCTTTAAAGTTTAGCGTGATATTTAATGTGGTTCCTGATCTTTTAATTTGATCAATGTGATCTTTAGACTTTTGGTACATAATCAATATAGTTCATGAATTATAAGAAAATGTTCAATGTGAACTAAATTGAACATGAACAAAAAAATTCAAAGACGATATTGTACAAATTAAAAGTTCATGGATCATATTGTATATTGAGTTAAAGTTCGGGGACCACATTAAATAAATGAAAAGTTCAGGGATCACTTTATACATTATGTCAAAATTCATGGACTGTTTATATCATTTTCTCAACTTTTAATTACTTGGTTAACAACAATTCCTTTTGAATAAAAGATAATAAAAAAAAAGCGCCAGCAATGATAATGACTCGACAAGGATATTTACTCATGCGTCAATTAAAATTTCTAGTATTGGCACGTAGCATCATAGAGCGGAAATTTTTTTTATCTCTGACCAAAATAGTTAGTGATATACTTTATAAATGCTCTTTATTCATATATAAAGAAATTATTTCAGCAAATCCTTTAACAGCAGGAAAGGCTTCGAACTTGAGAGATGGGAAACCTAATCTTAATAGGAAGTAGCCAGATCCCGCTCAGCACTAGGAGTTTCCTCATTTCAGTTGTCCATAATTCGATTCTTGCTACAGTGATGCTACAGCGTCGAAGAGTGATGTACTGTGATAAACAGTGACTGCTGCAGTGACCATTGTCTAAATAGCATCGCTTTCGTGCGTTTATCTTCCCTGTGATAAGTCAAATTCAATTACTTGTTTAGGATACATATCTACCATACATAATAATTGTTAATAAGTGTCTTGTAGCACTTTCTGATAAGAGTTATCTTTATATATGTACGGAATAAATTAACACTAATTCGTATTATAGAAGATCGGAGCACAAGCACATCATTTGTAATTGGGACGACGTTCTCCTTTTTTAGTGGTTTCAATTGATTCCAGGTATATATCATGTAGTATCGAAATTTATCCTGCCGTACACCAAGTCAAATTCATGAAGAAGAGTTCTCCAACATCTTGTGCTTGGGTCCGTTTCGTGAACATTTCATAATGTTTCGCAACAATTAGGAAAAACAAGAAGAAGGAAAGGACAAAAACCGATCACGACTTGATTCTTCACATTAGCACCTTTTCGACCACGGGGTTCCTCACTTTTTAACGATTTTAAATTGGATTGCACGGTCAGAAGCTGGGTCTCCCGAGGACATAACCAAAAAAAAAATATAAATTTATATCCGAATATTAATTTAGCCATAAATTTTTTAATAATTTGCAAATATAGCATTTCCTACCAATTTTGACCAGAAATTACTGACTTAAACGCAGGTTGACGTGACATGGCTAGAGTTTATCTGAACAATTCTTTACATTTTTTATAAAAAAATTATGAATCTTTTTTATATTTTTATATATTATTTTTTTTTTTTTTCTTTTGTTTTTTTTCACCGTGACCTACCACAGGGTGAGGCCACACTCACTCAGATTTGGCAAGAGCTTGCAAACTCTCGCCTAGTGTTGTTGGCCGCAGTGGGAAAAAAAGGAAAAGAAAAGAAAAAAATAATATAGTTAAAGCTTAGAATTTTCTTTTAAAAGTTACAAAGATTGTTCACGTCTACACTAATCAAGCCACGTAAAATGGCGGCCTAATTGGCTGAAAAGATTAAATTGACAAATTGTCAAAATATTTAAGACTAAATTAAAAAAATTAAAACTGAATTAATATTTATATAATAAATTTATGACTATTTTGATAATTGTTTCTTGATGTCCGTCATTAAAGAGACGGATGGAGCGATGAGTGGCCTTGAACATGCAACTAGCTAAAAGATTCTAGTCCGCAGAGAGATAGTTTCCCTCAATCCAGAAGGTAAAGTCATTGATCGTGGGCAACATCGGCCACTTGGCCATGTAAACCCAATCGGGTAGCTGTCTCCTCTTTGGCGATCTTGAACTTGAGCTCTTTCTCAGAAGTCCTTGCATTGCATTCGATAAATGAGAGCCTTTCTTCATTCGCATAATTGCCTGACTAAAAATGGCTTGGCGCGCAAATTTATGTAACCCCCCTCATACATGCACACCTTCGACGTAGGATTGAACACTACAAAAAAACATGAATTTTGTCACGGAAATTTGCGATGGGGAATTTTTCGTCGCGCTAATTTGCGACGAAATTTTCGACGAAATAAAAATTCGTCGCAAATTTGCGATGGAAAAATAAGTCCGTCGTAAGCAAATTTGCGATGAAAAATAAGTCCGTTGCAAAGTTGCGACGGAAAAATAAGTCCGTCGGGGTGATCTCCTCCAACATTTCAGCGGCGACATTCCTGGCCTCCGTCTCACTCACCCTCTGCTCCTGATCGGTGCTTGGATCAGCAACACCAACAACAACTTCTTCGCGAGCGACCTTGTCTACGGTGACACTCGGCCCACCACCCTCTCCATCAAGTACATCAGCCTCCTCATCTGCTTCCTCCTCGCCTTCCCATGCTTCATCCAGTTGGCCCGGCACTTCGTCCACGCCAATTACCTGATCAGCACGCCAAGCCCCAGCATCCCTCCGAAGAGCGTCGAGTTGGCCGTTATCCGAGGCGGCGATTTCTGGTCCGTTGGGCTCAGGGCACTGTACTTTGCTCTGAACTTGCTTCTCTGGTTCTTCGGACCAATACCAATGTTTATTTGCTCCATTCTCATGGTCTTGTTCTTGTACTACCTCAACTCGAACACTATGCCATTGATTGAGCACGAGTTCGATGGGAGTCAAGTGGTGAGGAAGGTGGAGGAAAGAGTGTCTCAGATAGCAATGGCCATTCACATGCCTTCGCATCAGACTTGAGAAGGCCTGATTTGTTTGTGCAAACATCCAGGAAGAAAAAAACAGGGTTTGATTTTTCTTGCCTTATATTGGCAATATAATTGTAATAGAATACATGAAAAATAAACGCGGAAAGCGACTTGATCAATTTTGAGACATTAGTGACGAATTTTGAGAAGAATACAATTCGTGGCTAATTTGCGACGAATTTTGCGACGGACAATTAGCGACGAATACTGTTCGTGGCTAATTTGCGACGAATTTTTTGCGACGAATTTTGCAATGGATAGTGTTCGTAGCTAATTTGGGACGAATTTTGCGACGGATAGTGTTCGTGGCTAATTTGCGACGAATTTTTTTCCGTCGCAATTTTAAGACCGAAATTAAAATTTTCCGTTGCAAAATTTTGCGACGACCTATTAGCGACGGAATTTTTTCGGTCACTAATTTCGTCGCAAATTAGATTTGCGATAGATTTTGCCAAATTTTTCGTCGCAAAATTTGTCGCTAATCCCTTATTTTTTTGTAGTGGAAGTTGAGGGCGAAACTCGAAGGCCCTTTTGTTGTATTGATAAACGATGGACCGACATGTAAAAACACACAGATTACGTGCTATCTGACGCTGGATATATTGAAAGTTTGATGATTACAACCATCCTCAAAAGTGTCATGAGTTTGCTTTCCAACAATTTTCCAACTTGCGACATCCCTATTAAATGCTGGAGCATAGTCACTGCACGCATGCATGAATGGGCCGTATGCATTATAGAGATTGCTGTCTCCCTCGATGCTGTGCACTCTCCTCTCATTGACGGCAAGTCTTTTCGAGCGAAGCACGGCGCAACTTGCAGTCACGGTGGACCAGTTGAATGGAGTTGAGCGAGAGAGCTACCGAAAAGAGGGACAGATCCTTGATGAGTAGGGCCTACCGTTTGGAACTATTAGCTGTTTTGCTACCAAGAGCTAATGGTTTTACTCGCAATCCTAAATGAAATCTATACACTTCTTCTTTTGAAAAATACTGAAAAATATCTTCTAAACTTTTTCTCCAAATTCACTTTCAATAGCTTGACAATCTGTGCTATCCCTATCACTCTTTACGTTTTTTTATCGAAGATCTTTGCTCTTCATTGCATATTTCGTCTGCAAAGACTGTTTTAAGGTTTACATGTTGTTTTGCGTGAAAAAGTTCAAAAGATGATATAACAATCGATTCTCCCCCACTTGATTGTTAAGTTCAGTCCTAGTTCAAGTCGTACGCTTCTTAAAGAGTCTTGTGGACATTTTTCATCTTGACACAAGGAAACGGCGGAGCAGCTTGATATGGCACCGCCCTGATAAATATTAAAGGAAAATCTGAAAAGATTGGAACTACACTAAGGTACATCGACTTGTTATAAATGAGAAGATTATAATTTTTTTTTTAAATTTATAATCATTGTTGTCATACTTATGGTGGAAGGAAACAACTGCAGAGGCTTCCAAGGTCGGGCCTAAGAGAATGGCCCTTTTGCAAAAATCAAGCCCCACCCCACCCATCCATGGACATTTTCATGATTGTTCGACAAAGGATCCGGTCTAATCGGTCACCGTAGCTCTCAGCTCCCTCCGTCGATCACCATCTTTGCCGTCGATGCCTCTTTCCATCCTCTCCCTCCCTCCCTCTCGCTCTCTGAGCACATCATACACGAGCGACGACGTTTGCACCACTAAATCATTGATGGGTAGACTCTAGAGAGAGTGGTTTAAGAGGTAGGGTTTTTCGTGTAAAATATATTCGAGTACACTTAATTGCTCATATGTACATGACTACTGTCGGTGGGAGAGTAATGAAAGCAATGTCTCCACCATATTGAATACACAAACGTGTAGGAGTCCTAAATCATCAATACACTTCAACTAAATCTTCAGTGCCATGCTTGTTCTAGAGAGCTGTGTCCTCATCAATGCAAATGACACGCACCTATGTCAAATTACTAAGACACCATTTGTCTTGGGTGTAATAAGTTAATCTACCCACTTGCTCAAATCGAAGTCCATGAAAAGAACTTGAAACATAAAGAGTTATGTCCTTTATTCCCGATGTATCTAGGTGCAACTATTTCCTGTACCAAGATAAAGACCTTTGGCAATTCAAGCTTCGTATTGTGAATCTACATTATTATATCCATTCTACTGATGTTATACATGCATGCAACGCCTTAACGAGCTTTCTTAATATGGTGGATCCTCATGTGGCAATCTTCCTTCATTTTACATAAGGACTTGTAAGAGCTACCACCTTTGGTCACGGCCTTTTCTGCACTAGTCTTGAGTTCCTTGACTCTAGCTCTTGTCGTGTGCCCTTCTTTCATTATTCTTCTCACCAACTCCTCTACCTCCTCCCTCCCCACGATCTTCTTCGACGGCAGCTCCTTTGGTCGGACCGCCACCCCGATCTCCTCCGTGAGGAACGTCGCATTTAGCCTTTGCTCGGCATACAGTGGCCAGGCAATCATGGGCACTCCGTTCACTATGCTCTCCAGGGTTGAGTTCCATCCGCAATGAGATAGAAAGCCGCCCACGGACGGATGGCTCAAGATTTCCACTTGTGGGGCCCATGATGGGAGTATTAATCCTATGTCCCGAGTACGTGTCGTGAATCCATTCGGCAGAAAGCACAAAACTTCATCGCTGGTGCCACCCTTCCACGTATCAAAGAACGATCCATCAGCAGATTTAAATGTTGGTTGCCGGAGTACCCATATAAACCTACGAAATTATACATTTGTAAGAGGAAAGAATTTATCGAGTATATAACCAAATAACACTAATGCAAAGCTTAACCTATAATTGCAACACTTTTTAATTTATCCTTCTTGTATTATTATTAGGTCATTTGCAAGTGTGAAAAAAATTACACATTCATCGTTAAATTGATTTGACAGGCGTGCAATGAGTTAATTTTGTTAACGCAATCTTCCATATATCAATCCCCAGTAAACAACGTGCAATGTATTCTTTACACTGATAATAGTCCTAATAAAAATATTTTTATTATAACATGGAGTATTTATTTGGCTACTAATTCCTACGGATACACACAATCTACCTCAACGCTTTAGCTAATGTTGGCTAATGGGTTTTGTTTTGGTTCAGAAAATGACTATATATTCTTCCATTCTTAACCAGAGATTGTTTAGAGGAAAGAAAAAAAAACCTACAATTGGGCCTCTTAATAATAAATTACATATAGGAACATCATCCTTATGAATTTTAAAACCATATACCATGAACATAGTAACCTGAAAAAATTATTATTTCTATGGTTTCATTTGTTTAACAAAAAAATGAATGATTTAGAAAATATTTTTCAAAAATTGATTACTTGTTCCGCTTGAAATAATTAGTCAATGAAAAATATTTTTATTATTAACAATAATTTACGTCTAAATATTTTCGTGAATAATAAAATAATTTTCATCCATTCATTTTTATAAACAATTATTTAAAAAAAATATTATTTAAATTATTTACTTTTTGCGAAACAATACAAAAAGTTTTTATCTTGAGCCTTGTACCCGATATACACGAATTTCAGACCGTACCTTTGTTGGCTCAGCTCTAATCCCCAAGCCAGCTCCACCAGCTGCTCAGCCGACAAAGTTCCTCCGCTTCCAAACGAGACGAACATCACCGACTCGCTTGGCTGCTTATCCAACCATTCCAGCAGCTCCTTCCCCAAACCGGCCGGTCTGACCGGTCTAATGAGCGGCCCAACCGTATACACCGGACCGTTCGCAACCCGGCCCAAGAACTCCTCATTCCTCAGAGCGGCGAGCGTCTCCGCCTGCAAATGCTCCCACACATTCAACAAGATCCCATCTCCCGTTGGGGTCTCGCCAGCTATCCGCACGTACTCGCGGTACTGCTGGTCCAACCGGTCTGGCATCGGGTCCACCACGTCCTCTGGTCGGACCGGCTTGCAACCTGGGACCTCGAGTGGTTCGGTCCGGTCCACGTACTCTCCCTTCACTTCCTTGTCTAGCGTCGGCGAGTGTAGGAGCAACGCAAGAAACCACGCATTGGAAGGGACGTAGACGTACTTGGGGATCCCCAACTCCTCGCCAGTGCACAGATGCTCCGTCCCGAACAAGTCCACGATGAGGACATCTGGCCGGGCCTCCAACGCCGCGAGTGCTGACCTGAACGCCGGCCGGGCCTCGCGCATCATGACCACGAGCCTCATGATCACGCCGGCATCCGGGCCAAGGGTCGCAGCTGAGAGGTCAGGAGGCGGGAGCTTCACGATGTTGAGGAGCTTGGGGGTCATGGTGGACTCGATTATCTCGGCCTCAGCGTGGGAGGCCTGCGAGGAGAGGACAAAGACGGTCACCTCAAAGCCGTGGTGGACGACGAGGCACTTTCCGAGCTCGATGACGGGGACGAGGTGGCCCATGCCGGGGCTCGAGAGGAGCACCGCATGGAGCTTTTTCGGCTTCTCCATCGGTGAGTTGGAGTAAAAGAGGTCGAAATCTATGGAATGAAGTGAAGCTGAGAGTGTGTATGAGGAAGATTTGTCAGCAACAACACAGGTTGGCGAGGGGTTCTTTAAGTAGTTGATAATCTAACTCCGTGTGGTGGAAACCATAGTCAATTCTATGACGTTGCTCAAGAAAAGATAGGTTCATAAATTGACAAATCAAATCGGCCTTCCATTTGGTGACGCCGTAAATGACCAGGGACCTCTCATGTTTAATACTTAGATTAAGTTGCATTTCGAGATCTGCTCAATTATTACTCGAGATTGACACACTTCATTCGAAGTCAAACTCGAACTCAAACTCATCAATACTCAGCTTGATAGGCTCGAAAAGCCTAATCAAACTTTTACGATTTTATTTTTTTGCGAAAGCATATGATATTATATGAGTAAACAAAGAAATTCTCAAAATTACACAGCATACTGATAAACATGTAAGTGGGGGGGAAAATATTCAAGCTTATTAAACTTGAGCTCTACCTTGAATTCAATATTTATTTATAAGTTGTGACAATTTGTGGCAATATTGTCAACTGTTGTAAAAGTTTAATCTATTAGATGAATAAATAATTTGATATCTAAATATTTCAACACTTTCTCTAAGGCGTAGGCTGGACTTTAGCATAACACTAGGCGGTAAAATATATAATAAAGGAGGCAAATAAGGGGCCTGAAAAAATTTGAACACGGGACCTTCTTATATGAAAAACATTAGACCATTTCCAACTATTAGATTAAGATTTAAATATTCTAACAACAATAATGGAGTTGAGTTGAATCAAGGTCACGTCTTAACTTCTCATTTGTGCTGAGATTAAGCCAGAAGTTCAATACTCGATCGAGCTCGAGATAAATTGAGTTTCGAACCCCTAAAACATGAGTTGAGTCAAGCTCAAACTTGACAACATATGTGCGAATTCGACTCAATAACTCAATAATATTTCCTAATAAGAGACTCGGGACGTGCTCGGTGCACTGCCGATCGATGCCAATGAATGCCAGACAAACCGATGCATGAATAGTCGCTCTTGGTTGATTTCACTACCCACGTAATTTGTTCGTAAACCCTAAAATTTCCGGCAAGAAAAGTTACAGAAGAGGGAATGAAAGCACCATGCTTATTTTTCCAGATTTTATCTATAAACTTTTCAAGACCACCGTACTCTTAAGTTTCCAAAACATCATGAAAACTGTCACATGACTCCATATATGCAGGAGGGGTGTTAAAAAAGTCATAAATCTATTGCATTGATACCGATTCAATCTTAAACTTTTCAATTAGATCAATTTAGTCTTAAATCTTTTGTATTTGTGCTAATTGAGTCCATCTAGCTAATTTTGATTGGAAATCACTAACATAGACTTCAATTGTCTTGCGTGGCACGACTAGCATTGACGTTGACAAGTTTTAAATAATTTTTTCTAATTTTTTTTATTAATTTTATTTTCTTTTATTTTTTTTTCATTATGGTCGGTGATATGGTTTGTGGACCCTCGCTAGCCGCTGGTGATGGTCGTGGGCCATCGCCGACAATGAGTGATGGCCTCCCTCACCTAGGCTTGCCAGTGGCATGCGAGGCCCTCGCCGGCCATAATGAAAAAAGAAGAAGAAAATATTCAAAAAATTTGTCTACATCAACACTAATCATGTCATGTAAGACGGCCGGTATCCATGTTAGCTATTTTTAGCTAAAATTAGCCGGATGGACTCAATTAACACAGATGCAAAAATATTTAGAATTGAATTCATCGAATTAAAAAATTTAGGATTGAATTTGTATTAATGCAATAGATTTATGCTTTTTTTGTGCTTTTCACCCATATATGGATATCGGCATTTATGTACGTAAAATTCTTTTTAAGCTTTCCACAACTGGTTTAAAATCAAAAGTTAAACAAGAAAAAGAAAAGGCGTAAAAAGTAAAAGCTAAAAGTAACACCAATTAGACCATCAATTTTCGGCAGAGGGAATTTTTTTTATAATATTTACTTCCTTTGACATAATAATTTCGCATACGAAGAAGTCAGTTCACATAAAGACTTTTGCGCAAGCAATCTGATCCATTCTTAATTTGAGGGTTTTAATCACCAATTTTCTCATTAACCATCAAATCAATCGTGGGTAAGCCCGGTTGTGGGAAATAAATATTTTACGTGAGCGTGATATGCTTTGATTACTCTTCTCCATTATTCAGTTTGGACGGACCTAATTGACGCATTTGCCGCGAATCATGTTAGTATTTTAACAAAATCGCCGTATTCGTATAAACTACATTATCATGTGTGTCCCACTGACGTGAAAATCATAGCTTTTCCCACTTCCGCCATGTGTGGCGGTAATAACTCCTCATCTTATCTTCCAATTTAGCTCGGATTGCGATGCCAACGGCTGTCCTAAGTCTACAAGTTGGTCGACTGGTAGAAATCGGTCGAAATACGGTGGAACTTTCCTCATCGTTTACAGATATGTCCCGATTTCAGTCGCTGTGAAGCTCGCACGAGGAAGTGAAAAGCTGTTTGCTTGCGATCCCTTCAGCTGAAATTATTGTTATCGTGAGATCCATTTCCATGCGACCGTTGCCTACGCCGCAAGAAGTTGCGCACGTCGACGTTAGCAGGAAGTTTCATGATGGGTGATGGCAATTATTGACGTATTTTGTCCGGCCAGCATGGGAAATTGTCCAAAAGATCCTAAACCTATTGTGCGGATTGCCAATTTGATCATAAACTTTCTGTCTTGGTCAATGTAGACCTAGACATTTCGACACGTTTTTTCAATGTAATCTGCCTGGCAGATTTAGACTGAAAGTCACTGATGTGGCAGTCCTGTCTAGTGCTGACCGTCCTACATGGCACAGCCAACGGTTGATGAGAACAATCTTAAATGAAGCGAGTCATCTTGCAATTTTCTTTAAAAATTTTTGAACTTTTTTCTTTTTGTTTCTTTTTTGTTTCTTCTTTTTTTTTCTTTCCTTTTCTACTGCTCATCTTCTTCTCCACCAGTCACTTGCCACATGCGAGGGCCTTGGGGTCCTCACCAACCAAAGGCAAGGGTTACAGACCTTGCCCATATCTAGCAAGGCCCGTGCCACCCTTGCCAGTGGCCGGCGAGGGCATGCGATGCCCTAGCCTATGGTGACCGAGGGTCGTTGGCCATCTCTAAGGCTCTGGCAATCGAATTCCCAGAAGATGAAGGAAAATAAAAAAAAATTAAAAATTGAATTTTTTTCTCATTTGAGCTCTATCAAGACATGTCAGATTGCTGGCCATGCCACGTAGGATGTCGGCGCTGATTAGACCCCACGTCGATGATTTCCAACCTAAATAGGCCTAAAAAACTTCATTGGAAAATTATCAAAAGTTTTATGACTATATTAGTAAAATTAGAAAGTTGAGGACTAAAATGATGGCTGTACAATAGGTTTAGGACTTTTCGGACAGTTCTCCTGTTGGCAACATGATGTCATTAAAAGATAATGTAATGTTAGACAAGTGTCTCGGTTGGATAGCGGGAAAAAAAGAAGAAGAATCAAAGCCTTATAATAAAGAGAAATCTCCATTGGTACCGACTACTTTTTGGCAATCCACTTGACACAATCTAAGAATAGATGAGTCGATTGATTTCTCCCAAACTATTTGCGCCTTCTAGAGTTCGTTAACATTGAAAGAGATCTCCAAATACGAAACCCTTTTGTCATCCAAGTGCACACATGTCGAGAAGGGAAAGTCTCGCACAAGTGAAAGCTCAGTGCAAGCTTTGAGCCTCGTTTGACCAAGTTCATTGAGAGATATTTTTCAGTACGTACAAAAATCTGCTTAGCGATTCAAACGAGGCGTTGCTGGCCATCACTGAGGCCCTGACAACCGAAATCTAGGACGAAGGAAAAAAATCAAGAAATTGAAAACAAATTTGTATATGACATCATTTTGAGCTTCATTGGGACACGTTAGATCAATGGCCATGCCAACCATATCACATAGAACGTTGGCACTGACTAGATCCCACGTCAGCGATTTCCAGCCTAAATAAGCCTAAAAAATTTCATTAAAAAATTATCAAAAGTTTTATGACTACATTAATCATATTAGAAACTGTAGGGCTAAATTGATGACCTTACAATGGATCTATAACTTTTTTGACAGTTCTCTCATTGATAACATGATGTCATTAAAAGATAATACAGTGCTAGACACATGTCTCTATTAAATAGCAGGAAACAAAGAAGGATCAAAGCCTTAACAAAGAGAAACCTCCATCGGTACCGACTCCTTTGTGGCAATTCACATAACACAATCTAAGATGATTTCTCCCAAACTATTTGTGCCTTCTAGAGTTCACTAAAATTGAAAGAGATCTCCAAATACGAAACCCTTTTGCGATCCAAGTGCTCACATGTCGAGAAGGGAAAGTTTCCCACAAGTGAAAGCTCAGAGCAATCTTTGAGCCTCGTTTGACCAACTTCAATAAGAGATATTTTTCAGTACGTACAAAGAACTGCTTAGCGGTTCAAATGGGGCCTTGAATCCATTGGCCTCGCCATCGCCATCAGAAATGGCTATTTTCTGATGATGTCAATCGAAGCATAAAAGGAGACAAGTTGCGGTTCGAGTGGCTGTTTTGACTCTCTGAAATTGCATGTTGCAAACCACGGCTTGGAGCTTCATATGTGCTGCTCGATAGCTAATGGCAGTGCGCCCTTTGACATGGATTTTTTTGGAGGAAAAAAGTTAAATATTTCATTGGCTTCTAATTTAATCAAGTCGAACATTTAATTACTTGATTAACGAAAGTTCCTTTTGGATAAAAGAAAAAAAGAGCGCCAAGCATACATACACGCATGATAATGAATCGACGAGGATATTTACTCATGCGTCAATTAAAATATTTCGTATTGACACGTAACATCATAAAGCAGGAAATTGTTATCCGTGACCAAAATAGTTAGTAATATACTTTATAAATGCTCTTTATACATATCTAAAGAAATTATTTCAACCAAAATTTCAGACCATGTCTAAATAGCATCGCTTTTGTGCGTTTATCTCCCTTGTGATAAGTCAAATTCAATTACTTGTTATAATACATATGGGAAAAGTGTTAGAAAAGTCCTAAACCTTTTGCATTTGTATCAATTTAGTCATAAACCTTTTTTAGTGCTAATTTAATCTTAAACATTTTATCTTTGTACCAATTCAGTCATTTCGGCTAATTTTGGCCGAATATTGCGATGTGGACACTGGCCGGCCTACGTGGCACCGCCGGTGACGACGTGAATAACTTTTAATAATATTTTAATATTTTTCGAATATTTTTAAAAATAATTTTCTTTTCTTTTTCTTTTTTTTTCTTTGTTTTTTGTTTTCCCTTACTAGCGACCAGCTGGAGCCCGGGGGGCCTTTGACAAGCTCCGTTGGCCAATGGCGAGGTCGTGCCTCACCCATGGGCAACAAGGCTCGACGCTCGCTAGATCCAGCGAAGGCGAGGTTGGGCCTTGCCCAGCCCAATGGAAGGCTCGAGCCCTCGTCGAGGCTCACTTAGCATGGCTGGGCGACGGTGACCCTCGCCCAGGTTAGGGTAGCCCGCCCGCCATGGCCGGTGGCTAGTCACTGGCAAAGGGTGGAAGGGAGGAAGAAAGGAAAAAGAAAAGAAAAGAAAGAAAAAAAAAAAAAAATAAGAAAAAATAATTAAAAATCGAAAAAATATTAAAATATTTTTAAAATTTGTCCACGTCAACACTGGCTGTAACAGGTAAACTGACCGGCATCCACGTTAGCAAAATCCTGCAAAAATTAGCTAGAAAGATTGAATTGGTACTAGTTCAAAATGTTTAGGACTAAATTAGCATAAATATAATAGATTTAGGACTTCTTTGACACTTTGTATATAATAATTGTTAATAAGTGTCCCATGGCGCTTTCTAATAAGATTTATCTTTATATATGTACAGAATAACGAACGCTAATTCGTTTGTAATTAGGACGATGTTCTTTTTCAGTGGTTTCAATTGATTCCTGGTATATATCATGTAGTATTGAAATTTATTTTGCTGTACACTAAGTCAAATTCTAGAGGAAGAATTCTCCAACATCTTGTGCTTGCTAGGGGTGCGTGTGGTATGGGTGGGCGGTACCCAATATGGAACCGGAAACTGCCCACTAAGGACCAATTCCGAAAAATTAAAATCGGGAATCGCCCTTTGATTCCATGGATCAATCCGGGAACTGGATTGTCAGTTTGATGTGGTTTCCTAGTGAATCTATAGAACCGGTCCCACTAAGTTTCATGCAAATGGAGGTAACCGAGAGTGAGAGAGGGAGGCGATGAATTACTAAAGGCGCGGCCGTGAGTTGATAGGAGTTGAGAGTTGAGCTTTAGATTAGGAATTTTATGGTTTTCATTTTTCTAAAAATGTTTTCTTTCTTTTTTGGGTTGAAATTTTTCTTAAAAATTATATATATATTACCGGTTTGGTTCACAGTACAAACACCTGGGAAAGGTTCGGTAACTCCTATCTCCTCTACCATACCCTCGCTCACAAAAGTTTACCGTACAACACTGATCCAACATCTAAGGATTAGTAACCTTCCCAATATTGGCTCTTTGGTAGTATAATCAGACTTCATACTGATGGGGAAACCACTTGGCAAGTCCTTTGTCGACCCATCCTAAGGTAGAACACTTAGCATACATACAAACCAAATCGGCAACACAATATCTTCATACATATACTCGGTGTGAACCGAGGCTTCAAAAAGCAGTGGCGGTGATCGGGCCAACCTACACATCTGAAAAATAAGGAGTGGCCGAGGCCCAGTAAATGAAATCTCTAAAGTCTACGATAGGCATTCACCTTCGTACTCAACATGACGTTAACATGCACAAGCACTCAAACAATACTTAAATGCATGAGTATACACATTGTTATCACCGTGTCATGCACTAATACATAATATGTTCACTCGATTTCAAGCGGATGACATGTCATGTCATAATACACCAATATCACCTAGTGTCTTATCATCATGAATGTACATATAAACATGAGCATACATCATATTCATTATTTTATCATATCCTAATTTGCGGGGCATCTAGATTCGCGAGGCATCCTATACATCTGACGAGGCATCCCGATTCGCAGGGCATTTCAACTCCGAGGTATCTCGTACATCCGACGAGGCATCCCTATTCACAAGGCTTCCCAACTTCGAGGCATCCCGATTCGCAGGGCATCATTGCTACAATCTTGTAAACGACGAATCAATGTCATATCATTATTTTCATTTATTATACACATGCGTATGTTCAACAATCATCACGAGATACTCACATCATTTCCACAATTTACATCCAGCAAACAACATCCTTTCATGCATAATCATTCTCACAATCAACATTCAAAATATGATATCATCTCATGTAAATCATTACCGAAATACAATTGTCACGTCTTTTCCATGCATCACTTACCTCTTTTTGGTTTCATGCAAATCATGATAAAGAATAAGTAATATGAATGTCCCTAACTCAATTAATCAGCCTAATTCAAATTATCTTTGGCACAATGATACTAATAATATTGGTAAGATCATCGGCGTGTTGACTATTGGTATGATCATTATCTTGTTGACTATCGGTACAATCACTGTCATGTTGACTATTGGTATGAAAATTGTCTTGCCGACTATCAGTAACTTCTTACTACGCTCGGCAACTTTCCACAAAAAATCAACAACTTCTTATATAATGCACTAAGGTGCTTCAAAAGGATGCAAGAACTTATAAAATCAAGTCATACAAAGTATAATCTTCCAACACCTAATCACAAAAACTTCTTGCACATAGCATGCGAATTCAAATCCAACCTCAACTATCATACAATCAAATCAAGAGTACTAAGTAAAATAACATAACTTAGTACCTAAATTTTTCACTTACCTTGAGAATGGCTTGTGTAAAGATCAAGCTTAAATCCCTTCAAAGCAAAACAAACAATAATGGAAATCAACAACTCTTGCCTTTAAAACGGTAAAACCCATTTATGGAAGGCATTGGAAATTAACGATTTACCTTGACCGACTCAAAAGATTGGAGTAAAACTATAGAAATACGAATGTGAGATCTTCACTTCTACTCTTGGGAATTTGAAAGCAGGAATTGAGAGGAAGTGAGAAGTTAAATGGTGAAATAATTGGGGTGGGGTCTCTGTTTGAAAGCTCTTTCTCGATAAAGAGTGCAGAAAATGAGCTAACTTAATCAAGGTTAAAGCAAATATATGCTCAAAGGGTGTAATCATTACGCCTATAGATAGAGACTTAAGTAAATAATAGTTAGTCACAAGTGGTTCTACAAGATTAACCGAAAAAGAATATATTTGGGGAGAATTCATCTCCATCGTCCAAGTGGAGAGTGAATTCATAAATGGCATTTATAGGCTAAGGTTAAAATAGATGAGGTAGAGCATGATGTCATCAAGGGCAAGCAGTAAGGCTCAAAGAAGAACAAATGTCTCGGTAACACAAGTTAAATCGGTAAGAAAACAAGAGAATCGGTGCCGATTGAAACATTGATTTCTAAAAAAATATTTTGAATCCATCCAAACCTTTAACAAAAGTTTCCAAGCGAAAAATACCCAATCCAATACATTATCAACTCAACATTCAAGCGGTAAAAGAATTTTGAGAGTATAAAAATCTAGGTCGGTAACTAACATGGCGATACGTGTATTATCGCCACTCTAGAAAATCAATCCATAAGCAATTATTCAATAATTAATTGCTAGTAGGTCCATTCACCAAAATCACAAGCATAACAATTTCGTTCGGACATTCCGTTACCGCCACGTTAATTGTTCGACTTGGATTTCCACATGCAATAATTACCACATCTAAATTCTTATCAATTGATAAACGCAAGGAAATTTTCGGACGTCACACCGGTAGTGGACCGTGGACCAAGATGATCCTAGGCTTGCAAAAGATCATCCGAAAAATCAAAATAAGAATAAATATCACTGTCTTAAATTTCTCGAACAGGAAAATGTTCATAAGATACCAAAATTTAATGTCCCTATCAAGCAACACCTACAAAGAAGATAGGGGCAACACCACCCAATCCATTGGACGCATCTTCTTCGCCCATTCTATCCATGATCGCACCGATCTTTTTGAAGCAAATTCCTTCAAAACAATCACTTGAACTATCGATGTCGCTAACAACTGGTTCGGTGTAACAGTCGGGCGAGGTTGGCAATAAGAATAGTTCTCCGTTGCTCTATTGGAGCAGCTAAGGCCTCTAACATTTTTTGAGAAAACTCTAGTATTCTATCATGTGGTATATCAAGTAGCCCATAACGAAGAACATAGAAGCGATAGATTGGAGATAAATAATAGATGGAAATAAATTTACATGAATACATATTGGTTATGATACAGTTCTAAGAAGCGTGGAACCAAAATAATAATCTTATATGAAATGGTATAAAAATAACATGAACAAGTTACAAGATTTTTACGCTGTAATGGAAAGGAATAGAATTTTTTTTAAAAAGTATAATTATTTCAGTCATAAATATGGTGGCAGGGCTTGAGCAAACGTCCAGGCTTCGGGGTCAGGCAAAGAAAATGACCCTTTTGGCCACGCCCACCCATTTATGGATATGTTCGTGGTCGTTTCACCCACGATCAGGTCTAGCTAGTTCTCGTAGCCATCAACTCCCCTCCTTCAATCCCCATCTTTGCCATTCTCGGAGCCATCAACACCCGCGCAAGTCAAATCACAAGATATCATTAGTTTTCGCGTGTAACGAGCTCATCAACCCCACTTGCTCACAAAATCTCCATTGAAGTCCATGAAAAGAACTTTAAACATGATGAGTCCTCTCCTCTATCGCCAACATATCTTAGGTACACGTACAACTAATTCACACATCAAGATAAAGATATTTGCCAATTCAAGTTTTGTACTATGAATCTATATTATTATCTCCATTCTACTAAATATGCAACCACTTAATGAGCCTTCTTAATCTGGCGAATCCTCATTTCGCAGTCTTCCTTCATTTTACATAGAGACTCGTAGGAACTACCACCTTTCACCACTGCCTTTTGTGCACTTCTCTTTAGTTCTCTCAATCTAGCTCTTAACGTGTGCCCTTCTTTCTCCATCATTACCGACCTCAGCAACTTCTCTATCTCCTCCCTCCCCACGATCTTCTTCGATGGAAGCACCTTTGGCCGGACTGCCACCCCTATCTCCTCCGTGAGGAGAGTCGCATTTAGCCTTTGCTCAGCATATAATGGCCAGGCAATCATGGGCACTTCGTTCACTATGCTCTCTAGGGTCGAGTTCCATCCGCAATGAGATAGGAAGCCACCCACGGATGGATGGCTCAAGATTTCCACCTGTGGGGCCCATGATGGGAGTATGAATCCGATGTCGCGGGTACGTGCTATGAATCCACTAGGCAAAAAGCTCAAAACCTCATCGTCGGACACCACCCTTTCCAGCATCAAAGAAGGATTCATCAAGAGATTTGACTGTTGGTTGCCGAAATACCCATATAAATCTATTGAAATTATACACTTGTAAGAGGAAGGAACTTATTGAGTATATAACAAAATAATACTAATACAAAGCTTGATCTATAATTGCAAATTTGTCCTTCTTGGATTATTATTAGGCCTTTCGTGAAAAAAAATTACATGTTCAAGGTTGGATTGAATGACATGTGTGCAACAAGTTAATTTCGTACGCATAATCTTTCATATGTCAATCAGTAGTAAACAACGTGCAATCTATTCTTTATATTGACAATGATCCTAATAAAAATATTTTTATTATAACGTGTAGCATTTATTTGGCTATTGATTTCTACAAATGCACGCAAACTACCTCAACATTCTATGCTAATGTTGGCTAATGGATTTTCTTTTGATTCAGAAAGACTATGTTCTCTTTCATCCTGAATCAGAGATTGGTTAGAGAAAAGAGAAAATTACTTCCAACCGGGCCTTTTTTTAATAAATTACAAATAGGAACATCATGTTAATGGTTTTTAAAACCATATACCATACCATGAACATAATAACCTGCAAAAATTATTATTCTAGAGATATACAAATTTCAAACCGTACCTTTGTTGGCTCAGCTCCAATCCCCATGCCAACTCCACCAGCTGCTCAGCCGACAAAGTCCCTCCACTTCCAAACGAGACGAACATCACCGACTCGCTCGGCTGCTTATCCAACCATTCCAGCAGCTCCTTCCCCAAACTGGCTGGTCTAACCGGTCTAATGAGCGGCCCAACCGTATACACCGGACCGTTCGCAACCCGGGCCCAAGAACTCCTCATTCCTCAGCGTGGCGAGCGTCTCCACCTGCAAATCCTCCCACACATTCGACAAGATCCCATCTCCCGTTGGGGTCTCGCCAGCCTGCCGCACGTACTCGCGGTACTGCTGGTTGGACCAGTCCAGCATCGGGTCCACCACGTCCTCTGGTCGGACAGGTTTGCAACCCGGGATCTCGAGCGGTTCCGTCCTGTCTACGTACTCCCCCTTCACTTCCATATCCAGCGTTGGCAAGTATGGGTGCGAATGGTAACCATTCTGCTCCAGAAATCAAATTCTTGCCAGAAATTGATTTCTGGAATTCTTGCCAGAAATTGATTTCTAGAGGAGAAATCTGTTTGGTAAAACATGACCAATTCTGCTCCAGAAATTGATTTCTGGAACAGAAATCTATTTTTATTTTTTTATTTTTTTGGGTACCTCAAAAAAAATAAATTTCACTCAAAGTGGGTGCCCAAAGATATTCTAAGCCATTTTGTGAAGTTTTAAAATTTTTTATTTTTTATTTTTTTGAGCACCTTAAAAAAATTAAATTTTACACAAAGTGGATGCCCAAAGGTATTCTAAGTCATTTTGTGAAGTTTTGAAATTTTTTATTATTTTTTTATTTTTTTGGGCACATCAAAAAAAATTAAATTTCACTCAAAGTGGGTGGCCAAAGGTATTCTAAGTCATTTTGTGAAATTTTGAAATTTTTGATTTTTTTTATTTTTTTGAGCACCTCAAAAAAAATTAAATTTCACTCAAAGTGGATGCCCAAAGGTATTCTAAATCATTTTGTGAAGTTTTGAAATTTTTCATTTTTTTTTTTTTTTTTTTAAGCACCTAAAAAAAATTAAATTTCACTCAAAGTGGGTGCCCAAAGGTATTTTAAATCATTTTGTGAACTTTTGAAATTTTTGATTTTATTTTTATTTTTTTGGGCACCTCAAAAAAATTAAATTTCACTTAAAGTAGGTACCCAAAGGTATTCTAAGCCATTCTGTGAAATTTTGAAATTTTTGATTTTTTTTATATTTTTTTAAAAAAATTCACCAAATTTCCTATTTTCTCAAAATCTTGAATTTTTTATTTTCTAGAAATATTTATGAATTTTTTTTGAATTTTTCAATTTTTATGCATTTTCTGAAAAAAAAAATAATGAGAAAAAGAGAGAAAATAGGAAGAATGCATTCTGGAAGAGAGAAGCTATAAAAAGTAGCTTCTCTTTTTTTGTGGTAAAGTCATTCTGAGTCAAAATTTGATTCTGGAAGCAAAAGAAGAATGTGTTTTTACCAAACACAATTTTTTCCGAATGCAAAAAATTTACCCGTAACGCATTCCGAAATTTTTAACAAACGATTGCTCGGAATGCATTCTGGAGCAGAAATTTTGCTCCAGAATGGATTCCATGCGCGCCCTATATGAACAACGCAAGAAACCATGCATTGGAAGGGACGTAGACGTACTCGGGATCCCCAACTCGTCGCCAATGCACAGATGCTCCGTCCCGAACAAGTCCACGATGAGTACATCGGGCCGTGCCTCCATCGCCGCGAGCGCACACCTGAAAGCCAGCCGGGCCTCGCGCATCATGACCGCGAGCCTCATGACCACACCAGCCTCTGGACCAAGGCCCACAGCCGAGATGTCCGGGGGCGGGAGCTCCACGACGTTGAGGAGCTTGGGGGTCATGGTGGACTTGATGATCTCGGCCTCAGCGGGGGAGGCTTGCGAGGGGAGTACAAACACTGTTGCCTCAAAGCCGTGGTCGGCAACGAGGCGCTTGCCAAGCTCCATGACGGGGACAAGGTGGCCCATGCCGGGGCTCGAGAGGAGCGCTGCATGGAGCTTTTTCGGCTTCTCCATCGATGAGTTGGAAGAAAAGAGGTCGAAATCTATGGAGTGAAGTGAAGCTGAGAGTGTGTGAAGAAGATATGTCAGCTACAACACAGGTTGCCTAGGGGGGCCTTTACGTAGTTGAGAATCCACCACCAATGGTTGGTGGTACTCTATTGAATTTAGGGTTAATACCACATAAAATTCCAAACTAATATATTCATAACAAATTTATTTTAAATTAATTTTTTGACTACCAAACATATCAAATTGGCACATTTGTAATAAATTTATTCTCCGTTAGTTTCTATAAAATTTTACCGTTAAATTACTGAGTTAGATGACACGTGACAGTTAATAGATATAGCAGTCTAGTGTTTTACTTCTCTGTTTGTTACATGCCTATCAGTTTGTAATTTTTCGTGGTATTAATTCAATTTAACAGAAGGTAAATTTGTCATAAATGTACCAGTTTGAGGTTTTTTGTGGTCAAAAAATTAGTTGGGTTAAATTCGTCATAGATATATCAATTTAGGGATTTTGCGGTCAAAAAAATTAGTTTGCAGTAAATTTTTCTTAAACGTATTAGTTTGGGGTATTTCGTGATATTAACCCTTGAATTTATAGATTTCAGAAGATGCAAGATTAAGAGGAAAAGCCTTAGTCAATTCTATGACGTTGCTCAAGAAAAGATAAGATAATAAGTTGATAATCATAAGGTCCTCCATTTGGTAACGCCCTTAATGTCCGGGCACCTCTCACGTTTAATATCTAGATTAAGTTGCATTTCGGGATCTGCTCAATTTTTACTCGAGATGACACACTTGATTTGGAGTCAAACGCGAACTTGAACTTGTCAATACTCAGCCTGACAGGCTTGCGAGCCTAATCAAACTTTCACGATTTTTTTTTCAAAAGCATACGATATTATATGAGTGAACAAAGAAATTCTAAAATTACATGATATACCGATAAACTTACACATGTAAGTGGAGAGAAAAATATTCAAGCCTACTAAACTTGAGCTCTAGCTTGAATTTGATGTTCGTTTATAAGTTGTAAAAATTTGTGGCATCATTGCCAACTATTCTAAAAGTTTAAGTTGTTAGATGAATATATGATTTGATATCTAAATATTTCAACACTCCCTCTAAGGCATAGGCTGGATTTTAGAATAAAAATAAGCGGTAAAATATATAATAAGGGAGAAAGTAGGGGGTTTGGAAAAATTTAAAGTTGGGACCTTCTTACATGAAAATTGTGAGACCATTTTTCAACTATTTCAAAAGCTTAAGGAGTTAGATTAAGCTTTAAATATTTTAACAATAAAAATGGGGTTGAGTTAAATCGAGGTTCTTGTATCTTAATTTTTCATTTGCGCCGAGATTAAGCCAGAAATTCAATACTCAATCGATCTTGAGATGAGTTGAGTTTCGAACCCCCAAAACATTAGTCAAGTCAAGCTCAAACTTGACACCATATATGTGAATTTGACTCAATAAGTTTTCCCGATAAGAGACTCAGGATGTACTCGGGGCACTCCCGAAGGTAAATGAATGTTAGACAAACCGATGCACGAATGAGCAATGCTTCAAAGTGACGGTACCCTCTTGACCACACATCTCCTTTTTTAAATTGACAATCCTTTTAAAAAATGTTTAAAATTGGCCGCCTGACCGCATACACTTAGTGATGTGTGGTCTGGAGGGTACCATCATCCTCCAAGCATTTCTGTGCATGAATACTTGCTCTCAGTAGATTTCCCGCGTCATATGTTCGTAAACCCTAAAATTTCCGCCAAGAAAAGTTACCGAAGAAGGAATGAAACAAGCAATAGATGTAGACAGGCTTGGTCGATTCCATGACGTTGCTAGAGAAAAGATAGGACCACTAATATCATAATCATGTTTTTCTCCATTTTTGTGGCGCCCTTAATTACCAGGCACCTTTCATGTTTAATATATAAAATTAAGGTTAGACATTTTCCTCGCGGAACTATCTAAACAGATTTTGAGATTGCGCTATTGTTTAACTTATCAAGATATACGACCCTTTTTAAGATTAAAGATTCTGAATCAGTCAAGCACGCGAAGGATGTCATGGGCTACTGTATAATTTTCTTGAAATATATGGAAAGTTGATGCGCGATTCTATAGTCAAAGGGGATATCATGCCCCCATAATCTTTCGCTGTTGGATTGAAATACAATAAATCTCAGTCGTTCAATAGATCTCAGCCTCAATTAGTGTAATTTCTTTTTTGCTTCCAGATCCAGCGGTAAGAAGTTCGAGAGGCACTTGCCTTCCAGGACCATGGACTCACATGAAGAGTTAGAGGTGAATCCATAGCCTCAAGAGACATCTTCTCCGTGTAATTTTCACCATGAGATTGAAATGTAATAAATCTTGATCGTTCAACAAATCTCAATCTGGACGGTTGTCATTTTTTCCGTTTCGATCTAACAGTGAAAAGCTCTGGAGACATGGCATCTCTTAGGGAGCATAAATTCACTCGAAGAGTTAGGGGTGATTCTACGGTCCTAAGGAAGTACTGTGCTCTTATAATCTTTCACCCATTAAATTGAAATGAAACATATATCAACCGTTCAACAGATCTCAACTTAACGGTTGTGCTAAAAAAGCTAGCACGAGTCTTATGGACATTTTTTTCTCTCAACACAAGAAAACGTTGGAGCAACTTGATATGGCATTGCCTTAATAAGAAATAAAGCGAAATTTTGAAAAGACCGAAACTTCCCGAAGGTACATCAACTTGCGCTCAACTAATGCAACCATAGACAACCTGTCCCGGACAAGGTTGGCCCGAGCGCCTCAAGCACACCAAACACGTTTACACTATAATGTTTAAGAGAATTGAGAGAATTCTGAGAAGAAGATTTTATGCAACTGATACATTTTCCATACGCTGAGTACATGTATTTATATAAGAGATTACAAGCCGTTAGAATTAATAAAATTGAATTTACAATCCCTTGATCTTAGCACTTGCTTGTTATGTGAGATTCTTCCTTGACTTTAGTACTTGTGTGATTTGATTTGATCTTGATTCCTTAATTTGTGCCATTACCCTTAACACGCCCCCACAAGACGGCGCTTCCATCGAAGATGCCAATCTTGGGTTGCAAATAACTTAACCGAGGTTTGGATAATGGTTTTGTGAGGGCATCTGCAAGTTGATCCGTGGTTGAGATGTGGGAGACGCGGAAAGCTCCTCTTGCAACTAGATCACGAACGAAATGGTAATCTATGGCAATGTGTTTTATTCGGAAGTGAAATACCGGATTTACATATACATATGTGGCGTCGATGTTGTCATAGTACAGAGTTGGAGTGGTGATCGGTTGGATGCCAAATTTGGACATCAGATTTCGAACCCATTGTAGTTCTGCTGTGGCGATGGCAACAGCTCGGTACTCCACTTCGATCAAAGACTGGCAATTGTGCATTTTTTCCGTGCACTCCGAGACACTAGATTGGGGCCGAGATAGATGAAAAATGCAGAGGTGGATGATCGGTCATCTGCATTACCTACCCAATCAACATCAGAGAACTCGTGAAGAATAGATGTCGTGGAGGGTGTTAGATGTAACCCATGAAATATGCTTCCTTTTAAGTACTGGAGAAGTCGCTTAGTAGCAGCCCAATGTATGATAGTGGGACGTTGCATGAATTGAGATAATTTGTTGACGGAGAATGCAATGTCGAGTCTTGCGATAGTGAGATATTGAAGGACCCAATAAGACTTCGATACTTACTTGCATTGGTTGCCTCGGCTGGATCATCGGCAAATAAGTTGATTCCCACTGCCAATGGAGTGTCTACCTCCTTGGCTTCATCTATTTTGTGTTTTTTGTAGAATCTCATGGATATACTTATGTTGAGAGAGAAGTATACCCGTCTTGGTTGGGATCACTTCAGTGCGAAGGAAGTAGTGAAGTGTTCCCAAATCTTTTCACAAAGAAATGCATAGACAATGCTTCAATAAATTTGGCGATGAAAGAGGTGTCATTGTCTACAATGACGAGATCGTCAATGTAGATAAGAAAGAATGTTGTAATTGGATCCATGGTGTAAATGAACATGGATCGGAGTAGGAGCTGCGAAAGCCGTGAGTGTGTAGGAATTTACTCAATGCGGTGTACCATGCCCTTCACACTTGTTTTAATCCGTAAATAGCTTTCCTTAATTTACATACATGGTTTGGTCAAGTCGGATCAATCAACCCCAAAGGTTGAGTCATGTATACTTCATCCGTGAGATCCCTTTGTAGGAACGCATTGTTGACATCAAGTTGCCGAAGTGACCATAATCGGTTCAATGCAATAGAAAGCACAACACGAATGATGGTCGGTTTGACAACGGGACTAAAGATATCCTTGTAGTCAATTTCAGGGCGTTGGTGGAAGCCTTTGGCAATGAGACGCACTTTGTAGCGCTCAATACTGCTGTTAGGTCAACGTTTAATTTGGAAGATCCACCTACAACCAACAACATTACTGGAATTTGTGTTAGGGGTGAGTTCGCATGTTCCATTGTGTAGCAGCGCATTAAACTCCTGCCATTTGGCATCCTGCAAGGCTTGAGTAAAGCGTGTTGGTTCGATAGTGTCAGGTAGAGGATGTTTAGCGGTGTGATGAATTTGTTTGGATTTGAATACGTTATTCCTGGATCGTGTAATCATTAGATGGCTGTGGGTTGTGGTTGGAGGTGGTGGTAAGGCCGGTTGTGGTAGTGGATCAGAGGGTGAGAGAGGTGGGTCTGATGGTGTGGAGTTTATGGTAGATAGTGGTGTGTTATTTTGGTTTGAGTTGGTTTGGGTTTTAGATAAGGGATCGATTGTGGGTGGGTTGAGTGGTAGCTAAGGTTGTGATTCAAGTTGAGGATGGTTGTTGGTGGCATCGATGCTGCAAACTGGAGAAGCAGCTATTGCGTGGGGAGCAGGCAGCAAGTCAGTAGCAATTGTAGGATCTTACGATTGGATCGGCATTGGGACAGGAGGCCAGGCTAGACTAGTTTGTTGGGCAGTGATTGGGAGTTGGATCCATGTGGGATTCATAGGTGGTAATGGGTTTGGAGGTGAGGAGTTTGTTGTGACATATGGAAAAATGTGTTCGTGGAACTCAACATGACGAGAAGTGTAAACACGTTTGGTTTGCGATTCGAAACATTTGTATGCGCTTTGAGAGAGCGAGTAGCCAAGGAATATACACGGACGGGAACGGTTATCAAGCTTGTTTTGGGCATATGGGTGGAGCCACGGATAGCATAAGCATCCGAAAATTCAAAGTTTGAGATAGTTCAGCTTTTGATTGAAGAATTTTTTATATGGAGATTGATATTGAAGGATTGGGGTGGGTAGTCGATTGATGAGATATGAAGCGGTTTCAAAGGCATAGAACCAAAACGAGTTTGGAAGAGATGCATTGTGGAGTAAAGTTATGCTTGTTTCTACAATATGGCGATGTCACCGTTCAGCGGTGCCGTTGTGTTGCGGGGTGTGAGGAGGAGTGGTGAAGTGAGAAATACCATGTGTGGTGAAAAAGGTTGAGTTTTAGATACTCACCTCCGCCATCCGAGTAGACAGAAATAATAGGACTTTGAAATTGTTTTTCGACAATTGGTTTAAAAGAACTAAAAATGGCATAAACATAGGATTTTTTTTTTCATAGGATAAAGCCATATGTATTTTGTAAAATGGTCAATAAATGAAACGTAATATTTGAAACCATCAACTAAGGTGTTCAGAGTAGGACCCCAAACATCGGTATATAAGAGATCTAGTGGATTTTGGCACGAGAGAGTAGAAACATTGAATGGCAAATGATGACTTATGTTGCATTGGCACTAATCATAATATGATTTGGAAATGGATTTGGACGTTAAGGATAATGGAGAGTTCATCAGCAATACCCTTTAATTCTTGAAGATATTCGGGAAACTAATCTCGATTGCTAGATTGTGGACAACTGGTCATTGAGAAACATTACCCGAGAATGGGATATGTTGGCATAAAGGTCGGTGAGCGTTTTTATTGCTTCTTGAGAGGTTTTGCTGAATTCAATTAGTGATAAAATAGATTAAAAAACTGAGCCGAAAATGACGGATAACAACAGCTGGTCTTGGCGGATCCACAATGTGTGTGCTGGACTGGCTAATCCCAACGAATCAAGTGACGGATAAGGGTGTGTGCTATCAACAAATCGGAGCAGATCATACTTGATTATAATGGCTTGAAGTTATGCTCGCCAAGAGGGAAAGTTGCCGGCTGTGAGCTTCACAAGAAGTTGAACAGTGTTGCTGATGGTGATGAGACCAGTTGCAGAAGAGTGGTGTTGTCATTGGTTGAACTCGACATGGTGGGATCGAAGGCTCGGTTGAGCGAAAAAGCTCCTGATACCATATAATATTTAAGAGAATCAAGAGAATTTTGAGAAAAAGATTTTATGCAACTGATACATTTCCGTGCGTTGAGTACATGTATTTATATAAGAGATTACAAGCCGTTATAATCAATTAAATTGAATTTACAATCCCTTGATCTTAGCACTTGCTTGTTATGTAAGATTCTTCCTTGACTTTAGTACTTGTGTGATTTGATTTGATCTTGATTCCTTGATTTGTGTCTTTATCCTTAACATACACCAGGCATGGTGAAGCTTGAATATGCAAGCGAGGTTAACGCCCAAGGCTCGCCCAATTGCATAGGTAACGTGGCTTTATATATTTTTAAACAAGTTTAAGTTGAAAAGACATAAAATTGGAAAATAAATAAAAAGTAAACAGAAAAAAAAAGTATTTTACATTATAAAGGAAAGGATTAGAATTTTTTTTTTAAAAGGCAGGATTATTTTCGCCATAAATACAGTGGGAGAGCTTGAGCAACTGTTCCGGCTTCAGGGTGCGGCCTGAGAAAATGACCTTTTTTTGCAAACATCCCTCGCCCACCCATTTATGTATGTACGCAAGCTTGCTCAACCCATGATCAGGTCTGGCCAACTCGGTTTCCTCCTTTGAAGGCCATCGTTTCTGTCTATGCCTCTTTGCATTCTCTCTCTCTCACTGAGCAATTCGTGTACGCGCGACGACACGTTCGAACCACTGAATAGTTGGTGGTGGGTGCAGAGTATGGTTGGGAGGTGGGCTTTATCGTCTTGAATATATGTGAATACACTTAGTTGCTCATCTGTGCGACGGCTGCTTTTGGGAGAGTACTGAAAGTAATGTCTCCTCAATACTTGATACATAAACGGGTAGAAACCCTGCACCATCAAATACACTTCAACCATATCTTTGCCAATTCATGCATTGGACTGCCAATCTGCATTATTATTTCCATTCTACTAATGTCATGCATATATGTGACGACTTAATTTGCTTTCTTAATTTGATGGATCCTCATTTTGCAGTCTTCCTTCATTTTACGGAGGGACTCGTAGGAAGTACCTCCTTTGGCCATGGCCTTTTCTGCGCTGATCTTGAGTTCTTTGACTCTAGCTCTTATTGTGTGACCTTCTTTCTCTACCATTATCGATCTCACCAGTTTCTCTATCTCCTCCCTCCCCACAATCTTCTTCGGCGGCAGCTCCTTTGGCCGGATCGCCACCCCGATCTCCTCGACGAGGAGTGTCGCATTTAGCCTTTGCTCGGCATACAAGGGCCAGGCGATCATGGGCACTCCGTTTACTATGCTCTCTAGGGTTGAGTTCCAACCACAATGAGATAGGAAGCCGCCCAAAGACGGATGGCTCAGGATATCCACCTGTGGGGCCCACGATGGGAGTATTAATCCAACGTCGCGGGTACGTACCTTGAATCCATCTGGTAGAAAGCTCAAAAGCTCATCGGCACCACCAACCTTCCCCGCATCAAAGAACGATCCAGCAAGAGATTTGACAGTTGGTTTCCGGAGTATCCATATAAACCTACAAAATTATACATATGTAAGATGCAGGAATTTATCAAGTATATAACC
The DNA here is from genome assembly GCA_024733475.1 of Syzygium grande. Classification (NCBI taxonomy): domain Eukaryota; kingdom Viridiplantae; phylum Streptophyta; class Magnoliopsida; order Myrtales; family Myrtaceae; genus Syzygium; species Syzygium grande. The sequence continues at coordinate 36,292,350 of JAMXDD010000005.1, read as the reverse complement.
AAGAAACACTAAAATGAAGCTTAATTTATACACACCACACTTTTTTATTTATCCTTTCTAGATTATCATTAGGTCTTTTGTGAGTGTGAAAAAAGTTACGCATTTATCGTTGGATTGAATCATACATCTGCCAAGAGTTAGTTCCGCATAACGAATTCTTCCACATATCAAATGCTAATAATGAACACGCATTGTATTTTTCACAATGACAATGGTCCTAATAAAAATATTTGGCTAGAGATTCTTATATATACACTCGCAAACCATCTCAATGTCTTGGTAGTTAATGGATTTTGTTTTGATTAAGAAAAAGATTATTTTCCTTCATCCTTAACTAAAAATTGCTTAGAGGAAGGGGAAAATTTCCTACAACCGACAGTAAAACCACATACCATGTACATAGTAACCTAAAGAAGTGATTATCCTTAGCAAAAGGTTTTTCTCGATATATCAAGCAAAAGATCTTAAAAGGAGGTAAAAGAAAATCAGAAGATAATCAGAAAGATAGGATGTAAAATTTTAAACTAAATGGGCCATTAAGTATGCGGCCTTGTTGATAAAGGGATTGGGGGTGGGGATGCTAGTATCACAGGTGCAGGGTTCGACTCTTGCACTCTGCAAGAGACAAAGTAAAAGTCAAAGAAAAAGTAGAGTTGAAAATTGGACAAATAAAAAAAAACTAGATGGTTCATTCAAAAAAAATTAATATCACGAAAGACCTCAACCCAGTACACATGTGATAAATATACCTCCAACTAATTTTTTGACCATCAGAAACTCCAAACTAGTATATTTTGTAACAAAATTTACCACAAATTAATTTTTTGACCATCAAAAATCCAAAACTGGTGCATTTGTGATAAATTTTCCCTCCGTTAGTTTCCATTAAATTAGATTAATACTACGAAAAATCATAAACCGGTATACATATGACAAACAAAAGGTAAAACCCCAAACTGTTACACCCGTTAATTGCCACGTATCATCCAACTTAACAATTTGACACTAAAATTTAATAGAAACTAATGAAGAGTAAATTTATTACAGGCATTTCAGTTTAAGGCTTTTGGTGGTCAAAAAATTGATTTTGGGTAATTTGTCACAGACGTACTATTTTAGAGTTTTTCGTGGAATTAACCCTTAAAAAAGATCATATCTGATAAATGATCCTGTGGATGGAATTTATGAAGAGAATGGCCCTTGTTTTTACATAGCCAGACAAGGGTCGACCTTCACAAATTTTTCAATATGTGATAACGTGAAAGTTAAAACACACGGAAAGCAACTGTCTATCTCGACTATTTTCTATATTTCCTATATATTAAAAAAAAAAAAGCAAGGCTTGCAAGGAGAAGGGCCTAATTTCATGAAAGAGCACCAACTTTATCTTGAGTGATAATTCTAGCCCGAATTTTTTTTTGTGTCATAAAAATTCACCAACTTTCATTTAAATCTCAAATCTTATATGAACAGATTGAAAATTTTACATTACAGGGCTTGATTTGGGACACGAGTAAAATTTGTGTTTTCTTTTTAGATAAAAAGAACTTCAAGCTAGAATTGTCACTCAAGGTAAAGTTGGTGCCTTTGTTTTTTTTGGAATTAGTCCTAAGGAGAAGAGAATATTTCGGGGCTTCTGTTGCTATTATCTCATATGTTTCATAACAAATATTATAAATACCAGAAATGTTTTACTTTTAAAAAATTAAAAAATATGAGAACAAAAATGTTTTCTTTTAAAAAAATGTTTTCATTATAAGTAAAACAAAACAGAACAAAAAAAATTTAAAAAAATACTATTTTTCGGGCCTAATACCATAAAAAACCTCAAACTTTAATTTTTGTCCCAATTCTACATTTTGTCCCATAAAAAACCTTTAAGTTTAAGTCATGTCCCAATTCTACCCTAAACTATTTTTTGTCCATAAAAAACTCCAAACTTTAGGTCTAAGTTCCAATTTTACCCTAAACTTTTTTTGTCTAATTAAAAATCATCAACTTTAGGTTCAATACTAATTATACCCTAAACTTTTTTTTGTCCCATAAAGTTTCAATTTAACTCTAATTTTTTTATCTCATAAACTATTACAAACTTTTTCATGAGTCCCAAATCTGCTTTCAGTTAACCCTCCATCAAAATCACCCTTAGTGATTTTGCACTCGGTCTTAAATCTCTTGTGCTTTCTCTCGTAGGTTGGAGAGCTTGAGCTCAGGACGCTCAAACAACTCTTGCTTTACAGCTTTCCAATTATAGGTTGTCAACAAGAAATTTTAGACGAAGGGTTAATGGGGACAAATTTGTGACTCAAGCAAAATTTAGTGATTTTTTATGAATCTGCAAAAATTTTAGGGCAAAATTGGGATTGAACAGTAAAATTGGGACAAGATAAAAAAAAACATTGGAGATTTTTCGTAGGACAAAAAAAGTTTAGGGTAAAATCGACAAAACCTAAAATTGAGGGTTTTTTATGGGACAAAAAAAGGTTTATGGTAAAATTTGAACATAACCTAAAATTTGAGATTTTTTATGAGATAAAAAGTAAAATTGAAACAAAAGTTAAAATTTGAGATTTTTTAGTATATATTAGGCCTTCTGTTTTTCGAAAAGCGTACACGTGCTCCACCTTATGCCTCGTGCAGCATTTTTGCTCATTCAGACCTTACCTTTGTCGGCTCAGCTCCAATCCCCAAGCCAGCTCCACCAGCTGCTCAGCCGACAACGTCCCTCCACTCCCGAACGAGACGAACATCACCGACTCGCTCGGCTGCTTATCCAGCCATTCCCCCAGCTCCTTCCCCAGACCGGCCGGTCTGACCGGTCGAACGAGCGGCCCGACCGTATACACCGGACCGTTCGCGACCCGGCCCAAGAACTCCTCATTCCTCAGTGCGGCGAGCGTCTCGGCCTCCAAATCCTCCCACACATTCAACAGGATCCCATCTCCCGTTGGGGTCTCGCAAGCCAGCCGCACGTACTCGCGGTACTGCAGGTCGGACCGGTCCAGCATCGGGTCCACCACGTCCTCCGGTCGGACCGGCTTGCAACCCGGGATCTCGAGCGGTTCGGCCCGCTCCACGTACTCTCCCTTCACTTCCTTGTCCAGCGTCGGCGAGTGTAGGAGCAACGCAAGAAACCATGCATTGCAAGGGACGTGGACGTACTTGGGGATCCCCAACTCGTCGCCAATGCACAGATGCTCCGTCCCGAACAAGTCCACAATGAGGACATCAGGCTGGGCCTCCATCGCCGCGAGCGCGGACCGGAACGCTTGCCGGGCCTCGCGCATCATGGCTGTAAGCCTCGCGACCACGGAGGCATCCGGGCCGAGGCCGGCGGCCGTGACGTCGGGGGCGGGGAGCTCCACAACGTTGAGGAGCTTGGGGGTCATCGCGATGTTGACGATCTCAGCCTCAGCACGGGAGTCCTGCGAGGGGATGACAAAGATGGTCACCTCGAAGCCGTGGTCAGCGATGAGGCGCTTGCCGAGCTCGATGCCGGGGATGAGGTGGCCCATGCCGGGGTCGAGAGGAGCGCTGCATGGAGCTTTTTCGGCTTCTCCATCAATGAATTGGAGGAAAAGTGGTCCAAATCTATGGAATGAAGTGAAGCTGAGAGTGTGGCTGAGGAAGATATGTCAGCTAAAACGCAAGGTTGGCGAGTGGGTCTTTAAGTAGTTGAGTATCCAACTTCAACTCATGCAGTTTATTTAGCAAAAAATAAAAAAATTTAAAAAATATTTTTCTAAAAATGATAGCTAATATCGCTTACAAAATAAACGAAAGAAAAATATTTTCCTTATCCACGAATATGATCAATAATGGAAATTTTTTTCATTGGCAACTTATTTCAAGCGATATTACGAAATCTCAACCGACACAACTTTTGGTCCAAAACTTACAATGTGCGAATGGACACAGATATTGTTCCAAACCTTGCGAAGTCCCAACCGACACAAACCAAAAGTTGCGAAGTGCGAATGGACGCAAATTTTGGTCCAAAAGTAGCGAAGTCCCAATTGAAACAACTTTTGGTGCAAAACTTGCGAAGTCCGGATGGACACAAATTTTGGTCCAAACCTTGTGAGGTACCAAAAGCAATCGTTTTTACGAAAAATATGTTCAAAATCATTCATTTTCTGCGAAATAAGCAAAGCCTTCTTGTGGTTGAAAATATTGGTTGAAGTCATTGCATTTATAGAATTCCAGAGAATGCAAGATTAAGAGTGGAACCAAATCAAGCTATCCGATCATGAGTAATTTGGGGTCTGCTCAATGATTATTCGAGATCAACATACTTGATTTGCGGTCAAGCTATAACTCGGTCGTTACTCAACTCAACGGGCTCGCGAGCTTAATCAAAGCTTCAATGATTTTTTTTTCATAGAGCATATCACTTCAGAAGAGGAAACACAGAAATCCATAAATTTACACCTCACAATCAATTCATGACCATGTCAAATAACCACATAACAAGTGACCTTATCCTCCATGAGCGAAATTATTAAACTTCATGGGTGCAATCTGCAGGAAGCATTGCCAAATGGACCATCATACTTTTGAGTAATTTCTCCATGGAGCTTTCACGTCCATGACAATGTTGAGAGAGAGAGAGAGAGGGGGGGATAAAGGAGTGTCAATGGAACAAGCTCGAAAAGGGGTGTTCAAAAGAGATGGAAACAAACAAGCTACCGGTCACATGGAGGAGCTGTTTCCATTCTGGTTTGGCTTCAAATCAAGTTCACATCATGGACCAAACGCCTTCCCTTTCCCTCCCAAACAACACCTCAAAACTTCTTAAACGGGTACTCCCCTTTTCACCTTTTCCTCATTTTTTCCTTTCCTTTCCTCTTCCCTCCTCCTTTTCCTTTCACATTCTGCTGCGCGGTTGTTGCTTTGCTCCCACGGTTAACAGACTCGGAAAAGGGCCACTCACTACCATACAACAACAGCTGCATTTGCAATGAGATAGGCCCACCCAGAGCAATTCGGTTACTCGTCGCCTGTCGCACTACTGCTTAGTTTATGCAATTTCGTCTGCACAACATATGAGGACAGCATAGGCATAATTTCGTTTTCTATGACGTTGGTCCGGAAAAGATAGGATCATTAATATCGTAATAATATTTTGCTTCCATTTGGTGGCGCCCTTAGTCAACAGGCACCTTTCGTGTTCGATATATGAATTAAGGTTAATCATTTCGCTTACGGAACTATCTAAACCGCTGTTTTAATCAACTTTATCCTTGAACTATCTAAGCCGCTGTTTTAGATTAAAGATTCTTAATCAGTCATACACGGAGAGCATCGAAACTAATAATCGGAGTACCTCTGGATATTTTTCTTATGATATATGGAAAAGATATGAGTGATTCTGCCGTTTTAGGTAGCACTGTGTCATTATAATTTTTGACCGTTGAATTGAAATACAGTAGTCTCAGTTTGAATTACCGTGATTTTTTATTTTTCTTTTCGATCCAACGGTAAAAAGTTCGAGATGCACATGCCTGCCGGAGATTATAAGCAATCTGTTCAATTTGGAACTTCTAACGATGACTTGAAGAGTTAGGGGTGATGTTATGTTCTCCATGAATCATCATGTTCTAATTATTTGGCATATGCACAGAGGAGTCGAAAAAATTGTGGAAAATGAACAATTAATTATACAATATTTGCCTTATGTAACACGCCGAGATTATTTAGCTATTATGTCCACAAAAGCAATAATGGAAAATGGAGCAAGGTAGTTGAAGAATTTTTAAGTACATAAAAGAGCCATTTATATCGGAGCAATTATGTTAGATTTGACTCATATAGTTTCTCATCCGTTATGGCTTGGCCGCTGTATGGCAGATATCAGTGCACGGACTCCTTTTTTCTATAATTTCAGAAAAAGATAATTAGTATATGTCTATTCGAAGTTGTCGCCAGAGAGAAAATGATGCATAACTATTTTTGTATTGGAGGAGTCGCAGTCGATCTACCTTATGGATGGACAGATAAAAGGAATATAAATACAACCGTTTCTACACGGTCAAATTATATTAATTGAATACGCTATTATCAATATAAATAGTTAGAAAAGAGTATGATAAAAAAAAGAAGCCTATATTGACAAAAATAAGAGGAAGGGAGTGGGGAAAGTATAGCAGGGAAAAAAATTATACGGTTATATACGAATCGCCCACACTCTCTTCTCTTTTCTCGTGTTACATTAATTGACTTCCGTTTGATTAAGACAAATTAATTTAAAACCTCCCCCTTTTTTAAAATATCGTAAACGGTTTCAGTAGGTGGAGCGTCACTTTCAAGCAGAAAATATAGAATGGCGAGAACATTTAAATAGGTTGAGTGCCCGTTCTTTTCGAAGCTAAATAGAGGGCTCCCGAAGATCTTCTTTCGTCTACCCAAATGGGACCGACGTGTGGCAAAGGGAAGGATTCATCCAGCCATTTCTCGCCTCAACCCTTCAAATTTGAAAAGGTTCACTTTACAAATAGGGGGTAATTACTTCGTAGCTGACTGTGATAGGCCTCTCGATACCTCCAACTTTGTAACTAGTGGCCAATCTCTTGTCTGTAGAGCGGTTTTTTTTTTTAACCAATGCCCGAAGCTGGCGTTAGTGGCTTATTCATCGAGTCAATCTAATCCCTCTTTTGAGTTTGTCCTTTCCCTAGGGCGTGGTCGGGTCTTGGTAGGTTGCATGGGGACGTCTCATGGGCAAATAAGTTATTAAAGCCCTTCAAATTACCAAAAAGTTATAAATTTATTACACTTACCAACCAGTTGGTAGGTTGCATGGGGACGTCTCATGGGCTTGCGAGAATAAGTTATTAAAGCTAAAGGAAAGCTAGTAATTTGGCAGTTTATATTTTGACGGGAAAGTAAAAAGTTATTTTATATTTGGAAAAGCACAACCAAACAGGCCAAAGGGAACTTCACAGACGACACCATTTACTAAATTTGGTGCGTGTAAAGTAATATCTTAGAAAGGCCCAAACTTTGGAATGAAGGCATATTTGTCTATTGTTCCAATACTCTCTTCATGAGAACTAGGACTTTCTAAGTATGTTTTCAGTTTAGGTTTCACGTTTGAAGCTACAGATATTTTCTTTCTTCCTTCCTCTTTTGTGTTGGTTCTATTAGCATGGAACAATATATGAAAATGATGGGACGAAATAGCCTTCAAATGTAGTGAGGAGAGGATACGCGTGTGATGGGAGCAACATCAGGCCGCAGAACTGACCGAAAAGGCGACCAAGATAATCCATGTATGTCTAGATCCTTCTTGTATCTGAGGTTTATCGAGAACTCTAAAACAAATGAAGGTAATATGGGAAATGTACGCATTATATTCTAGGGTGTAATAACTTATAATGAGTTATACGTTATGTATTATTCTATGACACCAGGCGTTGTGGGGCTTGAATACGCTAGTGAGGTTAAGCGCCCACACGAGAAAGGATGAGTAAGCCAAACCCGATAACATAGGCAACATTGGTTTAAATTTTTTGAACAAGTTTTAGTTGAAAAGACAAAATGAAAAATAAATAAATAAAAATATCTCTAAAAATGAAACAGCATAAAATAATCTTATATGAAATGGAATTAAGAATAACATGAACAAGTTACAAGATTTTACACTATAAAGGAAAGGATTAGAAATTTTGTTTTTTTTAAAAAGTAGAATTATTTGTATCATCGGATTCCAGCAAAGTATCCGGGGTCGGGCCGAAGGAAATGGCCCTTTTGCCGTCGACGCCTCTTTCCATGCCATGGCAGTCTCTCTCTCTTTATCTCACTGAGCAAATCGTACACGAACGTCAACGTTGGCCCCATTGAATAGTTCGTGGGTACAATAAATTGGCAATTTTTTTCTCTCTCTCTCTCTTTATCTCACGGAGGTAGGGCTTTTTTGTGTTAAATATTGTTGACACAACAAATTGCCAATTTTTTTTTTTTACTTTCAACTCGGGCAAAATGAGACCGAGCAAGACATGGCGAACATGAAATTGGCTACATCCTTTTGGTTAGCAACTTCAGTTGATCGACAAGAGTGATGAGAAGTCGCCAACAGGCGATACAAGAAAAAATCACTAAAATTTGAGTCACGAGATGTGGGTATGTAAAACTTAACTGAAGCGAAAATCGTCAATTCAAGAGTGAGATAAGTGTCCAAGTCGTGAGACCGACAATTTCAGTTGGTACATCCCCAGTTCGTAGAGTCGTGAATCTTGTAAGCCACTAATGCTAATGGACAAGAAATATGGACAGTTATAAACGTTAGGAGGAAAGTTTGCAGGCTGTGAAAGAAACCGCCAACATGGGTCAAGTAAATACATGTCGCTGAATTGTAGGAGTTTTGTAGGTTGTTATTTGTTTTATTTGAATTTAACCCTTTCTAGCAGTTATAAATATTAGGATGTAATTTGAGTAGTCAATCAATCAATGAATACAAATTATTCTATTTTGTCTTCCCGTTATCTTTACATTTCACTATCCTTTCACCCGGCTAGCTATGATTATCTCTAGTCTTCGCAACTCTAATTTTCTTGTCAATTTGCGTTTCCTGTCCAAGAATCAACAAAAACCATCCACATCTTTTGTCAATTTCCAAATCAATCCACATTTCAAAAGTGATTTGTCGACACTTTTCGGTGAAACAAACATATTGAATACACTCACTTGCTCATCTCCATGACAACTATTTGTGGGAGAGTTGTTAGCTTGTGAAAGTAAGGAGACGTGTCTCCAACATACTGAATGCATAAATGCGTAGGAGTCCTAAAACATAAATACACTTCAACCAAGTACCATTCTTCTTCTAGTAACTTTGTCTCCTGATCAATGCAAACAACATCTTACCCTGGTGAAATCACAAGATATCACAAAATCTCCATTGAAGTCCATTAAAAGAACTTAAAACATGACGAGTCCTCTCCTCTATCCCCAAACATATCTTAGATACACGTACAGCTTATTCACATACCAAGATATAGATATTTGCCAATTCAAGTATTGTATTATGAATCTACATTATTATCTCCATTCCATTAATGTCACACGTTATGCAACCACTTAATGAGCCTTCTTAATTTGGTGGATCATTATTTTGCAATCTATCTTCATTTTAGATAAAGACTCGCAAGAACTACCACCTTCCGCCACAGCCTTTTGTGCACTACTCTTAAGTTCTCTGACTCTAGCTCTTAATGCGTGCCCTTCTTTCTCCACCATTACTGTCCTCACCAACTTCTCTATCTCCTCCCTCCCCACAATCTTCTTCGATGGAAGCAACTTTGGCCGGACCGCCACCCCTATCTCCTCCGTGAGGAGCGTCGCATTTAGCCTTTGCTCGGCGTATAGTGGCCAGGCAATCATGGGCACTCCGTTCGCTATGCTCTCTAAGGTCGAGTTCCATCCGCAGTGAGATAGGAAGCCACCCACAGATGGATGGCTCAAGATTTCCACCTGTGGGCCCCATGATGGGAGTATGAATCCAATGTTGCGCGTACGTGCCGCGAATCCACTCGGCAAAAAGCTCAAAACCCCATCGCCAGCACTACCCTTTCCCACGTCAAAGTAGGATCCATCGAGAGATTTGACCGTTGGTTGCCGGAGTACCCATATAAACCTATTGAAATTATACGTTTGTAAGAGGAAAGAGTTTATTGTGTATATAACTAAATAACAATAATACAAAGCTTAATCTATAATTGCAAATTTGTCCTTCTTGGATTATTATTGGGCCTTTCGCGAAAGAATTACACATTCAAAGTTGGATTGAATAACATGTGTGCAACAAGTTAATTTCGTATGTGTAATCTTTCATATGTCAATCAGTAGAAAACAAGGTGCAATGTATTATTTATATTGACAATGATCCTAATAAAAACATTCTTATTATAACGGGTAGCATTTATTTGGCTACTGATTTCTACAGATGCACGCAAACTACCTCAACATTCTAAGTTAATGTTGGCTAATGGATTTTGTTTTGATTCAGAAAAAGTCTATCGTCTCTTTCATCCTTAATCAGAGATTGGTTAGAGAAAAGAGAAGATTTCCTTTAACCGGGCCTTTTAATAATAAATTGCAAATAGGAACATCATGTTAATGGTTTTTAAAATCATATACCATACATAGAGGTGGCAAAATGGGTTAAGAGCCCATATTTTAACTCATATTTAGTTTTAAAGATAAACTTAAATGGGTCATAAAATGGTTACTTATTAACTTAATTAAATGAGTCTTAAATGGATTGGCATTAGTTTTAGAGATAAGTTTTAATGGGTTGACTTTAGTTTTAAAGATAACTTAGATAAGCTTAAGTGAATCATAAACATGTTATTTTTAATTTTCTTATTTTTTAATAATTTTTTCTTTTCTTTTTCTTCTTCCTCAGCTGATGGTCGGCCATGACAACAGCCGTTGGGCTAGCCATAGGAGTGGGATGAGCTCATCGACCTCTGGTGAGCCTCGAGCCTTAGGCCAAGGCCAGCAAGCTCGAGGTTCACAAGATCAGCGAGGCTTGAGGCTCACCAGAGGTCAACAAGGCCTCGGCCTCGCCAGATCAGCAAACTTGAGGTTCACCGGCTTCTGATGAGCTTGTCTGTTGCCTGTGACCAGTCGTCGATTGTCACTTGTGGCTAGTCATCGACCGTCGCCATGGCCAATGACTAGCCGATGAAGAAGAAAAAAGAAAAAAATAAAATAAAATAAAAAATAATTAAAATGATTTTTAAAAAAATAAGATAGAAAATAATAGAAAAATAAAAAAAATTATTAAAAGGAGTGCCAGTCGTCGTCAGTAGTTGGACGTAGAAGAAAAAAAAGATAACAAGAAAAAATACAAAAAAATCATATTTTTTTAAAATTATAAAAATTATCTACAGTATTTTAGCAATATATATTTTTAAAAAATTATAAGAAACAAGTTTTCTAAATTAGATTTAATATTAAAGTCTTTTAACAATACGAATCGGGTCGAGTATGGATTGGAGGTTTGGTCGCTAGATTTGCACTGCATGAATATAGATCAAAACGGATTAAATGAATCAATATAGATCGAACCATTTTTTATCATACCCAAATTCTATTCTATCCACCCGCTTAACATGGCAACCTGGAAAAATTACTATTATAGGGATATACAAATTTCAAACCGTACCTTTGTTGGCTCAGCTCCAATCCCCATGCCAGCTCCACCAGCTGCTCAGCTGACAAAGTCCCTCCACTCCCGAACGAGACGAACATCACCGACTGGCTCGGCTGCTTATCCAACCATTCCAGCAGCTCCTGCCCCAAACCGGCCGGTCTGACCGGTCTAATAAGCGGCCCAACCGTATACACCGGACCATTCGCAACCCGGCCCAAGAACTCCACATTCCTCAGTGCGGCGAGCGTCTCGGCCTGCAAATCCTCCCACACGTTCAGCAGGATACCATCTCCCATCGGGATCTCGCCAGCCAGCCGCACAAACTCACGGTACTGCTGGTCGGACCGGTCCAGCATCGGGTCCACCACGTCCTCTGGTCGGACCAGCATGCAACCCGGGATCTCGAGCGGTTCTGTCCGGTCCACGTACTCTCCCTTGACTTCCTTGTCCAGCGTCGGCAAGTGTAGGAGCAACGCAAGAAACCATGCATTGGTAGCGACGTAGACGAACTTGGGGATCCCCAACTCGTCGCCAATGCACAGATGCTCCGTCCCAAACAAGTCCACGATGAGGACATCGGGCCAGGCCTCCATCGCCGCGAGCGCGGACCTAAACGCCTGCTGGGACTCACGCATCATGACCGCGAGCCTCGTGACCACGGTGGCATCCGGGCCGAGGCCCGCAGCCAAGAGGTCAGGGGACGGGAGCTCCACGACTTCGAGGAGCTTGGGGGTCATGGCGGACTCAATGATCTCGGCCTCAGTGCGGGAGGCCTGCGAGGGGAGGACAAAGACGGTCACCTCAAAGCCATGGTCGGCAACGAGGCGGTTGCCGAGCTCCATGACGGGTATGAGGTGGCCCATACCGGGGCTCGAGAGGAGCGCTGCACGGAGCTTGTTCGGCTTCTCCATCGATGAAATGGGGGAAGAGAGGTGGAAATCTATGGAACGAAGTGAAGCTGAGAGTGTGATTGCGGAAGATTTGTTGGCTACAACACAGGTTGGCGAGGGTATCCTTAAGTAGTTTGTATCCAACCTCGTGGGTTTAAAAATATTGCCTATTGGTTGGTGGTAGACCTTGCGTTTATAGAATTCCAGAGAATGCAAGATTAATCTGGGGTCCGCTCAATGATTTTCCAAGATCGACATGCTTGATTTATGGTCAAACTATAACTAAAATTATTACTCAATTCAACAGGCTAGCGAGCTTAGTCAAACTTCTATGATTTTTTTATAAAGCACGTGAATTCATAAAAAGAAAACAAAGAAATCCATAAGATTACATAACGCACCGATCTACATACAATATAGTGAAAAAGTATTCAAGTTGAGATTCATTTACAACTTGATTGTAATCTAATCGAGTTGAATTGAGTTTTGAACCTATAAAAGTACGAGTCAGGTCGAGCCAGAACTTGACGCCATGTGTGCATCTATTCCACTAAACGGGCGAATAGTCACTTTGAGTCGAGTTCACTAACCACGCCATTCGCCTGTAAACTGTGAAAATTTCCGGCAAGAGAAGTTACAAAAGAGAGAGAAGAGATAAGACGGACAGCTGATCCGGAAGCCTTAGTCAAAGTATATGAGTTTGCTCCTGAAAGACGGGATCATTGCTATCATAATCCAATTTTGCTTCCATTTGGTGTTTAGTGTATGAATTAAGGTTCACCATTTCGCTTACGGAACTAACTAAACCGATGTTTCAAATCAACTTTTTTCTCGAACTTATTACCATCATATCCGTGGCCTTTCTGGGTCACAGATTCTTAATCGGTAAAATGCGGCAGAATGTCGACACCGATGATTGGGCTGCTTCTGTATACTTCGGTTATGACAAAGGGAAGAGTCTACCAGTGAATCTACCATTCCAGGAGGCATCGTGTTCTTATCGTCTTTCATCAGCGAACTGATGTACAGAGATCTCAACCTGAATTATTGTGATTTCTTTTTTCGAGTGTCGACCCAACGGCGAGTCCTCAACTGCCGTTCCCAAGTCATTTTAAGGCGTTTGGCACCTACGATTCTTGCAACATAAAACATTCAAATTTGGAGCTATATCTGACTGCCCCGACAGGGACACGATAACTCGAGATTTAACTATTATAAAGCTGACAAATTGGCCACTCTTAAGCTATGTTTTCATTGCCATCCCGGTCAAAAGAAGGAAAATGCTCATTGATTGAAACGATGCCAGATTTTCTACTGCTTTTGCAAAACAAGTAGCGATCGCCCCCAGTAAGATAAATAGAGAAGTTCTACAGGAGACGAAAGACCGTGATTTGGTATGCTTGTTGGGAGAGCAGACGGCAAAGTCCGACACCTGAGCGATTATCAAGAGCTAGGGCCGTTGGATCCTACATTCACTCAAAGTTTAAACCAAGAAATAATAAACCAATACGTGGAATTCTTGTCAATAACAAGCTCAAATATGCACCTTAACATCCACGATGGGAAATCCTCTTAATGGCTTGACTTTTGGCGATCATGGAGATTATTTTTATTTCATTGCGCAAAAGAGAAGTATATTTTTTTAATGTAAAATGTAAGTAGTATATAATAGATGATGTGCAGCAGCTTAGGGGCATACCCCGACATTACAACTAGTACTAATAATTCAAAAATATGGAGGTAGGAAGTTTTCATAAAATAGCTAAAACAAAGTTAGCTTGCGAAGGTTTGATTTTTTGGTATAGCGAAGTTCTACCTCTTACATTTTTCCGCACATTCGCCAAAATAATCTAAATGTCAGTTGGATTGTTTTGAAACCGCTTATGGTTGCGCTCCATCCAAGTGCAATATACAGTCGCTAGGAAAGATACTTTGAGGAGTTTCGCTGTCAAATCTTTGCCTCTTGTTGCTCTAACCATCCATTGAAGCTCTTCATTCCATTCCCATACATTACGCCTGATCCCATGTTGCGCAAGAATATTGCACCAAATGCTACCTGTCCATTCGCATCGGAAGAAAAGGTAAGTCCTGTTCTCTATACTTGTCCTACAGAAGATACATTAGACATCGACTGAGGTCATCCACCGTGATATGATCTCTAGCTGTCGGAAGCCTATCCCTACATACTAACCAACTAATAAAATTGTGTTTGCTAACGCCGCTACTCCATATTAAGTTATACCACTCCACAGTCGCACTCTCGTGTCTAAGTTCATCCAAGACATCATGGTAGCAATATCTTGGATTAGACATAACTGGGGTTAAGACATAACGTAGTTTGAGGAGACATCGCCAACTCCAGGTCATACTACCCTTCATGTCCATCTGTAAAAATAGGGTTCCTCTGCATTTTGTACTATGGACCCAGGAGCTCCAAAGTGAAGAAGATGGATGATTGATAAGATTCCACATTGTGCGCCCTAATGACACTTTGTTCCATAGGTTCAAATCAGGCAATCCTAACCCTCCTTCCTTTTTGGGTGAGCATACTACACGCCATGCAACTTTGTGCGATCCACGGTTTGTTGAACACTTTGTTTTCATATAAAGTCATTGGTGAATCGTCCTGAAAAATGAGGAGTTTATCTGGTTATAACTACTGATTTCATGCTTCTTCGAACTGTGTATCCTAACCTGTTCTATGCATGCCTTTTTGGTGTCAATTGTTGCGAGATCACTTGATGCCTTTTCACTGTCTGTTCATCCAGTAGTTTGTGATTAGGAAATTGGCCTAAAAAAGATGGTTTTCTATCCAACCGCAAAAGCAACTTTATACGGTTTGCCGAGATGCTTTCGTTCTATCCGTTTCGCAAGCATTACCCTTGCCCCTGCACCTGATATGCCTGGATCTATGCAAGAAACTAAACACTGTTTGATCTTCAGTTAGAACCATCAGGTGTTCGAATAAGGGTAGCTCGGGTTTTTGCTGTTTAATGTTAAACTATGCTGGTCTTTCTCTGTTTCTTATCATGGCTTTGTGTTTTGCATAAGCAGTTGCTTATCCATTGGATAAGGTCTTCTTTATTTAGGCTCTGCTGTACTGTGCTGGTAATAAACTTTGAATTTCATGAGCCTTTTTTTTTCAGTCTTCTTATCCTTTTTGTTGTCTCGTTGTTTGTTCAGGCTAATGGTTAATGCGAGTTCAGCCCTTTTCCCGGCTTTTATGTCTATTTCTTTTTGTCAAGGTGTCCAGAAGTGGAGAATCTTGGCTTTGCTACTGTAATTAGTATGATCTAAACATGCGGTCTCTGTTATTGTTTCCAGTCTTGTGTAGTTGGAGCATCTTGCTGGAGTGGCTTACATGAAATTTGATGAGACTTTATCTACTGGAGCTAGGCAGCACTGGCATCAGAGGGTCAGTGTACTGAGAAATCACCTACACCTGCATACAAAAAGTAAACACAAAACTTGGGTGAGTTGCTATCTCCCTCCAATCCTTTGCATTGTCATTTTTTTTCTTTTTTTTTTTTGTAGTTATATGTTGCCAGGATGTGTCGCGATCTCCTCAAACAATGTGAACCACCTAGGAATTGGCTAAAGGATTGCCGGCCTCCATGTCAGTAATTTTCGAACAAAATTAGTCGAAATGACTACACTAGCAAATCATCCAAAGATTTATGACTAAGTTGATCAAAACGAATGGTTTATGATTGAATTAGTATCCGTACAATAAGTTTAAAACTTTATTGATAATTATCCTGAAAAAGATGTGTCCAGTGGATTGGGTGATGTTGCCCCGATCTCCTTTTTAGGTGTAGCTTGATAGGGACATTAAGTTTTGGTGTCTTATAAACATTGTTTTTCTATTTGAAAACACCACGCAATCAATTTCTGTTTCCAAATCATACCTACTACGTCCAAACTTATTCAAATTAGGGTCGCCTACATAGTTCAAAAGCTCGACCTTAATCGGTTCACGAAACTTGTAGGGCATTCCACAGACCTCTAGATAGCTAGGTTTCAGCATTCGGCCCCCGGATCAATCGGCAAAGAAATCTTATGAGCACGTAAATCTTGAATCATCCCACAGCATGAGAAAACAATTTGACCATGTTACTTGCTGCTTTGGATATTTCTGTCCTTATCTCCTCTCTTGGGATAAGGACACCAAGAAAATCTTTTTAACTTTTGACGACGCATTTCGACTGAAATCTTATAACTTTTTTTGGCTCACTTGAATGTCATAACTTTCAAAAAAAGATCACTTAAGTGCCATCAGCCACTTGGCAGCCAAAAAATCCAACGTGGCTTCGCCGAAACTGATGTGGACAATATTTTAATAATTTTTTTGAATTTTTTTGAATTTTTTTTTTTTTTTTTTTTTTTTTTCTTTTTCCTTTTTTTTGGAAATTTTTTTTCAATGCCAGCTGGTCGCGAAGGCCTAAAACGGCTACTTTTTCGGCCGATCAGTGACCTTCCCATTGAGGCGAGTACCACCAGCTTGAAGAGGGGGTATCGGTGAATCATTCCATAGCTTCCGTTCATCTCAAAATTTCCGTTTTAACCTCCATTGATAGAGGTGAAAATGCTTCGTAGTCACACAATTCAAGCATTTTATTGAACTAAAATGTGTGACTACGAAGCATTTTTACCTTCGTCAACGGAGGCTAAAATGGAAATTTCGAGATGAAGAAAGGTTATGGAATGATCCACCGACACCCCCTCTTCATGTTGGTGGTGCTCGCCTCATCGGAAAGGTCACCGATCGGCCGAAAAAGTTGCGGCTTGGAGCCCTCACAACTAGCCGGTAATGAAAAAAAAATTGCAAAAAAAAAAAAAAAAAAAAAAAAAATCCACGTAGAACGATTTCGCCGGAAATGGCACTCAAATGATCTATTTTTCGCCGAAAGTGGCACTCAAGTGATCTTTTTTTTCCGATATTGACACTCAAGTGAGTCAAAAAAAAGTTATGGCACTCAAATAAACGCTGTACAAAAATTAAGGCACTCCTGATGTCCTTGTCCCCTCCTCTCTTTGTACTTTTCCATAACATATAACAAAAAAATATGAGTAATTCAATATCCACCTACACTCATATCGCTTATATATAATATGTGTATATCCCCACCTTGCTATCATTAAGATACAGCAAATATGTAATTGGCTTTTTAATAATATTGCGATAGTGTTTCCATACACGTTAATTATATTCAAATCAATAAGAATCAAAACCATACCATTTAATTGGAGACTATCTTTTATTAGATTATTACTTTATGATGAACCATTACTAGTATATGAGTTTCTTAATCCACCAGACCATAGTAGTCTTTTCATCCTACCTCAATGGGCAAGAGTCTATTCTGTGCAACTGTCCCGTCATCAGCAACGAGTACCTAGAGCGTTGTGAGTTTCTACATCTATGGTGTTATCAAACATTTTACAAAAGCTAAAGCGACTTTTTCTATGTCTGTAACATGATGGAAAAGCGCAAATGTCATCAATTCGCTTATTGCAGTGGGGGATCTTTTCGAGGAAAAGCTGCATTCTACGGGACTCGACTTGTAGTTACGCTTCCCCAGACACAATCTGTCATTGTATTATAACCAATTTGTCCGTCCCATCCTAGTTGCTCATCAATCTTACAATACGTAGATCAATATACAGGTGACACTCGGGCCACGATGATCTCCTTGCTTCGTACGTGGTTGAGCTGTGGAGGGGTTACGACGGCAAGTTCGTCCTTCTGTCAATTAGTTATTGACTCAAATCAGACATTTCCTAGAATACGCGAAACTTCTATGATAATCTGGCTGCCAATGCTCATCGTCCCTTTTCCACGCTTTTGATGATAAAAGAGAACGTACGAGAAGAGGTGGTATTAGAATTGGTGTCAGGGCTTGTCATGATCAACGAGGCCCAAACTTTGTTTGACATACCATGACAAGGAACGAAAAAAGAAGTTTCTTCAAGCCCACCAACTTGGTGGGAGATTCCCACTCCCAGATTCATTCCTAGCCCAATGACATTCTTGGACTTTGACTTCCAGGTCTCAGGATGCATCATGCTCTTTCCTGAGGTTCATGGAAATGTTATCAAGTCCATGATGATTCTTTTGAAAATGAAGAGTGTTCCATCTCTGAAGAAAGGAAAATGAAGATCACTGATCCAAACAGAACCAGCCAAAGATCTTAATCTAATATTTATCCTAGTAATTATCTACTTAAAATAAATAAATTGCTCACAAAAATCATTTTGCTGCTTCCATTTGATAGTGGAGACTTTCTCGGGCTGTTTTACATAGAAGCGTTAATGCTAACATGGATAACTTTTGCAATTTTTTAAAAAAATTCTAAATTTTTCTTTTTTCCATTATTTCTTGTCTTAAAAAAAATGCACAGATAGTTCACTCATATTCCCCCGTCATGCCACATAAGATGGTCAACGTTTATGTCAATGATTTATGGCCAAATTGATCGAAATGACTACGTTGGCAAATCATCAAAATTTTATGGTTAAATTGGACAAAATTGAAAGGTTTATGGCCAAATTGATATTTGTACAATAAATTTAGAATATTTTTTATAATTATCCCAAAGAAGTTACGTCCAATGGATAGGATGATGTTGCCCTGATCTTGTCTGCGGGTGTAGCTTGATAGGGACATTGAGTTCTGGTGTCTTGTGTACAGTTTTCTGTTTGAAGAACTTCAAGACACGACGCAATCCACTTCTAGTTTCCGAGTTCTCTACGATCCAACCTGCCCATCATCAAGCTTAACTCATATAAATTCTGCTCGAAATATTGAATGGGGGGTTATTGACAATTCTTGGGATGGAAGACGAGCAAGTGCGTGGCATTATGATCTATTGTTTGTTGTGTAGACGGGCGACATGGTTCATTCTAAACACTAAGAGCACACATGATAATCATTCTGCTTTTCTATTTTTTTTTTTTTTCTCGAGAATAGATTTGGAACAGAAATCCATTTGATAACGCAATTTCATTTTTCTATTTTTGAAACAAATTTTGATTTTAGAAATAGGTTTGAAATAGAAATGAGAAATAAAAATTTTCTACTTTTATATTTCTGAAATAAGAATGAGAAAAAAAAAAACTCTCATTACTCATCCACGCTACTAGCCGGTCGCCCACCTGCCACCCATTGTCGCCGCCTGCTAGCCACCTCCTGCCACCGCCCCCCAGTCACCTCCCGCTGTCGTGCACCTCCTATTGTTGGCCACCACTTGCCGTTCGCCTCCAGCCGCCGTCTACCATCCTCTATTGCCTTCCGTCCACCCGCCAACTGCTAGCCGCTTGGGAAAAAGAAATCTTGTGTCATCATCAAACACATATTTTTGCTCAGAAACTTGTCTAGTGAATAGAAATAGGTTTTTCTATTTATGATCAGAAATTGATTTCTAGAACATAATAGCTTTAATTCGCGCCCCAAATATCTTTTCATGCAATGCCTTGAAAGCATAATTTGATGTCTAACTTGATCTGCCCATATAATTTTTTACCTTTTACTTTTTGTTTCATCTAAATCTTGCTACGGGCGTACTTTGACTTTTCTATTAACTTGAAACACATGGAACTTACAATATAAAAAATTTGACATGTAAAGTATAATATAATTATTTGGAATAATGACTAAAATAATTCCTGAAATTTAATCCCATGTGGAATGTTGTTCCTGTATTTTTTATCTGTTCAATGTGGTTACTGAACTTTAACTCAATATACAATGTGGTAATTAAACTTTTAATATGTTCAATATGACCCTTAGACTTTTGGTACATATTCAATGTAGTTCATGAACTATACGAAAATTTTCCTTCCATTAATTCAAGATCTGAGATAATATTGAACATTTTCATATAAATTAGGAAATAAATTGAATACGTACCAAAAGTTCAGAAATCATTTTGAACAAATTAAAAATTCATGGACCACATTACACATTGAGCTAAAGTTCAGAAAACACATTAAATAAATTAAAAGTTTGGGAATCACATCCAAAAGTGAGCCATCGTTCTGGGACCATTTGTGCTGTTTTTGCTAGTTGTTTCATAATCATATGAGATTTGATTATTTTTTATATTGTGAAAGGAAGGCAAAAATTCGTTTTTAACTTTTGAGAAAGCGCGGACAACCAGGCCCAAAGGGAACATCCTAGAGGACACCATTGCTGAATTTCGTGCTAGTAAAGTAAATCTCTCTTAGAAAGGCCCCAAACTTTGAAATGAAGGCCCATTTGTCTTATACCATATTCTTTAGAACAAGGACTTCCCATTATGTTTCAGTATAGGTTTTACATTTGAAGCTACGATTATGCTCTGTCTTCCTTCTTGTTTCGAGGTTGCGTTCTATTAGGACGGAACGATATGAAAATGATTGGGATGAAATAGCCTTTGAATATAGCGGAGGAGATGATATTCGTACATCATGGACGGGAGAAACATCGGGCCGCACAACTGGCCGAAAAAGGTGACCGAAATGATCCGTGTATGTCCAGGCCCTTATTATATCTGGGGTTTTCTCGAAAACGCCGAAACATCCGGGAGGTAATTTAGGAAATGTTCGTACTTATATTCTAGATGTTCCTCAATGGTATGGGTAGGTGGCAAGTGAGGAGATTTAGTCCTCACGGTAAGGTCAAAACGTAAACATATGGTTATAAGAAGATGACTCGCATATATATAGGGATATCCTCTCCCTGATTTATATCAATCCAACCATTCGAGCAATACAAATCTCTTGAGAACTTACTTTTCTCTCACTAAAGCTCCCTGTCCTAAGTCCGAGAGTGCGTGCAAGGCCTACTTAGGCCTAGCAAGAGTGATCAATCATCAAGTGTCACATACTTGCGAACTCCAGTATCGTCCCCGTGACAAGCGACCATCACCGGGTACGGTATTACTTGTGCTGCACGGAAGACGAAGGCTCTGGGCTCAGGTGAAAGGAAAAGGCCCTGAAAAGCCCACAAGCACGGACCGGCCTAGATAAAACCGGCTCCAAAGCTGAGCCGGTCCTCGAGCCCAAACATGAAATTTCATTTCTTGATCTGCCCGAAATAATTTTTAAATAACATATACTTGAAAGTTAATAATAAAAGATGGAATATTTAGGAAATAAATCGGACGTCATTTATAAAACCCAATAAAAAAAAATTTGATGTTCAGGGTCGAATTCAGGAAAAAAAAAAAAAAGGAGGAAATTCGCCCAAAATCATGCTAAAAAGTAGGGCCTAATTCCCTAAAAAACTCCCAGCTTTAGGTCAAGTCTCAAATCTGCCTAGAACTTTTTTTTATCTCAGAAAAAACCCCAAACTTTAGGTCCAATCTCAAATCTGCCCGGGACTTTTTTTATATCAGAAAAAACCCCAAACTTTAAGTTCAGTCGCAAATTTGACCTGAATTTTGTTTTGTGTAAAAAAAATCAGCAAATTTCAATTTATTTTAAAAAATATATCCCCGTGATCTAGTCCCAACTTGACGTGGCACTTCCACATCGATAACAAATCTATATCAACATAATAATGGGACAATAAGTACATACCAACATCACATTTCCCCTTCGATAACAAACCCAACCCAATAAAAATTGTTGAAATTCTGCAAAATAAAATCATTCTAGGATATGAACGTTAGGAACAATAACAAATGCACCCCAAAAAAAATTTAATTTAAAAAAAAAGCTAATTTTTAGGTTAAGTCCAAATTTGCTTCGAACTTTTCTTTATCTAAAAAAAAGCCCCATTACTTTGATGATGCGGATTTGTTATCAACGTGGAAATGCCATGTCAAGTTGAGATTGGATCACGGGAATATATTTTTTTAAAAAATTGAAATTTGCTGTTTTTTTTATACAAAACAAAATTCATGGCAGATTTGTGATTGGATTTAAAGTTTGGGATTTTTTCTGAGATAAAAAAAAGTTCTGGGCAGATTTGGGATTGGACCTAAAGTTTAGGAATTTTTTTAAACAAAAAAAAAGTTCGAAACAAATTTGGAACTTGACCTAAAGTTTGGGGTTTTTTAGGTAATTAGGCCTAAAAAGTAGATTTGAGGTTAACAAAAAGCCTCAAACACAGTCCCCATCCGACTCTAAATGAGATTGCTAAATTGTGCTAATAGGCCCCGCCGCAAGTTTAATCAATTTCATGTTAATAATTTCATAATCATACAAAAGAGTTTTGAAGATTGATAATTCACATATAACTTTATGAGGAAAAACATATATGGGGTGCATTTATTTCGCGGCAAATGAATGATTTGGAAAATATTCTCTTAAAAATCATCGCTCACATCTTCTAACAAAATGAACAAATGAAAAAAAAAAATTTCATCATCCACGAAAATATTTAGACATAAATTGTCGTCGACGACGAAAATATTTTTTATTGACTAATTATTTCGAGCAATACAATTGATCATTTTTATAAAAAAGATTTTCGAATCATTCACGTTCCGCAATACAAACAAAACCTTGGACATCGAACCAATTGATCCGGATCAATTTCTTATCAGTTGGAGCCAGGCCTCAAGATTGGACCCAAAAAACAGTCCCTCTAGTCTAGGCCTATTTCCATCCCTAGCACTCTATTGGGTGGTGACTACTTGAGCGACCTTCTTGACAACCTTCCTTATCCAAACCGCCAAGGATTGTGTCGCGGAAAAAGCAAAGTGGATCCTCCAATCAACTCCATTGATAAAGGACCTCGTGGCCCTCCAACTTGATCAACTCAAGATGTCCACTTCTTTCAATTCGTCCATCGGTGACCCTCCTATGAACTTTTCACGATATCATGTACATTCGTCGTAATTTCAGTACAAATCAGTAATCACGGATGTCCCCATACATAACCACTTTGAAGAAAAATCTGTACTGAATGGCCGTGATCTGTTTTTTCGCAACACAACGCTATCGTAGTTTCGATAGATCCATCTTTTTCCGTCAAATTTTTTGTTTTCCCGAATATGCTTAGCACATGACAATGAAACAATAGAGAAAAGGGGGTAAGAAAGGGTCGTCCAAACCCCCCCGCCATGGCTCGACAGTGGTTCCACCTTCCCATGTCCCTTTTCACCGTCGCGCGTCGATTCCGTGCCCGGCACCACACGCGCCGGAAATTTATCAATGTCGCATCAGCATTTCGACAAAATCAATAACGACGAGCAAAACAAAGGTCGTGTTGCAAAAAATCGAGCGAGTTAGACGGTTCAACGAAAAACGAAATCGACTCTAAGAAATACTGCAAATTTAGAGGGACCAAAGCTAGATTTTAACCCTTTTATCCAATGCCAATGAACAACACTCACGAGCATAGGAGCTTGATTGAAGCATAAGAACCTAACGTGCGGGAGATCCTTGGCAATGGAGTAGGTCGATGCTGAGACACATCACGACATTAAACCTGACACGGTCCCATACACCCCCAAGATCAGGCAACACCACATGGGGAAGAGAGACCCACCCGGGGACTTTTCGCGAGATACCCATCGTGACCCACCAAAGGGTGGAAAAAAGTGGAGTTGCAGGACAAAGTCAGGATGACCGATGCGAGCAAGAAACCAAACTTTCAGTCACGCAAAGCCGAAGGCCCTACCCACAGCGAGGAAAAGGAAGATTGGTTTGAAATCGTTTTCGGACTTGCATTGAACCTTTCCCTGACCTTTCGAACCGAGATTTTGTCGCGGCTTCGGCCATCACGCGTGCTAGCGAAAGGGAAAGCTTGAGAACGGGTCGTCGGAAGACCCCCCAAGTTGAGCTAGCAACGAGGAAAAACCAGATAATGAGGGGGCCTCCCGTGTCCAACCGGCTCAATAATTCCCAGAAAGTTTGTCCGGGCATTGTTGGGTTATGTAGACTAACATGGCAGATCCGCAGCGTGAATCTAAAGATTAGATCACATGAATTTCACATGCCAGTCAGGCAGACAGGAGCGGCGATTTTGTTTGCCGATTAATTAAACCTAACAAAGGAAGAGCAAGAGTGGTTTTGGTTCAACATCAAAACAAGAGTAAACTTTGTTTCTTCACCAAGTCATCTAAGAGGACAATTTCTGTATTTCAAGCTCCAAGAGACGCGTGATAAGTAAAGAATAGATTGACAGTAAATAAGCATAGAAAAGAATGTGACCTTCGAACCGATCTTCTGCATAACCTTGCCATCATTCGAATGATTGTAAACAGAGGTCGGGGAGCCAGACCGAGCATTTGCTCTCTCATAATTGAATTGGAAAGGACCTTTCACAGCGAATGCTCCAACTGAAAAAATTAACTATACATAATCTTTTAAGGAAAAGGGTTCGGGTCACATGAGATCAAGCTAGAGTTTCCCCTTTAAAATGGCACTTCGCAACACAGTTTCAAGAGACATAGTAGGCGGCCGGAATGTGTAGAGTCCCCGAATCAGATGAGCCACATCATTAAGATTGTTGATCGGCAAGAGTTTGCGAAATGCTCAAGCACGAGCCTTGCTGCTCCCTAGTGTGAGCTCCAGATCTTCCACCCCAATCTCATGAATCCTCTCACCTTCCCAAGGCTTAACTCTTCCATTCTCAAACTCAAATTCAGAGCCCCAACCCCTGTCAGACGATGCTCCCCAACCTAAACTGCCGTTTTGTTCAACTCCATCCTTGAGAGGACCCTGTTGACTTGCAGATTTGACCAGATTAAACGTAGGCGAAGGCGGAGCTGCCGCAGCCACCACCATGTTTTGGTGGAAGCTCACCCATCTGCCAGAGTCTACTGTGGAGGCATCCGACTCGTCGCACTCTGGGATTGTTGGAGGCGTCATGTTTTGGCGGCGAGTGGGACTGGAGGGGGCAGAGGCCGCGAACAGAGGGTGGCGGAAGGAGGACTTATGTAGGGAGCCACTGGAGATGGATTCCCAGTCAGGTTTCCGCTTCGAGTTCCGAGAAGTCGGGGAAGAGAGAGGAGGCGTCACTGGGGCACTGTTGGAAATTCTCAAGGGAGGGAGATTTGCCGGGATGGAAGCGATGTTACGGAGGAACGGAAGGAGGTACGAGGACGGATTGGCATCGAACCGGGTAGGGCTAGGGAAGGACGACGACGTGGGGCTGGCGTGGTAGGACGGGACAGGGCTCGGAAATGCCGAGGATTGTGGACTTGGTTGAATTGAGGAGCACGCGCTGATGTTTGCTGAAGTGCCTGTGAATTCGCCCGGAGGTGGCTTGCTTCCCTGGGTGAGTAGTGTCATTAATAAAATGAGAGAGGACCCAATCTCCAATCCTAAAGCAGAATATGGCATACTATCATGGTTTTCACCAAACATAGTCTTTTGGGGAAATGGCAATATGGCTCAGTCCCAGAAAGAGCAAAAATGGGAACCCAATACTCAAATCTCTTCAACTAAAAGGACAAGAAATCAGTAATTCTACAAACAGAAAGAGTAATTACGAGGTCAACCGCGAAATTAAGATGTCAACTCAACACAAATCGATTAAGAGATCGCTTGATGAGAAGAGACGAAAGCATTTAATTTTGGAGGACAAAGGGAAGGGCTCAAGCTGAACAACTCAACTCCCCCAATTCACCCAGGTCATAACAGCAAGAAAGCTCACAACTCCGGTCCATAATAAATTCCACCACTTTCAGATTTCACCATCCACCATGACAAATCTGAAAGTTCCTACATATGGTAACAAACTTAGCTGCACATCGGACAGAAATGGACTTGAATGGCATAGAAAGAACCAACCCATCATCAGATCCATCAGCTAAACAAGAAAAAGGCAAATCAGACAAAAGCCTCAAACCCATCTCCAGATTGAAAATCACCAAACCAACCATCCACTAAAAAAGAAATCCGAAACAAGGAGGAGGACAGCAACAAGAGGGTTTCATGGATCTTGAAAAGAAATGATTCTAATAGAACAGGGAGATCACGCGCAAAAAGAAAGGAAAAAAGAAGAGGAAAAAGGGACTACCTTTCGATAAGTAGAACCATCTTCTTCGACGACCCAACCGGCTTCAGCGCACAGAGCTTTCAAGACCTCATTGTTGTCGCAGTGCTTGGGGAGCTTGTAGTTCCCCTGAGCTCTGAGGCCCGTGTATATCTTGGCGGCTATGGCTCTCCTCCTCCTCTCCCTCCTCTTGTTGTTCTCCCTCTCCTTCCATGTCGGAAGCCTCCCTGACGCCCCTCCGGCCATTCTTTGCCCCTCTCTCTCTCCCTGCAAACCCACTTCCTGTTTCTCTGTTTCTCTCTCTCTCCCTCTCTCCAGCAAGCTTCTCTCTCTCTCTCTCGCTCCTCTCCCAAGAAAGTCTGTGTGTGTTTTGGTGGGGTGCGGGGGGCGTTTCTTTCTCTCTCTGCTGGTGCTATTCCTCTTTCACGAGGCCGAGGTCCAGGGTTTCTTTGTTTATTTATTTCAGAGTGCCCTGCTTTCTTTTAATCTTTCATGTGGCAGAAGGGCGCTGAGATTCTTCCCTCTCTCTCCATCCGTCCTCCCCTGTTCACACTTTATAGACTTTGCTCTTCTCTTTCACTGCCCCCATGAGCCTCCAGTCTTGTGAATTGAACTAATGGTCAATAAAAAGATAAGATAATCCTAAGCATTACTTAAATTTGGACGGTTAAATATTTCAGCTTGTATTACACTTACTGGCCAAATCGTGTGTGAACTCTATCTATCGCGTAGTCATCTATTTTCCACGAGGTCACGAGCTCGATATAAGTCGTGGAAACCTTTTTGAAACGGCTCTTGATGCGACTCTCAGCCATCACGTACATCACATGAAGAGATCGGCATCCCGCGTCTTGGAGGAGCCGCGGTGCACTAATGGGATTGCTGACTTCGGCTTTTTAGATCGCATGATGTCTCTTTAGTGATAAAACAGTCTAGAATTTTTAAACAAGTCAAAACATCTTACATGAGAATCTCACTTGCTTTAGTCACTATTGTGCATGAGTTCGAGTTAATCAATTTTAGTAGAGATGTTTTTCACGGATTACTCCAAAACGTAGGATCTTTTCAAATGACAAATTTCGGCATAAAGTAGTTTATAGAATGTCCTCCATGTCAAGCTACTTTTATCAATTTCAAACCTACTCCAAAAAAAATTACTAGAAAAGTACAAATTAACTAATATAATCTCATGCCACAAAACCTACCAACCATATCTAGAGACGTGATCCTTAAAATGCCATATCCTATTTGGGAATCTCCATGTTACGTACCGATCTTATTTAATCGTGTTATTACTACCGACTCTCTTTGCAAGTTCTCAAATCCCTTTTTAAGATGAGCTATGTATTATCGTATTAGAAGACCATACACATGTATGCCATTCCGAATATGATCGCGCTAAACCCCGAACACGATCGAGTACCAATCGTGTCCCGGAAAAAGAAGCCTTTGGGGGCGATCCCATCGATACGGCTATCAAAGATCCAATCGCGAGTAATATCTTATGAATCTCTTAACCTCTACATGAATGGTATGGATTTCGACGTTACGAAGAAGTGCCTATAACGCGCGAAAATCCGCAATCCAAGAGATATTACGACGGGAAATGAAATGAGAAAACATAGGGTTGTAAAAGTATGGGGAAATCCGAGCATATGATACGGAGTGGGGATTGACGCCACGCGAGGCACTCGGACCAGTCAAAGGGGAGCTCTTCCAAACGAACGTGGCTGCCTTGGGGGACCCCCCAAGGCATGGGCGCCTCCATTATTGACAAAACCTTTTTTTGGATGATTCGAAAGCATGAGGAAAAAAAAAAACCACCCAAAATAAAAATGAGAATTCCATTATAAATTGGAGGGTCTCTTGTTATTTTCTATATCCCGCACCTCCTGTCATTATGCTACCGATTTGTTCGCACGTCTCTATATTGTTTACTGAGCTATAACCGTGTTGCGATCCTACATTGCAACTCGAACCGTACGCGCTTTAGAACCGTGACATTCCCAAAGCTGCTGCGGGCAACTCGGCGACTTTGGAAGCGCTACGGCTTTTAGCCACCGGAGCGTTCGCCGGCCACCCGGTGAGAGCCGAAGCGCCCCCTGCCGCCGCGAGAACAAAGCCATACCGAACGGCGGCATCTCGAGCGCGCACGGCGCGATTCCGTCCGGGTTCGCGCACGCGGGGGGAGACTTTCCCGGTTTAATTTCGAGCCCCCACCGGGGAGGCGGATCCATCTCGGGCCCCGCCGCGCGTCCCCCGGGGGACCCCGACCGACGCGGATCCCGCGCGGGACCCAATCCCCCCCCGCGGCGCTCCCGGGATCGGGCCCCGCGCGGGCCCCCTCCTCCGCCTAAGGTTTAGAAAACCGCCGATCTTCGGTCTTGTTCCCTCGCCCCGTCATGTGGAGAGAGAGAGAGAGAGATCGGGGGAAAACGCGATCGCGGCCCTCCGTCGCGCGCGCGGGGACACGGCCGCCGAAGAGACCCCGCCGCCGCCGCCGCGAATCGGACGGTCGAGGAAGGGGGGGACCACGCGCTCCCGCCGCACCCCGCGACGCACCCGTCGCGAGGCCGCCCCGACCGACGATGCTTTCTGGCGAAGGAAGCAAGATGCTCTTGCCCCGCTCCGGTAATTGGGGGGTCGTCTTCCTACGTTCGGCCCCTGACGCTGACGTTCAGTTTGAACGGTCAGGATGCGGCCAGGCGGGGGGCCGGGCCCCACCCGTACTTGCCGCGTGGGCCCCCCCCCCCGGCGCATGTCCCGGTCGACTCCACACGTGCGACCGTTCTTTCTTTCTCTTTTTTTTATTTTTTCCAGAAAAGGCATTATCCAAATTTATTTCTCTTTTTTTTTTTTTACATTTTCCGATTTTCCGGTACTCGTTGGACATGCGGTTGCCCAAATCTTTTTTTTCTCCCTCGATCACGATAAATTAATTCCACGTCCAAGAGGATTTCCTAATTCGATTTTTCTATTGTGTGTAGGAAATTGTTAATAAAATTACCACGTTCGACATTGGCCGGCCCGAAAAGGATGATGACTAATGGACAACGTGCATCGGACTGCGCCATGCCTAGAAATTCGAGTAATATAAAGATTATTCAAATCCCAAATTTTTTTGGCAGAAAGTTTTCCTGTCTCATTTTTTCTGATGATAGTAATAATAATAATAACTTAAAACACATTTTAAAGGAATATATAATTTATTTCGAGCGACATAGATAAAAAATTAATACTTTAGCCGTTTCGATAAGTGGGACATAACACGTGAATGTGGTCCCCACCAACCCCTTCGCTTTTGCACGGTGATTGGTTGGTTCGATGGCTGCGCCCCTCGAGGAAATTGCACGGCATCGCTTCGCTCGGTCTCTTCTTGCTTTTCCGATGGAACGACATGTTGTTGGACTTTATTTTACTAAGCAAAACCCAAATTTGATATATCTATATCCGATGTTATGCAAAATATTTCTCTTGATTTTACGTCCAAAAAATGAAATTGTTACCGAATTTTATTTTTAACGGGCCTACCGATAGTGCTAGATAACGATAACTGGTACATTATTTTCGTGACGAGTCAAGTCGTCGGTGCAAAACTCGGGTTATTTGTGCAATCATCCTCGGATTCAAAATTTGCTCGTTCCTATGAAAACCGACGAATAACATTAAACTTACAAACAATTAAGAGGTGCACACTTTGCCAATGTGGAAAGCTGCGAACTGAGGGGAAAGAGTTAAACTGTGCGAAAATTGCAGACAATGGGTACGTTCGTTTTGCGAAAAATGAGTGATTAAAACAATTGCTTATATTGTTTATAAAAATAAATATAAAAAAAATTTAATCACTCACGAAAATAGTTAGGCATAAATTATTATCTCCGATGAAAACTTTTTTCCATTGACTAATTTATCTGAACGATATAAGCAATTATTTTTCAAATCACTCATTTTTCGCAAAACGAGCGCACTCTAGGTATCATTGTATAGAAATAGCTTATCCCCGAAAGATTGGAAGTTAATTATCCCCTTGAAAAATTACAAAAATCACGTAAAGAAATTACTATTTGCTAACAGGCACATGCTTGGTCATCGGGTGAAAATGAGAAGTTAAACAGTTCCCCCGCCAAACTTTTGCTGGTGTTTCCATTTGGCAAGGCAGTACAAGGTTGACCCATACTGAAAATCCTCACCTAACTCGATTGAAACTAGACCTGCAAAAGGGATTGATTTTCAACTTCCGTCCCAAATGGCTGGACTAGTTTGTTCATTTTCCATAGCATAAGGACTGCCAGCTTAAAAACCCGAAGTACGCAAGAATGTCGCAACAATGCTCGGAATATTGTCCGGCGAGTCATAAATCTATTGTATGGATGCCACTTCAATTCTGAATTTTTCAATTCTGCCAATTTAGTCATATGCTTTTTCGTGAATTTCCAATATAGCCCTTCCGATCAATTTTCGCCGAAAACCACTGACATAACGATTGTCTTGGCATAGACCGCCGACGATGACCAGATCATCAAGGCTTAGCGATTTTCAAGAGAAAATTGGCCGGGATGATTACGTCGAAATTTCGTGCAAAATTTTAGAACTGAATTGGCATCCGTGCAGTAGGCTTAAGACTGATTGGGTAATTTTCCCTCGACATTATGCCGTAGAAAGAAAATTTGCAAGGTGAGCCCAAGGAAATGATCAATCATAGCATACCCTTGTTCCTACCTAGCAAAAGGATATGCTCTCTCTCTCTTCTTTTGCTTTCTTGCCATCAATGTGGGCACCTCGATCTTGCTATATAGCTTCTAGCAAATTGCCCCGGGCATGTCGTCCGATGTCCAGCCTTTGATTCAGCAATATATATATATATCGCGTCGCTTCCGAACATGACTGATCATGCTGTTGATGCTGTTGTCAATCATGAGAAGACAGCAATTAGCCCACATTAGCTGTGCGTGTTGGGAGAAAACATGGAAAGACAGTGCATGTGCAATGTGAAACGCCGAGTCCTCAAGTTTTTGTTTATTGCGGTGGCCCATGATCGCGCTCGACGCACGCATGCCATGCGTCCAGCTCACAGATGGAGAGGGACGCGAAAACTAGCTGGCCAAGCCAGAGCGGCAATGCCGAATTTTTATTCTAAAAGGATTTATGATTTGACATGCTAATAAAATAAATAAACAAATGCTTCACAAACGGGAGTGACGTACGGTTAGAATTAATTAAGTATTAAATCATGCCCTCATTTAATAACTTAAATTTTTAGAACAGCATATGATACCAGAGTTAGAGGTTCCGAGCTCAAATCTTTTCGATCTCCATTTGCCAACATGTTGAAGGTGCA
Source organism: Syzygium grande (assembly GCA_024733475.1). Lineage (NCBI taxonomy): Eukaryota > Viridiplantae > Streptophyta > Magnoliopsida > Myrtales > Myrtaceae > Syzygium > Syzygium grande. Next base: position 36,261,034 of record JAMXDD010000005.1, on the reverse strand, counting down.
TCGATATTGTAAAAGCGTGTGCTCGTTACGATGGTTAGGTCGACTTAGCCTACTCCGCTAGCCAAGCTCCGATAGCCCTAACAAGTGCGGAAACCACTATGTAATGCTTGAGATGCTATAGCTCGTATAGTCGTGTATAACGTGCTACTTCTACTTGAACCTTTTAGAGTTGCTGTTGGTTGTTTGTTCGTAAAACAAACAAAATAGTGCCTTTTTTCTTTTATCCCACATAGGAAAGTTTTGAAAAGATGGGCCACTTTATATTTGTGAGTGTCTTCTTCCTTGTTAAAGTGAAGACAATGGGGTGTGGACTAGATTTCTCAATACCCATGTGCGGGTTCGCGAATAATTGCACGATTATTAGGTGCACTTAGCGTGCTCGCGGATGATAATTAATACTAATCCTCATTTTATTATTTTTATCTATTAAATTTCGAATTTATTATTATAAAATAACGATTTTATCTTATTAAAACAGTGTGACTGTTTGCAATAGAGCTGCGGTTATTTTTTATTAATTAATTTCGAAATTTATTATTTAGCCTAACGGTTATTATGCGTTCTTACAACCTTTGGAAGAATTGTGTTCATTCGGACGTAACTACTTCACCTTTGGAAGGTTATGTCTTTTTGAACATAACTCCTTCAACATTGAAAAGTTGTATTTGTTTAAAGATTATTTCTCAGAATTTATAAAATTCGGATTAATAAAACTAATTAAATAATAATAATGATGATTAAAAAATATTATTCTTTTATTTTATTACTATTTTATTCCGAATTTTCGTATATCTTTTTTCAACGTGACTTTTAATTTTGTACAAATTCACTATTCATCTTTTCGATGAAGGGACGGCTTTGTTCGAAATGGTGTGATTAGTGAGTCAGTTTTTACATGATTGAATATTAAGCCTCTTTATTCGGATTTTTAGACACGTTTTCATTCAGAAAAATAGCAGCCATTCTTTCTAATTGTTTTCCTAGGGAGACCTTGGAGATATACCGAAATTGCTATTCGATATTCTCAATTGAGACTTTGTTGTATCCTGGAAGAAATTTGCAGGTGACCATTAGCAACTTCGTGGGGCAAATAATTCCTCAAAGAAAGTGACATCGCGCCTAAAAGTCTGACTTCATTCCGTTTGAAGTTGAAGTTTCTTTTCTTTACAATTTGAAGGAGCATATTTTCCAACAGCTGCTTCTACGGACTCCAGCACCTTTCGACATACTATATTGGTCCTTTCTCAGATTACAAATGTTCACACCCTCTGTCGAGGTTCATAACAAACAATCGCCCAATTTTTCCACAAAGGAAAACAATAGAATTCAATGTAACAAAGAGAGAGTTGCTCGCGGGCTTCTTAAATGCCACGATACGACTTCTAAGATTTTCAACCTTCAAAATAGCTGTTAGAAGCCTTGCCCGGTCAAGAAGTTATTAGTCCGACCTCTTTGGACCGTCAAAACGTCATCCCAAAATAGAACGCTTTGCTTCTCTATTCGGCACGTCATCGCTTATGCATATTTTAAAAACGACAAAACAAGTTTGATTTACTCTGGTTTGCTTTTAGGGGATTCCAACACTTCAAACAAATGTAAAACATCAATCTAAGTCCAATTCAAATTGATCAAGAGCCGGGTATTTTGCCACCGGGATCGTAGAGGCTCGTATGTAGCACAACTCATTTCGTCTGTAGCATGTGCTGCTTTCCAAAAACGGTCCCTTCTAGGCCTTCCATGAAATCTCATTTTACAGTCTACTCACCTTCTGGAAGATGGTTCCTCCAAGCAATTTGACATTCTTGTTCTCCCTCTACAAAGATCCTTCCAAACTTAGACCAAATTCCTGTCAAATTGCTTGTTCTCCTTCTCTAGAACCAAAGCCTTTTCACGTTCTTTGACGTCCTGTTGTTACTATTTTGCATATGGCTTGTGTACATAGAAGTTGTTCGTTTCGCACACTCAAATATGCATATAAATAATCTTTGATTATTTTTTCGTTCATAAGAGATTTTCTTAACAGATGATTTCTAATAAAGGAAATCCATAAATAAAAAAAAATCAACATAAAACCCCTGTGATGCATGTCAGATTGGAATGATGGTAAGTGTTAATAAGATTAAACAATGCCTGAACTAATGTGTTGGGGCTCATTAAATATATTTCAAATGTTCGATTTTCTAATTATCATGCCAATGCATCATGAGAGATTTTCCATATATCATACTGGAATCACTAAACTTTAGTGATAACTTTAACGGTAGGAAATTTTTTTATTCATTAACGATATCAATTTTTCCTTTCAAGCATTATCCAAAATGTCTGGATAGGGAATATTGCCAATTTTAATTTCCTAATCCTAATTTTGTGTATTATTGAACTAGATAACAAGGCCCGCGATGATGGCTACATGTAATTAGAGAAAGGGAATGTTCATCAATGCGAGAACTTCTCGCACATGCGAAATCGCTCATACATCTAAATCTAAGTTGCTATAACTCTTGAAATGGGGTTAAACGGTCCGACTCTAATTATTACTACATTCAGAACAAATCATATTATAACTTAAATATATTGGATTGAGAAAAACAGAAAGAGAAGTGAAATGTAATGTAATGAAATTAACATAGATGATTTTTTTAAAGTCACTTTAATTAGTCGTAATTTATTTTGATATGGTTATGTTTTAAACTAAGAAACCGAGGTCCCGTTATGTATCAAGCATTACTGGCGATACAAAGTTAGCAATCTTTCTAATACGAGCGTCATTTGATATACCATCTCACGAGAAGTTATCGTATGATCAAGATCGCGAGGACCGATATCGTATCAATCATTATTAACGTGAGTATTGTTGTAGGGTTCGTGTGATCCACGGTAGAAATTGATTTAATACGCATGATCTGTTTAATAAATCGTGCAAAATAGTTTTTTTCATCTTCTCGTGAGACTAGTCTCGCGCACGTGCGCACGTGCGCATGGAGAGAGATAGGTGGCCTTATTCTCTAGTTTAGGGACCACGGTAAGGCCCAGCTCGGTGGACGTGCAGATGCACATCGTATCTTCAGCATTTAATGTTAGTGCGGATTGATTTCATGGGTAGGAGACAGCACGTGGGGGTTTAAATGCCACGATAGATCAAAACATCGACCAAATAACACGATAAATTTAAACTAAATTTCATAATTTTAAGAGTTAATATCAAGAAAAACTCCAAATTGATATACCTATGATAAATTTACCTTAAATTATTTTTTTATCACAAAAAATCTCAAACTAGGTACATTTATGATAATTTCATCTCGAATTATTTTTTTGACCATTAAAAACCCCACACTAGTACACCCGTAACAATTTTACCCCGAACTAATTTTTTGATAACAAAAAATCCCAAACTGATACATTTGTAACAAATCTAATTTTTTTTGTTAAATTTTAAAATCAAATTGATAAGTTAAATGACATTTTGGGGTTTTACCCCTCTGTTTGTCACAAGTTTACCAAGCTGTGATTTTTTGTGATATTAATCCAATTTAACGACCACCAACGGAAGGTAAATTTGTTATAAATGTACCAGTTTAGGGTTTTTAGCAGTAAAAAATTAGCTCGAGATAAAATTATCACAGATATACAATTTTGGGGTTTTTTATGGTAAAAAAAATAATTCGGGATAAATTTGTCACAGGTATACTAGTTTGGGGTTTTTGTGATAAAAAAAATAGTTCGGGGTAAAATTATTACAAGTGTACCAGTTTGAGGTTTTTGGTGATGATAACCCTTTAAAAAGATCGACTGAATAACGTGATAGATTTTTTTCTGGTGTTTAAATGAATCTCCCAACTTAAATAATCGTTCGCTATCTGCCACATCATTCGATAAATCCATCCAATACACGAGCCTTGATATTTCAAACATTACTCAGTTATCAATTCCCCATCCGTCGTCCCTTTCTTTCGCCAAATGGTCCCCGATGTCCTCTTCCCAAAATCTCGGTTTACATTCATTGCCTCACCACGCATCAATCACCGATCGAGACGGCAGCGAACAGGTAAAAAGAAGATCCGAGAACCCTTTTTCCTATCGTCACGGGTCAAGCTCGAGACGTAATTTAACAGGTGGAATCGACATTTCACAAATCACCCGTCAAAAATCCGTCGAACGCGCTTGCGTAATAAACCCATTTCTTTTCCAGAAGAAATTGGACCACTCGGTCGCTTTCCCTTTTTCCTTTTCTGCCCACTTGGGTCCAAAGGTGCGTTTTCCCCTAAACTTTGACAATCTCCCAATAAATTAATCACCCAATCACCCAAGTCGGGAATTGATTAGCTTGCGAACCACTCAAAGAACTATTGCAAGTTTTGCAAACTACAATTTGACCAAATTCGTACAATTTGTGGTCCTATCACATGCCACGGGCTCGCAGCAATCTTTCCCGCGTGGGTGGGGATGGGGACGGATCGTGGATGCGTCCGCATTGAAGAAGAAGGGGGGTCCATCATCGACCCTTGCTTTCCTGGCAAGCCATCGCGTGCGAATCCGACAAGGACCGGTCGCCCTACGCCTCACGTGGGCACGACTTTATACGATGGGGGAAAGATCCAAATCCAAGGTCGGGAATGACATATCCAATGGCGATTTCGCAGGATAATAATGAATTTTTTTATTTTGCGCTCGTGTACCCTTTTTTTCTTTTGTAATTATAATGCTCATTTGATTTTTTTTTTTCCATAAAATTTGCTACTTTTGATGTGGGTCGAGCGCAAGTCACTTGTGTGTACAGTCGCGCTCGCTCGGCTCTCGTGATTGTCATTGGGTTCGAATCCCCAACGTGGAAGTGACGAATCAATAGATCAGGGCGTGGTTTTGGGGGAGTTCAGCTCTTCCGTGACAACTTACGAAAAGGAAAAAAAACAAAGAAAGCTCGGATGGATCGGTCCCATACTCGATCCAACGAGAGGCGAGGAAGCTCCGATGAGATGCAGCTCCTTGCATACTTCTAATACGGTGGAGGAGGCAGTAACAAGCCGTACCACGCATGAATAGGGTTGCCCTGATGCGATTCGACACTAGCGAGAATGTCGATTCTTTAAGTGGAGAGATTCGTGACATCTCAGCCTCACATCTGTTGGGAGAGGCCTGGTTGAGTGATTCATAAGTTCATCCACCCAAATGATCACCACATCGTGTAATTATTCAGATTATATATGGAACAGACCGGGTGAGTCGGTCCAAAGGTTGCACTAATCATAACTTATGGCATCGATTGTTTGGTGATTCTGCAAACTTTTCGATTACTTGGTCGTTGATTCTTAATCTACTCTCACATCAGCCATATGCTCTTATGCTAGCTACTAATTTTTCGTTCGATTCACCACTTTTCACATCATAGCTAATGTTAACAAAATTATCAACCCGCATCTAAAGGGACTTGGTTTCAATTAAGTTCCGTTAGCTACTTTTCTTGAGAACTCAAACTCTTCCCGCCTTAGACCCAAATGAATCCCAAGCAAGATGTCATGGGCATTCTCCAGAAATGGGCTTGGGCCTGTTAGGCCCATTGACTTGAGCCCACATCGTGGCCCAAGATCACCTTCAACTAATTTTCTTTCTTTCTTTTTATTTCCTTTATTTCTTTATTTTTGCACGTGATTAGCTGAAATTTTTTTTTATGTCCTCGAGAAACCCCATTTGTCCCACATCTCATGATTTTTCTAATTTTTTTGGCTTTATTTTTTTATAGCCCAGATTCTTTGGTCCTGACAAAAATTTAGCAATTGGGAGCTTAATTATTGACTTAATTACGCGATTATTAAGAAACCGGTCGGCCCGTCCTCGTGTGAACAAAGCCAACGTGAGAAGCCAGACTTACCCACGTTCAAAAACAGTGCAATTTTTTTTTGTTCTCCCCAGAATAATTCAGCCAGTGGGGGCGGCATGGCAGTCTTAGTAATAATAATAATTATTTTTATCATTAATATATTAATTAATTTAAAAGATATGTCAAGATTTGTGAAGGAGCAGCGAAAATATCTAGATCTTTTCAGCATTTTAAAATCACATCACGCATGCGCTACAGCCCGAAGAATAGTACAAAATTCAACGTGACCCTAAGGTCAAGATTGGCCCTATTGAAAATTTTATTGAATCATTAGGCACCCACGCCATCTTATCATCGTACTCATCAATGTTGACTAAAGCCATGATATTATCCTCTCTTTTTTTTTTTTTATTTTCTTCCCCGGCTAATGTAGCTAGTTAATCATCGATGGACTGTTTTCAGGAGGCGAAAATTAAATGAATTGCGCGTTGAGTTTAGGCGGGTCCAATCTTTTTCGACTAATCTTAAAAATTCGATTGCCGATGGCATTCCTTCTTCAAAATCCTACACTCCATCAACAGCTTATCGAGAGGGTTGCTCATTCCACTGTTAAATCGTTTTATGTTTATCTCTTTTTTTGGACCTTAGGAGTGGACCCTAAGCAAGAAGAATAAAAATTATAGCCTAAGTTGTCCACCACGTTCTTACTCAGTTTCTCAATGGACAGCTCATATCATGCTTTGTTGCTACGACACCTTCGCAGTTTTTTACTATGTTAAGCTGATCACGTTCCATCATTTTCGTTTTTTTATGCTCATTCCCCAATATATATATTGGCCGGGAGGTCCTTTTTATCAAAGTTTCATTTATGATTAAGGATATTTTTAGGGTTTTCGGGCATTGATGTGAATCCTCGAGCTATCCCCAATTTCAGAGATCGCGATCCTTAAAATAGAAGGCGTGAATCAAAATCCGCAACATTTCCAATTTTATACTCGGAATAGAACTTGCTTAAAATGGGAAGAAATTATTGATGGCAATACGAAATAAGGGAGAAATGGCAATGGTATATAGGATAAAAGAAAGATATTACAATACTCAAAATCCTATTAAGATGGTTTTTGTGGGATAGAAGAAATCTAACTTTTAAATAGTGAAACCCGCAATTAAGATTATTTGAGAAGGAAAAAAATGACTAAAATCCCTAAAAAGCATAAGGTCATCTTTACTTTATATGACAACACATACAATTAGGGAAAAGTATAAAAAAAATCCTAAACATTTTGTATTGGTGCCGATTGAGTCCTAAACTTTTTTTTTTGCCAATTGAGTTTTAAACTTTTTATTTTTGTATCAATTCAATCCTTCCAGCTAATTTTGGCTAGATTTTGCTAACGTAGATGTCGGCCGCCGGCACTGATGAGTATAACTTTTAATGATATTTTTAATTTTTTTTTGAATTTTTAATATTTCTTCTTTCTTTTTCCCCTCCCCTCCCTCTTCCTCCAACCGGTCGCTAGACCAGTGATTGGCCAGAGGCCAAAGGCCAGCCGCCATGTTAACAAAAAGAAATGAAAAAAAAAGAAAATAAAATAAAAATATTAAAATATTATTAAAAGACAAAAGATTTAGGACTGAATTGATACAAAAAAAAGGTTTATGACTAAATTGGTACTAATACAAAAGGTTTAGGATTTTTTTGATACTTTTCCCTAGACAGTTAGACGATACGTCATGGTGAGGTTGCATGGCCTATTCCATTTTAACTTTTTGCTTAATCTAAGTTTTGTAATTCACGCACTTCAATTTTTCTAATCTGAAACTCCCGAAACTTTCATAGGATTCGAAAATTGATATGTAGATTTATGTATAATTTCTTCATAATTTTCTGAATTTCAAATTATATGTTAAATTTTTATTTTTGGTTCTTATTTAGGGCCGAACAAACATGTCCTAATTTCCTCGTACTTCGGAGATAACCCCAAGATACGGGACATTTCTGAAGAACCTCGTAGCCATTGAGAGAAAAAAGAAGGAAAAACTACGACGACTTTGTCCCAATCCCAACATCCCGAACGGCCAACCCCCATTTGACCCGTCTTCATCATCTCCACAGTTTCTTGAGAGAGTCTTCTTCTTGATTTTGTCACCTCTGGATTCATGTTCAACCCACGAATGAAATGATATCTCCGTTCGAACGTTCATCCTGGCCAAGAATATCCATATCGAGAGTCCCAGGATGATCGAGGTTTCGAGCTTCGTCGAAGAAGCCGGCGAGTTTCCCGGTTCCTTGAGAGGTTCCAGGATTTGGGTTCTTTGATGGGACGACAGAACCACAAGTTTCGCTCTGATCGTGGATCCAAACATCTCTTGCCTAGGTTCCTGCAAGATATGAAGTAAGCCTCTCCTGACTCTTCTCTCTTTTCTTTTCTTTCTTGGAAAATATTCTGCTGCAATTCATTTCGTTTGTTCTTTTACGCACAGTACTGTTTCATTCGGCGTAGATGGATGGGGTATAAAAGTTTCAGCTTGCCTCAGTCAACTTCATGCAACTTCGAGACCTTGATAGTTCTAGGTTCAAGTTCATGTTGGTATTAAGTAATTGGACAAATTGAAGAGAGATGGGTCATGGAGGTTGACTTGACCAGAAGGACCCCGTGAGTTCTGGTTGAGGTGTTTTAATGAGAGTGTGTTGGTTTGCATTTTTAGCTCAGTGTGATGTGTTAGTGTTAGGAGGATTCACAGCTGAAGAAAAAGTGACAAAATAACAAGGAATGAGTGATGAAAGTGCGCTCTCAGAAGCACACATGTTCTTCCCCATTACTCTTCCAACAAACACTTTTCAAGCGAAGCAGCAGGACACTTCATTATGAGAAGATTGCCAATATCTTGTTTTATTTAATTGGATCCTGCTTCGGGGAACCTCATTTTGGTCCAGTATAAGTCGCTGATTTTTCGTCGTCAAGAGAATGTTTGGTTACTGGTAGCCCCAGGGGCATCAGTCTGATCAGAAAACGACATGGATCGAAGTTGATTACGTACTACATAGTCTACCGTTGTGCCAGGAACCACCTAGAAGGGGTGCGCAATGCGCAGTTTCTTTCTGTAATAAATAACTTGCAATGGAAGACAGATCAGAAGCTAATGCAAACTTCCCATATTAAGAATTAGCTACACTCAATAGAATTACTTAAGCTACGTGTGTGTGGAATTATCCTTCGAGTGCGGATTGTAGTTCCTCTACTTATTTGATCAAGGATGGCTTCTTTGCTTGTGTCTGGCAGATATCATGAAATGTTTAAGGTTGATGCCTTGGTCGTTAATGCAGATTTTTCTAACAATGCATTCATTCAGATTGAGCGAAAATTTGCTGCCTTGCTAATTATGCTGAACGATCATGTCAACCTGGTGATTCCTCTTTTTGGCCTTCCTGAGTTCAACTTCACAGCTTAAATGTCTTAGTTTTTTTACAGTTACGCCGGTTTGGTTAGTCTGAGGGGCCCTACAATGTCTACATAGTGATCAGCTAAAATTGTTTTAGAAGCAAAGCCTTTTTGCAGTAATTCCAAGGACTATGTTTCATGTATTCTCACATAATATGAACCATAAGCATCGTGCCAATGCCATGCTTGGCAAACAATTTGCCAATTTATTGACTCGAATTTTCCTATTGATTCAACATCTTCCTCTAATATTAATCCGCAATCTTGTTTGTGCTACAATCCTTGTGGAACAGGACAAGAAGGGTCTTTGGCTTCTCCATTTCCCTCATTCTCATCAACATGGCCTCAATAATGGAGCGAGCCGACGAAAATCTGCTCCCATCAGTCTACAAAGAAGTCAGTGAAGCCTTCAACATCGGGCCGGCTGATCTTGGTTACCTCACATTCATAAGGAACTTCGTGCAAGGGATAGCTTCGCCTTTGGCAGGTATACTAGCAATCAATTATGATAGGCCCACGGTTCTAACAATCGGCACTCTGTGTTGGGCACTATCGACTGCCGCAGTAGGCGTGAGCGAGCATTTCACACAAGTCGCATTCTGGAGGGCGGTTAACGGGCTTGGGCTAGCAATCGTGATACCAGCTCTCCAATCTTTCATAGCAGATAGCTATACGGATGGTGTGAGGGGCGCAGGTTTCGGATTCCTGAGTCTTATCGGTTCATTTGGCGGTGTTGGAGGCGGAGTTCTGGCAACAGTTATGGCTGGTCAGGATTACTGGGGCATACCAGGATGGAGATGTGCCTTTATTTTGATGGCGACCCTTAGTTCGCTTATCGGGTTTCTTGTTTTCATGTTCGTTGATGATCCAAGGAAAGTGAACAGCTTTGCCCCTGATTCCAGCAAGAGCCTATATGGGTACTATTTGTTTTGCAGCAACTCTTATGAGGTCATATTTTTGTTTCCTGGGATAGCGGACCATATTTACACCATTCGACATTGATTGTCAATGGTAATATCTTCTTGTTTATCAGCATTATGTTTTCTCTGCAGAGGTGACTTAACAGGGAAGCAATCAGATGCGAAATCGGTTTGGATGGAGACCTGGGCTGCCATGAAATCTGTGATAAAAGTACGGACCTTTCAGATAATTGTATTGCAGGGAGTCGTCGGGATGTTACCATGGACAGCAATGGTTTTCTTCACCATGTGGTTCGAACTGATTGGTGAGTTCTCGATTCGGCATTTTCACCGTGGCTTTTTAGAATCAAGAATTGAAGTCTTTCTTCAAGTGGAGAGTCTCGGCTGTGAGGAAATCAGTGCTTGGTGAAAAGAATAATAACTTTCGCTCATCTTAATGTGGCTTAAGTCGTGCCATCTTTAGTAGGACGTGCAAGAAATTAGTATTGCTAGTAAATCTATGTAGCAGAAGTTCAGGACGATAGTGAAGCGGAAACAGACTTTGATTCGCATGTCCTCTGCATTATATCCAGTTGTTTTTTGGATATACGTAATCAACCGAGTATTTTCCATCTATATTAAATGTCTGGTCTCAGATCTTATGTGGGGTGTCCTTCAATAGTTCAATCATTTTGCTTTGCAGGTTTCAATCACAATAGCACAGCAGCACTGCTCAGTCTATTCGCTGTGGGGTGTGCTGTCGGGTCGCTACTCGGTGGTGTCATAGCTGATCGGCTGTCAGTTATATTCCCTAATTCGGGTCGTGTCATATGTGCACAGTTCAGTTCCTTCATGGGAATCCCCTTCTCCCTGTTCCTGCTCAGAGTGATTCCGCAAAATACCGACAGCTGGTTCAGCTTCGCCGTCACCTTACTCCTGATGGGCTTAACCATCAGCTGGTGTCTCACGGCGGCCAATGCCCCCATGTTTGCCGAGGTGGTTCCCGCCAAACACCGAACCATGATCTATGCATTTGACCGGGCCTTTGAAGTTTCATTCTCCTCCTTTGCTGCCCCTCTGGTTGGGATTATGTCAGAGAAGATATATGGCTATGATGCGAAGTCCATCGATCCAATCAAGGGTTCCGCGAGGGAGGCTTTTGCCTTGTCGAAGGGGCTCCTGTCAATGATGGCTGTGCCATTTGGTCTCTGTTGCTTGCTCTACACTCCCTTACATGTGGCCTTTGGGCGTGACCGCGACAATGCCAGGATTGCCGATTCAAAAGAGGAAGAGATGATGTGAAACACAGTCAGGAAGCTAGCATGGCATAATCTTCAGTACAATCGGTTGAGGTGAGGTTCTCAGGTGGACACATTGGAAGCCTGGAACTTATGGCAATGGAGCGATAGTGCGGAACAAGATTCACAATTGGTTTTGGCCTTTCGGGAGGAGTACACCATGTTTGTGGTCTGTAAATCTTGAGCATTGCAAATGTTTTACCGGAAAACTATACCTTTGACGTTTTCACTGCTGAGAAACACGGGAGAAAGACACTTCGGTACATGATAGTTCCAAACAGTCTTTTGAATCTTCTTTTTCTCGGTCTCAGAACGACCATCCTTCAATGGATTTGAGCTTGTAAATCAGTTGCCTGATATGCTCCTCATTAGATTCCAGAACGTAGAACTTTGTGGTCAAATCAAGCTATCAGGTAACCCATCGAAAATGAAGGATGAAGATGTATGAACTGAACATGTTTTCTTGACTGTTTCGGAGTGAACCCTCGTTCTGCACTGAACATCATCTGAACTTTCGGGGTATCACGTTTTCTACATCTATGTAACTTTCCATGAACGCGTAGTAAATGTCAGAAGACCATAAACGATTTGCTTTTTCCTTTCTTTTTTGCGACAATCTCAGGAGAAAATACAAAATATGAGCTTTACTGCAGCTGCATCGGGACAACACAACAGCTCATACGTGTCCTCCTAGCTTGCCTGCGGAGAGTTTTTTTTAAGCCAGCGGAGAGGCAATAATGTCCAGCTCCATAAAAGTGCTAGTTATGCATTTGGACATCAGCGGATTAATTAGAAAGTACATTTGTTCATACCATGTTAGGATTATTGTACAACTGCCGATTTAGAGAGAGAGAGAGAGAGAGAGAGAGAGAGAGAGAGAGAGAGAGAGGCATTTTTCTTACAGCATAATGCATACTATGTGCACCATTCCAACAGCATGACCGATATTTGGACCAAGGGTCACATAAGCTACAGAAATCTAACCTCTAAGATTCACTTGTCTGTTCAGACACATATCTGCCCCAAATTCTTCTCAGCAAGGTGGATTAACATATGATTTATATGGCAAGACAGGCATTTCAGACACTGACACAATAGTTTTGCAGTTAACGCAGGCGAATATCTGACAGAAGCTATATACACCTCGGGAAAAAAGTTTGACCCACGTAGCCACCCGCCATAGCCCTCCTCACATTAGTCTCGAAAAGCCTCGGGTTGTCCCTCAACACGGCAGCGGCATCGTGATTGAGGGGATCCTCAGAATTTGGTTCCTACATTTAATGAAAACAAACAAAAACAGTGAAAAAGACAAACATCAAGCATCTTGAGGCAAGAACCCAGACTCCATGCTCAAGAGAAGAATTAATACCGTGAAAAGGTGATACAATCCATAGATGACGGTGTTTATATTCAGCACGGGCTTCCAGTCTTCGCGCAAGATGTTGAGGCAAACATTTCCTTCCAAGTCAATATTCGGATGGTAGACCTAAAAGTTAGATTTGCAAGTACCAACTGAGTTAACAAAATATCCTATACAAACATTGATGTAAAAAAATTGCACGAAATAACACATCAAGCTGCACTACCTTGGTTTTACACTTCACTTTCGGTGCCTCATGTGGGTAGATTGGAGAAACTTGAAAAGTGAACACAAAGTTGCCACCTCTGTACAAACCAAATAGAAGAAAGTTAAGAGAACAATTCGTAGTTCTTCATTAGAAGATCCACAAAATGCAATTGCAGAAACCAGCAAAAAGAACGTCCTCATGAGAAAGAAAAATCCTGCACTTGTTTAGTGAGCATAGGACCGGGAAAAATGCGTGGTCATCTTACGCATAATATCCTTCATCAGGCCGAATTGAGACCTCAAAGTTCATCAAGTCATCCTTTCCATTTGGAAATGTTATTGCACATGATTTTGGTAGGTTCAGCTCACTAATATCTGCAAGAACAAACCATAATCAAACGAGATACTTCTGGAGCAGATAAAAGGAAATGACAGCTAAATATACCATATGATATCGATTAATGAGCTAATCAGTAAAACGCCAATAAACTGATAGAGAAATCAAAAAAAATATCATAGAAAAGAAAGAACTGTAATTAGTAGTCAGCAACAATCTATGCCACTTGGTCTTTTCAAAATAGATACTTGAAACAAGATGGGAGGGCTTTGTTTGACTAGTGTGTACTAACAGCTTCCAATCTTTGTTCACAGTTCAGTGTGCACTCAGCAACTAGTACTGCCATGGACCAAGGTTCACTTTCACCCAAAGAAAAACAAAATAGCAGATCCCTTGGATCCGCCGATCAGATATACAACCTATTGGTAAAACATGTTCCCTGTGCACGATTAGGAACTAGTTCTGCCATGGCCCAAGGTCCACTTTTGCCCAAAGAAAAAAAATAGTAGATGTCTTGGCAGCGTCAATAAGATATCAAACCTATTGGTCAAACAACAGCTCCTGCTGTAATGATAAGATGCTCTCTGCAATGTGTTCAGCTTACCCAACATAATCTATGCCCTTATAGGAATTTTCAAATGCTCATGCACAAAATAACAGCTTCTTTCAGCGTACACTATATAGTCCATATCCAAACCCCAACAACAGAGAGAGAGAGAGAGAGAGAGAGAGAGAGAGAGAGAGAGAGAGAGAGAGAGAGATGTGGGATGAAAGCAAATGGCATTTAAAGGATCACAGAAAAACTAAGCTAGTCTTTTTCTGTATTAAGTCACAGTAGAGCATTGTGCCTGTACATTAGCAGGTTCCTTTTCTCGAGATCAATAGAAGGGAAAATATCAACTTTGGGCCATCATGAATTACACATGGATAAAAGAAGATGCTTTAATCAGAGAGATATCACACATCATAGATGCAATCTGTAGGGAAGACACACAACTTAAGGAGGACATAAGATGGCGAAGCACAACAAAACAGCATAGACTACTATCAACAGTGGATTTGTAAGAAATACTGCTCTTATTGGAGAGGACCATCTTATGCCTGTCACCATCTACTGTTCATCCTCCATGAAAATATTTCCTCTTTAAGTATCATCCCTAAAGTTAATTCACAGAAAATCAAAGACAACTCCACATAAACACAAGTTTCAAATTAAGCTTCTGAGGGAAATTATAAGTCCAGTGCCATGGTATCCATTATTCACGTATCGGTGAGACAGTGATAAAGTAAAAAACCCATCAATGTTATTTCCACTTAGCGTAGTATTCAAATAACTTCTACCATAAGCTCAACAAAATACTTTTAAGATATGTGTCTATGCAAGCTAAATCATTCCATTGATGCTGCGTAAAGAAGGAGAGAGGCTACATATAACAGGACAATTATATTGAACCTTCAGCCAAATCTATACTTTGACCAGCCTTACAATGTCACAGTATTCTTGAGCACCTACATAGTTTTTAAATCCAAAGTACAAAGCAAATTCACATCTAGTTTATGTTCTTCCCTCTTGAAACCATTCGCATCACATCAACTCCATTGTGCCCATAAAAAGTTGCTCCTAAAAGCAATTTTTAACAAAAATAATTTAATGCAACTTCGTAAACTTAGGTGAAACCTTTGTGAAGGCGCAACTCCCCAGCACTTTGCTTCTTTACAGGTCCCCTTCCATTTGCATTTTCAGCATTTTCTCTCTGCTTTTCCTTTACTTTGAAGAGCTTAATCATAGTTCCTAAAATGTGAAAAGCCACAAATGTTAATCACTGTATCTTATAATATAAATCAAGCATGAGAAGAAAACTAGGACGTACAAACAACCATGATGTTGCCAGTACGTTTGCAAGTTTGCAATTAAGATATCAGAGACAAGTTTCTGGTTCCACGTGTCACAGCTTTAGCCCTCTTGTTATCAAACTGCTATCCTATCAATTATATGAGTATCTTGACTTAATAAGAACTCATATACCCTGATTCTGACTCACAGTATCTTGATTGAGAATTCATGAAGAGTTCTGGACCATCTGAATGGTCCCAACTCCCTAACATACTCTCAGTAATTATAGGTTTATGCTCTATAGTCTCTAGTCATATTCCTTGGTGCCCACCCCTTACCCAGCAAGCATCTAATGGCCAAAACTGGAAATCATCTCATGAAGACAAGCTTTGATATACAAATAAGTATCCTTAAAGAAAATCCATATGTAATAAAGAGAGGCATTGCCGTATCCATGGATAAGTTGATACCACATAATTAAGCCCACGGAGGCCTCCACATACATAAAAGTCAAAATTATCCCAGGCTTTCAAGCTTTTGCAGATGAGAGTTGAAGAAAGCATCAAAGTCTCAGTGCCATCTACAGGTTGAAGAAACTTCCCCAGAAGTTTCTCCCTCCTTAGCAGTAGAAATGATCAAAATTGACCTATACCTCCGATGATAACTTTCTCCCTGCTAAGTAGTAGAAAGTATCGAAATTGATCTATACTACTGATGATAATGAGAACACCAATGTGCATGAAAACGAACAAGATAACTAGCATCAAGAAAAGTGAATACAGGCCATAACTTTAGCACTTCATCAGCAAGTAACATACTCAAATGAGCACAATAATTAACCAAAACCCATTTTTCAGAGTCAGATTTTAACGAAGCAACAAGCAACCACCGGATAAACCATCCATTTGGGTCAATTCCAGCAAGAAACCTCGAAACCTCACGACCCAATATCATATCGCAAAAATCAATCCCACCCAATTTCCAGAAACTACCCATGATCACAAGAGGCGGAGAATGATCAACGGTAAATCTCGATCAACTCCAAGACACGAAGAAACAGAAACAAGAAGAGTAATGGGCACAGAAACGACCCGAACCTGCTCAAGAAACAGAGCTGCGGAGAGATGGGACTGAGGCGAAAAGACAAGAAGAACTCTTTCGTCTTATGGTGTTGGTTCTGATCTCCCAAAGGCACAGGGAAAAGCGGAAGCCGATCAGCTTTATGCGGCAGAATAAAGAGCTTTCAGAGAGAGAAGGTAAGGCCGGGACGCACACGGGTTTTTCTTCGCTACGTGAAAACAAGGAACGATGAACCAGCTTTTGGATGGATTCTTTCGCTCGAATACGCTGTCTTTTTTTTTTTGGTTTTGGACAACAACGCATGATCCTATCGTACCATGCGCGACGGCTAGCTTCCTCTGTACGCTGATTCGTGTGCGTGTTGGTCGTCGAGGATTGCATTCGCACACGAGATCGGTGGGATTTGTGATTCTAAACTCGCGATTGATTCCTCAAGAATTTCAAGAATCTTTATCGCATGCTCCTTCCGATCCTCAAATCCTTTTTTTGCTTCCCGGATTCTATTGATATTGATCGATCAAAGGCACTTGTTATGTTGTCCCAATTTCGAAGAATCATTGTCTTTGTGAAAGTGGCATATTGGTGTTAGTAATATCTGAATACTTCAAGAGCATCTAAGTCGGGTATTTTAATCTATGACATCTTTTTTCATTTTAGTTTATCTAAAGAAAAAGTAAAATAAAAAGTTACAAGATGTATTGGATTAACGTGAACTCAATACAATGCAATGATTGATTTTAGTGGATTTCACGTGAGACTCGCGTGACTTAACAGTTGCCACGCATGAAGTCACTTGGTGCGCCCAATCATTGCTCTAAGAAAGGTCATTCGCCAACTTTTAGTACTTTATTATTAATTGGATGGGCGGCATGGGTATAGATGAAACTACAATAACTTCTTGTGATGCTCCATATGTTCAAGTTACACTAGCTATGTGTCCTCTATGGGGATTTCAAGCAAAAGACATGCTTGGTCGATGAGAAATTGTACTATGTATATTTATGCCAGCAAAAGGCGTCGATCAATTATAGTCAATTGTAAAGAAAAATATTTTATATATTTGTTACATGGCCGACATGGAGTCATTGACCATTTGTAGTGTGTATGCGATATGCATCTCGACCAACTTTTAGTTCGAATTTTCAATCTTTTTTCTCATTAATCTGCTTTTTTCCGCGTGTCATTATCACATTGTATCTGATAAATGGGCCTCATGACAAACCTGAATCGGTAACCCACTCAGCGACAAGGGCCCCAAAGACTAGAGGACAAATTAGCCCATGAAACATGAACAGCAGCAACCAACACGTGTGTCCCAATGAATTGTTCAAGTAGATGAGTGACTTGAAATAAGCACACCAAGCGCGGATGATCAGTATCGTGTATGGTGCAACTATGAACGATTGCTGCTGCTAACATGCAATACGATTTTTTAACCTTACACACTGCGTACCACTGAACTCTAACATGAACCCGTGATTTTTCTGTTTACATAATTATAGAAATTCTATACGTCGATAGTACTCATCTCTACATGGTTCCTATTAAAGAGATAATAATGTTCTGTATTATTCAATTAGAAAAGGGTTACATATATATATGTTCAACCCTACTAAAACAATTTACTATTTTACTCTTGTACTTTCCAACACTCCCCCTCAAGTTGGGATGTAGATATTGAACAATCTCAACTTGTTACATAAGAAATTCACTTTATTTCCCTGTAGAGATTTAGTAAAGATATCTGCGAATTGATCCTCCGCCTTTGGGTGTTGAAGAGTAATCTCTCTTTTCTAAACTTTTTCTCTCACAAAATGACAATTAATCTCAATGTGCTTCGTTCGCTCATGGAAGATAGGATTAAATGCATATGAATAATGGATTGATTATCACAGTATAATAATGATGGATTTGGCGGTGACATTCCAATATCTGATAGTAACATCCTCAACCATATTAATTCACCTGTCACATGCCATAGCTCGATATTTAACTTCAGCACTTGATCGGGAAACTATATGTTGTTCTTGCTCTTCCACGTAACTAAATTACCTCCAATAAACACACAGGATCCTAAAGTAGATCTTCTATCTATAGGACATCTAGCCCAATCAGCATCAAATAATCCTGTAGTATTTAGATGACCATAATTCTTAAACAATAATTATTTACCTGGTGTTTCCTTCAAATATTTGATAAATTGAAGTACGGCATCCCAATGAGTAGTCGAGGAGAATTCATGAACGGGCTTACTACACTAACAGAAAATGATATATCAGGTCTCGTGATGGTAAGATATTTCAACTTACTCACTAATCTCTGATATTTTGCTGTATTATGCAATAATTCTCCATATTCTGCATCAAGTTTTACATTAGGTTCCATAGGGGTATTGACTGGTTTTGCTCCAAGATATTCAACCTCACAAAGAATGTCTTGTACATACTTTCGTTGTGACAAATTGATACCGGCATGTGAGTAGGCTACTTCAATACCAAGAAAATATCGAAGACGTCCCATATCTTTAGTACTGAATTCTATATTCAGAAATTGCTTAAACTTTTGAATACCATATGAATCACTATCAGTAATGATTATGTCATTCACATATACAACTAGAAGGATACAACCAATTGAAAAGATAGAGCTGAAAGCTGAATGATCTACCTTACACCGCTTTGATTCAAATTTGATAATTGTATCACTAAATTTACCAAACCAAACACGAGGAGATTATTTAAGTCCATATAAAGCTTTGTATAAACGACATACCACATTCTCCCCTGGTGTAACAAACTTGGGTGGTTGCTCAATGTAGACCTCTTTAGCCAGATTACCATGTAAAAAAGCATTTTTCACATCCAACTGATGTAGTAGCTAGCCAAATCGTGCAACCAATGAGATAAATACACGAACCGATGGAATTTTGGCCACTGGAGAGAAAGTGTCATCATAGTCAACATCATAAATCTAAGTATACCCCTTCGCAACTAATCGTGCCTTCAACCGATTAAGAGTGCCATCCGGGTGAACCTTAAGGTCGCAAGGGTCGTGGGAATCCTTAGCTTCTGACTCTTACCCACTGTTGGCAACAGTGGCTTCTTCGATGATGCAAAAGTAGCCTCTGGTGATTAGGGTTTTTTTTTATTATCTCCAGCTCTGATATCATATTGAAGAGCTAATAATGTTCTGTATTATTCAATTAGAAAAGGGTTATATATATGCTCAATCCTACTAGAATAATTTACTATTTTACCCTTATACTTTCCAATAGTTCCATTGGTCTCTAGTTGAAAGAGAACATTGTCTAATCTTTGAAGCCACCAGACCCTCGTTTCCAATCCGTAGGATAGATAGGACAGATTGTCACGTAAGGTTACTGGAAAACCCTTTTGTGGTGTTTTTGGTAAATTGGTTGGAAGTACTCGAGCCTTGTAGCTTTCACAAACTTTTGAAACTCCTTTAGGTATACAAAGAGCCTCGACATATAAACACTAGGAAAGTTTTCGACTAGACAGCTGAGATTTACTCACTCATAACCTGACCGCAATTGAAACGGTAGTTGAGAATTGTAGAACCTTGTTCATCACCCTTCAGCGGCCGGATCAACCCAAGATTGTGGCATCTGAGCTTTTGACAAGATCTTTCGAGCCAAAAAAGAAAAAGAAAAAAGCTTTGACAAGATCTTAAAATCAAACAGATTAGTTCACGGGCTCATAAGGCCATTAATGATGTTTTTTTCCTAAGTATACTCATGTACCCAACTGTCTCTCTCTCTCTGTCTGCCCACACCACACAGCCAGACCTCCTTGTCCAGTGAGCTTCGTTCCGTTTCATTTTGCTTGGAATTTCCAGGGATTCGGGAACACTTTTGCAGTTGGTTCGAGTGACTCGACAAGGATTTGTCCCTAAATGTTGCGACAACGCTCGCCCGTCCCTGTTTCGGTCACTTTTCGCCGTCAATGGTGGAAAGAAGAAAAGTGGAATTGCGCCGTCAACCAACTGCAATATCCTCCTGAACCTTGCTCACTCATCTCTTTCTTTACCCTCTCTGTTTACCATTTCCATCGCTACTAACGGTAATGGACGAGACCAACTCGAGGTAGTCTCCCTCGAGAGCTTCCTTGTCCGTGCAGCGAGCTTTTTGTCTGTACTTTCTGACTGAACGAAAGGCAATTCATCAGGCAAGGTAAGGGCTTTTCCTTTCTCCCAATACCCCGTGAAAGAGGAGCAGTTCCCCAGACAAGCAGGAGAGGAATAGAGATTAAGCTGACAATTCTTGTGATCAATGCTGGGTGGGTATCTTGAAAGGCTAGTTCTCCTTTTTACATGGAATTCTCGCGTTGACGGTTCTCTCATTTCCTTTCTTCTAGCGCTTGACTTGGGATGCAACTAGTTGGGAGCAGGTTTTGGCTTGCCCCTTTCCACTTATTAGGTTGATAGGTTCCGTTGGTATTGATTGAGTTTGAGAGACTCTCACTGATGAATCCATCCATAAGCTTAAAACGTCCAATGGTGACCCCTCTCAAGACTCAACACCCAAGATCAGATTCTTTGTTCTTTAGCATCGAAAACATGAACCGCGTCAATTTGGCCATCATCTGTTCGATCTTTAACCGAGCAAGCAGATCAAATTTGCTTCATCCCCTGAAAAATCCAGCCTTTCCCCTGATTTCTCCTAGAGCCACCGAAACCATTTCTTTTTCCTCTCCCAACTTGCGCTTCTCTGTCTCTGCAATCCTCACTAAGGAAGAAGAGGCCACTACGGATGATAAAGAAGAGAGACCCCCTTTGAATTTCCAGGCCTACATGCTTGAGAAGGTGAATTGTGTGAACACAGCGCTCGATGCTTCGGTCTTGCTCCGGCCGCTGCTGAAGATTCACTAGGCCATGAGGTATTCGTTGCTTGCCGGCGGAAAGAGGGTGTGCCCGGTTCTGTGCCTAGTGGCATGTGAGCTCGTGGGAGGGCAGGAATCAATGGCCATACCCTCGGCTTGCGCTGTCGAGATGATCCACACCATGTCTTAGATTCATGATGACCTTCCCTGTATGGACAATGACGACTTGCGCTGTGGAAAGCCCACTAACCACAAGGTTGTATGCCTAATTTTCTCGCTTGTTTGTAATGATATGATGCTGGGTAGGATGTTAATTGTGCTAATATTTGGCAAAATTGCAATGGTGATTTGCTTCGTTATTGCAAAGTATTGTCCCAGGAGGTAGGGCTTAAATATGTTCATCTATTCTCGCTGCTTTTCTGTAACTTTTAGTTAAAGTATATGTTGAGATATGATTAACGTAATCATTGGTATCTTGATAGTTCATTCATGTAGAAGTGATAGCCATTGGATATGTGCATTCTGTATAGTACAGCAGCTCATGAAGTTAGTTTCATAGGTGAAATTAGATTGGTGAAGATAAGTGAGATTGATCAATTTGCCCAGTTGAATTTCTGCTAGTTGGCTAATCCGAAGTTCTTGTAAATTTACTATGCTTTATTAGGAGTAACATGCAAGTTTCATGAAATGTTACACTTTGAAGCTTACTGTTGTGTAACTTTATCTTGCAGGTTTTTGGTGAGGATGTTGCTGTTTTGGCTGGAGACGCCCTACTGGTATACACATTTGAGCATATTGTAGTAGAAACGAAGGGGGTTCCATCCACGAGGATAGTTAGAGCGATCTTTGAATTGGCAAGGTCGATTGGAGCAGAAGGTGTAGTTGCTGGCCAAGTGGTGGATATAAGTTCTGAAGGAATGGCTGACTTAGGATTGGAGCAGCTTGAGTTTATTCGCCTCCAAAAACTGCCGCATTGCTTGAAGCATCTGCTGTTCTTGGGGCAATTATGGGAGGCGGGTCTAACGTAGAAGTTGAAAAGTTGCGGAATTTCGCAAGGTGTATTGGGTTGTTATATCAGGTGGTGGATGACATTCTGGATGTGACCAAGTCTTCTCAAGAGCTGGGTAAAACGGCCGGCAAAGATTTGGTGGCCGACAAACTTACCTACCCAAAGCTAATGGGGGTTGAAAGATCTAGGGAGTTTGCCAAGAAACTGAACAAGGACGCTCGAGAACAGCTATCCGGATTTGATATAGCAAAGGCAGCTCCGTTGATAGCTTTGGCAGATTACATAGCTAAAAGGCAGAAGTAATTGTTCCATAAAGGGAGAATTAATTGTTCAAGGATGTTTTGGGTTATCATTTACAGTAGATCTTGCTGGGAAATCATGAATTTAGAGGACATGAAGATACTGGGTGGTAAGTTCATCTCAAGGGTCCAGTAAACGTTTCTTAATGTCGCTTGTTTGCTTATTACTAAGTCTTCAGCAAACCAAAACCCTTGATTTTTTTTTGGAGAAAGTGACACAAAGTAAACTCTCAACACTATCATTGTTGTACCTCGTAAATCCTCTTTTACAGATGCTTATTTACTCGGTGACTTTGAACCTTTGGTGATTACAATGTAAATAGTACATACTGTTTCTGACAGCATGTTAGTAGGGCTTACTTCTTGTAACGATTGGAATGTGGAGTTAATCAAGTTGGGTTTTGGGCATAAAACTATTTGATCAATAAGAGAACTGCGGTTGATGGTTGGAATCGTGTACTGAGTTTTTCGCGGGGAATCTCTTGAGGAGAGCACGATGTTGCTCTGTTGTATCACTTCAGAAGTGCCAATTTCATGTTTGACTTTATAAAACCAGAAGATAGCAGTTTGTTATGTACTTTTCTGGCATGCTCATCCTTGTCAAAAGCTTCTAGTTTCCATGCTTGATATTTATGTGATATGAAACTTCAGATGACCTTGTTTTATATTTCTTTTATGGCTATGTGAAGACTGTCTGAGTTACATAGTTCTTGTTTCCATTGCCTTGGAATCAGTTTCTTATGTATACCTTGTGCAGTGATCAAGAATTACAGCAACCAGTTCTGTGATTTTGCGAGGCATGATCTCTCTCCCAAACTCTTGAGCTCATGTTTTTGGTGTCTAGAGCTTCGTCCTTTTGGGTCTTTTCTCTGGCTTTAACAAGTCTTGAGATATTTGGGCTGAAGTTATGTTCAATCTTATTTATTAAACCAATTAATGTTCAAAATAACTCTGATGCTGTCCTCTCAGCAGGATTGGGAACTTGTAAACTGTTGCAGCATAATTACTGTTTGGTTGAATGTGGCATCATAGTTCTTTGTGAAATTTTCTACCAAACTTTGCTGGACAAACTGATAATATAATATATGGAGCGCTGTCCCATTTGTTGAGCCCGTCATGTATCAAACCAAGGGTTCTAGCTAAGACTATTGTTGTGTACTTTATTGATGACATTATGGACGTGACCCATTTTTCATCCATACTAGTCAAGCTTTCGTCCTTGCAAATGTAGCAAATTGATGGATTGATTTATCATGGTGGAATATGCAATTAAGGATGAGGGAGGGAATGGTTATAGACTTGTAGTCCTGATAGAGGACGTGATGCGTCTTATCATGGAAAGGGCCATGGGCGACTACCAAGTCCATTTCGTTGGGATAGGTGTATCCCTGATTGTGGCCCTAGTGCTGTTCCAAATTCCAGAGATGATCCCTGAGGGAGTCCCATGTATAACAGGGTCGAAAACCCTCCAAATGAGAGCCGTTACAGGTTTGCTTGAATGCAGAACCTGATTTAAGTAACTTTTTTCCTTTCTAACCTTGTTTGGTTTGTTGAGTTGACTTCTGAATGTGCTTTGATGTTGTGGCCATTCACGTCCACCACCTGGAAGGTCTCGCTCTTGAGGAAGCGTGCTGCAAAGTAGTTGCAGGTCATGGTGAGACTCAAGATATTTGTTGTCTGTCGCGAGGTCACTTCTGGAGCTTTGTTAGAGACTTTTATGTGTACCTTTTGCGGTGCTAACTTAGAGGCCTTGCAGTTGTAAGTTAGATGTTCAGTATCATGTATGGTGCAACTATAATTGATGGCTGCTGTCAACATGCAATATGATTTTCGAACCTTAAACACCATCTAGTACTGTCCTTTGGTATGAATTTGCAATTTTTCTGTTTGCACTGCTGTTATAAAGATTCTATATATTTACACTACATGTCTCTATATGGTTGCATTGGTATCCAATTGGAAGAAACATTATCTGTTCTTCCAAGCTTTTGGACCCTTATTTCCATTATCTAGGACATTGTTAATTAAGCAAGCTTACTGGGAAAACCTTTTGTGATGTTGTTGGTAGATCGGAGGTGTTCAAGCCTTGCAGCTTTTAACATACTTTTGAAACTCCTTTTCTTATGAGAATAGAGGTTAGGCTCTATATGGCAAAAATATGTTTCGAGGATTTTATGTGGTAGCTCAACCTGAGCGTGAATGAAGCTTTATGCGACTTGGGGGTGGGTTGATGGAATTAGTGCATGCTATGTAGAAATAGAGATAAAGCCTTTGTCTGTCTTGATATATGGCCCTAGGTATTTGTATTTCCGTAGCAAAAGTTGATACAAACGATCACCCTTTTGGGTAAACGAGAAGATGCAGTGCCACCAACCGAGAGAAAAAATCTTTGTTGGTCCATTGAGATCGGGAGAAACCTAGTAGGCAAATGAAAGTGATGCCTAGGAAGCACAGTTGGTTCTGGGTGCCATAGTTATCAAGAAGAGCACAAGTGACTGGAAATTTGCAAACAAATTTGATTGGAGAAAGCAATCGTTGAAGTGGAGTGGCCTATCTGTTTGGCGAGGTTTTGCCATTCAAGTAAGTCCAAAGGGAGTACCAACGAGGGATTGATTTCCTGAATTAAATTGGCTATGGTACGATTGGTTACGAGGATACGATCTGCCATACTGTCTTTGAGAACGACCAATTTAGGAAAGGTCAGCGTGGTGTTTTCAAGCACCACACGAGTTTGTCCTCGGTTGGGAAAGTCTTGACCCGTGATGCTCACGCATTGGCGTTCTTGTTCTTCTTTTTCCAAAGACAAAATTTCGTAAGTTTTTTGAGTCATGATAAGTTTGAGGAACGCTCTCTGCCTAGGCTCGATGTCGAACCTAACCAGAATAGAGTAGCAAAAACAAAAGAGAGAGGTTAGGGGTGGTGTAAATGAACATAACTAACATCTAGGGCCTAATATGGAAACAATTATATCGAAAGTTTTAGGAATTAGATTGGTCGTGAAAGGAAAAAGCTTACGTTTTTTGAACATCCAACACGATGGATGCGATACCATGTGCATGAGCACATTCTTAAGACGCAAGTAGGCACTTTCTTGTTTTTTGCTCGAAGGTCCGTGATAAATTTATCACAAATTAATATAAATTTTCGCATGGACTTGTCATGTTAATTGGGTTACTGTCAAGTGTCATCCAGCTTAATAATTTCACGATAAAATTTGACGGAAGCTAACAGAAGGTAAATATGTTGCGAATGTACCAATTTAGAATTTTTGATGACCTAAAAATTAGTTTATGGTGGTAAATTTGTCATAAGTGACTCAAATATTAGTTTGGAATAAATTTGTCACAGGTATATCGGTTTAAGGTTTTTTTTTTTTGTGAAATCTATAAGATTTTGGTTGGATAATTGTCAACTATTCTAAAAACTTAAATTGTTAAATAACGACGTGGTTTAATATTTAATTACTCTAATACTCTCACTTGTGCTTAGTTTGGTCTTTCTGTCTAGTACTAAGCATGGAAAAATTTAATTAGGGAATCAAACAGGATTTAGAAAGATTTGAACTCAAGATTTTCAGTTTTGATACCATGTGAGATTTTGGGCCTATTTGGTTCAACTTTGAAAATGCTACTTGGGGAAATGCAAATACCTTTGGGTGAAAGCCCATTAGGGAAAGGTAAATGGTGTTTGGTAAAAATATTTTGTAAAGCTATTTTGGCCAAAATATAATGTTTGGTGAATTTTTTTTGCAAATGGACTTTGAGAATTATCTAATTTATTAAAAAAAAAACAAAACTTATCCATTGTTTGAGCCGTACGTACCGGCCGTCGGAGCCGAGGTTAAACAACCCCGTGAGCTAGATCCGCCGCCGCCGGCGGTCGCCCAAGGCCAGGCGACCCTAAGCGGCGTCGACCCCCCGAGGGTCGCTGGCCTCGGCGACCCGGGCGGCGGGTGGATCCGGCTCGGCCGAGGGTCGCCTGACCCCAGGCGACCTCGCCGGCCCTTCTCCCTCGCCGGCCATCCTCGCCGACCGTCGTCGCCTGCCCGAAGAAGATGAACAGCTTCAAACCCTAAAAAAAAAAAAGGTGAATAAGAAGCGTTAGGTGGAATCTTTGGCCCAAAGTTCGGTCTAGACCAGGCCTTGGCTTTTCAAAGATTTGGCCAATGCTAGGCCAAGTGCTAAACCAAGCACTCCAGTATTTTGGAAAGGGGCTTTCGAGACCCAAAGCCCCTTCCCAAAGCTGAACCAAACAGGCTCTTTATGAGATTACTACCAACTATTCTAAAAATTTAAGCTGTTAGATAATATTACTCTTTCCTGAATATAGTTTGATTGTCCTAATGTCAACCTAATCCGTGACATGTTGTGCTTTAGCCTCTGCCTACAATTAGAGTAATCTCAACCTCATCACTCGAACGGTAATGGGCGTCTGCTAGCGGAGAATTCTTGCACAAAATCAATGAAACGTTCGGCAAATATGAACGCCAAATGTACCTCTTGTTTTTGCACGGCAAAATAGAAAACCACCTGTTATTGAAGAAACCCATTTGATGTCATGAACTTTCAGTCTCATTAAATGCAACAATGAAAACGCCTAATTTGGCATGACGTGAGAAGTCACTTTCATTCTTTCAATTTGGACAATTACCAGTCATTTTCACTTGCCTAACCTAAAGTTTGCACCAGTCTTCTCACGCACCCCTTGATGTTTACACGTAGCAAACCCGTTAATGGATTCATTCGCAACTTAGTGTACAGACTAGACCGGAAAAGTCCACCATGCTTAAGTCGTAAGTGGTTGACACGTTAGGAGAATGCGACAGCTGATAAGGAGATCAAATGCACTCGCGAGTATATCATTACTTTTGCTGAGTTGGACTTCCGAAAGAAACTGTAATTTTCGCTCGAATCAAACACTCTGATTTGGTGTCGAAAAATCAAAGTTCACCTCGGAGCGGACGATCAAGAGACAAAATGGATTAGGAACTTGATTGGGTTTTGTGTTCTTAGGCATCGAAGTATTATGATCGCATTTTTTCGGGATCTTCATACAAAGTGTCTCAATATATAAATGTTTGAAAAGCTTTTTAATGAAGGTTGTATTTGTTTGAGGGAAAGCATTTTTCCAGAATCCGTTTTCTGAACTTTCACCCGTTTGGTTCGTGAAAAATAATTAGTCAATCGAAAATACTTTCCGATTAAGAAAAAATTTAATATATAAAATTAGGAAAGTGAATTCCCTAATCTAATAAAGTGAAAATACTTTCCGGAATTGCTAATCTTGATTGTGTTAATATTTTATTTTTTCTTGTCTTTTCTTTTCTTTCTTTTTTTTTTCTTTTTTTCTTTTCTCTTCCTTTTTCCTTCTTCCTTCCTCTGCCAGTCGCCGGCCTTGGTGACGGCTGGTGACCGACCACGTGTAGGGCCGGTGACTCGCTAGCCTTGTGAGAGCGTCGACCTCGCACCTGCGAGCCTCAACTAGCCTCGTCAGCGCGAGGTCGAGGCTGGCCGAGACTTGGCGAGCTCGAGCTTGCCAACCTTGCGTCGGCAAGCCTCAACTTTGCGGTGAGGCCTTGCTGGCCTCACGCGAGCTCAAGGCTCACCAAATCCCGGTGAGCTCAAGGCCAGCGAGCTCGAGGCTCGGCCGGTCTCGGCGAGCTCGAGCTCGGCCGATCTCGTCGAGCTTGAGCTCATTTATGGCTGTTGCTTGGTGAGCGTCGGGCTCACCTATGGCCGTCGCAGCCCAGTCCCGGCAGAGGTATGAGGAAAAAGAAAAGGAAAGAAAAGAAAAAGAAAAAGAAAAGAGAAAAAATGAAAATAAAAAATAATTAAATATTTCTAGTTTTTTAGAAAAAGAAAAGAAAATAAAAAATAATTAAAAATCGATTTTAAAAAAAATATTAAAATACTTGAATTTTTTTTTTGTCTAAGATAAAATCATAAGATTGAAATTATTTTCCAAAAAATATGCAAACACCTGAAAATATTTTTGATCACATATCACCAAATGTAAGAAAACTAACCGTATTCCTAGAAAATGCTTTCTCACTTTCCTTTATCATTGAGTTTTCCACGAAGCAAACGTCTCCTAAGACTCCATTTGTTTCGTAAAAAATTTGATGTTTATGCAAGAAGTCATTTTATAAGAAAATAACAATATTTTCCGATATTTGGCCGAATTTTGAAAATAAACTAGAAAATATTTTCCGCCGTTTGGTATGGAAAATTTGATTTGATTTTCCTCCTTACAGTCCTTTTAATAAATTTTATTTTTTTATTTTTTAAAAAAATGAATTTTTAAACATTTTTATCTTCTTTGTTTTTCTTTTCCAATCTTATTCGGCCAGTCACTAGCCACGGCAACGGTTGGCAACCGGCCACAAACAAGCTTGAGCCTCGTCGACCTTAGGCAAGCTCGTCTCTTGCTTGTGGCCGGCCACCAGCCAAGGAAGAAGGAAAAATAAAAATAATAAAAAATAAAAAAATTTGATTTTTTTAAATATCTTTATAAGAACGAATGTTTCATTAGCTAAGGACCCAAGTTTGAGCACTAAGGACCTGCGCTCGACCTTTGCGAACTTCGGGCTTGAGTGCCGAGGACCAAAGTTCAAGCATTGGAGACACAAGCATGACATTTATGGACCAAGGCTTGGGTGTTGGGACATTGGGCATGGGCACCAATGCTTCTGGCCTAGCCTCGATGGACTTGAGCGTGGGTGCTTAGGCCTTGATGGACCCAAACTTAGGCGCCAGAGACTTGGCCCTGAATGTCGGGAACCTGGGAATTAGCGTTGGAGTTTTCATGCCCAAGCGTAGAGTTTCACGTCCAAATACCGATACTTAATCATATTTTGAAAAATTGTTATCCGGTTTATCAAAGAAGAATTAATTTTTCTGAATTTAAGCGTAGATTTTTCATTGATTAGGAAAATGTGCAATAATTTTTTCTAAACAAATTAAATACTGAAAAATGAGAAAAATGTTTTTCGCCAAGCAAATTATAGCCAGAGAAAGGAGACTTACGTGTAGAAATCAAATTCCGCAGGAACAGGGCAGTTGAGAAATGCAAATTCGAGTGATTCGGTTTGTCGGAAACCTCGTTCATCACGCTGCCGTCGCTGGATCGGACCCACGACCGTGGAACATGTGCTTTGACAACATGCTTTTTACATCGAACGCAGAGATCAGTTCATCATATGTTCATCGAGGCATTTTAATTGCCCTTGAAATTTTTTTTCGTTTAAAATGCTCGATCGGCCTCAAAAAGCACTGCAGATTCCCCATTATCCGATTGCCCACCCAGACTGTAGATCTTATCCGTGTCATCTGGTGGCAGGTTGGTCGATCCTGTAGCGCTCACAGACACACCCACCACCCACATCGCCGGAACCTCCTTTTCCTGTCAGCCTGGTTCCATTGCATTCTTGTTCCAGGGTGCTCGAACGCGATCTTGTCCCGAGATCTTGCAAGAACGCTCGCTTCTTTTCTTGCTGTGGCCACTGTTGTCCGTCAATGGTGGACGGGAGAAAAGTGGAATTGCCCAAAACCGTGTTAGTGGAGCTCGTGGTGGACTGTACCCTGTAAGCACCTTGCTCGCTCGTCTCTTTCTTTTCGCTCTCTATCGACCAAGCCCCTCTCAAGACTCGGGTCTGAATACCCAAGATCGGATTCTTGGTTCTTTAGCATCGGAAACATGAACTGCGTCAATTTGAGCACCACCTGTTCGATCTTTAACCAAGCGAGCAGATCCAATTTGCTTCATCCCCTGAAAGCTCCAGCCTTTCCCCTGATCTCTCCAAGACCCGCCAGACCCATTTCTTGTTCCTCTCCCAAATTGCGTCTCTCCGTCTCCGCGATCCTCACCAAGGAAGAGGAGGCCACCGCCGAGGATAGAGAAGGGAGACCCCCTTTCAATTTCAAGGAGTACATGCTCGAGAAGGCGAACTCTGTGAACGCGGCGCTCGACTCCTCGGTCTTGCTCCGGCCGCCGCTGAAGATCCATGAGGCCATGAGGTATTCGTTGCTCGCCGGCGGAAAGAGGGTCCGCCCGGTTCTGTGCATAGCGGCGTGCGAGGTCGTGGGAGGGCAGGAGTCGATGGCCATGCCGTCGGCCTGCGCTGTCGAGATGATCCACACCATGTCTTTGATTCATGATGACCTTCCCTGTATGGACAATGACGACTTGCGCCGCGGAAAGCCCACCAACCACAAGGTCTTATGCCTAGTTTTCTCGCTTGTCTATGATGATGTGATGCTAGGTAGGATGTTAAATGGTGCTTATATCTTGGCGAAATTGAAGTGGATCTTTGCTTCGTTATTACAAAGTAATGTCGCAGAAAGTAGGGGTTTATGTTGGCTGCTTTTCTGCAACTTGTATATGTTGAGATTACTAACGTGATCATCGTTTTCTTGATAGTTGATTTGTGTAGAAGTGATAGCCATTGGTATGTTTTTTTCAATATAGTACAGTAGCTTATGAAGTTGATTTCACCAGCGAAATTAGAATTATGAATATAAGTGAGATTGGAGAAGTAGTCCAGTTGAATTTCTGCTTGTTGGCTAATATGAATGTGCTAGTAAACTTACTATGCTTTATTAGGAGCAACATGCAAGTTTCATGAAAGCTTACACTTTGAAGCTTACTATCATGTAACTTTATCTTTCAGGTTTTTGGTGAGGATGTTGCTGTTTTGGCTGGAGATGCCCTACTGGCCTACGCATTTGAGCACATTGCGGTAGAAACGAAGGGGGTTTCACCCACAAGGATTGTCAGAGCAATCTTCGAATTGGCAAGGTCGATTGGAGCAGAAGGCCTAGTTGCTGGCCAAGTGGTGGATATAAGTTCTGAAGGAATCGCTGATGTAGGATTGGAGCAGCTTGAGTTTATTCACATCCACAAAACTGCGGCATTGCTCGAAGCATCTGTTGTTCTTGGGGCAATTATGGGAGGCGGGTCTAATGAAGAAGTTGAGAAGTTGCGGAGTTTCGCAAGGTGTATTGGGTTGTTATTTCAGGTGGTGGATGACATTCTGGACGTGACCAAGTCTTCTCAAGAACTGGGTAAAACAGCTGGCAAGGATCTGGTGGCCGACAAAGTTACATATCCAAAGCTAATGGGCATTGAAAAATCTAGGGAGTTGGCCAAGAAACTGAACAAAGATGCTCGAGAACAGCTATCTGGATTTGATATAGCAAAGGCAGCTCCATTGATTGCTTTGGCAGATTACATTGCTTACAGGCAGAACTAATTGTTCCATGAAAGGTAGAATTAATTGTTCAGGGACGTTTTGGGTTATCATTTACAGTAGATCTTGCTGGAACTCATGAATTAGAGGAGATGGGGTGGTAGATTTGTCTTAAGTGTCCAGTAAACATCGCTTGAGGGCTTATCACTAGTCTCTCCCAAACCAAACCCTTGATTCTTTTTTTTGGAGAAAGTGATACAAAGTAAACTTTAATGCTGTCAATGTTATATCTTGTAATTTGATCTCAGGAGTATAGCATGTTCCCATCTGGTCATTTTTAGTACTGTCAATGTTGCATATTGTAAATTGATGTTTTCTTATTTACCATCTGTCAAAAGCTCGTCGTTTCCACACTCAAGATTAATGTGATGTGAAGCTTCAGATGACCTTTTCATCTTCAGCTCTGTGAAGACATTCTGGGTTACGGAAGTCTTACTTACATTGCCAAGTGGTCAGTTTCTTTTGTATACCCTGTGCAGTGACTGAGAATTACAGCAACCAATTCTGTAATTTTGCCAGGCGGGATCTCTCTGGCAAACCCCTGAACCCATGCTTTCAGCGTCTAGACCATCATCCTTTTGGTTCTTCTCTCAAGCTTTAACAAGTCTCAAGACATTCTGGATGTGGAATTATGCCCGATCTAGATTGTTGATGTGATTAATGTTCAAGATAACTCCCATGCTGCCCTATTAGCAAGATGGGGAACTTGTGTGCTGCTGCAACTGAAGACTGTTTGGTTCTCAGGCATAGTAGTTCTTTGTGAATCTTTTTATTATTGCTCTCCCAGATGAACTCATCATCGAGTCTTTGGAAAGATAACACAGTTCGCTGAGTGCTTTAATATGTTGAACCGGCTGAACCTGGATCATGCTATGAATTGGCAATTTCTCATTTGTCGAGTTTGAAGTAAATGTGTCCTTGTGGATCCTTTATGGATACTGCACGAGGAGGATCTTCTACATGCAATGCCAGTTGATAACTTGATACTGTGTACAAAATCCTTTAATGGGTTTGGGTGTTCTTCTGGTGCGTGCGACTTCGCTCGTTATATCAATTTTTTCAGATCGTATCTTGACATGTCTAGCTTTATTCCCAATATGGTCCGTATGATTTCTGTTTCATCAAAGTGGAGTCGGTCATTTTCTGATTGATCTGGGCACACCATCTCACTTTTGTGAGAGCATGAGAAACACGATCCCTGTCTGTGCAAACGTCTCTCCAGCAACAGATTAAGCCATTCAGCATTTGGTCGATACGCAACATCAAATTACCGGCCAGTTACTCGAGCTCAATTCGCAAATTATCCGAGCTCGGAACGATCATTTTCAAGTTCGAGTAGCTCGAGTACTTAATTGGGTCGAGCTACGGCTTGAGAGTACCTGACTTGAATAGCTCACGAGTCTTGTCCATTTGATATTGCATCATGATTTTAAATACAAATATTATTTCTCAAGTTTAGCTTACTAACAAAATTTGAGTTCGAGCTCAAACTTGGAAAGCAAAAACTCGAGTAGCAGACTGGGTCGCCACGACTCGATGATATTGCACCAGTACTTTGGCGTATAACATCAAATGCAAGTCTAAGTTTCAAACTCTAGAAAAACAGGAAAAGAAACAGAACAAGAAAAAGTAGAAGTAAACTCTAAACACAAATTAAAAGGACTCATGCAACTTTCTGCCAAAATATAATCTGCTTTGAATGTCCACCAGTACTTGCAACGATCCACACCAGATTAAAATATGCATGTCACGATCCACACCAGATTATAATATGTATTGTGCCTGAGATGAGATGAGGAACAAAAGGGTTATTCAAATGTCAACAATCTGAGATATCAAGATCTGGAAGGTGTGCTGTACGAATGGAAATCAAAAGGCAATGGAGTGAAAGAAACCAAAGCGAATTAAGAAAACTGAAACGAAAGAGTGAAAGAAACGCCGTTGCCGGGGATCGAACACCAGACTCACCACTCTACAACGACCTCCATGCCCGTTTTCAAGAAGCTTTCGATGAAGACCCGGCAACGTTCGAAGTTTTGTCTTGTCTTATGTTTAATTTGATTGGAAGGGCATGAGAAGAAGTGGTGGATTTTGAAACTGGCGACTTTTTCAAAAAAAAAAAAATGGTGACTTTGAATTATGGCCAAAAAAATATTAAATTGAAATTCTGTTACGGTTACGTATCAAAGGAGGAAAGAGAATAACAATTGGTTTGTATTCATATTTAAACTTGGCAATTATGAGTGAGCGGTTTCAAGGATGAGTGGTCTAACCCTAGAACATGGAACCTATCCATACAAGGTCTATTTTCAAATTTTGGAACATAAAACCGACCATGTAAACTCTAAAACTAACCCTTCCGATCCGATATGATTCTAGGGTCAATCCAAGGGAACTGGCTGATTCTTCTTCTTCTTCCTCTTCTTCTTTTATTTATTTCATTGTTATGTGTTCCTTGAAAGGATAAACTTATGCTTTCAAACTCCATATCTAATGACACACAATATTTAAAACCACGATATTTAGTAACAAAACGGCTAAAAGTAAAACGCTGGTAAAAGCCAACAGAAATCTTAAGCAATAGGGAATTATCCAACTCATTCCTTAGTTAAGCAATTAAAGCCTAAAGCAATAGTAGAAATCTCCATTTTGCAGAAAGTACCAACCCATGAAAGATGAACACGTAAAATAACATGTAACATAAACATGAATTATGGAACTCCATTCCTCATTCATCCATAAAAAAAATTGCTTCGAATTTTAACCATTTGAAAAATAAAATAAACAACAAACATAATTAAAATGGGTTCAATCTAGGGTTATCCTAGAACTGGATCGCACAATGCTGGTTCCCAATTTTTGGAAGCGAGGACTAGATTGTTTCCTGCGGGAAGTGGATCCAACTACACAGTGTTGGTTTGGTCTAGTTCTAGGGTTTATCCTGGACTGGAGCTGACCCCTACTGGCAAGACATTAACTTTCTATTTTTCGATAGTTTGATAAACTAGGCATGAAACTCTAAATATTAGAAGTCGATTATCTGATTTTTTTATTTGTAGCTTGTATTCGACAAATTTTAGCTCAAAACTTTTCTATATTCCAAAAAGACATATTGAGTGACTTTATATGAAAATATCAAAAATTTGAGAATTTTGCGGTGCTAAAACTGTAACTAGTCATAGCCAATTGTAAGTTACATGATAGATCATAATCATGAAAGATTGCAAGTTTGAAGCTATGGGTGTGTTTGTTTTTATGAAAATGATTTTCATAAAATAATTTCTCAAACTTTTATGTATATGATTTGCTAAAAGTGGATATCTAATCGATAGTATTTCACAAAACAACCGTAGTTAAAGTTGAAGAAAATGAGTCGCCATCCTAAAGAAAAAGAAAGCATTTTCCTTGGCTCCTTTTCCACACGCACACTCACACAAAATGGAGCACCATTCTCAGTGAAGTTTTTTGACGACTGAGAAATTAAGTTTGTTAATTATTGCATTTTATTTTTTTTACGTCCCTTTTAAGGTTGCTTTATTTTGATAATAAAATAACTTAAAATTTATACTTTATATATTAGTGATATCATAGATAAGAATTTTGATATCATCTTAATATCTTACATAAAAAATAAAATATAATTATAATGGAGAGAATAATCTTTATAAAGTTTTCTACGAAACAAACACACTTTAAAATATTAAAATGACTTGTGCACTTGGTTTCATTACTTGTATTTGGGTAAACGTCAGAAAATGACTTGTTATTGTCGAACACCTCATATTTTAGAAAACATATCACCATCATCTTTTAAGTTTTGTAGAAAAGAGGTCATTTAGGGCTTTACTACTTAAAATTTTAATTTAATTCTTTAATATAATGACAATTTAAAATACATTTTGGATACTTTTGTTTCATGAAAAATGAATGATTTGAAAAATATTTTTCAAAAAATGATTACTTATATCATTTAGAAAAATTAGTTAACGAAAAATATTTTCATCATCGTAGGTAATGAAATTTTTTTATATTTATTTATTTTTTAAATAATATAAGTAATTATTTTTTGAAAAATGAACTTACCCTTAAAACTTTTTTTCTTTAGGTTGCCCCCAACATAGCCTAAACTTCACAGTGCAGCCTATGTCACTAGTGGCCCTTTGTCCCAGTCAGTCATCCATCGCTCTCGCATGGGGATGCTCACCCTAAGGTCTTAGGCTACTGTTAACCCTAGGGATCATTGCCTTAAAGGGGTAGAGAGTAAAACCCTTTCGGGCTCTCTTGTATAGGTCTGTTTTCTGTCCCGACAACCGGACCCCCTCAAGCCACCCGTGTTTCTGTCCTGATGACAGTCTTCCCTTAGAAAAGGGCATACCCTTCTCTGTTTTACATCTCGAATGCTCGGATGAAATTTTTTAAGAACTTGTTTAGGTCTAATAACAATAATAAGTATCTAAAAAGAAGAGGCTCGTTATACATGCATATTTGTTTATGCTCTTCAAAAACGAAAAAAAGGTCCAACTTTTTACTTTCGCATAGAGCTTAAAAATATTATATAGATTTCTGTAAGTTATGAAAATATTAACATAAATTTGTGCGTCGGTATTTATATATTATGAAGAATTAGGGTAATTCGGGTTAAGAAAAAAATTATGACTTAATTTAATCAATTGAAAAATTTAAGATTTGTTGATATTTCGTACATAACATTTAATACTTCTAATGCACCTATTAAAAAAAACAAAGTCATCTAGAATTTTAACGTTTAAAGACTTAATTTGTGGACAATTTGAAAGCACAATTCGGCATAAGATTTACCATAGCCTAAACTTCAGCCTTTGTCATCAATGGCGGGCCTCGGTCAGTCATCCATCACTCTTTGTCCAATCAATAAAAACTGAAAAGCACCTTAAAGATAAAAAAAAAGAAGAAGCCTGTATCTTAAAGTTGGTACTTTTTCAACAATAGGCTTTGGTCCATTTAGCTCAACTTTGAGATTAACATGCCCAAAATGGATTGTTCGACAGGAAATTATGTGAGTGTGCTGATTAATTTGATGCGAATGTACACGTGCTAGCTCCATTGATTGCTCAGGGAGGTTTTGGGTTATCATTTACAGTAGATCTAGCTGGAAACTCTTGATATAGAGGACAGGAAGATTCTGGGTGGTAAGTTCGTCTCAAATGTCCAGCAAACATTGTGCAATGTCGCTCGCTGGCTTACTAATATAGTCTTTCCCAAACCTAATCCCTTGATTTTGAGCTCACCGTTGCTGTTGGATCGGGTCCAAACTGCTAATGTCGTATCCGTATTAATGAAACAAGAATACTATATTTTGTTTATGTACTTTTTCTGGTCTTGTCGAAAGCTCGTAGTTTCCATACCTGAGATTCATGTGATGTGAAGCTTTGGATGACCTTGCTTGGCATGTTCTTAACCGGCTCTGTGAAGACTTTCTGGGCATACTTCTCGTTTCCATTGCCTAGATATCAGTTTCTCCTGTACACCATGTGTGCGGCGAATGGGTTCAGATGTTCTTCGAGGTGCGTGGGACTTCAATTGTTATATCAATTTTGTTAATCCGTCTTAGCATGCGTAACACTATTCCAACGCTTTAGGTTCAAGTCCCGAGCTTTTCTTATGATTTGTGTTTCATCAAAGCAGATAGCTTCCGCTTGATCCGGGCCATGCACAGCATGCGACTTCCGTCACCGCATGATCCCTGTCTATGCAAACGTTTCTCCAGCAAGGACAATGACCGTAGGTATCCAGTCGACGCACAGCATCGAATTTCTCGCAAGTCATTCAAAGCCTTATTCAAAGTCCGCTCGATCATCTTTGAGTTCAAGTAACTCAAGTAGTTAAATCAGTCGAGCTCGAGCTTGAGAGTGTCTGACTCAAGTACCTAACTAGCATATTCGACTAATTGCAACATGAGTCGAGTCGCACTCGAGCTTCGAACTGGGTCGACCCGATTCTACTACGTGCGTGCTTTTTAAGACGTTTAACACGGAATGCAAGTCAGATTTTAATATGGAAAAAACGAAAGAAAAGGGCAAAAAAAAAAAAGGAGAGAAAAACGCCGTTGCCGGGGATCGAACCCGGGTCTCCCGCGTGACAGGCGGGGATACTCACCACTATACTACAACGACTTTATTGCTCTTACACTAGAAATATTCTATTAAAACAAGCACAACACGGTGTTTGACAACAAAAGTCCTGCCTTTTCTTATGTTTAATTTAATGGGAAAATGCCCCCAAAAATCCGAAGCTAGGTCCACTATCATAAATTTACCCTAAACTTTTTTTCATGACACAAAAAATCTCAAATTTATACCAATTTGACATATTTACCTTCCGTCAAAGTTTAATAATTGAGAATCGTTAAAAATCCGCCTATGTGGACACCAGAAAGCAAACAATATTGACAATGCGCCCACGTGGCTTATGTGAAATAAAAATGACGTTGTTTTGGCTAAAAAATCATTTAATGAAATCTCGATAGAGGATAAATGTGTCACATAAATATAAGTTTTGGGGTTTTTATGTCACAAGAAAAATTTTACGGTAAATGTGTCACTTTGTAAGTATAGTTTGGGTTTTTTGATGTCATAAAGTTTAGGGTAAATGTGTAATAATGAACATAATTTGGGGGTTTTTGTGTCTTTTTCCCTAGTTTTTTCACAACATTGTTCAAATATCCAATCACTTCTTCTATCGAGTTTACTGTATGGTCTGTTACGTTGTTTTTTTTATTTTATATCCATTTGTACGCGAGGAAATTTCAAGACTAAAATTTCACACGAAAAAAAAAAAATTAGTGCCAAACTTTTGTTAATGTCGCAGAAGTGAGTACAATATCTAATCTTTTGAATTGAATCTTAAGTAATTCTGATCCCTTTCTCCGCAGAGATGATAATCCGAGCGCTTTCGCAGTTGATCTTGAATAAGTTGTTGGAAAAATTCGAATTCTTGAATTCTTGGGGACCTTAGAGGTTGATCCGGTAGAAACCCGACGAGCGTCGACGTCGACGTCGACAGAAGACGACGAGGTTTTGAAGCGAAGGAAGCCGTTCACTTGTTGAGGTGTACCGATATGTCCCATCGTCCTTCGGCGATTGTCATTCTTGACTTCCCTTCGTCACGCGCACGAGAGTTGACCCATCAACCGTAGCACAAGCTGATGTAATGGAGTACGTTTCTTTCTATCTCATCATATCAAACTCCAAACGAATTTTTCCCATGAGTGAATTATCTGTCAAAGTGTTACATTTTTTCGTGAATATTTGGAGGAAAATGTTTTCGTCGCGGATTTTTTTTCCTGGAAGGAATAATTAGTATGATATTGGAGCGGCTCTATGCATTTATACTATCGGATGAACATATAAAACGTATGGTTTACATCGCTACCGTGGAAAAGCGAGTCATTATTAATTTGATTAAGTGATCGCATGTTATATAAGCAAAAGAATTGACATCCACGCTACTCTTGATGATTACACTTAAAATTCTTGTGTTTTTTGGAAGATTTATTGGCAGAAATCATTTTTCTCATTTGCCAGTGTTTGGATCTCTTAAAAAAAATGAGTCGATAGAAAACTTATGCTTAAATTTAGAAAAATGATTCCCTCTCATGAAAATTAGAACTCATTTTTCAAAATACAGCGAAACCTCAATACTTAGATTTGAAACCTCGACATTTAGGCTAGGTCCCCCGAGGTTGGGCCAAGGACCTCAATGGACCCAGTACATGGCTCTTGTGGACGGGTCATTGGCACTTGCCCTTGGGTCCTTTGAGGCCGAGCTTGAGTCCCTAGTGAGTAGGGCCTAGTCCCCTGAGTGCCTGTGCTCAGGTTCCCCACAACTGGGCTTAGGATCCCGGAGGTTGGGCGCGAGTCCCTCAAGGCAACATCCGAGACCCCAAAGCTCAGGCTGGGGTCTTGGCGCCGGGACTCGAGACATACGGTTGTGCTTGAGATTTTTTTCTCAAATATGTGTTTCATATTTTCATGTAACAAATGTGGAAAAGTGACTTCCATTTATTGTTTGTAAAATATACCCAAATATAAGAAAACGAAATCCTTTTCCTTACAAGTTAGTTTTTTCAAACAATATTTTTCAGCGGCATTAATTTTCTTTGATACAAATGAAGCGAATATATCTTTTGGCATTGCCAAGCCAACATCACCAATCACCATTTGCCCATTTTCGCGGTCATTAATGGTTGGATTGGTGAAACTACTGAAAGCAAAGACTAAGAACAAAGACAAATGGAAGAGTAATAGTGAACCTCCTGCTTGGAAGGCTGTTCTTGATGTCACTGCCGACCGCATTGGTCAGCCTCTCATCTCCTTCCCCGTTTCCGGGTTCCTTCCGGTTCTGTTCTGGACTTTTCCTCTTCCCAAGCCCCCTTCGATCAACTCAGCCTTTCAAGCAGTCCAACTTCTCGGCTCCTTTCATAATCCAAGCCCCTTTTTCTTGTTTTCTTAAAGTATATCTCAGTTTCTGCAGTTTAGTCTTGGTGTCTGCACGGTGATTGAGCTTGGTTTGGTCCTTTGGAGGAGTTGAAGCGAAAACATGATCATCCTTCCCTTGCAATTTCAGCTGAAACTGAGGTAAGCTCGCAAAAAGGAGGAGGAGGTTTAGCTGATCTGTGAGTAATCTGCAAGTCCTGCATTTTTTGGTAAATCTAAGCACAGATATTTCGGGCAATTTTCAACTGTTGCCCGCCATTGATAGATACAATACGAGGTCTGTGCTTGATCAGCAAAACTTGAAAAAGGCTTTGGTTTTGGAGTTTTGGGCTATCCCCATTTTCCACATATTCGAATCCGAACAATGGGTGGGAAATTTAGCAAGAACAAGGTGGTAGAATCTTTATCAATGGAAGGCAGGAATCCGGAATACCAGTCTGACTTGACCTCTTTTGAAGCTGCCTGTAGAGCCGACCCGAGCTTGCAAGATTTTGATAAGACCTTGCATTACCGAGCTTATAGAGTAAATAGGACACTATCTGGTGATGCTGAGAATCAATCCCTAACATTCACCTCTGTAGGAGAATTGACCCTTGGCCTTCTTGAGATAGACCTTGCACTGCCTAAGGTCATTCTTGCATCCAAAGAAGAGACATGTAAAGACAACGAGCTGTCCCGTTTCGTGGAGGATTACTTCGATCATGGCTTAAAGATATTAGAGTTCTACATTTTCCTCGAGAGATGCCTGAGGCGGGCCCGTGATAGCCAGTTGAGGATTCAGCTTGCACTTATGCACTTGGAGGAAGAGAGAGGAGAGAATGTGGGAAGGGAAAGGCATGTCAAGACACTGCAGGAGCTCCAGAAATTCAAAGAAGCGAGCGATCCATTCACGGACGAGTTCTCCAAGCTCTTTCACTCGATGCATAATCAGCAGGCGGAGACGTGGCAGAAGTTGCATGCTCGCAAGAAGAAGCTTGATTAGAATCTTAAAAATGCACAAAGCTGGGAGACGGGTGACCAATGCCATATTCGTGACCACCTTCGTATCCTTTTTAATTTTCTCGGTCGTGGCAGTCGTGATCACTGCACCGCCTGTCGCAACTGCTCTAGCCGCTGTTCTGGCAGCTCCGATAGGGACAGTCGGAAAGTGGTGCGATTCTCTGTGGAAAAACTACCGAAGGGCACTAAAAGGACAAAAGGAGTTGATAGGCCTAATGAAAGTAGGAATTGAGTTCTCGATTTATGACTTGGAGACGATTCGGTTGCTTGTGAGTAAGCTGGAATTATGATCGAGTCGATCTTGCAAAAAGCCTACTTCGCTCTTGGAAAAGAAGAGGAACAAGCGGTGAAGCTTGGAATGTTGGAGATCAAGAAAAGGGTGGAAGCTATCAATGAAACTATCGAGGATCTCCATGCACAAGCTGGTAAGAGTAGCGGCGTGATACGGGTGGCGTGGACAGTGATATGGCAGAGGATAATACCAATATTAGGATTATAGAGATCAATAAAAATGAAGTACTGCCGCACAAAATACCTTATCCTTGTTTTAGTTTATGGTATTTACTAATGTACTGTGATTTGATGAAGGAAAATGAAGTGATATCAGAGTCTATGCATAGTCTGAAAACGCCGCGCTCTTTACTAGAAACGTTATTTAAAAAAAAATGGAATAAATGCACTTAAAGTCCTAAAACTTATCAAAAAAATACAATTCAGTCCTAAAATTTTTTTTAAAAACGTAAAAAAAATTAAATGTCCTCCTAAAACTTTGTCAAAAAATACAATTTAGTTCAAAACTTTCAAAAAGTCTTAAAACTTTCAAAAAATACAATCAACGGGAAGACTTAATTGGATAAATTTGATAAGTTTTAGAACTTGATTACATTTTTAAAAAATTTTGGGACTTGATTGCACTTTTATGACATTTTTTAGAACTTTTAATGCACTTATTCCTAAAAAAACATAATAAGCCGCCTTTTCTTATGTTTAATTTTAATTGAAGCGGTTTGAAGTCCGTTTGTGGTTACATTTTGAAGGAGGGAAGATAATGACAACGAGGGAGAGCATCTCCTGGAAAGGATTTTGAGTCCTCAGGGCAGAACTAGGGTTTGCAAATGAACAATGGTGGTTTTTTTTCCTTTTGCAGTTTGCATTCGTACGGAGACTTGCCGCTTTTCAATTGGATGAGCATTAGTTTTTTTTTTTTTTTGTAAGGCGACAAACTAGTCACAAAACCGAGAACATCAGTGAGACTAAGATCACATGCTTGAGGGGCGAATGCGATTTCTGTATAGAGGCCCGAGTCATATTCAAAGAGGAAATGCGGACGGCTTCACCGACCGCGAAACCGTGTTTGTACGCCAAATGGTGCACATCCAAACAATGTGGGACTAAGTCCCTACCATTAGTTATTATAAGGGCGAGTCGTCAAAAGTTTTCCTCAAAAGTAGTGGCCACGCGTCTGTTATGTTGTTTTTTTTATTTAATTTTACATCCATTTGTACGCGAGGAAATTTCAAGTCCAGAATTTCACACGCAAAAAATTAGTGCAAAACTTTTGTTAATATCGGAGAAGTGAGAACAATATCTAATTTTTTGACTCGAATCTCAAGCGATTCCAATTCCTTTCACCGTAGAGATGATAATCCGAGATTGAATGTAATGTGGTACGTTTCTCTCAGTCTCATCGTATCATACTCCATACAGAACTTTCCCAAAACTGAATTATCAGTCAAGTGTTAC
This sequence comes from Syzygium grande, assembly GCA_024733475.1. Classification (NCBI taxonomy): domain Eukaryota; kingdom Viridiplantae; phylum Streptophyta; class Magnoliopsida; order Myrtales; family Myrtaceae; genus Syzygium; species Syzygium grande. Next base: position 36,218,149 of record JAMXDD010000005.1, on the reverse strand, counting down.
TTTTTTTCATGAATTATTTGGAGGAAAATATTTTCGTCTCGAATTTTTTTTCCTAGAAGAAATAATTAGTATGAAATTGTAGCGGCTTTATGCATTTATACCATTGGACGAACATATAAAACATATGTGGAGAAGCGAGTTAGTACTAAATTGATCCGATTATCACATGTTATATAAGCAAAAGAATTGACATCCATGCCACTATTGTTAATGACACTTGAAATTCCTTCGTTTTGCAAAAAATTTATTGGTAAAAATCATTTTCCTCATTTGTCAGCGTTTGGATCTCTTAAAGAAAATATGAGTCGATGAAAAATTTATTTTTAAATTTAGGAAAATGATTTCCTCTTGAACTCATTTTTCAAAATACAACTAAAGCCCAACAATCAGACGTGAAACCCCGACATTTAGGCTTGAGTCCCTCGAGGTTGGGCCAAGGACCTTGATGGGCCTGGTGCATGGCTCATGTGCCTGAATCGCTGACGCCTACTCCTGGTTCCTTGGAGGCTAAGCTTGGGTCCCTAGCTAAGGGTGTCAATGGGTTGAGTCAGATTGGTTGGGTTCCCACGCTACTTGACCCAAACCACAAGAGATGCATATTATCTCTAACTTGAACTCAACCTGAATTGCATATGATCCGAAGCGAAAACCCGGTTGGGTTTCGGGTTTTTGTTTTTTTTTTTTTTGTGGAACTTAGCATGCAATGTGCCTTCCAGCTGTGTTGTTTCTTCTGCAACTTTGCATCCCCCGATATTTTGTTCCTATCAGGCAATCTTCATCCATTGTTGTTGGACCATTTGTTTTTGGGGCTAGCATTTTTCTTCATAATTTGCTCTCATGTGTTGTTGTTAGGTGTGAGTGGTTTCAGGTTCCTTACATGTTTCACATAGAACCTAGAACCTATCCTCGGATACAGGTTCCTCATTTTTTGAAACTTGTAACTTACCCGTTGAAACTTAAAACCTGGAACCTACCCTATTACAGATTTCAGGGTCCAATAGGTTCTTTTTTTATATTTTTATTTTTAGTTAAACAAAATAAAAATGAGCACGATAATATTGAACAAACTTATCATTCACTAAAAAGAATACAAAAGATTAGTTTTCCTAGCATTACAATTCAAATAAATATAATTAAAATAAAAATTCATTGCATGAATCGATACTAAGGGTGAGTGGTTCTATGTTCCGTATAGGTTCCACCTAGAACCTACCCATGAGAATAGGTTTCTGATTTTTTGGAATTTGGAACCTATCCTATCACACGTTCTATGTTGATTTCAGGATCTACCCAGGTTCTTCCTATATTATTAATTAAACAATTGTAATGAATTATCACCTTTAATGATCACCACTTGCTATTTTGATCCACTTACTACAATTTATATTTAGATACACGAATAATATGAAATATTAACAAGTCATAAAATAAAAGTTCAGACTAGTGGTTTCAAATTATACACTCATCATATAAACCCATGAAACACTACCGAATCACGTGAGACATAAACCAAGAAAAAACACAAAAAACTTGTTTAGGTTATAGGTTATATGTTCCACTTACCTAGAACTTGGAACCTATCTGTCAAAACAGGTTCTCTAATTTTTGGAACTTGTAACCTACCTTGCATGCCTTAAAACTTGAAACCTACAAGTTCCTATTGATTAGGTTCTCAGGTTTTAGGGTAGAATTTGAAACCATGCTCAGCCTTAGTTATTGCCGTGTTAATTGTTCATGGTCACTCCGTCTCTCACTTCTCCACAAGCCTGCAAGAAAAATTCCATCTTTTCTTGCAAGCTCCCGAAATTTCTACATTAGTGCTTTTCCTTTTTTTTTCTTGATACTTTCAAGGGTCTTTCTTGCTTCCATCTCCGATAACCTCTCTCTCTCTCTCTCTCTCTCTCTCTCTCTCTCTCTCTCTCTCTCTCTCTCTCTCTCTCTCTCTCTCTCTCTCTCTCTCTCTCTCTCTCTCTCTATATATATATATATATATATATATATATATATATGGATTTGTGCTGGCCTTAGCCATTTTGATCTGAATCTAGGGCTCGGCCAAGCTCCACTAGAGGTGAGGACTTGGTCGAGCTCCACTGGAGGCAAATCTTAGATCTCGGCATGTTGTCGTCACCGGAGAAAGGGAGAGAAATTACCGTAGTGAAGGCTTGGTTAGAGAGAGAAAATGGAGAGAGAGAGAATTGGGTTTCGTGGTTAGAGAGAGAAAACGGAAGGTAAGTTATTTTGGGTAATCAATCTGGGAAGCAAATGAATCAAAATGTGTTTCGGTTCGGTTCGGATACACGATTCGAACCAAAACGCTAAGATAATTGATTTATATATATATATATATATATATATATATATATATATATATATATATTACCTGACCCGAATCGAAAAGACCAGAAATTTTTGGGTTAGGCCGGATCGATAGAGTTGGTTCGAGTTAGGCTAGGTAATTTTGACACCCCTATCCCCAGTGGCTAGTGCCTATTCCCCTGAGGCCAAGACCAAGACCCAACTGCATGTGCTGAGGTCTTGACAACTGGGCTTAGGATCCCAATGGCTGGGCTCAAGTCCCTTAAGGCCGCATTCGAGACCCCATAGCTCAAGCCCGGGTCCTTGGCGCTTGAACTCGAGACTTAGGGCTGTGCTTGACATCAATTCTCAAACGCGTACTTCATATTTTTTATGTAATGAACGTTGATAAGTGACTTCCATTTATTGTTTGAAAAATACACCCAAATATGAAGAAACTGAAATCCTTTCCCTCAAAGCTACTTTTCTCAAAAAATATTTTGAGCAGCATTTATTTTCTTTGATACAAACGAAGCGAATATATCTTTGGCATTGCCAAGCCAACATCACCAATCACCATTGCCAATTTTCACGGTCATTAATGGTTGGATTGGTGAAACTACTGAAAGCAAAGACTGGGACAGAGACAAATGGAAAAGTAAGGGTGTTTTTGTCAACCATTATGATTTTGGAAATAATTTTTGTTCAGAAATGTCTCTTTTTTATGCTCGAAAATAATTTCTAAGCATTTGAAGGTGTTTGATAACTGCCCAAAATTTTTATTTTTGAATAAAAAAAGAATAGAAATACGTTTAGTAACTGCACAAAATTTCTTTTTATTAATAATATTTTATATTTTTTAATATTTCTTTCATTTTTTTTCTTCTCCTTTCCCTTCCTTGGCCATGGCCAAGTCGCCGATGTCGGCAACCGGCCATAGGCCAGGGTTGGCGAGGGTGGCTCGCGGCTTGGGCAAGTGCCTCCCTCGCTAGATTCGGCAAGGGCGGCGGCGGCGGCGAGGGTCTCCTGTGTCAAATCTGGTTGCTGCCAGTGACCGGCTACAAACCCAGGAAGAAGAAGAAGAAAATCAAGAAGAAGAAAAAGAGAAAAAAATTTCTTATTCACTGCTGATTCTTGTTCTCAGGATTTGGTTCTTAATCTTGTTCTAAAATTGATTCTGAAAATAAATTTTTGTAAATTTATGCCTGAAAACGAAAATTAATTAAATGAATTTTTGTTTGAAAATTAATTTTAAAAATAAAAAAATATAAATAATTACTGTTTGGCCGATTGACAAAACGTGCCCTAATAGTCAACCTCCTGCTTGGAAGACTCTTCTTGACGTCACTGCCGACCGCATTGGTCAGTCTCTCATCTCCTTCCCCGTTTCCGGGTTCCTTCTGGTTCTGTTCTGGACTTTTCCTCTTCCCAAGACCCCTTCGATCAACTCAGTCTTTCAAGCAGTCCAACTTCTCGGCTCCTTTCATAATCCAAGTACCTTTTTCTTGTTTTCTTAAAGTATATCTCAGTTTCTGCAGTTTACTCTTGGTGTCTGCACGGTGATTGAGCTTGGTTTGGTCCTTTGGAGGTGTTGAAGGGAAATCAAGATCATCCTTTCTTTGCAATTTCAGCTGAAACTGAGGTAAGCTCACAAAAAGAAGAGCAAAAAGAATAAGGGGGTTTGGCTGATCTGTGAGTAAAAGTATATCTCAGTTTCTGCAGTTTACTCTTGGTGTCTGCACAGTGACTGAGCTTGGTTTGGTCCTTTGGAGGAGTTGAAGCGAAAACAAGATCATCCTTTCTCTGCAATTTCAGCTGAAACTGAGGTAATCTCACAAAAAGAAGAGCAAAAAGAAGAAAAGGGTTTGGCTGATCTGTGAGTGAAAGTATATCTCAGTTTCTGCAGTTTACTCTTGGTGTCTGCACGGTGATTGAGCTTGGTTTGGTCCTTTGGAGGAGTTGAAGCGAAAACAAGATCATCTTTTCTTTGCAATCTGAAACTGAGGTAAGCTCACAAAAAGAAGAGCAAAAAGAAGAAGGGGGCTTAGCTGATCTGTGAGTAATGTGCGAGTCCTTCATTTTTCTGGCTAATCTAAGCACAGATATTTTGGGCAATTTTCAACTGTTGCCCGCCATTGATAGATACAATACAAGGTCTGTGCTTGATAAGCAAAACTTGAAAAAGGCTTTGGTTTTGGAGTTTTGGGCAATCCCCATGTTTCACATGTTCGAATCCGAACGATGGGTGGGTAATTTAGTAAGAACAAGGAGGTAGATTCTTCATAAATGGAAGACAGGAATCCCGGATACCAGTCTGACTTGACCTCTTAAAGCTGCCTCTAGAGCGGACCCTAACTAGCAAGATTTTGATAAGACCTTTGCATGACCGAGCTGATAGAGTAATTAGGACACTAGCAGGTGATGCTGAGAATCAGTCCCTGACATTCAACTCTGTAGGAGAGATGACCACTGGCCTTCTTGAGATGGACCATGCACTGGCTAAGGTCATTCTTGCATCCAAAGAAGACACATGGAAGGACAACGAGCTGTCCCGTTTAGTGGAGGATTACTTCGATCATAGCTCAAAGTTATTAGATTTCTACACTTCCCTCGACAGATGCCTGAGGCGGGCCCGCAATTGCCAGTCAAGGATTCAGCTTGCACTTACGCACTTTGAGGAAGAGAGAGGAGAGACTGTGGGAGGGGAGAGGTATGTCATGACATTGCAGGAACTCCAGAAATTCAAAGAAGCGGGCGATCCATTCACCGACGAGTTCTGCAAGCTCTCGGTGCGTAATCAGCAGGAAGAGATGTTGCAGAAGTTGCAGGCTCGTGAGAAGAAACTTGACAAGAATCTTAAAAATGCACAAGTTGGGAGAAGGGTGACCATTGCCATATTCGTGACCGCCTTCGTATCCTTTTTGATCTTTTCGGTCGTGGCAGTTAAGATCGCTGCGCCGCCTATCACGACTGCTCTAGCCGCTGCTCTGGCAGCTCCAATAGGGCCAATCGGCCAGTGGTGCGATTCTTGGTGGAAAAATTACCGAAGGGTACTAAATGGGCGACAGGTGTTAATTGGCCTAATGAAAGAGGGAACTAAGTTCTCTATTCGTGGCTTGGAGACGATTGGGTCGCTTGTGAATAATCTGCAAATTAAGATTGAGTCGATCTTGCAAAATGCCAACTTCGCTCTTGGAGAAGAAGACGAAGAAGCGGTGAAGCTTGTAATGTTGGAGATCAAGAAAGGGGTGGAAGCTGTCAATGGAACTATTGAGGATCTCAATGCACAAGCTGGTAAGAGTAGCGGCGAGATACAGGTGGCGAGGACAGTGATATGGCAGAGGCTATTTGGACAATCCAGTCGTTAGTTCTTTTCTTATGCTTAGAAAATTAATGGTTAATGCAGTTCATTGTCTTGGATGAACTTTAATGTTGCAAAGATTTGCACCTCTTGGTTGAAGTTGATTTGGCTATTGTGGCTTCAACCAATACATTCAAATAATAGGATTATAGAGATCAACAGAAACGAAGCTGTTCTACTTAGGTGTGCTTTAAAATACAGATGCCTTTGGGCTAACTTTTACCTTTTAGGCTTCATCATGTTGATCTGGCTAATGCCATTGATGATTTAACAAATCAAGTCGGACAACCGCTGCACAAAATACCTTATCCTTGTTTTGGTTTATGGCATTTATCAATGTACCGTGATTTGATGAAGGAAAATGAAGTGATATCAAAGTTTGTGCATAGTCTGAAAAGCGCCGTTGCCGGGGATGAAACTTGGGTCTCTGGTGTGACAGGCAGGGACCTCGTTGCTTCTTTACTAGAAACATTGTTTGGCAACAAAGTTCCTGCCTTTCATATGTTTAGTTTAATTGAAGGGGTTTGGAATCCCTTTGTGGTTACATTTTGAAGGAAGGAAGGGAATGACAATGAGGGAGAGCTCCACTTGGAAAGGATTTTGAGTCCTCAGGGCAGAAATAGGGTTTGCAAACAATTGTGGTTTATTTTCCGTTAGTAGTTTGCATTCATACTTATAGACTTGGCGCTTTTCAATTGGATGAGCATTAGGTTTTTTTTTTCTCTTATAAGATGGCAAACTAGGCGCGCAACGGAGAGCATTAGTGAGACTAAGGTCACATGCTTGAGGGATGAATATGATTTCTATATAGAGGCTCGAGTCACATTCAAAGAGGAGGTGCACACAGCTTCACATTCCGCGAAATCATGTTTATGCTAATTGTGCACATCCAAACAACGTGGGACATGTGGGACCAAGTCCCTAATATTAGTTACGGATAATGACACAAACAGTTCTTGAATTTTGACATAATGTGCAATTTGATCCCTGAACTTTTGATTTGTCTAATGTATTTCTTGAACTTTAGCGTAATGTTCAATATAATCCCTAAACTTTTAATTTGTTCAATGTCATCTCTGAACTTTTGATACATGTTCAATTCAGTTCCTGCACTATATGAAAATGTTCAATACAGTCCTTGAATTTGAGGGATTGCATTGAACATTTTCATATAATTCAAGGATCGAATTAAACAGGTACCAAAAGTTCAAGAATGATATTGAATAAATTAAAAGTTCATGGACCATATTACACATTAGCCTAATCAGGAATCAAATTACACATTAGGTCAAAGTCTAAGGACTGCTTGTATCATTTTTCCTATTAGTTATTATAAGGACCTGAATGATAAAATTGCTCTCTCCCCAGCCCTATTTCTGGTTAAAAATAGAAAATTTTATTTCTATTTTCCGAATGAGTTTATGAGCAAAAAGTAATCTTTGATAACGACACAAAATTTCTATTTTCGGAATAAAATTCATTTGATAAGTTATTCTTGAATTTCTTTTTCCGACGATTGGTGGGTGGGCGGCGAAGATGGACGGTCGGCGGGCGACGAGCGGCGGCGAATGATGGGAGGCGGCGCGGATGGCCGGAGAGTGGGCGGTGGCGGGCGATGGGTGGCTGTCGGGCGACAATGAACAATGCGAGGCGGCGGCGGACGGCCGGGGAGCAAGCAATGGCGGGCAATAGGCGTGCGTTGGGAGGCGGTGAACGATGGGAGGTGGCGGCAGACGGCGGGGGAGTGGGCGATGGTGGGCGATAGGCGATCGTCGGGAGGCGGCAAACGATGGGAGATGGCGGTGGACGGCCGGGGAGTAAGCGGTGGCTGGCAACAGTTGGCGGCGAACAATGGCGGGAAGTAGCGAGGAACGGCCGGGGAGTGGGCGATGGGCGGCCGTTGGGCGGCGACGATGGGAGGCGGCGGGGCGGGCGGGAGTGGGCGATGGTGGGCGGCTGGGTGGTGGGTGGGGCCCAGCGAACGATAGGAGATGGTGGCGGGCGACCGGGGGTGAGCAGTGGCAGGCAGGCAGGCGGTGGCGAAAAAAATGGGAGGCAGTGGGGAGCGGCGGGGAGTGGCGGTGGCTGGTGATGGGCGTATCAAGCGTGGCCGAATGATGGGAAGCGGGGAATGGCCGGGAAGTGGGCAGTGGCGGAGCCAGGCGCCAAATGATGGGAGATGGATGGCCGGCAAATGGGTGGTGGCGGGCGACGGGCGGCCGTCGAGCATCGGTGGACCATGGAAGGCAGCGGCTGATGGCCGTTGAGTTGGCGATGGCGGGCGACGGGTGGCCATCAAGCAGCTGTGAATGATGGAAGATAGCAGACAACTGGTGAGTGCACAGTGGCGAGCGACGAGGGATCGTTGGGCGGCAATGGACGATGGGAGGCGGTGGACGGCTGGCGAGTGGGCAGTGGCGTGCGATGGGTGGCCGACAGGCAGTAGCAAATAGCAGGTGGACGGTCGACAAGTAGGCGGTGGCGGGCGTGACAGGGGCAAGCAATAAAAGAGAGTTGTTATTTATGTTTCTATTCCAAAAATAGAAAAGTAAAAAATTTTAACTTTATTTCTGTTTCAAATCTAATTTTAGGCTAACAATTTGTCCCAAAAATAGAAAATGAAATTATTTTACCATATGGATTTTTATTCCAAACATATTCTTTGAAATAAAAAAATAAAAAATAGAAAGATGAATAGTTATCATTCGCGTCATAAGTGTCAAGCAAGTCGTTGAAAGTTTTCCACCAAAGTTGTAGCCATGCATCATACAACATTGAATGAATCTATAGATCTAAATGACAAGAAACTTATATTTAGTTTATTCTACCATTTTTGTATCGATTTATGAAAATTGATAAAACATATTATCTAATTTTCTCCATCACATTGTTCAAATATCCAATCACTTCTTTTATCAAGTTTACACGAAATTACCAAAAAAAACCTAAATCTATTGCACTTGTGCCAATTCAATTCTAAACCTTTTAATTTAACCAATTTAGTCATAAACCTTTTGACAATTTGCTAATTGAGTCCTTTTGATCAATTTTAGTTGGAAATCATTGACATGGACGCTGGTCATCGTACGTGGCGCGGCAGATACTAACGTGAACAATTATTTTATTTTATTTTTTTGAATTATTATTATTTTTTTCTCTCTGCATTTTCTTTCATTGTGCATGTGACGCCAGCCGTGAAGGCCCTCACCTAGGGCCTTTGCAGCCCCATTGAGGCTATCACAGCCTCGCTAGTCACAAGGGAGGTGGCCCTCCTAGATCTAGCGAGGGCCTTCTTGGCCAGCCATAGTATGATCGAGGACAAAAATTTTAAAAATTGAAAAAAATCTGTAAAAATTGTCCGCGTCAATGCCGGCTATGCTACTTAAGACGACTAGTATTCGCGTTAACGATTTACAACCAAAATTAGCCGGAATGACTTAATTTGCAGATTATCAAAAGGTTTAGAATTAAACTGGCTCAAATTGAAAATTTTAAAATTGAATTAACACGAGTATAATAATTTTATGACTTTTTTTGGTAATTTTCACTCGAGTTTTCTATATGGTATGTTATGTTTTTTTTATTATTTTTATTTTACATCCATTTGTACACGAGGAAATTTCAAATGAAAAATATCTAGTGCCAAAATATTGGAGAAGTGAGTACAATATCTAATTTTTTTTACTTGAATATCAAGTAACTCCAATTTCTTTCTCCGCAAAGACGATAATTCGAGAGCTTTGGCACTTGATCCCGAATCAAATGATGGAAAAATTCGAAGCCTCGCAGTCTCCGGGACCTTAGTGGTTGATCCGGTAGAAACCCGATGAGCGTCGGCAAAAGCCGCCGAGGTTTTGCAGTAAAGGAAGCTGGTTTTTTTTTTTTTTGGTCGGAGAAGGAAGCTGTTCACTCGTCGACGAGTGCCGATATGTCCGATCGTCCTTTGGCGACTGCCATTCTCGACTGCCTTCCGTTACGCGCAAGAGAGTTGACCCATAAAGCTGATGTAATGTTCGACCAGCAAACGAATGCTGATGTAATGGACTACGTTTCTCTCCAATTCAATTCCCATCATATCAAAAACCACGGAGAAAACTTTTCCACGAGCGAATTATCTGTGGAATGTTGCTTTTTTCGTGAATTATTTGGACGACAATGTTTTCGTTGCGGATTATCCGATGGTACCAAACGAACATACGAAATGTATAATTTGCATCGCTTCTATGGAGAAACGAGTCAATACTAATTTGATCTGCTATTCTTATTGATAACACTTAAAATTCCCCGTGTCTCTCATTTGCCGGTGTTTGGATCTCTTAAAAAAAATTGAGTCGATCAAAAACATTTTTCTCATTTGCCAAGGTTCTTGATAACTAGGCTCGGGATTGTAGTAGCTGGGCTCGAGTCCCTCAAGGCCACATCCGAGACCCTAGAGCTCAAGCTCTGAGACTCCGATGCTCGAGCCTGGGTCCTCGGTGTCGGAACTCGAGACTTTGGATTGTGGTTGAGATTTTTTTTCCCAATCTGTGTTTCTTATTTTTCATGTATCAATCGTCGATGGATGACTTAAATATTGTTTATAAAATACAGTCAAATATAAGAAAAAATCCTTTTCCCGATTAGTTAGTTTTTTTAAAAAAATATTTTTCACGGCATCCATTTTCTTTGATACAAACGAAGGGAATGTATGTTTGGGGTTGCATCACCCATCACCATTGCCAAATTTTCCCCCACGACAGATTGGCTCTCACTGTCGCGGCCAGTGAAATGATAACCACCTCCATTTTCATTATAACATAATCATCAGCACCCTATAATTGATACTGACGAAAAAAAAAATCGCATTTAAATACATAATAAAAATGCAATATATCACTTCATATCTCATAAAATCAATTCCGAAAAAGAAAAAAAATGACATAAATGATCCTTAAACTTTGACTCAATATGTAATATGATCCCTGAACTTTAACTTAATGTGTGATATCGTCCATAAACTTTTAATTAGTTCAATATGATCCTTGAACTTTTAGTATATATTCAAACCGATCATATTCAATGTTATCCTTGAATTTAAATTAATGGAATGATAACATTGAATATTTTCATATAGTCTAGGGATTAATTTAAACATTTATAAAAAAAATTAAAGATTATATTGAATAAATTAAAAATTAAAAGATTTCATTACATATTGAGCTTAAGTTTATGAATTATATTTTAAAAAAATTAAAAATTTATGGATTATATTACAATTATCTCATTGTTTAAGAGGAAAAGAAAATCTGATATGCCAAAAGGGCATCGCAGTAATTATGGTCATCAATGGTTGGATTGGTGGAGCTACTGAAACCAAAGACTTAGGACAAAGAAAACAAATAATGGAAAAGTAATAGTCAACCTCCCGCTTGGAAGACTGTTCTTGAGGCCGCTGCCGACCGCTTGGTCAGCCTTTTATCTCCTTCCCCATTTCCGGGTTCCTTCTGGTTCTCCCCTGGACTTCTCCTCTTCCCAAACCCCCTCACAGCTTCGATCCTTCCATCAAGCCGCCTCAAGATCAGCCTTTGAAGATCCAAGTCCCCTTTTTCTTGTCTTCTTGACAGCAGATCTCAGTTTCTGCAGTTGACTCCTGGTGTCTGCACAGTGATTGAGCTTGGTTTGGTCTTTTGGAGGAGTTGAAGTGAAGACAAGATCGTCTTATCTTTGCAACTTCAGCTGAAACTGAGGTAAGCTCACAAGAAGAAGAGCAAAAAAGAGAAGGGGGTTTAGCTGATCTGTGAGTAATCTGCGAGTCCTGCATTTTTTTTCCTGGTAAATCTAAGCACAGATATTTTGGGAAATTTTTAACCGTAGCCCACCATTAGTAGATATAATTCAAATACTGTGCTTGATTAGCAAAACTTTAAGAAGGCTTTGGTTTTGGAGTTTTTTTTTTGGCAATCCCCACTATATACATTTTGGGATCCAAACCATGGGTGGGAAATTAAGTAAGAACAAGGAAGCAGACTCTTCATCAATGGAAGACAGCAATCCAAGATACCAGTCTGACCTGACCTCTTATGAAGCTGCCTGTAGAGCCGACCCGAGCTTGCAAGATTTTGATAAGACCTTACATGACCGAGCTGATAGAGTAATTAGGACACTGGCAGTTGGTGCTGAGAAGCAATCCCTAACATTCAACTCTCTAGGAGAGGTGACCACTGGCCTTCTTGAGATGAACCATGAACTAGCTAAGATCATTCTTGCATCCCAAGATGATATATATCATGACAAAGAGCTGTCCCAGTTAGTGGAGCATTACTTCAAGCATGGCCTACAGATATTAGAATTCTACACTTCCCTCGAGAATGCCTGAGGCGGGTTCGCGATAGCCAGTTGAGGATTCAGCTTGCACTTATGCACTTTGAGGAAGAGAGTGGAGAGAATGTGGGCGGGGAGAGGTATGTCAAGACATTGCAGGAGCTCCAGAAATTCAAAGAAGCGGGTGATCCATTCACGGGCGAGTTCTCCAAGCTCTTTCACTCGGTGCAGAAGCAGCAGGAAGAGATGTTGCAGAAGTTGCGGGCTCGTAAGAAGAAGCTTGACAAGGATCTCAAATCTGCACAAATTTGGAGAAGGGTGACCAATGCCATATTCGTGACCGCCTTTGTGTCCACTTTGATCTTCTCAGTCGTGGCAGTCGCGATCGCTGCGCCGCCTGTCGCAACTGCTCTAGCTGCTGCTCTGGCAGCTCCAATAGGGACAGTCGGCAAGTGGTGCGATTCTTTGTGGAAAAACTACCGAAGGGAACTAAAAGGGAAAAAGGAGTTGATAGGCCTAATGAAAGTGGGAACTGAGTTCTCGATTTATGACTTGGAGACGATTCGGTCGCTTGTGAGTAAGCTGGAAAATGCGATTGAGTCGATCTTGCAAAATGCCAACTTCGCTCTTGGAGAAGGAGAGGAAGAAGCGGTGAAGCTTGTAATGTTAGAGATCAAAAAAAGGGTGGAAGAATTCATGAGAACTATCGAGGATCTCGGTACACAAGCTGATAAGAGTAGCCGCGAGATACGGATGGCGAGGACACTGATATTGCAGAGGATAATGGGACAATCCAGTCGTTAGTTCTTTGCTTATGCTTAGAAAACTAACGGTTCATGCAGTTCACTGTCTTAGATGAACTATATGTTGCGAAGATCATCTTGCTTTGCTTCTTTTGGTTGAAGTTGACTTGGCTAATGTGGCTTCAACCAATTCATACAAATATTAGAATTCTCGATATTTATAAAAATGAAGCAGCTCTACATAGCTATGCTTCAAAATGCAGATGCCTTTCTCCGGGAGAACTTTTACCTGTTTGGCTTCATCCTATTAATCTAGCTGGTGCGATTGCTGATTTGTTTGCTTGATTCACTGAAAGAGAAAAAATTGATTCAAGCATTACACTAGTGTGGTTTTCCAATTCATTGTAAATGTGACATATTAACAAAATTCTATCTTTCTCCAGTAATAATATATGGAGGGAAACCATAAACTTCGGAGTCTCAGACCACATTCTGTAGCGGAGTTTCAAGTAATCTGAGAATGCCGAAATATTGGAGTTGCTGCGAGATGCATATCTTGGTAGTTAATTCACCGTGGAAAACCATCTGTGAAGCAAAATTAACATATTTTACAATGACAGGATTAGGAATGGTATTATATATATATATATATATATATATATATATATATATATATTTATATATATATATAAGTTGTACGGCTGTTGTAAAATCTCTTGGCTCTTTTGATTAGGAATGGTATTATATATATATATATATATATATATATATATATATATATATAAGTTGTACGGCTGTTGTAAAATCTCTTGGCTCTTTTCGCGTTTAGTTCTTCATGTTTAACTATCAACTCGCACAACCGCCACGACAAAATACCTTATCCTTATTTTATTCTCATTGGCTCATGGTATTTACCAGTGTACTGTGTTTTGATGAAGGAAAATGAAGTGACCTCAGAGTCTCTGCATAGCTTGAACGGTACTTAGTGTCATCTCTCAGTGAAAAAACCCAAGTGTAGTTGTTTAGATTTTAATGTTTTCAGTGAAAGTATTAACTACAAAAAGACGTCAGAAGTGCATGGACTTTGAATGTTCCTCTCATCATCTGATAAACCTTGCGTTCCATGAACTACAAAATTGCGGGGACTGCATTAAGTCAGCTGCATAGGCTATGCTCATTCAGAATTTCCTACAGTTTCATGGATTAAAATGGAAAGAATTCTTGTGGCACCAGAAAGTTCGGTAACATAATACCGTGTCATCCAGAGCTCAGCCGCATCACTCACGAAACACTTCCGGACAGCGATGTGTGGGTAACACTGGAAAGATCTTAGAATTTCTTCCATCGCGGATGTCGCATTGAACATGATCCACACCAGCTGTTAACTATCATCTACCACGTAGGTCACGCTGTTGAAACTGCTCTCTGATTGGATTGGCTTTACATACTAAATTAACGAGAACTGAAGAGAAGCCAAAAGTAGCATCGAAACAAGAAATGCCAAACTTCGGAAGTTCCTACAATCAAATGAAGATCTTTGAGACTGACCCGTTCATGAGACACAAATACAACATGCAGTCACGCCATATAGTCTCTCTCATTCCCGTATTACGTTATCGGTAAAAGTTTGGTACTTCATACCACTCACTGACCAAAGAAACCTGCCAAAAGGAACTAAAACCTTCATTCTCACAGCTACTTTCAGCAGGTAGATGGCAGAAGCACATAAAATGAAAGCACATTTTGCATATGAGAGATATTAAACACGAGTATAAGCATCTGCTAACAATGAAGCAGGACCTGAATACCCATCAAATAAACGAAATCCACGACCCCAGACGCAACGATTTGCTCTTTATTCTTCTTTCTTTTCCTCTCCGTCCACCTCATATTCATCTTCGTCGTCGTCGTCGTCATCGTTATTTTCATCCTTAGCTTCATCAATATCATTATATATAAAGCTACGAGGAAATTTGCTCAGTTCACGCTTCTCATCTTCTTCAGTAAGAAATTCCAGCCCATATTTTGTGTCTCGGTGCTTCACAAGAAGCCAGCGCAATAATCTATCTTCCCTATTCAAGTAATGCAGCTCTTTGTTCATCATTGGTGTAGCCATCATGGTCAACTGCATCATCTGACCCTGCATGACGTGCAAAAGAAACATAAAAGCTACATCAAAGTCTAGATCAAAGAAACCAACACGAGAGAAATAGCAAGAGACCTACAATCCTCTTTCCTTCACAAGGTAGAAGTGCAACCAACCAAATATCATCTCACTGCTTCATCAGGAAGAGTAGCAGATAGAGAGCCCATCCAAACAGTACATATTAAAGCCAGAACAAGGGTAAATCACACTAGACATCACCGACTTTTAATTTTCAAATAGATCACTCAACTTTCAAATTCAGCATATAGATCACTCAACTTTGGTTTTGTTCTCCATAAGGTCACTCTGTTGACCAGCCGTGCAAAATCTCATTAGAAATTTGACCTGGCATCATTGTAACATTGACACAAGAGGCATATGTGTCTTTACTAGACTTTCATTGTAGGTCACTCAACTGTAGATAATTTTGCATTGCAACCCACTCAACTTTAGATAAATTTTATTTTGGTCACTTGAATTTCCTTTAGTTTTATAAAATATTATTGAACTCGTGCTGCCATATCAAATTAATATTAAAATCAGATTAAAATTATACCAGCCAGCTATCGAATCAGGTTTCCAGTGAGTTTATTGCCAGTCAATCACCAAAGTTACTAGGTTGAAAGCAAAACCAAATTGAATGAAAAGTTAAAAAAGAATGGCCAGCTCGAAAGTAAGTAAACAGTAGTGAACTCTGGTGTGATTTTCCTGCCAGACCAACATCGCAAAATTAAATCTTCCATCAATCGCTATAGTAGTCTTTATTTAACTTAGATTCAAAAGCGACTATAGTAAGTATTAACAGCAATAAGCTAGGATGGTCACAGCATCTGTGCAAAACCAAACATACAACTCAAATCCAGTATGGGATTTTCTCAAAAGCTAGTTAATATTTGTTCCAACATATCTGCCTGTATAATTACCGTCTCCTATGGCTTCCACTTCAAACATAAGGCAAAAAGCCAGCCAAATACATTGTCACATTATGAGATTTTCTCATAAGCTAGAATTATTTTGCTCAACTTATGTGCCAACATTATCAATTTCTCCCGCAGCTTGCTGCTTCGAGCATAAGGCAAAGAGCCATCCAAATACATGGTTGCGTTAAGCAATCCAATTGTCAAACGGTTGTGAAACCTATTAGATTCAGCATTTCTGCATCATCTTCTGTCATATTCTATTACATTATCTTGTTCTAGAGAGTACTCTCTGTCATTCTGTCAAACCAGATAGCTCCTTTGTAGCTTCCAAGTTATATAAACCTGGGTATTTTAACAAATAAGATGATAAAGTCTAACTGCATATCACAAGCACAGCACCATTTGACAAACCAACAGGAGAATTATCTGTTGAGAGAGAGAGAGAGAGAGAGAGCGAAAGGGCTTGAATTTCAACAGAAGAATCACCTGATAAAATCTCCCATCAAGCTTCTTGATACCATAACCCAATTGGACCGTCCCGAATGATTTTATCTCAGTGAGGACCCGGTTTTTCATATAGACATCTCTTCCGATCCGAGCCACCAATTCCATCAAAGCTTCCTTCTTTACATGGGGTTTCAGCAAAAGCACACAGTCATAAAGAGGCATCCTTTTCTCTCTCCCCAAACCCCGCTTCAGCTGAACTTATCTTCTAGACTGTCAAGAAGGGTTATTTCATCAAATCAAACAGGTGTATGACCCGCATGTTGCCCACGAGCTGCAAGTACTACCGAATCTATAGCTATCAATACTAGAACTGAAAAATACAAGTAAGTAATCAGACACACTAGAAACCAGGTGCCGAGAGAGGTCAGAGCTGGGTTGCCGCGGCCTGGGTTACGGCAGGCGTGAGCGGAGGCCAGAGGCTGGAGACCGGAGACCGGAGACCGAGAAAGGGTAAAACGTCCTTTTTCATACAAACACTTCTCTTTCATCTTACTTTTCATCTTTAACATACAGAAGTCTATTTCTCCAGATTTGCTTCACCCCACATCTATTCTTCCAGGCAACTATTCACTAAACATAGCGTAACAGATCAAAGATTGGCAAACAAATGACCAGACCTGCTAATTGGCATCCATGCCAACCATTGAGGACCGACTTGAGAGAAAGCGCGCGCGCGCGAGAGAGAGAGACAGAGAGCGAGAGCGAGATAATGGAGGGGGTCGGCGTGAGCAACGAGCAAGTGATACTACACTCGCATAGACTTGGTTTGCGCATTTCGTCGAACACGCGGTGCCCAGTTTCGTGAAGGCGGTGTTCATATAACTAAAGCGAGCGAGAGATTCTAAAGGTCGTCCCCATACACGAACTGAGAATCAGCGAAGCAACATCGAACTCGATCAGCCAGCGGCATGAGCAGAATTCGAGACCAAGAAGCCACAAAAAAAAAAAAAAAAAAAGAGAAAAAAGAAGGAAGCTTTCGCGAGAACCGTACCTCAGATAGCGAACGAGGGCGCGGATTGTTGAACTGAGCAGAGAGCGAAGAGGTGGGTCAGTGGCGAAATCTCACGAGAGAGGGACCTGGATGTCGCTGGCTGAGAAGACACTGTACAGAGACTTGCGGCGGAGGAAGGAGGGAGGAAGGAGGAGGAGGAGCGGTGGGGGGTGGTGGCAGTCGATTCAAAACCCTAATCAGTAACGCCCCCTGCTTGCTGGAGGAGAGAGAAAGAGACCTCTCTCTCTGCTGAATTTCATTTTTTATTTTTCTGGCAAGACCAGAAACTATTTACTTTTAAGAGCAACAGTGGCTTTTTGTTTAGGATTGATATCACCGAGAATAATGTAACAAATTTACTCCAAATTGATTTTTTTTATCATGAAAAATATTAAATCGGTGCACCTGTGATAAATTTATTCAAAATTAATTTTTTTGACCACAAAAAATTCCAAACTGGTATACTTGTGACGGATTTCTCCAAACTAATTTTTTTATCACAAAAACCGTAAACTGATACAGCCGTGATATATTTACCCTCCATTACCTTTTCGTCAAATATTAGCATTAAATTTGCTGACATGAATGATACATGATAATGTGATGTGGTGACGTGGGAAGTCCACGTGGAAATTCATATGGTTAATAACACAAAAAATTTCAAAGCGATACGCTTGTGACAAAATGATTGTACCGGTTTGGAGTTATTTGTGGTATTTATCCTATGGATTTCCACGTGGACTTCCCACGTCATCGTACCATGTTACCATGTGTCATATAGTTCAGCAAATTTAACGGTAAAATTTGACATAAGCTAACATAGGACAAATATATCACGGGTGTATCAATTTAGAATTTTTGGTGGTTAAAAAATTAATTTGGTAAAAATTTATCATGAGTGTACCGGTTTAGAGTTCTTGGAGGTCGAAAAATAAGTTTTGGATAAATTTATCACAAATGTATAGATTTTTTATGGTAGAAAAATTAGTCTAAGATAAATTTATCACATGTGTACCAGTTTGGTGTTTTATTAATTATTCTTTACTATATTTTTTGTTGTTTTGTTTTCTTTCTCTTTCTTTTTTTTTTTCCTTCTCTTCCTTTTTCCTCCAGCCCATCGCCGGACTTCAGTGGTCGACCAAAGACAAGGACCAGCGAAGGCTCGCCCTATGTAGCACCGACACGCGGTCAATGCCTCCGACATGCGTGTCCATTTGTCACCGAGAGATAGGAGCGTGGCGATGAATAAGAAGATGCAGAGGAAGTTCAAGATGAGAGGAGAGGCTACACCTTTCCACGTCATCATCTCCTTTCCCCTCCCGCTTATCCGGTGCCGAGGATGATGCCCTCCACGCTGTCATCTCCTTCGCCTCCCACTTCACTGGCGACGAAGGAGAAGGAAGAGGCTGGAGGAGGCTGCATATCATCGCGCAGAGGAGGGAAGCTGGAGAGAGGCGAATGGATAGCGAGTTGTCATTAGGGTTTTGACGAAGTGAAAGTGGGTTAGGCAAGTGGGCTAGGCTTCCAGTTCCGACAATGGATGTATAATGGCTTTTTTATTTTAATTTTTGATCTTGTGCTTTCTTTTTTTGGCAAATTTAATTCTATACTTTTAGTTTCTTAACTTTTTTTCATTAACAAATGGTGGTATAATGTTTTTAGTATAAATTCATTCTAGGCTCTTTTTTTTTATTATTTATTAATGTGTAGAAATTCTCTATTTTTTGAACAATGATGTGTCAACGTGTCGTGTCGCGTGTTGGTGTCGGTATCGGTGCTATCCAGGGCTTGCCCAACCATGGCGAGGCTAACCTCGCAAAATCTGGCAAGAGCTCGCTTAGAGACGGTGAGGTTGGCCTCACTAGTGGCTAGGTTAGTCCTTGCTTGCAAAAAGAAAGAAGGGAAGAAGAAAAAAAATAGGTAAATGATACAAAAAAATTAAAGTATTATTTAAAAAAATGTTAACATCAGTATTGATCGCGCCACATAGGATGACTAGCGTCCGTGTTAATGTTAGCTGGCCAAAATTAATGAATAGGCTAAATTTATACAAAAACAAAAAGTTAGAGCTTAATTGGTATAATTGAATCGATAGAATTGTAATATATTTACAACTTTTTTTTTTTGGTGAACTCTCCCAAAATAGAACTTAAGGTTGAGGGTTGAGTTACATGTCAGGATTTTGGTTAGTATGCCATGCCGCCTTTTCGATAGCACATTTTTCAATTAAATTCTCTGTGGTTGTCGAAAATGTCCTTATCCGTGCTCGAGGAGACAGCATCTTCACGCGAGTAAGGATTGGACTCCACCGTGCAATGCGTGTTGGTGTACTTTTGAAATCATGCCATGGCATGAATGAGGAAACCAACCAACCTATGTCCTGAGTGATGATGGGAAATAAAGATGAGCGACGTGTTGTAATGATGCACGGACAGTGAAGTTGATGACATGGCAAAGCGCCCAAGGACAGGATTAGCAAACGAAACGACTCCTGCATTTAACAAGATAACGAATTAAAAGACACGACATGACACGATAAAAAAGCATGAAATGACAAATCAAATAAATACCGATACATGACAAAAATAAACAAGTAAACCCGACATGACCTTCGAATGCTCAACCTGACATGATATGGGAACGCACCGCATGATAAATAAGTGTCCGACACGATGTAAATGACTGCGGGCGGCCATAGCTCAACCCTTCCCTAGCTGATACGCAGATCTTCTGGTGCGCAGCCCCTGACTGTAGACAACGATCCCCAATATCCATCCTTGTATCAATCAGTAAGAGTGCATAGTAGTGAATAGATGCGTTTATCAGACAACCCTGTGAAGGTTAGAATGATGGCGAGCTCTTCTGACAGCAACCAAGTGTTTGCTCATCCTCAGCTTCAGACGCGGGTAAAAGAGCAGTCAAAAGCCGGACGTGAAGAAGGGTTCCTTTGACTTGCCAAACTGAGGACAACGAGGTTACATCCTCAGCAATTTACTATGCAAGAATCGGAACTTGAACTCTCTCTCTCTCTCAGAAATCGTAACTCCATCACTTGCACGCACGCAGTTCTTGACAGAGACAATTAGTGCGAGCGAGAGGGTTTTGACCTTTCTTGGACTCTTGTCAATCATCACCGTCGCACGCCTCAGTCACAACTGCATGCAACGGTGAACACTAAGATATATCTGATGCCATGCTAGGGTTAAGTTCGTTTTCTGGGGGGGATATTCTTTTATCCCGTTTCGGGAGACCCCCCAACGAAAGGCTGACAAGACAAGCTCTTCATGGACAGACGGAGAAGAAAAGTTGACTGATGGTAACAAATACCTACCCGATTGTTCTTGTCTCCATGCATGTTCTTGTCCTGGCGGATTGGAATGATTCCACGTTTTCCTGGTATTGGGAGGGACCACTTGATTTGATTCGAGCCGGGTCAATTTTGATCGACTGTGGACTCCAAGTTGGCCCTAATTAACGGGGGATATTTCTCAACGAATACAACGAGCAAGTAGCTTTCACCAACCTTCTTTATGTTGGTGCAAATTGACCACGGCGGGCACTTACTCGTCTTTGGAAAACTTCGAAATCTGTCGAGATCGTTTCGAACTCCGAAGCGCATTAAAAGAATAATTTCTCTTGGTAATACCGCCTAACCCTCCTCTAGTAATAGATCCAACTGATGTGAATGAAAAATTGATTTTGCGTTCTCCATCATTATTTTAAGGTCTTAAAACTTTCAGAATAGGTTAGACGTCGCACTCAATTCAGAGGAGTGGATCAGAAAAGTTGATAACGATATGCAAATTCCCTAGCACAGATGAAACAACCATTTCAACGGGACCACCCACTCCTCTAAGTACTACTACACACTAGAATTCTACAACATTGGAAAATCTTTTGAACCATTTTATTGCAGTATATATAAATATATCAATTTCTACATAAAAGAAAAACTCAAAGAGGGATAGAGATAGAGAAAAGGGTCCCCAGCAAACTTTTTGTTTCCCCCCAAAATTTAAGAGCTATCAAAAAAAAGAAGTCCCCACCAACAACCACCCACCATTCAATCCCTATAACGCCTTCTCTTTGACGATCCTCTCCTCCTTTGCCTCTTTAATTACATCAAACCCGCAGCATAAAGTAGAAGACGGTTCACGATCTCGATCGTGAGCCTCGCTCACGCCCCCGATGCCGACGCCGCCGACAACCCCCTTCTTCTTGCCCAGATGCATCTTCACGTAGAAGTTCAAGAACAGCATCAAGACCGCACCGTTCAGGACCGAGTTGAACACCCACGCGCCGATCCCGTTGCACCCGCCCTTGACCAGGTGCAGCGTCAGGACGCCGACATGGCACACCAGGTTGCACCCGAGGAGCACGACCTGGCAGTGCGCGACGAACGGGAAGCACGCGACGGGCAGCCCGATGGCGGTCCAGAACCGGTACCCGTACACGGCGGCGTAGACGAGCGTGGCCGAGAGGATGGCGAGGACCTGGAACGACTGCGAGAACTCGAGCCAGAGGAAGGCGACGCAAGTGAGGGCGGCGTTGTTGAAGAGCTGTGCGAAGGAGAGGCGGCGGCGGCGGAGGATGGTGAGGAAGGTGCGGAGCATGTGGAGGAAGCGGGAGAGGTAGAAGACGTAGGACCAGAAGAAGACGCGGCCGGAGGGGCGGGTGCCGAGCGGGAAGCAGAGGAACCACTGGAATGGCGTCGTCCGGGAGCGGCGCCAGAGCCACCGGGTGTCGCGGATCTCGGCGGCCGAGGAGAGGAGGGCCCCCGCGAAGATGGTGGCGGAGAGGAGGGCCATGAGGAGGCTGTGGAGGGCCGGGGCGGGGCCGACGGGGACGGGTCGCCGGCGAAGGAGGAGGAGGAGGTGGAGGAGGAGGGAGAGGGCGAGGTAGAGGGAGACGGAGGAGGCGAGGAAGGACCAGGTGGAGCCCCACGAATGCGTGTGGCTCCACCGGAAGTTGACGATCGCCGGGTGCTCGGCGAGGTAGTACGTCAGCCAGTTCGCCGACATCGACATCGCCATCGCCGCCGCCGCCGCCACCGTCGCGCCTATCGCGGCCGTCTCATCAATCTCTTCGAATCCGATAAACGGTCGGAAAAAGGAAAGAATCCAGCTTGGCCTGCGGCGAGGTTGAATTCTCGAAGATTCCTAGGAGATGTTCCAAATTTGGGTTCTTGATTTTAGGGAGAGAGAGAGAGAGAGGGTTGCGGAGAGAAGGAAGGGGGGTGTTTTGGGGGGCTTAAATTTAGGGGATGCCTCTATGGGTCTTGGGGACGTGAACGACTGGTCGGCATGAAGTGTTGATAAAAATCATGGGTGTAAGTGACACGTGTGGCGATCCCAGCGGACGCACGTGTATCGTGCGATTTTATGAATCTCACGGGACAAGCGCAAAAAAGTCCTAAATCTGGCAAGGCTGATCCTCACCTTGTCTATGGCGGTCTCGTCATATTTGGCGAGGGGAGCTCTCGCCTATGGCCAGTGACGGCGACCATTGCCCAGGCGAGGCCAGCTCGCTTGCCCATTGGCCATGGCCGGTTACCGGCAAAATGAACAAAAAAGAAAAAAAGAAAAATATATGAAAAAATAAAATTAAAATCGAAAATTATTAAAAATTATCCACTTCAAAGACGGCGACGCCTGCGTAAAAGGGCCACCACTTTCACGTCAAGAATATCGATCAAAATTAAATTAAAGGATTGAATTGGTATTAGATCAAAAGATTTATGATTAAATTGACATAATTAAATGATTTATAACTAAATTGATGCAAATATAATAGATTTAAAACTTTTATGGTATTTGTTTCCTGAATTGTACTGTCATTAGTCGCACGTGCGGCATGCTTTGGTTGATTTATGGGGGATTTTTCGGAGGGAGTGGGAAGGATTCAATCATGGATTTTGGTGGAAATTGGCAGGACTCTGGGGAGTGATGGCCTCTCTTGGTGGTAACGTGCTCTTCGCAGTAATCATGAATGGTGGTGCCTTTTGCTATGTCTTCCACCCACAAACCAAAAGCGATAAAGAAGGATAAACAATCTTTTGCTCGGCTTGAGGTCGGGTTGTGCAAGCAAACAAAGAGATACAAAGAGAGACTCATCGAGAGACTTATTTCTTAACTAATATTTGATGAGTTAAGTTGTTATATATATATATATTTTTTTGGTAAAAGGGTTAAGTTGTTATATACGCTTGTTATATTTAGTAAATGAGTTTAGAATGGTAAAATTCAAAATAATATAGGTGTTAAATGGGTTCACGACTTACTTATACCCAACCCACATCTATGACTCTTTTTTCACTCTCTCTCACCCTCACTTTGTCATGCACTCGCTCGCTCCGCGCTCTCACCTTAATTTGGTTAGATTTTTCTTAAATTGAACTAAATATGAAAGCTTTTTAGCAATATGGATTGAGTCGGTTATGACTTGACTCAGGTATGGGTCACTTGAATTGCATTACATGGAAATAAATCAAAACAAGTTAAATGGGTTAATTTAAATCGGTTCATTTTTTGACCCGATCAAGCTCATGGCAAAGCATTATAATGGGAAGAGAAGCCATAGATTTGGAGGTGAAATGGATGGTAGGCGATGGTAAGTCTATTAAAATTCGTGAGGACAAGTGGCTCACTATCGGTACGATTGGGGGTCCAGTGAACAAGGATGATCCAGTAATGGTGGTAGAATTAATCAGTGAAGAAATGAAGGGATGGAATGAATCCAAAATAAAAAATCCCTTTGATGATAGTATTGCTAATGAAATCCTATCTATCTCCATTGGTCCCAGCCTAAAGGAAGATAAATTATTTTGGATAGGAAACAAAACAGGTGCCTACACAGTAAAGAGTGGCTATAACAAGGTGTGTTCCATGATCACAAAATTAGACCTACACAGGGCAACAACATCATTTCAACCTCCCAAAAGATTATGGACAAAAATATGGAATCTGTTGATCCCCCCAAACTGAGAATTTTTCTATAGAGTTTATGTCAAGACGCCCTACCAACGAGAGAAAACCTCTTCAAGAGGAAAGTATTACCTGACCCGTTGTGCCCTCTCCGTGCAAGTCATCCAGAGACAGCCGAACATCTCTTCCTGCTATGCGAATGGACAGAAATATTTGGTTAGATCCGAGAATCAGCCTCAATGTAAGCACCCTCAACATCACTAGAATAGACAAATTGCTTTTGGATTTTTCCGAAGCAAAGAGGGACTCACCCAAAGAAGAATTGTTAGCGACAGTGCTATGGTTGATATGGAAAAACCGTAATGATAGCATCTTCAGAGCTCGGCCCACAGAACCCCTCTCCTTAATCGACGTAGCTCAGGCACAAGTAAGAAGTTTTAGCCGCTGGAACCCGAAGAAGAAAACAATACCCAGCAAATCAAAAGTACCTGTTTATTGGATACCTCCGGTTAGAAGCTCCATGAAGTTAAATGTGGATTGCTCGTGGGTGGATAGCGACAAACCAAGTTCAATTGCGGGAATCTTGCGCAACTCAAAGGGGATGGTCGTCAATGGCTTCGTGAAGGATGTCCGAGCTTTAACTCCTCTGCAAGCCGAAGCCCTAGCTTTAGTGCAAGGACTTTTGTTTCTAAAACAGCGAACAGAAACGCACGTGGATGAAGGACAAGTACAGAAAGTGCAGTGTGGGAGTGTGAGAGCGACAGTTCATCCTTAGTGGAGATGGTGTTGGGCCGAGAAGAGCCTCCTTGGGCCTTGCGGAATATCTTTATTGAATGCAATGATCTTTTAGCTCAACAAGCTTCAGCGAAAAAATTAAGCCATTGTCCTAGGGAAGCCAACCAAGCAGTAGACTGGGTAACTAAAGCCCATCATACAAGAACTCTTCCTCCAAATTGGGTGTCTTCACCCCCCCAGCTCCTTCCGGATATTTTGTTTTCGGAGACTTGTTCATTTTCATCATATAGACCTCTTTTTTATGAATGAATGAAAGTACCTGTTATGACCAAAAAAAAAAAAAAGCTCACCCATTTGATAGGTTTACTAGAGATGATACTAGCGCAACGAATGCTTATGGTGCGAGAGAGAGCGTGTGTGCGTGTTACTTTTAATTAAGTTGACACATGGATAATGTATATGTTTAAAATTAACTAATTAAAGGGCCTACCGAAGGAAAATAGGGCCCATATAGTAGTATTTCAAAAGTAAAATTACACCCTCAACTTGCGCGTTCTTTTTCCAATCAAATCTGAGGAACTTTTACTCTGTCTAATCGAGTAATTGAACTTATATAACTTTTCTAATCAAGTATCTCCTCTTCAAATCTGGCTGGATGGAGTTGGCTAGAATTTTTAAACGAGGAAAATTTCAATGCGGCATTCTCGTTGAGAATTCTCATTATTCAAGATTTGATCGTGATCTTAGTCTATTAAGGACATGCATTAAATTATATTCCACCGTGACAAAAAGTATTTACAAGTCAGACTTTTGTCGGCACCGACTGATTTGTTAGGTCCAATTGCTGGAATCTAGATAGAGTCCAAGGTACTTTGATCGATAAAGTTATGCAGACAAAATGTATATATCCATGTTAATATTAAGAAAAGAAACAGATGCATCTATATAGTGGTGGAGCGACCACTCTAATGCTAGAGAAAATGGACTAGACAGATAAAGCGAGGAAGGAGACAACAAGGTAATGTGTGAACTAAGTGACGGGAGCATTTTTTATGGACATGAAACTAATGTGAGCGAACATGCGAAATAAACTCGAAACCGTTTCGATAATATCATGAGTAAAAATAAAAATAAAAAATGAAAAAAAGCGCAAAACATAATGACGGAGGTACCCAATTTTTGAAACTAACCTAGCTACATAGCTAAAATCACAATTCAGAAATACATTGGTAACTTGACACAACTTCTCTTGTGTACCCTACTTATGTTTAGGGAAGAAAAAATGAGCAATATGTCCTGCAAGCCAACATATGTGCACACATGCTAGAATTCACGAAATCCAAATGATTTCGGCATTAGACACACGTCATATATCTGGGTTTAGTTGAATAGTCACTAATCGTTTTCGTTGCCTTTGTTTTTTTTTTTTTTCAATTTTTCTAAAGTAAGTGAAGTAAAGAGGAGAACGCGTGAGCGACCGCCCTTGACCGACCACTTGCCTCCCCTAGTCGTTTTGATATGCACGTTTTTTTTGGGAGCCTCGCGTTACGTTCTTGATATGGACACCATGAGAAATGCGAGGAGGCAAATTGGATGGTCCTGCTTTAGATTAATGCCGCACAGTGTGTAATCAATAATTGGCCGTCAATGGAATGGACCCCAGGGAGGAAGAAGGATCTTTTTCTTAGGTGAGATTAGCATGCTAATTGAATTCTTAAGTAAAGATGCTTCTTTGTTACTCGGGTCCGCATGTGGGTCCGAAATGACAGCTTCCCCTTGAATCCAATCTAGAAGATCATCTATGGTGATGAGTAGGAGTGTCAAAAATAACCGAACCGGCTCAAATTGACCAGAAAATTTCGGATTTTTCTCTGGTCGGATCTCCTACTGGTTTGGGTAATAAGTAAACATATGTGCATCATTATAGTAGTAACGCCATGGTAAGGCGTAAATCATTGGTTCAAATTTGATAACGGATGATTGGTTTAAATTTAACTGAATAACTAAATAAAATAGATAGACTTTTCTCTTCATCTTAGGTCATGAGAGATCCCCCTTTCGACTCTAATTCTCCCACTCCTGTCATTACTTTTCTTTTATGTTACTTCATAGGTAGCTGCCTTAGCTTCAACGTTTCACAATTATTGCACTAGATTTATTGTCATAACCCACATTTTCAAACAAATTGGTTTGCAATAAACATATAACAATGATCGGGTCGGATTGGGTATCACTGAAACTTGACCCGGCTACCCAACTTGAGTTGTTGACACCTCTAGCGATGATGATAAAAGATGACTCAACTTAAAGCCCCATGAAATTTATTGGTCCAATTGTTACTTCCTTAGCGTGATAGGAAAATGTAGCCGATCCATGTATCCATATGGTAATGATGTTGAAATATTAAATCAAGTTTTCACCTAACAATAATCGAGAGTAACCTTGTAAGATCTTTCATTGTATCAAATAAGAGATTCTGAATTTACATCATTCACAATTAAATTAGACAAAACCTAATTGAGAAGGGAAGTGTTGTAATATTTAAAAGGGTCTTGTTAATGAGTGTTCTTGGGCCACCTGTTAAACATACTATTGGTTAGCAAGTATTTCATTTAGAAAAAATTCATTGTGTATACCACTAGGGCAATTAATATATTGACAAATGCAATAACTTTTATTTGATCGCTCAACAAGTCCTCGGGAGGCACTTTCTATAAAAAAGTGCCTACTGAAGTAGGAAACTATATAATTATTGAATGGCTAAGACTTTTAGAATATTTGTCAATAGTTCCACAAAATCTCATGCAATCTATCTCTCTATCAACATATATCTATTTTTAAGCAAAGTTAAAGCAACTTTCAACTTTAGACTTTTGAAATCCCATATAACAACCTTTATTGAGCAGAAGACTCGATCGTAATTTTATAAACGCCCGACGATGACCCCATATTTCTCTTTTGCAATAAGAATTTAAATTAATTTCATCTTCATTATGCAATAACAACCTCAACTCTTCTTAACATAATCAAATCGTATTTTTACTTTCTCCATTAATTTTTTTCCTCTTCTAACATCATTCGCATAGTATTTGCCCTTTTCTTTGATCTACACTTTTATATGGAATAAAGAGGATTTGCTTTTTGAAGAGATCAGTCATTTTTCTCCTTTTCTTTTTACTCTGAATGAGGACGACTTTTAATACGCAATCGATCGAAAAATCGACGACTGTATGTTCAAACAAGAAAGAGAAATTTGGGAATCCCGACGTATTCAAAACTCGTCAATCAGATGAATAATTAATCAACAGTCATAGGTTAGGCAACTAGGATAAAGAAGTAATACTATACAGAAGTATAAAATTTAAAAAAACCAACTTTTTGCAGCTTCGTTTGGTGGACCGACGACTTTGAAAGTATGAATTACCTCTATTCATGTCTCTTCTTAATGATTGTAGTCAATACATTGCAGTCAATACACGATCCTTCCTGATTTGAATGGTCTCTATCGGAGTGTTTTGTGGGTACGCATGGAGAGGTATTGGTCTATGATGGACTTGACTACAAGTTGACCCTAAGTTTCTGTTGACCACCTTGAGCCTAAGTTGGTCTCTGCTTGCAGTCTCCAAACTTGACTTGGAATTGCCATTGAGAGATATTTATTTTTTCAGTAGAAAGCAACATAATCTTTCCATACACCCTCTGTGTGTGTGAACGGAATATTAATGCTGTTTTGTTTGAAAGCTTAGTAAAAGACCGGGAAAATTACTAATTGAAGTGTAGTAGAGATGGAATTGAGAAAGAACCATCAACTTATAACCACAACGGAACCGGATTTCGTAAACAATGGGGACAATTAGCTCAACTGCAGAAAGATCTAGGTGGGATTAAAGAAATGAAAAGTGAACGTGTGCAATGCAATAGTTGCCAATCAACATGAAGAATTAGAGTTCAAAAAAAAAAAAAAACATGAGGAATCTATTGGCCTCTCTCCATTCTATTGAACAGAGGCATCCAACTATGCCACGCCAGTTTCGAATTCGATATTAAGTTAAAAATAAGCAAGCCTCAGAGTTGACGCATTTGGTTAGAATATCAGGATATTTTTTTTTAGCTCAGCAACTTGAAGTCGACCATTCAAATCTCACCAAATGTGTGCGAACTGCTTTGGATTAGGGTTACCTGCACGGGTCAAAGGTATAAACTGACCTGATTAATGGAACTTGCAGAATGTTTTATGGAACTTTAGATAGTATAAATATGCATGGATCACGCATTTCAATCTATGAAAGGAAAATTGACCTAATTTATCCCTTTAAAATCATGAAAGAATTTGGGGATGACGCAACAAAAGGATAAATCGATTCAATCAACTAGGATAGACCTAATCCTTTTAAAGAAAAGAGACCTAATTTGTATGCGCATCTACAGCACCATTCCTTCAATTACTATCCTTATTCCTTTTCATCAGTATCCCACTCAGTCTTTTGAGCATCTTTATGTCTGCTAGATGTTGGATCCAAATTGCCTTTTATCTTCACCTACTTTATTTGGTATAAGATGACATTCTTAAGATGCCAGAACATAATCTCCAATGTTGTTAGGGCAGCTAAATTTGGAGGAGTATATTGGATACCCTTTTCTTTGGTTTTCGCTAATTGAAGATGGAACATGATTTTTTTTCTTTTTGGATGAAGGGATATGCATATTAGCAAGATGAGATATTCAACTGAGCGAAGGCAAAAAAAAAAAAAAACAAAGGAACTTTTATTCTCTTCGTCTTTTTAGATAATCATAAGCACAAAGACTCAACTACTTAAAAACGACTAAAACATCTTGCAAGTTTCATGAACAAATAAAGAATTTGGACTTCTGCAATTTAGTGGGGAAATTACCAAAAAAGTCCTAAACCTATTGAAATTGTGTCAATTCAGTCTTAAACATTCTTTTTTGTGTCAATTGAGTCCTAAACCTTTTGCATTTGTATCAATTCAGTTCCATTTAATCAATTTTGGCTAGCCAGGTCTGACGTGGCATAACCGATGCTGACGTGAACAATTTCTCATAATATTTAAATTATTTTTTTTTTTTTTTTTTTTTTTTTTCCTTCCTTCTTTCTTTGGCCATTGCCAAACCAAGGCAACTTGATTTGGCTACTAGCTAGAGGCAAGGACCTCACCGGCCCCTGGCGAGGCAAGCCTCACTATCACTAGGCGAGGTCGAGCTCACCTGCCAGATTAGACGAGGGCAAGCCTTGTCGACTTGCCCAACCACTGGCGAGGCTTGCCCTCACCGGATCTGGTGATCTCTCCTAGCCACTAGCGAGGCAAGCCCTCGCTAGATTCGGCGAGGGCAAGCCTAGCCAGGGGCAAGAGAGGTCGACCTTTGCGACCCTCGCCTCTAGTCGATCGCCTCAGTCTGGCGACCGGCCGAGGAAGAAAGAAGGAAAAAAAAAAAATATTTAAAAATTAGAAAAAATATAAAAAATTAAAATTTTTTACGTTAGCGTCGGCTGGACGGCTAACCAAAATTGGCCGAATGGACTGAATCGGCACAAATGGAAAAGATTTATGACTTAATTGGCCCAAATAAAAAAGATTTATAACTGAATTTGTATAATTGCAATATGTTTATGATTTTTTTGGTAATTTTCCCTTGTTTGGTGGGATATTACCCAATGATCTCTAATTCCTAAATCAGAAATCCCTTTAACACCCTGATCTACTGTGTCACTCTTATAGGAGATATTGTCCATGAAGTAAACATCTAAATCTGCTCCTTTTAGTTGATACCTTGTACATCATTAAGTGAAATATACCATCACATGCATAATATTTTTACTTATCAAAGATTATTGTTCAGAATTTATCCTTGCAAAAAAAAAAAGAAGCCCGGTTTTATTTGTGAAAATATTGTCATTTTCAATTTCGAGTGAAAATAACAGGAGCGCTCCTTTTTTTCTTGAAAATGTTTTGGGTATATGAAAAGAAAAAATTTCACCTAA
Source organism: Syzygium grande (assembly GCA_024733475.1). NCBI lineage: Eukaryota > Viridiplantae > Streptophyta > Magnoliopsida > Myrtales > Myrtaceae > Syzygium > Syzygium grande. The sequence goes on along the minus strand of JAMXDD010000005.1, from coordinate 36,187,224 downwards.
AATAAAAATTAAGAAGTAGGTTTAGTCATGTCTCGAAGTTAAGAAACACCCTTTTTGTTTAATGTAAGGTTGTAATTCTCGTTGAAACTGTGACAAAAACCCTTTTCTATATGGCGAAAACCACAAAAAACCCCAACTATATCCATTGCGATAAATTTACCATAAATTCTTTTCTGTGACACCAAAAATCGTAAAAGTATACATGCGACACATTTACCTTCCGTCAAAATTATGTCAATAAGAACTGTTAAAAATTTGCCTACATGGATGCTAGAAAGCAAACAATATTGCCTACATGACTCAAGTGAAATAAAAAATCATTTAACGAAACCTTGATAAAAGGTAAATGTATCGCATAGGTACAAGTTTTGGGTTTTTTATATCACAATAAAAAGTTTAGAGTAAATGAGTTATAGTTGATATAGTTTGGGATTTTTTATGTTAAAAAAAAGTTAAAGATAAACGTGTCCAGTGGGCATAGTTTTTGATTTTTTTGTGGGTTTTTCCTTCTTCTTGTTTTTTTTTTTGGCATCTTGTTGTTGAAAGTAAGAATACTCTTCTTTTTCAATTGGAAACATATTTCAGCACGTGACTCCAGTTTTCATTTTTTAATTAATCTTCCTGAAGCAAAGTGGGCCTTCAATCCAGCCCATGGGCGACATCCACAGCCCAAGATGAGCCTACTCATCAGTTCATCCTGGATATTGGGTGAAGCCCAAGATGAAGAACTAGCCTACAATCTCAAGCCACAAGCGTTGAACAAGGAGAATAAACCTTCAAAAAAATTGTAGTGTCATTTTCTTGTTTGCCATTTCATTGTCCATTAAATAGAGAAGCATTTTCACAAGGTACAGTAGATCATCAATCTTACCCTCCACTCTCAAGTCCAAGTTGATTAGTTTAAAGGAAATGTTGAGTCTCGTTTGAATTTTTGTACTAACAGTTTAGGAGATTATTGTATGAATATTGAGGTTTTGAACTCCATTGCGTTTCATACAAATGGTTTAGGTAATTTTCCGATGTAATTTTCGTAAAAATGTCGTGCTTTATCATAGTTCCTGAGACTACATGTGTCCTGTCATCTTAGAAGGTGCAATGCTAAGTGACAAGCTATACTATATGGCACCTTTAACATCTTAGGCCTTGTTTGGTTTGCTGCGAAGTTGGATCACTTAATGAATGAGATTCGAATTCCTGGACTTTTCATGTTTGGAAAGAAACCAAAATTTGGATTTGGTTACTCATGGAACAGTACAGCTTCGAAAATATGGAATTGGAGTACCTAACTACACATATTATTAGGGTTTCAAAAGAACCTAATACAAGGTCGACCTTTTATACGCATTACGCATCTCTCTCTCTCTCTCTCAAATTTGAGCCAATCGATGGAGCTGATTAGCCCCACCGCCACAGCCATGGAAGTTAACAGCCGTGCGTTACCATAGATCTAAGTTGTGCAAGGTGTGAGACATCCATCGAAGCGAAGTAATGGTCATGAGTCAGAACCTTCACTTTTAGAGAGAGAGAGAGAGAGAGAGAGAGAGAGAGAGAGAGAGAGAGAGAGAGAGAGGTGCCGGATTAGTCGAGTGTGAAGAGAAGGTTGGCATTTTGTTGGTAAATGGAGGCACGAGGACGAGAGCTCGTGGCGGCAACGGTTGGGCAGCCGGTGACGGTGACTGTGCTTAAGCTTTTCTTCCTTCGCACTTTCTTGAAATGATAATCTACTTATAAGTTCTTCTTCAGCGGAAGCAAAGGAGCTGGCTTTAGGGTTTTCTACCTTCCAAGTTTGAGTCATTCGCCGTAAGGATCAAGATCTTAAATTCTAAAAATGAAGTCACTTCGAATCTCAAATCACGTATGTTATGTCATATGGTGACTCTGATTGAAGATGCGTGGGGGTACGATTAAGTCTAGAAAAAGTTACTACCTCCCATAACATTCTTGCTATGCCACATCCTTTAATTAAGTCTTTATAAACGTATTCATCATATGATTTTCTAATCTTAGTATTCCTTAATACTGTATCAAAATGTTGCCATAAAACCATATCCTAGGTGAAGCTATTGACTAGACCTTATAGAAAAAGTGTCAAAAAAGTCATAAACTTCTTGCATTGGTGCTAATTTAGTTCTAAACCTTTTTCGGTGTCAATTCAGTCATATATCTTTTGTATTGGTGTTAATTCAGTCCTAAACTTTTTGTCTTTATGCCAATTCAGTCCTTTTGATCAATTTTGATCTAATTTTGCTAACGTGGATGCTGACTGGCCATCGGCACTAACGTGGATAACTTTTAATAATATTTTAATTTTTTTGAATTTTAATTAATTAATTAATTAATTATTCTTTTTCAGCCAACCACCGCAGCAAAGGAGGTTGGCAAAGCTTTCGGGTTTTCACCGGAGGTCGTGGTCGTCTTCCAAGTTTGAGTCTATTCGCCAAGAGGCTAGCAAGGTTGACCTCACTGGCAACCGTATGGAGGAAGGAGGAAGGGGAGGGAAAAAAATAAAAGAAAATAAAAATTCAAAAAATTGTCGCGAAACTCCCGAGTTCTTTGGACAACATGTAAAGAGCGGGGGCTCTCAAATCACGTCTAGGTTCGGGTTTAACTCGGGCTCTCCCAGGCCCATACCATATCACGACTTAGGGTTTAAGTTTTTATTGAAGATTTACATGTAGGGGCCACTAATCGATTTGGGGTAGGTCGATTAAAACCCAAATAGGGTGAGTCACCCTATTCCTCCCATTAACATTCTTGCCATGCCATAACAATCCTTTAATTTTAAGTCATTTTTTTTTTGAAAACATTCATCGTATTCATTGATTTTAGGACCTTTCTCCTAACATGTTGATCAGCGATTAATCAAAAGCGATTAGCGTCAAAGAACACAACAAGTCATGCAGTCTAAGGTTCTAACCTTAACTAAGTCGAGATGACATTCGAAACTCAACGGGTTCATGCAATTGTATTAAAAACATGCATATTAACCCTACAATGGTAAAACATGCAACATACTACCATGCGATTTTAGACTTGTTTAATTTAAATCAAACAATAACATGCATAATTATAAAGGATTAGAATACCCGGATTCATGAAAAAAAAAAAAAATTTCGGGAAAAAAAATCGAGATAAAAAAAAAGAAAAAAAAAAATTTTTTTATAATTTTTTATTTTTTTTTAAAAAAAACCGAAATAAGAAATTAAAAAGGAAATATATTTTTAAAGAAATTTTTAATTTCTTTTTTTAATTAATTAATTATTTTAAAAATTAAAAAGAAAAAAAAGAAAAAGGAAAATAAAAACCCTTTTAAAAAAATTTTTTTGAATTTTTTGAATTTTTTTTGAATTTTAAAAAAAAAAAAAAATAAAATAAAAAAAATAAAATAAAATAAAATAAAATAAAAAAAAAATAAATTTGGGTCGGTTGGTCAACAACCGTTCAGTCCTAATCCGGGCGGTTGTATTGGTCCGAATTCCATTCATCCTTTTTGCCATCAATTTTGATCAATTTTGATCTAATTTTTCTTGCGTGGATGCCGACCGCCATCGGCACTAACGTGATAACTTTTAATAATATTTTAATTTTTTTGAATTTTAATTAATTAATTAATTAATTATTCTTTTTTTTTCCTCCCCTGCCTCCTCGTCCCTCCAACCAGTCACCAGACCAGTGACCGACTAGAGACCAGAGGTTGGCAAAGCTCGCCATCGCCGGATGGCCACGAGGGCGGCCTCGCCCTGGCGGGCGAGGCTCAAGCCCTCACTGGAGGTCGTGAGGTCGAAGGCCTCTAGTAAGGATTCCCTCGAGCCTCGCTGCTGGGAAGAAGGAAGAAGGAGAGGGTGAGGTCGGGCCCGGCCTCGACGCTAGAGAAAGGAGGGGCGAAATGGGCCACCAACGCAGAGGAAAAGAAAGAAAAGGAGAGAAGAGAGGAGGAGGGAGGCTCGCTCAAGAAAAAAAGGAAAAATAAAAAATTTTTTCTTTTTTATTAAATTATTATTATTATTATTAAATTAATTATAATTATTTTTATTTATTTTATATTATTATTTTCTTGGAATTTTTTTTTCAAAATTTTACAAAACTCTAATAGGCCTTATTATGCGAAATGTGCTTAATTTCTACATGCAATGCATTTAAATAGAAATATTTTTTTTTTGTATTAGGAACTAAAAAATTAATTCCTAAATTTTGTGCATTTAATTTTGGGCAAATTAAAAATAGGTGTCAACAAAAATATTAAAATATTAGTAAAAATTATCTATGTCGTCGATGACCGGCTACCGGCCGGCGTCCACGTCAACAAAATCCGCCAAAATTAGCCAAAAGGACTGAATTGGTACAAAGACAAAAGGTTTTGAATCGGTATCAATGCAAACAATTTGTGATTGAATTAGCACAAAAAAAAAGTTTAGGACTAAATTAGCACAAATACAAAAGGTTTCGGACTGAATTGGCACAAAAAAAGATTTAGGATTAAATTGGCATTAATGCCAAAGATTTAAGATTTTTTTGACACTTTTCTCCTTACATCTGGGAATGTGTAGTGCGAATCCTGAGAATCACGAGATGAATACAACGATGCATGATGAAGACAAGTTCGGTTACGATGCATGCCCTGGAAGAAACTGTGTATGGTTCATGGAAATTTTAAATAAATTTGGCAACGTGCTGCGTAAACACCTGATGATGAATGAATGCATGCAGGTATGTCGAGGACACGGCATCGGACAGCAGCGATCGCATGGAAGAGAAGCTGGACGCGAGACATCTGATGAAGACGCCGCATTCCATCAGTGGCATCGACCGATGACTTTCCACGCACTTTCTGGTGAATTGGACAAACGATTTCCATCTGTTTCATGCTTCGGGATCAGCTGCGAAAGTCTGCTGATCGGCCACCTTGCATGTACATGCAGGCAAGTGCTGTGGCAAGACGACAAGGGTTTTGGGGCAATCATTTCGGTGGCAAGATTTGACTTGCTCGGCCACCCTCGACCCCACTTGATGTGTCGGCAACATACAAGATTTGAGATATTTATATGCTACAGCAATCCAAATGGTAATATTCCATCCAAATTTTGAAGAAATTTCATTGATCCGAGCATATTCTTGGCTATTATACTCGATGACGAGCATTCGATTCTAAATGGTAGCAACGAATACATCTGTTTGTGTTAACAAGAGTACATATCGCTGATAACGTAAACGTATTTTCTCCAGCGCAACATTGTTTACCAGTCTGTCCTTGGAACTTTACTCAATTAATGAAATTTCTGAAATATTACCCTCATCATGCGCCCTAATCATTTGTTAAAACTTTGGTCAACGGGTGCTATTAGATTTAACCAAAGTAATGAGTTGTCTACTTAGTAGTTAGCATATGGATGGCCGACATAGAACCCGAGGAACATGTGAAACGAGAGGTCATTTTCTCTGCTGCCGACACAATTCATTGGCCTCTTTACCACTCTCGCTCCCCTCCTCTCGTTGAAGCGAGAAAGGACAGATTAAAATTCTCTTGATTTGGCAGCGGGCTAGATCTAATTATTGCTGTATCTGTATTTGTACTTGTATTTGTATTTGAGTTCTCCCACATGCAGCACATGGCGTTGCTCGATGCCCTAGCATGGAAGATGCATTGAAGATGGTAAGGTTCGGATTAGAAAGATTTAGAAATATACAATCAAATTGTAATTGAGGGGTTGCACATGCCATTCAATGATACTGTTGACGCAATTAATTTCGAGTCCCCCATCCGAAAAATTAGATCTTGCTTGGTGCCTTTATTTGGTCTTCAAGTGATTTAGGATAGGAATCAAGTACAGCTATAAATAATAAACAAAGCATATGTTGTGTACCATTTATGAGACATTGTCAAAAAGTTATGATACAAGAACGCCAAATCATTCTTGTCATTAAAACGACGATCATGCTCATAGTAATTGTCTGATTTGACAATCACGAACTTTTCTACGGACCGTCAACAGGAGAAAGCGTTAAATGCAACATCGCATCATGTATTGAAGTAGTAATACTTTCCAATGATGCAATCAATTTGAAACCATTCTATTGACAAGTGTCGCAAAAAGCTCACTCATGATTCGAGCAAACACGGCAGGACTTGAGCCTCGACGCTTTCCTATATAATGTGAGATCACACAATACGATCAAATGGGGCGCGAGCACTTCTTTTTTATTATAATCTTCGAACACTTGTTGCCTACAAAAATTACATTAAAACACCCATATGCTTACAGAATAACCTTAATCATATCTTGCCCGTGATTGCCGTGGAAGCAGGGACAAAGCGAGGCTAATAATGATGAATCAACAGCAGTGACTCGCCAAACAAGAAGGACCTATCTTGAACTTTTCATGGCCTCGAGCAAATGAACTTTAAAGCGTACGATCACATGGTCGAAAGGGATAATGCGTCCAAGTGAAGCAGCTTCTACTAGCTTCCGATTTCTGCAGTCTCTTTCAGTTTTCAAAATCCACCTAATTTTGTGGTCTTTAATGAACAAAGATTAGCCCCGTTGCATCATTTGCTTGTGTCCCTTCTCCCTTTTCATGAAGGGCATGCGTGGCAGCCTTTTCCTCTTTCAATTTAGTCACCGCCAACTCAATTCATCGGTGGGATTGTACTTTTTATTTTGGTACATAGTTTGTATAGATACATTGTTTGTATTAACTCTGTCATGATTTGTGTGAATGTGTGTCTCTTGAAGGTTATGTTTCAAACTATAGTCAGTTCTCTAAAAAACAAAATACAAATGCTTACTCGACATGCATTCATAGGATAACCCACAAGAATTAGATTTTCCTAGCAGGTTGCATAGACATCGAGAGATTCTAACAAATACTGAAGTGTATTTGGGCGAATCGGAGTGTAATTGCGTGTGTTGTTCTGACTAGATCTATTAAATGAGTGGATTAAGTTGAAAATGGTCCGATCAATACCAACCAATTTAACCCATTCTGTCTAATTTCCTTATAATACAATTATAGCGATCCATACTCGACCTAACCCATATCCAACCCTATCCGTATATCTAAAAGACTTCAATATTAAATCCAATTTAGAAAAAGTTGTTTCTTATAATTGTTTTTAAAAATATATATATTGTTAAAACACCGTGGACAATTTTTATAATTTTAAAAAAAAATTATGATTTTTTTTATTTTTTATATTTTTTTCTTTCCAATCTAGGGTCGCAGTTCTATTAAAGCACATCAAATAATTATTGGAATTTATAAATTTGTCTTTCGACTAAAGATGACGAACACACTCGTTACTCGAACTATCTCTTGGAATATAGAAATCTCTCTCTCGTGAAAAAGCTTTGGCTTTACGGTGCTAAATTTTTACATTGAATAGGAACCGAGGCACAAAATATTCTGTGTCGACAAGTAAAATTAGATTTAAGGGATCAACTTTTCCTTCCTATAATTATTTGAGGTGCTCGATATATTCTAACATCGTCTATTTTTCGAGGTATTGTTCTCCACCCTACCCTGACCATAAGGAATTAAAGAGTTCTCATAATAAATGATGAATTTAAAAAAGAATGGAGTGTGAGGGTTTATTTTGGAAGGTCAATTCAAGAACGATTGAGGAAATAAAACGTGTATGTAAATTGCCCGAAATGCATAAATCATATTAAGTAATTAGGGTAAATTTCTATACCAAACTTTGGCAACTTTTTGTATTCTGACTGTAATCACTAAACACGCTAAAATTTTAACTTGTTGCAATCAATTCTGTAGTTTTTTTTTGTCGAAAATCAATTATGTAGTTTGACTAGGATCAAATCAATTTTTTCTAGAAGAGATAATAACACAAACAGTTCCTGAACTTTGACTTAATGTGTAATTTGATCCATGAACGTTTAATTTGTTATATGTAGTTCATGAACTTTAACCTAATGCTTAATGTGGTTCCTGAACTTTTAATTTATTTAACGTAATCCCTAGACTTTTGGTACACGTTCATTTTAGTCTATAAACTATATGAAAATGTTCAATGTAGCCTTCCATTAATTCAAGTTTGGGAAGTACATTGAATATTTTAATATAGTTCATAAACTAAATTGAATATATATAAAAAGTTTAAGGATCACATTGAACAAATTAAAGTTCAAGGATCACATTGAACATTATGCTAAAGTTAGAGACTATATTGAACAAATTAAAAGTTTAGGGATCAAATTGCATATTTAGTCAAAGTTCATGGACTGTTTATTTTATTTTCCCTTTTGAGAAATGCTAACATGAGGATCATGTAATAATGACTAAGCGTCCAGAAAATTTGGCTGCCTATTCGTCATGTCAGCAGTTCGCGGAAAAATTGACAGGATTCTAGTCAAAGTGCATTTGATTGTGTAAAAACTTCAAACTTTAGCAATATTAAGTGATTGAAATCATAATTTGTCGGCCAAATAGAATAACTCATAACACTTGAGAGCGACTACGATTGCAATTTAGCCAAAACAACTAGGAATCTAGGGGCAAAGTTAGCATTTTCACCATACCCACACTAATGAATTTCAAGAAATCCTTTTCCACAATCCAAATTGGTCGAAAAATCAGCTGGCAGCACAGACTTCCTACAATAAGCATTAAACATTAATGGCCAACTACAATACAGATGTCCCCAGGATTTCAGCGAAGTTCCCCTTGTGAGAAACCCTAGTAAATCATCCGACCTTACTTTAATCCTCCTGTCCCACCAGATCTGCTCTTCCTAATTTGCTTATCACTCTCCTCACAAACTATATAGTAACAAAATCAAATCCAAGATTACCATATTAACACTAATCCCTCTCCTCTCTGTCTCTCTCAAATCACTTGCCCAAAATTGCTCCCTAGGGACTGTACAATCGGACATACCCAACTCACTCACTAAGAGAGAGATGTGAAGGAAACAATGCCAATGCCGCAAGCTGCTATCTTTCAAAACCCGAGGTGGACTCAAAGCAAAAGACAAGCACAGCCAAGTTGAGACCAAAGGGGCAAAGCCACAAGTTTTCTCTCTCTCTCTCTCTCTCGGTAATATCTAAATCTTGCTTCTCCTACCATGCCAAAGCTCACTCCTCCACACCTCGCCGACTCTCCGCCCCTCCGCCTCCTCCTCCTCCTCCTATTCCACCTCCTCTACATAGCACCGACCACCAATGCCGCCGCTGCCGCGGAGATGGCCGCCCTTCGTCGGCGGTTCAAAGAAGCCCCCAAGTTCTACAACTCCCCCCGATTGCCCCTCCATCACTTCCCTCGACATCTGCTCTGCCGGCGCCGTCCACGTCGCCATGACCCTCGACGCTGCCTACCTCCGCGGCTCCATGGCCGCGATCCTCTCCTCCCTCCAGCACTCCTCATGCCCCGAGAACATCTGCTTCCACTTTGCTGTCGCTGCCTCGGTCGCCATGGCCGACCATGACCGTCTCCGCCGCACCGTCGCCGCGTCCTTCCCGTACCTCTGCTTCGGTGTCTACACCTTCGACGACATGGCCGTGGCCGGCCTAATCTCCACCTCCATCCGCTCCGCCCTCGACCGCCCACTCAACTACGCCCGCAACTACCTCGCGGACCTCCTCCCGCCGTGCGTGCGCAAGGTGGTCTACTTGGACTCCGACCTAGTCCTCGTCGATGACGTGGCGAAGCTCGCCGCCACCCCGCTCGATAGCGACACCGTCCTCGCTGCACCGGAATACTGCAACGCCAACTTCACCTCCTACTTCACGCCCACCTTCTGGGCAAACCCTAGCCTGTCCCTCGCGTTCGAAGGAAGGAGAGCCTGCTACTTCAATACCGGGGTCATGGTGATTGACCTAAAGAAATGGCGCGAAGGCGACTACACGACCAAGATTGTGGAGTGGATGGAGCTCCAGAAGAGGATGAGAATATACGAGCTGGGGTCGTTGCCGCCGTTCTTGCTCGTCTTTGCCGGTCGCATTGCGCCAGTCGATCACCGGTGGAACCAACATGGGCTCGGGGGTGACAACCTTCGAGGGCTGTGCCGGGACTTGCACCCAGGCCCGGTGAGCCTCCTCCATTGGAGCGGGAAGGGCAAGCCGTGGGTCCGCCTCGACGCGAGCCGGCCGTGCCCGTTGGACGCGCTGTGGGCTCCGTACGATCTGCTGGAGGCGCGGTTCGCGATCGAGTCTTAACAAAAAGAAGGAACGGTACGTAGAGAGGGAGTTCTCTTCTTTTCTTTATTCACTCCAATGGACGTAAAGTAATTTTCCTTCTAATCTCTCCTCTTCTTCGTACGAATCTTGATTCTTTTTCTCTTTTACTTTGGAGATTTTCCTCGTTTTGGCTCACAATTTCGAGAAGCGAAGATCTGAAAGAGCGAGGGAGATCTTTCGCTTCTCTTAATTTGATGAGGATGAGTTTGTATTGTACATCCTAAAACTTGATGATGACCAATACGACATGCGACATAGCAGTAGGTTAAAACTCATGTAGATCGTCAGTTCTTTTTGTTTTGATAGCTGCCCATGATCTCAATTCCATTAGGTGTGTATCAAGTGCCCGATCCGATATGATATTCCACATATAATACAAGCGCATCTGTCAAGAGATTTATTTCCTCCTTTGGCTATTCCATAAGTTGGTAACCCCGAAATCTTCCCACGTTCGAAGGGTTGGATTTGGATTCGTGCAAGACTTTACTTTATGTTGGTCAAACGCACTGCCGTTTCTAGAATCATAATTTGCCATGTTCGGCAACTTAGCTATCATCTTTACGGTGAGATCTCGCCGTAATTTATGGCTCCCTGTCGAACACGTGCGCAGGTCCGGATTTTCCTCAATTACGGCGAAAGATTTCCTCATATAGCATCAATTGCTTTTTTTGAAACAAAAGGTGTCCACACCAAATTTTTGTTGATTAATGTGCAATAAAAGTTAATTACATGTCGAGGTCATTGAGTATGCATCAAAACTTGGGCAACCATAATATCTAACAATGCTGAAAGCATTTTGGCTAAAAGTAGGGGCACTTGTTACACACAGTACAATAATATGACCGACAAGTTCCTTTCAAGATTCTTATTGGAAGGTTCATGATGTAAGCAAAATTACTTTTTCGCAGTTTCCATGGAGGGAAAACTTAGCCGCGCTTTGTCATGCCCTTGAAACTTGAAATGCTGAGCTCGGAAGAGAATTGCAAGAAGAAAAAGGATTGACTAGGTCAAAGTTATTGTAGTATATCATGGTACGTCTAGATCTTATTGATTTGTTAGACCAATTAGAAATCTTTTAGTCCCATTTTCAGGTAGCGAAACTTCAGGACGTTTCGTCCTGTCAAATTGGCAGTTAATACACATAAGTCAAGACGCACATTACCTACCTAATTAGCAACATTCACTGTCAACAATAAGTGTCTCGTTTAAGGATGTCGGGGCCACAAAGCAGATTTCGTTCTAGGGTGATTGATTCTCGGTTGATATTGTCTCGGCACGATTGACCAGTTTCCTCCGCTTAATTGACGGGATGTGACTTTAATGTGAAATTCTAAAAGAGCAAGAAAGAAAAAGCCAAAAAGGGAAAAAAAAAAAAGTGAAAGAAATGTAACCAAAGTCTCGATGGTCTTCATGCATCAAAAATTGGAAAATTAGAATGAAATGGTCCTCTTGTTGATTTCCTACGGTCAAGGAAAGCGGCATGGCGAGATTAAAGGCTCGACAATATGATTATGAGTTCAAAATAAAGTACTTATTCTACATTTGGTACCCTCTTGCCAAAGCATAAAGAAGAAAAGATTGTATATCGATTTACACGTGGATCAATCATGGGTTTTCACATATGGTTGACAACAATTCGCGAACATCGGCGAAATTATGGTAATGAAAACTAGATCTGTCAAACAAGTGGATCAGGTCGAAAATAATTTGACCCAAATAAACTCATTTAACCCGTTTTAATCTATTTTCATGTAATGCAAATCTAATGACCCATTTCCAACCCAACCCATACCCGATTTGACTCATATTGTTAAAACACTTCCATATATAACTCAATCTAGGAAAACTCATATTCAAACTGAGACGAAAGTGCGGAGTGAGTGAGTGCGAAATTGACTGAGGGCAAAAGAGATAAGTTGGGTTTAATAAATTGTAAACCCATTTATAGCTCATTTATGACCCATTTATAACCCATTTAACATCCATATTATATTTATACCCATTTATTGAATATAACTAACCTATTTATGACCCGTTTATTGATATATGGGTTAAAAAATGATTTATGACCCATTTTGACAGGCCTAATGAAAACCATTCTCCTTTTAAAGACCGTTGCAATACTTGTATAGTGTAAGAAAATAATGAATCTTTTGATGTTAGATTAACTTGATTCCCCAAATGAGTGTAGTATAGAGCCATTTATAGAAATTGCATACTTAATACACTCAACCACGGGAAAATTGTCCAAAAAGACTTAGACTTATTGCACTTTTACTAATTCAATTTGAAATATTTTAATTGCCCCAATTGAGTCCAAAATATTTTCACATTTTGCCAATTGAATCCATTCGACTGATTTTGTTCGGAAATTGCTGACATGGATGCCAACCTTCCTATGTAGTATGATCGGTGCTGAGGTGGATAATTTTTAATACTATTGAAATAATTTTGTCTCTTGTTTTCTTTTTGTTTCCTTCTTTACTTCTTTCATCTTTTCTTTTTTTTCTTTTTCCCTTTTCTCTTCTCTTCTTTTTTCTTTTTTTCCTCTGCTAGCCATCGATGAGGCCTGGCGATGGCCATTAGAGGGAAAAAAAAGAAAAAAAATGAAAGAAAAGAAGAGAAAAGGAAAAAAAAAAAGAAGAAGAAGTAAAGATTGAAAAGAGAAGAAAAGAAAAATATAAAAATAAAAATAAAAGTAGAAATAAACAATTCGAAAAAATTTATTAAAATATTATTAAAAATTGTCTGCGTCGGTGACTTTCGGCTAAAATTGGTAAGATAGACTCAATTAGAAAAGTGTGAAAAGATTTATGATTCAATTGGTACAATTAAAAGGTTTATGGACTAAATTAGCAAAGTTTAGGAATTTTTGAACAATTTTCCCTCTCAACCGCATACATACTAAGATAGCGAGGGTTGATCCAGGGTTGACGATATGATGATTTGTATCGAGCATATGGATCATAATTTCTTTTAATGAAAACGGGTCGCCCGTGTGTTAAGATGTATAAATTTGTAGTTAGTCATTTTCTTAGGGTGAAGTCGTCACTATGGGTAACAGTGCCATTTCTTGATACGACTTTCTATTTATCAAAAGATTGAGAATTGCAGTTGATTGGATTCTTTTCTTAGGTTTAATTCGTGGATCATCATCGTACCTTCTGACGGAAGTTGTCGGTTTTTCCTTTTTTCTCGTTGGATGCTGCCTTAAGCCGAGATTAGCTGGGTTGATTAGTGCCCATATTCACACCATAAGAGCATTTCTTTGCTTCCCAAGAACTGTCGGATCTGCCTCCATGTAGACGAAAAACCGAAAAGAACACTCAAACGACCATCATTAATAAGTCAAGTTTTTAACTTAATTAACACTAAATTATAAGCTCCTTTTCATACTGTATGTAATTAGGAATGCATCTCACCGGAAGATTATAGGAAAAATACCAAAAAAGTCATAATATCAATTCAGTAATAAATTTTTTAATTGGATTAATTTAGTCATAAACCTTTTCATATTTGTATCAATTCAATCCATCTGACCACAGACGAGGGGGACCCTCGCCAAGGCAAAGCCATCCCTCAACGGCCATGGCCGGTGACCAGTAAAAAGTAAAGGGAAAGAAAAAAAAAAAAAAAAGGAAAAGAACGAAAAAAATCAAAAAAATTATTAAAAATGATAAAAAAAAAAGTCCACGTCAGCACCAGTTGTGCCATATAAGACGGGAGTCCACGTCAGTAATTTTCAGCTTGAATTGATCGGATGGACTAAATTGTTACCAATGTGAAAATATTTAGAACTAAATTGATCTAATTGAAAGGTTTTAAATTGAATAAGTAGCAATGTAATAGGTTTATGGTTATCTTTTTTTATGCTTTTCTCGATTTTTCTCTTTTTCTTTTATCTTTCGGCGCATCAGGGTCACAGATCTGCAGGGATCTGAAGCTTCTAGCGCCTTGGAAATGATAATCAATCTCCGTTAAGTTAGAGCTCACGCATCAAAAGTCAATCTCGGCGAAATCGAAGGCTTTTAAAGGTTAAGTCAACCTCTCTCTCTCTCTCTCTCTAACTAATTACTGTCCGCAAGTTATCTCGTGCAGCTTCATGTCGTAGCTATATAGATGGCGGGTCAACCATGTTAGGAGCATTAGGTGTCCCTTTGGAGATATCATTAGGGTCGACTTATCAAGAAGATTTCACTAGCACCCCTAATCTTAGCAGTAACTCCGACGCGAATCAATAGCGATAGCCGACATGACTTATGTATATAATTAGTTTGCATACCCTTGCAATAAGATATAAAATCAATCATACCATTATCAATAAGTGCGTCGTACGATCAATTTTTCTAAAAAAAATTCGTTTCGAAATTTTTTGCGTATATTTCAAAACTAATATCCTCTATTGTAGCTAGAGAAAGCGCAAGCGTGTATCCAAATCCAAGAGTTAGATTAGGTTAATAATAATAAAAAACCTACAGGACTTTATGTACTTGCTTTCACGTTAAATCAAATGGTGCCCCGAAAATCAGTTGATAACTTATCACATGGTTTCTATACTTCTATTAATCAAGGTGATGTTACCACTGTCACTGCATTAAGGCCTCTTGGTATCCTCATATATGTCGACGTTCGAATGCTATTCCTACCACAAGCGTGGAAATGAGTCAAGCAATTTGTGAATAGCTCGGGCCCTACTAAATGATTGATTACTCGAGAACAACTCGCCTGATATCTAGCCGAGTCTGACTGTCTTATTAGCTTATTAAGTCAAGCTTGAGCTCACCATTTGCAGGTTGACATGCTCGCGTGCCTCATTGAGCTTCTATTATTTTTTCAAAAATGTATATTATTTGAGTCAAGGTCAAGTATCTTGATTTTCTATTTAATTCAATTTTGAGAAGAATTTTGAATATTGATTGAGCTTGAATCGAGTTTCGTGTATCGAGTATGTGAGTTGTGTCGAGCTTGACACACTACATAGGGTCAACTCGACTCGACTCAATTACACCCCTTCCTACCACCGTCTTTCTTCTACCTCTTCGTGAATCGTTGTCATCGCCTTTATCTCCTTCGTTCATGTCGGAAACCAGCGGATTTAGTCTCCTCCTTAGATCTCAACGCTGCCCAGTAAAAGCTTGAGCTAGACCATGCAAGAGAGAGAGAGAGAGAGAGAGAGAGAGAGAGAGAGAGAGAGAGAGAGAGAGAGAGAGAGAGAGAGAGAGAGAGAGAGAGAGAGAGAGAGAGAGAGAGAGAGAGAGAGAGAGAGAGAGAGAGAGAGAGAGTCGATTGTGGTGATGTCGGCAATGGTGATGGTTGCTCTGATGTTGATATAATATTTAAATACTAGACCACACATTCATTTAATAACTTCAGCTTTTAGAACATTTGACAGTAATCCCACAAAAGTTCCACATGGTATTAAAGCATCGTAACCATCACTATCTACAAAAACAGTGACATCGCCATCGATGGGGAGAGAGAGTGTCTATTTGTGTGTGTCTGTACAGAGAAGAGATAGGATAATGAGGGAGTTGGAGATGTGTGTGGGACTTTCTATCATGGGGAAATCAAAACGCATTATACATCTTCTGCTCATATTGTTGGAAATGTCCTCTTACATCCCGCGTGGACAGTAGTTTCGAACTTCCTCTTTATCAATTCATTCCAAGTCCAGTCTTGTTAAAGGCCTCCACCGATGGGCTTGCCAGGCTCTGTTAAACCAAAGCTTAACTAAGTCCAAATAGCGAAAGGACAGGACAAAAGATAGAAAAAGTAAAAATAGTTGATCCAAATTACAATAATTGTGATCCGTGTATTTCGAGTAAATTGATTCAATCTGTTCTATGAGATCACAAATCACCCTCAAAATAGATAAGAGGCAAATAGGTGATATGTAGATGATGGGGAAAATTATCCCAAAAGTTCTAAACCTATTGCACTATTGCCAATTTAGTCATAAACTTTTCAATTTTATCAATTAAGTCCTAAATTTTTTCATATATTGCCAATTGAGTCTATCTGACCAATTTTAGCTGAAAATTGCTGACGTGGATGCTTGTTGTCATATGTGGCATGGCATGTAAACAAATTTTAATAATATGTTTGTATTTTTTCGAATTTTAAGAAATTTTTTTTATTCTTTTCTTTTCTTTTCTTCCTTTTTTTTTCCAAACCCTAGCTGGCGAGGGCTAGCGACCCTTGCCTGGGCTGGGTGAGGGCCGATGCCCTTGCCTATTGGCTGGTGAGGGCCGCAACGCCCTCAACCAGGCCAGGAGGGCCGCAACGCCCTCAACCAAGCCAGGCGAGGATCGCTGGCTCTTGCCTATGGCCGACCAAGGTTTGGAAAAAAAGAGGGAGGAAAAGAAAGAAAATAAAATAAAAAATTAATATATTATTGAAAATTGTCACGTCAACATCAGCTGTACCATGTAGAATGGTTGTCATCTACATTAGCGATTTCCGGTCAAAATTGGCGAGAATGACTCAATTGGCAAAGCATGAAAACATTTAAGACTTAATTGGAAAAATTGAATGATAAAAAAAATTGTAAAATTAAAAGGCTTAGGATTGAATTGGCAAAAATACAATAAGTTTAGGTTCCGGTCCTCAAACCACCAAGAACATACTGCTAGGATTTCAGAACCAAGAATTGCACTCGTTCTATCCTAAATAGGCCTAGCACCAGGTCAACCGGGAGCACCGAGCCAACCGAGCCGGTTCTAGCCAATTATTGGGTTGAATTGGATTCAAAGCACACCCTTATAATCAAGAGAAAAGTTGATACATAGATTTATATCATCTCGGAACTAATAATTAGTAATATAAGTATTTAGTGAATATCTCCCACCTTGGAACTAGGAACTGCCCATTAGCTCCATAGACGCACCTGAGAACTAGATCATCGTTTCGTTTCGATTCCTAGGTGGGTCCATGGAACTGGCTTTTTTATGTGTGCACACTTGCAAGGTTTCTTTGTTCAGTATCAAATGGATACTACGATAGCTAACAACATATTTTCATTCTCCTACTCTTTACTTCTTCCAATTTTCCTTGAACATTTAAAGAACTAAAATGATAAATAGAGAAATCTCATAAAAGAAAAGTTCTAGCCTCTACAACCTTCTTCAAAGAGCCTTAAAAGAAGAACCCAGAGCGACCAAGACACTAGCCACGATCGCCACTAAATATGTTGGGGTCTTAGCCAATGATCTCCCTTCTCCTTCCATTTTAACACCAACCCACAAATCTCTCTTCCCTTTTCTTTAAACCTCAAACACAAATTTAAACCCATTGATACAAGAAAGAGACCCCAACTCTCTTTGACTCAGTCGGAATGAAGAAAGATCATAACATTTAAGATGTCACATTAATGGTGGGTCATTGGTGTAAGCAGAGAAGGGAGACCATACAGTGAAAAGAAAAACACATTCAAGATGAGGGTAGAGAGTTGAGAGGGCTAAGATAGAGAGTGTGGTTGAGAATGTGGAGGATAGGGGTGTGCAAAAGCTGTATGTATGCTGCATGACTAGGGTTTTTTCTCTATATATCTTTATCAATATATACAAATATGTGTATGTGTACTAGTCCGGTCTGGGTGGGTGGTTCACATCTGCAATCGAACCGGTACTCACAAGTTTCAATAAATTGGAACTGGGAACCGGACTAGTCTTCATAGGAATTGTCAGTTTTGGGTACGTTCGGTCCGATTCTGGGTGGTCAGGTGGTTCCTGGTTTTTTTAAATACCTTGAGGTAAATTGTGTTATTATTGTTGGTGATAGGGTTGAGTTCCACATGTTGCCATTTCTTCATTTGAGTACTTCTACCTTCTTCTAGGTTCATGGATGGAGAAGTAGTTCCATTAGAGCAATCAGTGGAAGCCTTTACGTTACCTTATAGGGGAAAGGAAAGAAAGAAAGAAAAGTCTGATGAAAAGAAAGTCTGATGAAAAGAGTTTCCACTAAAACAATGACCGATACCCATGGAATTGACAAACATAACGAGCGTAAGGAGTACGCAATTGCTTTGGCAGAAAGTAGTGGAAAAGCGACTCCGCGTTAGGCAAAAGGATTCACTCCCACTCGACAAGAATGCGTAACGAACCCTATCATGGAAGAAGCCTTTTCTGATCCATTTCTCAAAAGCTTCGATACTTTAATTCTGTGGTAGTCGGATCGACGAAGGTTTTTGCTGCGGTGTCATGGATCAGATCCTTCAACGATTTAATTGGAGGTCAACCCTTTTCGCTGCCATTCATGAATGGAGAAAGCTTTCTTTGTCGCCACATATGATTGTGTTGGAATAAATCCTCGTATTGTGAGGATATCAATTGGAAAAAAAGTTATTCGGGATGTTAAAGTGATAATATTAGTCGATCATCGACGACTTTGTTATGTATCGAAAGAGTACGGCTTGACATTAATCATCAATGGCTGTTTAGCGAAAAATTGTGACTTGCGAATCATCATCTTTTCACACGACGATCACGTTGATTACATCTGAACAAGTCATATATTGTAAGGACGCAAAACTTGACCGATAAGAATAATAGAATCCCTATCTTAGAATATGCATATTAGTTATCGAACTTTTCACACATTGTTCGCAAGAAACCTTAAGAAAAGTATCCATACACGCCTCATAGCCTATTTCCGTTTCCACTTGCACGCCATTTTCTCGAACAATTCGAAGGTATTATACTATGCAAGAGGATTGAAGATCGACTTTGGGAGATTTTCTACGTGCTTGACTCAAAATCGCCGCCGCCTCCAAGTTCAACACGGAAACAATTGTGAAATGGTGGAAGTAACGAGGAAGAAGCGCCAAGATGATGAAGTTGTGTGTCGTGGATTGTATCGACAAGGCTACATGTAATTTTGGAGCATACGAACTTTCATGGGTACCCCAATAAGAATGGTGTGAAGTACTGGCAAGCCATTGGGAGAGTTCTTGATTACTTGAAAGACTTTCCCCCGTGTCAGCAAAATAATAACCAGTGCTAGTGATGGTGAATCTGTAGCAAGTTGGGTTTTTTCGTTGTTGAAGAAGCGCAATAAGTTATCCTTCAAGAAACAAATTCGTAAGGTACTTTCGATATGCATTTACGGTGGCGATTGCCAAGAGCAAGGAAAAGAACGTTTTCAGAAAACTCCCTGTGATGTTTTGAGGATGAGAAAACATTTCAGCTGGACTAACATGTGCATCCGAGTGTGCGAATGAAATAATCTATCAAAAGCAGACGATGTTAACAACAGGACATCTGTGTCATCGAAGAACCTCTACGCTCTACAGAAGGAGAACAGCCTAATGGACGTGGAATCTGTTGATGTCCGGACAGACCTTGCAAATGATGAATGTCTGGAACGACCTGATGAAAAACAAACTAGAGGGGTCTGGCATGTTCCACATGGGGGACTTCACTGAAGATAGATTATTGAGCGGGCTTGGCCATACTAAGTCAGATTATCTGAAGGGGTGAACTCATCTTACATTATTTTTTTACAGAACCGAAAATATAGGAGTAAAGTAGGTAAAATCACCAAAGTACGAGAGGCTTGGACAATTATACAATAATTTAAGATTGAGACTGGAGTGTACGTGCAGTAATTTAAGACCCGTGGAGGATGGAAGTTTCCGGGAAGTTTCTCGCAAGGTCAACTTGATGGCTACTTGGGACAATATAATTCCAATCTACCACTCAACTACATTTTGAGGTTAAGAATATTCCGAGGAAGGGTTATGTCCGCTTTTGGGTTTTTTGTTTTATTTACTATGGATCGCCGTCGAGTCAATTAGAAAATTCGAATCGACCCAATCTTCACTATATTTTACAAAAAAAATCATGATAATTCAACAGCGACATGGAGGAATGACTATTTTTTTCCCCATTTTTGGTTTCCTCCAACTAGCCATCTATATGGTTGGTCAAACATAGCATCACGACATGCAAACTTAACTTAAAAAAATGTGAGTGATGTCTGTTTATAATCGACCGATCAAAATGCCGGTTGGAGAACTAAAGAAGGAGGAAAATGTGGCTCAAAAGAGTTGGAAAACACCATTAAGCGATGGGGATTATGAACCTCGTGTGACCTGTAAGATGAAGAGGAAAACGCCAATGGAATAGAAAGATGAAGTAAAATTGATAATGCACTTACACCGAAACCTTATATATAAAAATGAATATGAATAAATTGAACCTATCTCAAATACCATGATAAAGAAATGACAAAAAGAAAAAGTTAAACTAGCATTTATTTAAGGTGTTTGTCAGGTATATATATATAAAGCATTTGCAGTTTTTGAGATCCAGAACTTCATTATTAACTTGTCTTCAAGTTGTCATTTTTAAATTCAACCGGCACTCACATACCGAAGTACAATTAAGCTGGAATATGACAGTATTTTGTGGGCTTTAGGACAGCTAGCTTAAGTGAAGTTGACCCGTGAAACTGTTGAGACTATGCCTCAAGTTAGAGATCATGAGAAAACCCAATCCAAGTTGGTTTTTTATTTGGAGTTGAGTTTCAAGATCGAGTGGATTTTCTATTTTGGATTCAATTCTTGTTTATATATAAGAAATAGGTCTTCTCTGTGAATTGTATCCAAGAGGTAGGTTTTTCGTGAATTACACTCTAAAGCAATCAAAGAGGAGCTTTTGCCAGTGATAATCAATTGTGCCGCGTGTTCATGACTAACATCCGAATTTTGAAGCCAATCAATATTGTGCAAAGATTTTGTATAATTCCTTTGTGAAAATTAAAAAATGTTTCAGGAATAATTATGAGGGATAAATAATGTGTGAGTTGTTAGATGTAATTATGGACTGGGAAATGCTAAGAATGTTTCGGCAACTTGAGTGTGGTTGTAATCTCTATTATATCGTATAACTGATAGTAGAATCATATGATGCTCTCCTTGTAGAGTAGGTCCCATCAACTGAAGCACATAAATTTAGAGCTCGCATAATAATCATTATGTTTCTTTATTTTTATGTTTTTCTGTTTTGGGGAACATGTTTGGAACAAAAATCCCTTTAGTAATTCAATTTTATTTTTCAATTTTTGAAACAAATTTTGATTTCAAAAATAGGTTTGGAATAGAAATGAAAAGTAAAAATTTTTTACTTTTCTATTTCGAGACAGAAATGAGAAATAAAAACTCATTTTATCGCTTGCCCTCGCTACTAGCCGGTCGCTTACTTGCCACTTGTCGTTGCTGCCCACCGCTTGCCGTTGCTGCCCACTGCTCGTCGCCACCTCCTGCCTCCCACCGCCGACTACCTTCCACCACTATCCTCTGCCATAAGCTAGCTACCTCTTGTCGTCCGCCGCTGCCCGATGTTTGCCTCCCACCGCTGTCCTCTACCACCTGACGCCGACAGCCTGGGAGGGAGGACTTTTGTGTTATTATTAAACGCATATTTTTGCTCAAAAACTCGTTTAGGAAATAGAATTAGAAAAATCTATTTTTGGCCAAAAATTGATTTCTAGAACAGAATGCTTATCATCCATGCCTTAGTTTCCCATTTATTTCCTTATTTTGTTTATTTTATTACTCGATTACTTTTTTTTTGCAACAATTGGTATCAGAGCCATGCTTGGATGACTTGAAGCAAATCAATAATGATAGAAGAAGGAAAAGTGTAAATAGACATATATGATAAAATGGATTTTGTTTTTTGGAAGATGCATATTGAATATTATCATACTAGAGGATTTTGCACTTACCCCTATCTAGGAAGAAACCGGGAATCAGTGAACAATATTTATTGGGATTCGCTAGATAGACAGGCGTTGAGTGTTATTAGGTTGATGCTGGCTCATAACATCACGTTCAACGTCATAAAAGAGAAGACCACTGCTGGACTAATAAATGCCTTGCCAAATATGTACAAGAAGCCCTTTGGGATCAAGAGGGTCTACTTAATGCAATGCCTATTTTACTTAAAGATGGGTGAAGAAGCATATGTTGCTGATCATGTCACTAAATTCAATGTTGTTTTTAGTCAATTGAGTTTAGTTAAAATTGATTTGATGATGAGGTAAGTACTTTGATTATATTATCCTCATTCCCTAATGGTAGAAGTACTACTATTGCCGTTGTTAGTAATTCCTTTGGTCAACAAGCTTGACGTTTTGTGAGGTTGGCAATTTGATCTTGAGTAAAGACATTCGTAGGAAAGAATCTAATCAACCCATGCCTATTGGTTTAGTAGGTGAATGTAGATAAATAATTAGTACCCCCATTAGCAAAAGTAATGTGAACTTGAATAGACGTAGTTATTCTAAGATTTGTGGTGTTGTCTAGTTGGAGTTATGGCAAGGAGGGGCATTCAAAGGAATTGCCTTAAGCCAAAAAACAAAAAGAGTAAGGAAATTAGAGTTAAGTTTACTCATCATATTGCTTCAATTGTTGATCATTTGTCAGATGGTGATAATTATATATTGTCTGACACTAATGATTCGTCGCTTGACAAAAAGGTTATGCATTATGGTTGTTCATTTCACACTACACCAAAGAGGAACTGGTTTACTACTTATCAATGCGCAAATAATAGTAAAATACAATTGGGGAAAAATGCTAAGTGTAATGTTGTAAGTGTTGGCAATGTTAAAATCAAAATGCATGACGATATTGTGAGGACATTAACTATAGTAATACATGTTTTACAATTGAAGAAGAACTTGATTATCATGAGCACCTTGAATTCAGCCGGGTGTCAGTATATTTCAGAAGATGGATTTTTACAAGTTGTTCTAGGTGCCTTAGTGATAATGAGAAGAATCAAACACATGGCTTATATGAGCTTCAAAGGGAGACAGTGACAGATTTCACTACATAGATATTGGATGCTTCCTTTCAATAATCTGAATTGTACCATATGCATTTATAGTACTTGAGCTATAGAAATTTGAAGGTTTTGAGTTAAAGGAATTTGCTATGTGGTTACGTGATTGAAAAGTTGAATGTATGTACATGCTAGACTTTGGAAAATGACAAACAATGTAATTCCATATAATTATTAGAGAAACCGCAGAGATATCGAAATTAATTCACTTGGACATTAGTAAGCCTTATCAATAGATAAGTAAAATCTAGGTGAGATGGCTTTATAGGCATCTAGATTTGTGCTTCGTGGCGAGCCTCCGGGCCTTCAATTGCTGATGAGTTCACGGAAATCAAGACGACCATGGCCACAAGCTCAGACGCTGGTGTCGATCTTGTGGTCGATTGCGAAGCTTGATGCCTCATCGAGCTTCCCCCAAGCCATCTAGAGGACGACACCTCTAGATCTTCAGGCTTGACCTCCATATCCATTTTGGTGTTAGCCCTTTAGATTTGGAGGTAGCAGCTCCTCCATAACCTCGAGACTCGACGAGTTCGTGACGGCCATGGAGGAGCCGTTGAGAATGGCTGTCGAAGCAAGAGTAAAAAGAGATAAGATAAACAGATAAGACGTGGGGGATGTCGGGAAGAATATAGAGCAGAGACGACGATGGTTGGCAGGTTGGCTTGACAAGGGTGATGTCGGGCTCGAACGCTCCAGCAGCGAGTTCGTAGGTGGCAACATCGGCGATTGTTATTCATGGATTTAGCTAAACTATAGGCTTTGCAAGTTCAAAGGGCAACGATTGTATGTGATTCATGGATTTAAGTCTAGACAAGAATTTTTCTAAAAAATGAGACGACAAAAGGAGATAGATCCATGTTAAATATGTCTTGAATTTTATGTACTCGGTCCGGTCCATGATCCGACCCGACATATTTTTTGTGCGACCCGAAAAGTGGAAAGGAAATTGAGATTTTGTTCGCTTGCTGCGGGTTTGGCCCCCGAGAAAATTTTCGGAAGCCCTATTTTTGCACCGCGGCTAGGTTTTCTTATGGACACACAGAGAGTTTTGTTTTCAGAGAGTTTTGGTGAGCCGTGAGGTTTTGTCGTTGTTTTCGACTTCTGAAATTTTGTACTCTCTTTGATTATAGTGGAATTTTGTCGTGCCTCGCCCGTGGACGTAGATCACTTCGTGATCGAACCACGTAAATTTCCGGTGTTCTGTCTTTGCTTTTCCGCATCCGTTTCCAACAATTGGTATCAGAGCTGCGTTCGATTCTGCGGTTCTTGAAGATGGCATCTTTAAAGTTTCAGATCTCATCTTTTGACGGACAGAACAACTTCGGATTATGGAGAATTAAGATGAAGGCTTTACTGAGGCGAGAGGGTACGGTTAGGGCTCTGGACGGAAATTATCCAGAAGATATGACCTCGGCTGAAATTGAAGAGATGGAGGAGAAGGCGCATAGCGCGATCCAGTTGTCTCTAGATGACAAGGTCTTGCGAGAAGTCGCCGATGAAAAAACAGCGGCCGGTCTCTGGAAGAAACTGGAAAGTCTCTACATGAAGAAATCCCTAACGTCGAGACTTTATCTAAAGCAGCGTCTTTATACCCTAAAGATGCGCGAAGGTACGTCTGTTCAGGAACATCTGGATGAGTTTAATAAAATTGTTCTGGATATGAAAAATTTAGATATTAAACTCAAGATGAAGATCAAGCTTTGATCGTGTTATGTTCACTGCCTGCCTCATACCAAAATTTCGTGAACTCGATGCTGTATGGACGTGAATCCATAACTTTGGAGGATGTCAAAGTGTCTTTGAATTCTGCAGAACTGAGAACAAAGTTGAATGGGAATACCAAATAAAAATAAAGCAGATGGTTTGTTTGTGAGAGGCAGGAGCAAGAGCGGGGATAAAGCTTATTGAGGGAAATCTGTTGGTCGCTCAAAATCTAAGCCACCGGAGATAAGACGAACGTTGAGTGCTACTATTGCCATAAAAAGGGACATTACAAATCAGATTGTCCTTCGCTCAAGAAAAGGATAAGCAACATATTCGTAAACAAGATTCGCTAATGTTGCAAACGACAATGAGGCTAATGCGCCGATACAAAAGTCTTCTTACGGCATGTTCTCTGTTAATTTGTCCAATGATGTTTGGATTATGGATTCTGAGCATCATACCACATGTGCCCAAATAGGGAATGGTTCACCACATACGAACCATTGAATGGTGGATCAGTCTTGATGGGGAATGATGCTGTATGTAAAGTCGTGGGTATTGGTACTGTTCGGATTAAGTGCCACGACAAAGCAGTAAGAACTTTGACCGAAGTAAGACATATACCAGACTTGAAGAGAAACCTTATCTTGTTGAGCAGTTTGGATTCCATTGGGTGTGTGTACTTAGGTGGAGGTGGAGTTCTCAAAGTTACAAAAGGCAATCTAGTTGTGATGAAAGGAAGCAAGGTGAATCACTTGTATCACTTGCAGGGTAGCACAGTTATGGGTCCTTCAATTGGCACAAGCAATTCCGTTTCTGACAATGATAGAGCCAAATTGTGGCACATGCGTTTGGGCCACATGAGTGAGCGTGGCATGTCAGTTTTGAGTAAACGTGGTTTACTTTGTGGGGAGTAGATTTACTTCGCTAGATTTCGTGAGCACTGTTCTTGGCAAGCAATGCGGGGTCAAATTCAGCACAGGGACTCATTCGACAAAGAGCACACTTGACTATATCCATTCCGATTTATGGGGACCAAAGACAGTTTCCATCTAAGGGTGGCGCTCTTTATTTTGTGACGTTTATTGACGATTATTCCAGGAAGGTTTGGGTTTATTTTCTGAAAAAAAAAGTGATGTGTTTGAAACCTTCAAGAAGTGGAAAGCTCTTGTTGAGAATCGACAGGGAAGAAGATCAAGCATCTTAGGACCGATAATGGTCTTGAGTTCTGTGGTGGCGATTTTAATGAATTCGCAAGCAGATGCAGTGTATTGTTCGACACCGTGATAGCTTAGGCACACTCCACAAAGAGAATGGAGTGGCGTAACGCATGAACAGAACTCTATTGAGAGAGCAAGATGCATGCTCTCTAATGCTGGCATGGAAAAGGATTTTGGGGGCAAGTCAAGTCAAACACGGCTTTGTTATCCGTTAATCGCTCTCCTTCAACAGAATAGAATGCAAGACTCCTTTTGAGATGTGGTCAGGTAAGCCTTGTGATTACTCTAATCTAAAGATTTTTGGATGTCCTGCTTATTATCATGTTAAGGATGGTAAGCTAGAACCTAGAGCAAAGAAATGCATTTTTGTTGGGTATGCTGATGGGGTGAAAGGTTATCGTTTATGGTGCCAGGAACCTAACTCACCTAAGTTCATTATTAGTAGGGATGTTACTTTTAATGAAATGCATATGCTTGATCAAAGGAAAGTTGCTGATGAGTCTGCAGGTAAACATAAGAGTGATATGAATGAGGTGGAGGTTCAGGTGGAGCTTCCAGAAAAGACCTCTCAGAATATTTTGAACGAGCAAAATGCTCCCCGTTGATTCAAGTTCGGATGAGGAAGTCAGAGATGAGGTGGAGCAGCCATACTCTATTGCTACTGGCAGAGAAAGGAGACAGACCCGACCTCCTCAGAAATATGGGTTCTCTGATCTGGTGGCTTATGCTCTCACGACAGCAGAAGATATGGGTATTCAGGAACCTTCTACCTATACAGAAGCTATTACTTGCACAGAATCAGAAAAATGGGTTGTTGCTATGGTTGAGGAACTTGAATCACTTCACAAGAACCAGACTTGGGACTTGGTGCAGCTGCCTAAGGGAAAGAGAGCCATCGGGTGTAAATGGGTCTTCAAGAAAAAGGAAGGAATTCCAGGTGTTGAAAATGCTAGATTCAAGGCTCGGCTCGTAGCTAAAGGCTACAACCAGAAGGAGGGAATTGATTATGCTGAAGTTTTCTCTCCTGTGGTAAAACACACTTCCATTCGTGTGTTGCTAGCTATAGTTGCTCAATTTGACTTAGAGCTTGAGCAACTTGACGTGAAGACTGCTTTTCTGCATGGCGAGCTTGAGGAAACTATTTATATGGCCCAGCCTGAAGGCTATTATGTAGAAGGCAAGGAAGATCATGTTTGTAAATTGAAGAAATCCTTGTATGGTCTGAAACAGTCACCAAGACAGTGGTATAAGAGATTCGACAGCTTCATGATAGGGAGCGGTTATCAGAGGAGCAACTATGATAGTTGTGTCTACTTCAAGAAGAGTTCAGATGGATCCTTTGTCTATCTTCTCTTATCGTGGATGACATGCTCATTGCTGCAAAGAACATGTCGATATGTTGATCTTGAAGAAACGGCTTAATGAGGAGTTCGAGATGAAAGATCCGGGTCCCCGCCAAGAAGATCTTAGGAATGGAGATTCGTAGGGACAGAAAGGTGGAAGTTATATCTCTCGCAGAGGAGTTATATTGAGAAGGTACTTGAGAGGTTTGGCATGCAAAACGTTAAGCCCGTGAGTACACCGCTGGCATCGCATTTTAGACTTTCAGCTCAACATTCACCTCAATCGAAGTCGAGGAGGCTCGATGTCTCGTGTCCCATACTCCAAAGGCAGCCGGTAGCATTATGTATGCTATGGTATGCACTCGCCCGCACATTGCACAGTGCGCTTAGTGTGGTCGTAGATATATGGTGCATCCCGGAAAGGTTCATTGGCAAAAAATGGATACTTAGGTATCTTAGAGGCTCCGCAGAGTTGGGTCTAGTGTTTGAAAGAAATAGTTCTAACGGTACCTCGCTTGTGGGATTTGTGGATTCCGATTTTGCGGTGATCTTGATAAGAGGAGATCATTGACCGGCTATCTTTTCACATTATCTAGTTCGGGTTATTAGCTGGAGGTCAACCTTACAATCGACAATTGCTTTATCTACTACTGAGGGCAGAGTATATGGCAACAGCAAGAGCAAAGAAAGAAGGTATTTGGTTGAGGAATCTTGTTCAGAACTTGGGCTACAAAGCGGGAAGACAATTCGTTGTCTTTTGTGACAATCAGAGTGCTATATACTTGATTAGAAACCAAGCATATCATGAGAGGACTAAGCACATCGATGTCGTATCACTTTATTCGCGAGGCAATTGCGTAAAGAAACATAACGGTAAAGAAAATTGGTACATACGGACAATCCTGCTGATATGTTGACCAAGCGAGTTCCGCCAACAAGTTTAAGCATTGCTTGAACTTGATTGGCATGCTTGGTTGAGTTTGCCCCTTTTGGGGCTTTGGTGGAAAGGTAATGGCAATTCTACATTTGCATCTTTATACCCTAAAGATGCATGAAGGTACCTCTGTTTAGGAATACTTAGATGAGTTTAATAAAATTGTTCTGAATATGAAAAATCTAGATATTAAACTCGAGGATGAAGATCAAGCTTTAATCGTATTATGTTCACTGCCTGCCTCATATGAGAATTTTATGAACTCGATGCTTTATGGACGTGAATCCATAACTTTAGAGGATGTTAAAGCATCTTTGAATTCTACAGAATTGAGAACAAAATTGAATGGGAATACCAGTGAAAATAAAGCAGAAGGTTTATTTGTGAGAGGCAGGACCAAGAGCAAGGATAAAGCCTTCCGAGGGAAATCTGTTGGTCGTTCAAAATCTAGGCCACCTGGAGATAAGATGAACGTTGAGTGCTACCATTGTTACAAAAAAGGACATTATAAGTCAGATTGTCCTTCGCTTAAGAAAAAGGATAAGCAGCATGGTCAAAGATAAGATTCGGTGAATGTTGCAAATGAAAATGAGTCTAATGCGTCAGACAATGTTCTTACGGCATGCTCTGCTGTTAATTTGTCCAATGATGTTTGGATAATGGATTCGGAAGCATCATATCACATATGCCCAAATAGGAAATGATTCACCACATACGAGCCATTGAATGGTGGATCAGTCTTGATGGGAAATGATGTTGTATGCAAAGTCGTGGGTATTGATACTCTTCAGATTAAGTGCCACGACAAAGTAGTGAGAACCTTGACTGAAGTAAGACATATACCAGACTTAAAGAGAAGTCTTATCTTGTTGAGCAGTTTGGATTTCATTGGGTGTGTGTACTCAGGTGGAGGTGGAGTTCTCAAAGTTTCAAAAGGCAATCTGATTGTGATGAAAAGAAGCAAGGTGAATCACTTGTATCATTTGCAGTGTAGCACAATTATGGGTTCTTCAATTGGCACAAGCAATTCCGTTTCGATAATGATAGAACAAAATTGTGGCATATGCGTTTGGGCCACATGAGTGAGCGTGGCATGACAGTTTTGAGTAAACGTGGTTTACTTTGTGGGGAGCAGATGACCTCGCTAGATTTCTACGAGCATTGTGTTCTTGGCAAGCAATGCAGAGTCAAATTCAGTACGGGGACGCATTTTACAAAGAGCACACTTGACTATATCCATTCCGATTTATGGGGACCAGCACAGGTTCCATCTAAGGGTGGTGCTTTTTACTTTGTGACATTCATTGACGATTATTCCAGGAAGGTTTGGATTTACTTTCTAAAAAGAAAAAGTGATGTGTTTGAAACCTTCAAGAAGTAGAAAGCCCTTGTTGAGAATCAGATAGGGAAGAAGATCAAACGTCTTAGGATCAATAATGGTCTTGAGTTCTGTGGTGACGATTTTAATGAATTCTGTGCAGATGCAGGTATTGTTCAACACCGTATAATTAAGCACACTCCACAGCAAAATGGAGTGGCAGAACGTATGAACAGAACTCTATTGGAGAGAACAAGATGCATGCTCTCTAATTCTGGCATCGAAAATGATTTTTGGGATGAAGCTGTTAACACGGTTTGTTATCTAGTTAATCGCTCTCCTTCAACAGCAATGGAATGCAAGACTCCTTTTGAGATGTGGTTAGATAAGCCTTGTGATTATTCTAATTTAAAGGTTTTTGGATGTCTTGCTTATTATTATGTTAAGGATGGTAAGGTAGAACCTAGAGCAAAGAAATGTATTTTTGTTGGGTATGCTAATGGGGTGAAAAGTTATCGTTTATGGTGCCAGGAACCTAACTCACCTAAGTTCATTATTAGTAGGGATGTTACATTTAATGAAATGCATATGCTTGATCAAAGGAAAGTTGTTGATGAGTCTGCGGGAAAACACGAAAGTGATATGAATGAGGTGAAGGTTCAAGTGGAGCTTCCAAAAAAAGACCTCTCAGAATGATTTGAACGAGCAAATTGCTCCTGTTGATTCAAGTTCAGATGAGAAAGCTGTAAATGACGTGAAGCAGCCATACTCTATTGCTACTAGCAAAGAAAGGGGACAGACCCGGTCTCCTCGGAAATATGGGTTCCCTAATCTGGTGGCTTATGCTCTTACGACAGCAGAAGATATGGGTATTCAGGAACCTTCTGCCTATACAGAAGCTGTTACTTGCGCAGAATTAAAGAAATGGACCGTTGTTATGGTTGAGGAACTCGAATCACTTCACAAGAACCAGACTTGGGACTTGGTATAATTGCCTAAGGAAAAAAGAGCCATTGGGTGTAAATGGGTTTTCAAGAGAAAGGAAGAAATTCCAGGGTGTTGAAAACGCTAGATGGAAGGCTTGACTTGTAGCTAAAGGCTACAATCAGAAGGAGGAAATTGATTATGATGAAGTTTTCTCTCCTGTGGTAAAACACACTTTCATTCGTGTATTGCTGGCTATAGTTGCTCAATTTGACTTAGAGCTTGAGCGACTTGATGTGAAGACTGCTTTTTTGCATGGCGAGTTTAAGGAAACTATTTATATGGTCCAGCCTGAGGGCTATTATGTAGAAGGCAAGGAAGATCATGTTTGTAGATTGAAGAAATAATTATATGGTCTGAAACAGTCACCAAGACAGTGGTATAAGAGATTCGACAACTTTATGATAGGGAGCGGTTATCACAGGAGCAACTATGATAGTTGTGTTTACTTCAGAAAGGGTTTAGATGGATCCTTTGTCTATCTTCTCTTATACGTGGATGACATGCTCATTGCTGCAAAGAACATGTCAAATGTGTTGATCTTGAAGAAGCGGCTTAGTGAGGCGTTCAAGATGAAAGATCTAGGCCCTGCCAAGAAGATCTTAGGAATGGAGATTCAGAAGGACAGGAAAGGAGGAACGTTATATCTCTCGCAGAGGAGTTATATTGAGAAGGTACTTGAGAGGTTTGGTATGCAAAGCGCTAAGCCCGTCAGTACACCGTTGGCATCTCATTTTAGACTCTCAGCTCTATATTCACCTCAATCAGAGATCGAGGAGGCTGCGATGTCTCGTGTTCCATACTCTAGTGCAATCGGTAGCATTATGTATGCTATGGTATGAACTCGTCCCGACATTGCGCAGCAGTTAGTGTGGTTAGTAGATATATAGCGCATCTTGGAAAGGTCCATTGGCAGGTAGTGAAACGGATACTTAGGTATCTTAAAGGCTCCGCAGAGTTGGGCCTAGTGCTTGATAGAAACAATTCCAACGGTACCTCAGTTGTGGGATTTATGGACTCCGAATTTGTAGGTGATCTCGATAAGAGATCTTTGACTGGCTATCTTTTCACACTATCTTATTCGGCTATTAGTTGGAGGTCAACCTTACAGTCGACAATTGTTTTATCTACTACAGAGGCAGAGTATATGATAAGAGCGGAAGCAGTAAAAGAAGGTATTTAGTTAAGGAATCTTGTTTAGGAACTTGGGCTCCAGCAAGAAGACAATTCAGTTGTCTTTTGCGACGATCAAAGTGCTATATATTTGATTAGAAATCAAGCATATCATGAGAGGACTAAGCACATCGATGTCAGGTATCACTTTATTCGAAAGGCAATTGCTAAGAGAAATATAACGATAAAGAAAATTGGTACAGCTGACAATCCTGCTGATATGTTGACCAAGCCAGTCCCCGCCAACAAGTTTAAGCATTGCTTGAACTTGATTGGCATACTTGGTTGAGTTTGCCCCTTCTGGGGCTTTGGTGGCGAGGTAAATGCAAGTTCTACATTTATTTTTGAAGTGAATATATTCTTTTTTATTGCATCCCTTGTTTCCTACACCGAGTTAACTCACGTAGGCTTTGGGATGCCAAGAGAATGTGTTCGGCTTCTTAACTACTTTTTATTTTGGGAAATTCAAGCCAAGGTGGAGATTTGTTAAATATGTTTGGAAAGTGGATTTTTTTTGAAGGGGTTTTCTTATGGACACACAGAGAGTTTTGTTTTCAGAGAGTTTTGGTGAGCCGTGAGGTTTTGTCGTTGTTTTCGACTTCTGAAATTTTGTACTCTCTTTGATTATAGTGGAATTTTGTCGTGCCTCGCCCGTGGACGTAGATCACTTCGTGATCGAACCACGTAAATTTCCGGTGTTCTGTCTTTGCTTTTCCGCATCCGTTTCCAACAATCCATATCGTTCCCAAAAGAAAAATAGTGCATGAACAATCGGTTTAACAAAAATTTCACACAAATGATTTTATCCACTATTGATTTTGAGGGTCATAATTACCCACATTATTAAATCATGATGTATTCGGTGGCTTCTTGAAAACTTTATAATACCGAAGGTGTATGCTTTAGTATTTCCAACTTTTTGTATGATGTAATGCCCGGAGAATAATCAACCTCAAAATTAAAAAAAGAAGAATAGTGTACCAGCCTACCAGGTGACCTGCTTCTATTAAAGAATTTTGAGGACATTTTCCTTTTTGCACGGGACCCCCTTACGAAGTTGCCATGCAATTTCCTCGTCGACCAAAAATCAATTTTTTTGATGCGAAACCCACTCTTTATCTTCCCCTCTCTCTCTCTCTCTCTGTGCAACTTCACAGCAGCTCCATACCTTGCCTGCTTTGTGCCAAACCTTTTCCACAATCACCATCATCCCAAAGCAACCTCTCTCTCTCTCTCTCTCTCTCTCTCTCTCTCTCTCAACTGCACGACTCTTCTTTCTTCAAGGATAAAGAAAAGTCTCCCGGTGGCCCAGTTCGGTCATGGCTAACGACGGATCGGCACCGTCGCCAAAACCCTTCAAGTGGCTCAACAAGGGCCTCAGGCTAACCTTCCCACGACGGAGTTCTCACTCCAAGTCATCGTCCTCCAACTTGAGCACTCCTTCTTCTCCAACCTCCACTCTCCCCGCTCCAAACCTCAAACGTGCCACCTCCACCAACAGAGACCACGAGCTCCAAGAAGTCTTCCGCCGCTTCGACACCGACGGGGATGGCAAAATCTCCGCCCTCGAGCTCCGGGCATACTTTGCGTCCGTCGGCGAGTACATGTCCCACGAGGAGGCCCAGAGTGTCATCGGCGAACTCGACACCGACGGCGACTGCTTGATCGACTTCGGCGACTTCTTGAAGCTGATGAAGATGGACGGCGACGACGACCTGAGGCGGGCCTTCGAGATGTTCGAGGACGAGAAGGGGTCCGGGAGCATCACCCCCAAAGGGTTGCAGATGATGCTCCGTCGCTTAGGGGACGCGAAGTCGTACGAGGAGTGCGAGGACATGATAAGGGTTTACGACATTGATGGGAATGGAGTACTTGATTTTCAGGAGTTCCACCAGATGATGGCTTAATTAGCTTTGGAGGGAAGTAACATGATGAAGCGCGGTCTTGTCTTTGAAATGAAACAAAAGCAAAAATAAAAGGAAAGAGAGAGAAAAAGAGAGAGAAGGGAATGCGTGGAAAAAAGGGTTGGACAGATCCACGTCCAAGTAAGAGTACGAGGAGTCATATTTAGGTCGACTGCATTGCGCGAATCAGTCATGTGGGTGCTAATCTTTTAAATGGGGTCGTTTTAGTTCTTTCTACTAAAGTCTTTATATATTATATATGCTTGCAAGTACTATGTAGCACGGGAGTTTACAAGGTAATACCTCTACATCCATGTTTGTGTTTTTTTGCATTTGTCGCTTTCAAGAAGTTAATTTTTTGGTTGAACTATCTGTACTATGTGAGCTCAACCGCTCAACCAATATTCCCCCCTATAATCATTGGTTCCTACTTATGTTCGTTCTAATATTCGCCAATAAAACCAAAAGAAATATCAGCACCGAGAGTAAATAATGTATGTCGACGCTAGCTACACATACATACAACCTATATTTGTAACAAAAAGTCTATATAAATTATATACTACCGGTATCAACCTGAGTATGGAAGGAGCGGTATCAGCTTCACTGTTCCTAAACTTTCCAGAGTATGTTTGTAAAAAAGATTTATGATGTTAAAAAGTTTTGTTTATGCACGCCTATGATCTGCTAATTGAACCTACTATTTCATAGACTTTGATCCAACAACATTTTTCGAATAGCAAATCATGTATAATATATCTATAAAAGCTCAAGTTACAAAATGGAATAATTACATAAAGAGAAATATTTATGTAATTGTCCTTAATCCATTGTGAGATTAACGGTTTGTTGGACTTTAAAAATAAATAACAAATAATTAAAAATTATTGTGAGGTCCACTCTTTCAAGAATTTGTAACTCATAACATGTCATTATTCTTATAGTGGCCCAAAAACCATTATGCTAGCAAAGCTCTTACACAAATTTTCCCTAATGTGCAATGTTGTCCATAAACTTTTAATTTGTTCAATGTGGATTCCGAAAATTTTGATACATGTTCAACCTAGTCTTGGGACTATATGAAAATAATCAATGTTGAACTTGAATTAATAGAAGGATAATATCGAACATTTTCATGTAGTTCATAAACTAAATTGAATATGTATCAAAAGTTTATGAACCACACTGAATAAATTAAAAGTTTAGAGATTATATTGCACATTAGGCTAAAGTTTAGGGACCACATTGAACAAATTAAAGGTTCAGGTAAGACATTGCACATTGGGCCAAAGTTTAGGGATCATTTGTGTCATTTTCTCTAACAAAAGAGGTCCGCATTGCAACCAATTTAATAGTTTAGATGCTTAAATTGAAAAAAAAATGAATATTTAGGTTTTTAATCCACAGGCTCTCGTTTTTGTTTAATTATGCTCCCCAACTCATATCAGATTTGAATTTTGACCGGATCGTTTAAGTAATCTTAATATGGACAAATAGATCATACACCGCCAATGTAGATAAAATTTTACATAAATGGCCGGCCAATCTTGATTTAATGATTATAATTACCCACTCTGTCAAATCAATGGTGTATACAAGGCCGTTTGTATTAAAAGTTCTTTATTACATTGCCAGAGTATGCTAAAATTATTCTTTTAATCTTTCGATCATCTGTTTCTAGCTATTTCATTTGGGTCACGATTGTGGTGCATAACCCTAAATTTACAAAAAATTTCTGTGTCACCTTTGGAATGTTTTTATATGGATCGAGTTCCAATTGACCTCGGTCATGTGCAAGAATTATGACCCACGCTCGACCCAACCAAGAATCAAAGACCAAAATCAAGTACATGCAGAAGTTGTAGCCTAAGAACTCAATTTGAAGATCGGTTAGAAAGTTCAGTTTTCCTATTGACAAAAAAATCCTAACTCCACCTTTAATCGATCTAAGACCGTGTATTATGGTAAAAGAAGGGGAAACTAAATACCTCTCTTGCTGAACAAAGATATGCATCCAACAAGAGAGAAAGAAGGCAGAAATATAGAAACGGAGAAAGAAAAAAAAGATACAAAAAGAAAAAGAAAAAAAAAGAACGAGCGCAAAAAGATAAGACGAATATAAATCGGAGCCATCTAACAACATATGTGGCGAGTTGTCAACACTTAAGGTGGACAAATTTAAAATGTAAATTTACCTTTTAACTTTAGCGGATGCTAATCCGATAAACGATGGAGATCCTCTAAAGTTATAAACTACATTTATACCTTAAATTTATTTTCTTGAGAAATTAACACCTCGTCATAAAATGCCATCGGCCGGCTCCGGTCCGCCTCTCATTTTACTTCTTTTTCTTTCGCTTCTTCCCCGTTTCATTTTGGCCCTTCTCCTTTCTTTCTCTATTCTCTCCCTCGTCTCTCCTCTCACGAACAGCCCCCCGACGAATGTTTCTCCCCCCCCCTCTCTCTCTCTCTCTCCGCCATTCTGGCATTACCACGAAGCACCTCTTCCATCATCGTTTGGCACATGGCGAAACGGGATAAATCCCAAGATCTTCTTCTCTCTTGGCACACCAACTCTAGCGCTTCTTTAATAATGTCTACCATGAGGCAAAACATTTTCCAGGAACTTCTCGCCCGAGTAAGCAGGCACCAAAGTGTTCTCGAGTCACTCCATCCCCCAATCTGAAGGCAGGAGAGAGTCATTAGTCAGCCACATGTCAAGTCAAGGTCAAAGTCAATCTTGGAGCTGTTTTCTCTCCCGTGCCATCTTTATCCAAGGTCTTCTCTGGCAAAACCAGGACCTTGAGATCGTGATTTCACCCACAGATGATGGGATTTTCTCTTGTGAGCTCTTACTCGGAAGCTTCCCTCCCTCTCCTTGCCAAATAGATAAAGGAAAAAATCGGACACTCGGTCCTTTCATCAGAGAAAGTGAAGACATACCACCGGAGGTAACGAACGGATGGCAAGCGGTATGCTGAAAAGAAGCCGACCAAAATTGGCTGCCATTATCGGGGGGGCGGGGCGCTTTGAGGCCATGACCTAATCTTTGTGGATATTCTAGATGTCTCCCACTAAACTCTCTTCTTTGTATAGTTACTCGGTATGTGCGTATATCTATTAGCTTTTGTAAATGGATTACACTAACCAGCGTGCGAAGAGCTTTTGTGAAGCAACCAATTAAGAAAGGTTTATAAGCTTTCGATATTATGATTGTCCTTGTGTTTTGCACGATCAGCGCCCTTGAATAATTCCTAGTAAAGTATGCTTAACAAGTATCTCGGGGCACTCGTTAACATAACCATGTACTATTTATGTTATTAAAGTTTTGGTTAGACAAAAAAGGTGACTCTTTTGCGCACGTAAACAAGATGCACGCAGCAGCAAACATGCAATGCAGGAGATATAGTTCTTTACTAATACACGTCAATGGACAAAAGCGCATCTAATTCTCTCTCACGTGCACTCGAACATTTGCACACGTATTGTAAATTGTACTCCTCAATAAATAGGAAGTTTAGTGTGATGTACGAAATCTCGTTAATGTCGTGTATTTAATATGTCTACGTAAAGGGAAGGCGTTCTGGATGGACTCCATCGCGATCCAACAATGCAGCAGTCATTTGTTCGTGAAGCTTTACATTCGTATTAGGAGTGTGTCTTAATTCAGGATGCGCTACATGAGTTTCATTGGAATTGACCATGTCAGTACTATTTACCGTTATCATATAGTGATGATTTGCAATCGTTGATTGGTTGATGAATGCAAAAATAGAATAGTACACGCATAATTTCGGCCGGTCTGACATACGTCCATAGAGAGATCGGTGAAGTCCATTCGAATGTATGAAATTTTCCCAGCAACCACTCATACATAGTCCCTCGACTGCACCGCGTACGCTTAAAGTTTTTCATCAAGATCGTCATTTTTGTTCAAATGTCAATAGTCTGAATCTGACCACATAGCCTATCTACCTTAAATTTTGACAAGTCTTGATACCACAAGACAAATAAGCCCAGGTAAGAAGGGCTCGTAGCCGTAATTTGCCAAATAAGAGAATTGAATTCTGGGAGTAACATACAATCACACGGCAAAGACCAAAGACCGTAGAGAATTCTAAGAGGAGGACAATATTTTCCTCCGTACTTTATTGAAAAAATCATTTTCGAGCACGTCTCAGACTGGTGGGTTGCAGAGACTGGTGGGTCACAAGTTATGAACATCACCCGCACACCAATTTAACTTAAATTAATTTTGGTGATGACCGTATTTAAAATCAATCAATCATATGCATGATTGAAGGGAACTTTCTCCCACCTATAATTGAGGAAAACAGGACCCTTTACAAGAAAATGTGGTAGACCATGTAAAGAAAAAGGGGATGGCAATCCACTCGGGTTGGCGCAGCTGGCGAACGTGAATTTCAGCTCTATAACTCGGAAGTCGGGGGAAAAGTGCCAAAAAAGTCCTAAACCTTTTGCATTAGTGCCAATTTAGTCATAAACCTTTTTTTGGTGTCAATTAAATTCTAAACCTTTTGCATTGGTGCCAATTTAGTGCTAAACTTTTTTTTTGTGCCAATTAAGTCTTAAACCTTTTAAATCGATGCCAATTCAGTCCTAAACCTTTTGTTTTTGTGCCAATTTAGTCCTTCCGGTCAGTTTTGACCAAAATTTACCGATGTGGATGCTTGCCGACCAGCAACCAGTCACCGGCGCCAACGTGGCGCTGACGTTGACAACTTTAATAATATTTTTATATTTTTTGAATTTTTATTTTTTCCCTTTTTATTTTTATTTTTTTCCATTTTTTTTGCCCCCCCTCCTTCCTATCGGCGACCACCGGTCAGCAGGCGTTCATGTCGACAAATTCGATCAAAATTGATCAGAAAGACTAAATTGGCACAAAAACAAAAGGTTTAGAACTGAATTGGTACTAATTTAAAAATTTTAGGACTTAGTTGACACCAAACAAATATTTAGGACTAAATTGGCACCAATGCAAAAGGTTTAGGACTGAATTGGCACCAAAAAAAGGTTTATGACTAAATTGACAATAATGCAAAAGGTTTAGGACTTTTTTTGCACTTTTTCCCGGAAGTCGCCTACTGCATGCCAAAGTGCTCTAGGTTAGAACCAGCTACGCATGCTTGGACTCAATGGTTACGAGGCTCAGTGTGAACCGTAGCCTTGAGATGATCGGATCTCTACGCTCATGCCCTTGAATTATTAAGGAAGAAAAGTAGATGGAGATAGAATGTGAGGCGGTCAAGAGAGGAATACCAGAGCATGGAAAGATTCACTGCCTCTGGATTTACTTGGGCCTATGTTACTGTCCTTGAGCTTGTTTGAAGCTCAGAGCTCCATAAGGCCTAGCCCAAAAGCTTGCTTCAAAGAGTGTCTTGAAGATAGCTCGGCCATTTCATTTGGGCTTAGACCTTTGATCCCCAAGACGATCACTCGGTACTTTCACACATTTTTCAAGATTGGGTCACTCAACTTTACTTTCGATTTCTTTCCACCGGTTCTCTCCATCTGACATTGATCAAAGTTGATACAGAGTTTAAGTGGAAGTTGAAGCGAAGTTTCTCTTTGACCTTTAGTAAAAGGTCTGACATGACAGTTAAGGTGATCGTGAAGCAACTGTTTTGACAGAATTCGAGTGGGCCATTGATCGAAGTGACTTAAATGAAAGTGGAAGTGGAAGTGAAAGTGAAAGTGAGCGTTTCGACCGGAAAAGGTTTTGAGAATTCGGTGATGGAAAAGTTTATTGACCTCAAAAGTGGAGAGGATATGCATTGGCAAGAAAGATAGTTAAAGAGGGCTTTATAGTTTTTTACAGGATAATTTGATTCATTCGCTTATTGGTTCTTGATTTGTTTTGTATTAAAAGTTTGATTTCAAAGGAAAACAGGAGCAAGAAAGTTACTCAAAGGAGTTTGAGATCGAGAAGCATCTGTGCGGACTTGTCGATCGGCCTGGTCAATAATGATGTTTCTTCGTCACATAGCCACTTTTCCATAACATATCTATCTTTATGTTTTCTTTTTTTCTTCTCTTTTTTTTGGCGAGGCAGTTTAACATCGTTCACATACAACTTTAACTAATAACACACATAAAGAGAGTAGATTTAGATTGGGTTTCTTTTTTCTATATCACTGTTGTTAATTGACGTTACATATGTAAAAGATGTTAAAGTGACTCGCCCACCGAAAAAGAGACTAATCGAAAGGCAATCACCGCTAATAACTAAAAAAATGTAACAAAAAGAAAAGCAATGTTTGAAGCGGAGCAGTTAAAGCTGAAAAGAGGATTTCTCACTTTTTTTCTTTCATTCAAAACCGTTTTCACACGGCTCGTAACTAATAAAAGAAATAATAATTAAGGTTAATCGGTTCTCGATCTAATCCAATCCTCGAGAGCGGACCGGATCAAAAGGACCGGTTCCCAGTTTTTGGAATCGGGGATTGGCCCGGACCGGTCCGATCTGATTCTTGGACAGTCCAATTAAACCAGTGAATTCACAATAATTGACAGGGAGCATGCCAAAACAGGGTAAAAATAAAGAACAAAAGGAATGTGGGCAGATTTAGTCTCGTAACAAAGAAATCTAACTGACATCAAACTCGGCAATTAAAGGAATCTCTCTATCATACAACCCATATTTGTATATACTCATAATAGTGCAAAACCGGAGACACGTATGTATGAATTTGGTTCAGGACTTTTGTCGAACACATAGCGTGCAGTGGGTTGAGGAGAGAATGTTAACCAGAACTCACATCCGGACTCGAAAGAAATCATTAAGGAATGTTGGCAATCAACAACATCGGTTCATTTAAACTCAATATGCGCATGAAAGGTAGGTGAGTGGGTGAACCAGCAGTGTTCAATGGCTGATTCTGAAGATGACCCTGAGAATAAACTCCCGAGAAAATCGCTTATGAGTCTCCCCTCCTTTCCCTCTGTTGTCCCTCGCCAACAGAGAAAGAGGCGAACATTTGTGAAATTTACAAAATGTTAAATAAAAAATAAATAAAATGCAATCGGTCCGGTCTGGTTCCCCCTGGAACCGTAACTGGACCGACGCCTCAGGGAACCGCCCAAGACCGACTGGTCCGGTCCAATCCGATTCCTGATAAAATCGGTCCGTGTTGCTCACCTCTAATAATAATTGCGTACAACAATGTGTTGTACTACTTCAAAATGTCTATGCGTAAAATATCCAGCATCTATGTTCATACTCAATATCCACAACTTATTTTCGGGCTCCATAGGAAGAAAGGATATTCCATGAAAGACAATTTCCGTGGCATCAGTACTAAGTACACTATGGTTTGGGGCTTTAGCAGGTCTCTTGATAGAGATCAATTGTTTATTTTCGTATGCATTGACATGCCCCTTGTTTTTTTCCCTTCTAGTTATTGACACGTGAAAGGATGAAGAAGATAAGAGATAAAATCGGTTACACAATTAAGAGAAAATTAAGTAAGCATTTTGAAATAAAAACTATCTTCGTCAAACTCAGAGGAATCACTCAAGCTCGCCCGTCCCCTACGCAATAAACCGTGACAATATATTGGAGAGTGAGCACCGTATAATTTAGGATTTAGGATTCAGAAATTCGTATAGATATTGTCAAATAAGAGGGTACAAGCTAAATAGATAGCTCTAGAATGATTGATTGGGCAAACATTAATCTTTCCTAGTTACCTCCGAGGTCCAACCACATGCACAAGTCCATTCATCTAAGATGCATAAGCTGCACAAATGCATTCTTTCCGGCTGCCGATCCCATTGTTTGAGCATGCCATGCCACTCGAGTCAAGTCACATGGAAAAATATATGAGAA
Source organism: Syzygium grande (assembly GCA_024733475.1). Lineage (NCBI taxonomy): Eukaryota > Viridiplantae > Streptophyta > Magnoliopsida > Myrtales > Myrtaceae > Syzygium > Syzygium grande. Next base: position 36,145,751 of record JAMXDD010000005.1, on the reverse strand, counting down.
GTATAACGCAGAACAGAAGTTGCCATTGTTCTGTGCTTAAAGTCAATTTCAGGGTGCGCTAAGTGCAATCATTTTCTCCATTAAGTAGTCATGATTCGAGAGTGATTGACGGGTAATGGTGCTCGAGACGTGGAGTCAAAGTCAAGCAATGTACCTTGCAGGATAGCCACCAGGCAGTAGTGCTAGTAGACCCTGTCCCATCGGACGGAAATTTCTCGAACTTTTGACTGTTTGACCAGCGTTCCAAACCAATTTTCTGGTCCCTGAAATGGCTTGGATACATCGCATGTAACTTTTTCTTCGCTAGGAACTACAACAGGCAAGAACAAAAATCGAACATGAGAGCCCATCGGGTACGATTTCTAGTTCTCAGTCCATTTTCGGATTCTCTCTGTATGCGCTCGGGAGGCTTTATCGGATGCGGCGAGGGCACGGATGTGAATATGATCTCTGTCTCCATCTATAGATCATATTGATTTCATGTAGAAACGACTCAATTCACCCGTTTGACTATCGTCCTTTATCTCCTTCTTCCCACTCTCTAACGGACTCCATCTCTTCATCCTTAAGTTTAGACAATAAGAAGTGTCTCTCCTTCATCGATCTGATTCTTCCCTACCTTCGGCGTCGACTCAGTGGTCAAGGGCGCATGAAGGGAATGTGGACCTGACGAAGAGGACGAAGACGGTGATGGTGCTCACCCCGACATTATCGGTTGTATTTTGTCGCTACAGAGGGTAAGATTGGTGGAGGAAATGATGGTGTATTGGTTGGAAGAGGAAGAGTGGATGGAGAGTGTGCTTGGGGACTGAGTTTGTGTTGTTTTTGTTTGGATGACAAAATCAAACAGCAGGTGGATTGGGTCGAATTTAGGTTAGGTCGTAAATGAACTGACCCATATTGATCCATTAATCCGTTTTATGACACATCTTTTCATAATGCAAATTTAACGAACCATGCCTAAGTTAATCCATATTGCCAAAACATTTTTGTATTTAACAAATATAGGAAAACTTGTTTCTTCTACATTTTTAAAAAAATATGTATCGTTAAAACACTTCCATGCATTACAAATTTAGTGGATAATTTTTATAAATATTTTTAAAAAATTGAATTTTTATATTTTCTTTTTCTTTTTTTCTTTTCCCTTTTTCTTCTACATCCAGCTGTAAAAGAAAAGAAAAATTTATAAAAAAATTCAGAAATTTGTTTTAAAAGAAATAACATGTTTATGATTCACATAAACTTATTAAATCACCCATTTATGGCCCGATTAAAATTCATTTAAGACCTATCAAATTGTTAAATAACCCATTTATAATCTACTGAAGCTTGTTTTTAAAATTTAAAGCAATATGATTCACACCATTTAAATATGAGTTAAAATACGAAAGAAGATAATAGACGATTCAAGAGATGGTGAGAGCCATGCTTCTCCCTAATTGAGAAGAGAGAGAGAGAGAGAGGGAGAAAAAAAAGAGAGTAAAGACAAATTCTTAGCGTGGTCCCTAGCCTACATCCGAAGAGACATTGCATATGTCAAAATCTGGGGACGTTAAAGACTTGGCCTGAAAAGGAGTAATTCGATTAATCAAATAAGATGGCAATTATGTGACGGTGGGTGATGATTTATGAATTGCTCAACATGGTGTATTTAATTCAATATGAAATTTGAGATGTTACAAACTCTTCTAATTAAAGAATGGATATAATCGTTAGCGTTGACTCGTATCGCCCAACGATACTCCTTCTATTGAATGTGTGGTTTAATTTATTCTTTCCTTCTTTGTCATCTTAGAAGCTTGCTAGGAACTACGACTCGTTCAAACTCTCTTACCCCAGTGATTACTCCCCAAGTCTTAAACCATGCACCTACTAAAAGGGGCTTGCTCTAATATCATTCGTAAAAATCCGCCTGTTTCATACGAGCCATGCTTTCAAGACGAGTGCTTTGAGTAACCGCACAAGATGCATGGTGACCACTTGAAGGGGGGTCAACTTATGATCACAAAACCGGATCTCTTCCATCCGACATGAAACTCGGAATATAATTAGGAAGTCGGTCCAAAATCTTTTAGTGCAAAATACACCCGAATCGTTCTAACTCCAGTTCAATCCCTCTGCCTCCATCCTAAACCTCCAAAACTTTCATGTTAGGTTTGTCCATGGAAATTCCATGGGCCGAGATGGTTTCAGTCTCGGTCAACAAGCTCATAGGCTATATGCTCAAGTCGCCGCTGGAGCTACGTATATGCGCGTGAACTAGTGCCTAAGCAATGGTGACATCCCGCAAATTATACTCTCCTAGGACAAATTCATAGTACGACAATGATGGATCTGGTGAGTAAATCCATAAAAAAAACAAAGACACTAAATAGACTTCCAAGTCAATAAAGCGAACGGGGTAATGTTCCCATTGAGATCCTTGCCTCCTGTTGAGCTGTGTGACCTTCCAAGAAATTGCCCTTCCCCTAAGAAATTACCGTATGCATTTTGCACATTATTTAAACCCATAAATCCCTAGCAGGAGAAGTATTCGCCCGTTCTTCTCCGTCATGCACCAACCACTACTCCACTGAGAAAGGATCGAAGCCAAACCTAAGTTCATCTCAACATGGAGTCGAGCTCCCTCTCCCTCTCCCTCTCCTTAGTAATTGCTGTCTCTATCTTGTGTTTCTCATCTTTCGCCGACGCACAACAGCCTTACGTCGGCCAGCAGGACACCAGAGTCTGTTCCAAGACCAACGACTCTTCCTCTCCTGCCCTGGGCTACACATGCAATGGCCTGAACAAGACATGCCAAACCTACCTCATTTACCGATCCAACCCGCCATATGATACCGTCCCGTCGATCGCCCGGCTCCTGGCCTCTGACGCATCTCAGCTTTCTGCCATAAACTCGGTCGCTCCGAACGCGACGTTCCCGACCAACAAGATGGTGATAGTCCCTGTGAACTGCTCCTGCTCAGGTCGGTACTATCAGGTAAATGCCTCGTACACGATTAGGCGGGGAGACAATTATTACTTGATTTTCAATAGCACTTACGAAGGCCTCACAACATGCCGCGCCATCAAGGTCCAAAACGACATCGAAACTGTGGACTTATACAGCGGAGACCTCACCATTCCGATCCGATGTGCTTGTCCTACCAAGAACCAAACCAACCGCGGAATTAAGTATCTATTGAGCTATGTCGTTGGTGAGGGCAACTACGTTTCGACAATTAGCTCACGGTTCGGTGCTAATGTTATGAGGACGTTGGAAGCAAACGGTCTTTCCGAGCAAATCTCCACGATCTATCCCTTCACCACTCTGCTAGTTCCCGTTCGAAACCCGCCTTTGAGTAATCAAACAATAGTACCTCCCCCATCACCGCGCCAGCTTACGCCACCTCCGCCACAATCACCGAGCCCACCTGCTTCGTCATCAACTAGTGTTTTGAGGAACAAATGGGCATACGCAATTGCTGGTTCTCTCGTCGGAGCTGCGTGTGCTTTGGCAATCGGCAGTGGCATTATTTTCTGTATGCCTTATCGCCGCAGAAATGTGCAACATGCTGCAAGTATTGTCCCCAACGACCCTGAGACGCGCGTGAAACCGATCGTGGCAGTAGATGAAGAGTCTCAAGGACTGATGCAGACCATATATGGCATAGCTCAGTCCATCAAAGTGTACAGTTTCGAAGAACTGCAACTGGCTACCGATAACTTTAGCCCTAGCTATTGGATTAAAGGGTCGGTCCACCAGGGGGAGATCGACGGTTGCTCCGTTGCTATTAAGAAAGTGAACGGCGACGCGATCAAGGAAATCAACCTTTTCAAGAAGATCAATCACTTCAACATTGTTCGCCTTTCAGGGATTTGCTTCAACGAAGGGGACTGGTACTTCGTCTACGACTTCGCTTCTCATGGACCCTTAAGTGACTGGATTTACAACACACAAGGTGATAGCAAAACTGTCCTGAGCTGGACTCAAAGAGTTCAAATTGCACTCGATGTGGCCACTGGCCTGAACTACCTCCACGGCTTCACGAGCCCACCTCACATTCACAAGAACATCACCAGCGGCAACGTCCTTCTCGACAGCGATTTCCGGGCCAAGATAACGAATCTGGGCATGGCGAGGTCAGCCGAAGGTGACGAGGGCCGATTCGCCTTGACGAGCCACATCGTCGGGACAAGAGGTTACATGGCCCCGGAGTACTTGGAGAACGGTCTGGTCTCCACGGCGCTTGACGTGTACGCCTTTGGGGTCCTCGCGATGGAGATGATCACGGGGAAAGAGGCGGAGTCCTTGACCCGAGAGGAGAGCTCGAATCTGTTCGACGCCCTGGACGAGATGGTGCCGGAGGACAGCATGACCGAAAGGTTGGCAGACTTGATCGATCCTTCCTTGGGCGGACGTTATCCTTCGGACCGGGCGGCTTTCATGTTCGGGATCATCCGGTGTTGCCTGAAGAAGAACGCGGCTGATCGTCCCGACATGGACGAGATCGTGCAGTATCTGTCCGGACTGTTGGCATCCGCGAGCAACTGGGGGTCTTCCTATAACGTGATTTGATAGAAAGCAAAAAGTTTCGTGTATCCTTGCATGGTCATTCCACTTTCTTAATTTTGTCTGAATGGTGATTATCTCTATTATGCAAGTTAAAACATAATTCTGTTTCGTTTTTAAATTTCCTGAATTACCTTTCTCTTATTTCTGTTATATCCACTCATTTCATAAATAACCATCTGTGTTTTTTTCCTCTCTCTTCTTGATTTTAGACTACCTAATTTATGGTTTTCTCACTTTCATCTTCCTCATCTTACCCTTGCAACATAAATAAAAAGATAAATAGGCAATGAGATGTAAAGGGTAAAACATATAATCACGCGGATTAATCCATTCCATGCTTAGTTCCCTTGAACTTCAACCAACACGAGGGAACTTCCTGTTGAGATGAACGTGCGAGTTGGGTTAGAAAAGTCTCGTATTGAAACTTTGGTGTGATATGGAATAATTAATATTTCAAAATTAGTAAATGATGATCCAACTATATGTATTGACGGACTCGGATTTGAGCTCTCTCTCTGTTATCAGGGTGCTGTTGCACGAGCTCCGAACACTCCCTTGAGCACGACAAATTTGAAGGGAGAGGATTCAATGATAAAAATAAAAAAAGCAAACAAACAGATTTCCTTTTTGAAAAAGGAAAAAGAAAAATTGAAGGGTTTCTTGAAAGCATTTTGCACAAAGAATGATCCTTCCCTTCGCTACTACCTCCTTTGTCCATCATTTATCTTTTGAATCGTCGAAAAAGAAAATATCTTATGAAATTTTTTTATGGTAGAAAATATAACATTTTTTTATTTTTTGGTAAGGAAAAAATAATCTATATGTATGGTAAAAAAATGTTATTTTTTTTATAATCTATAGTTTTAAAAGAATTTGATATATGGGTATTGCGGGAATTATATGACAGAAGATTTGACCTTTGACATACAGATAGAAACTGAGAAATAACATTTTGGGTATTCGGATATAATTTTTAATTGGGAATATTCCTCGTTCGATTCTAGTGAGGCAAATAAGGACACGATCCTAAAATAGTTAATCCTCGTCCATTTTATTTCTGTTTGATTACATTACTAAACACGACATCAAGGATCGTTGCAAATTCTAGGAGAGTAATGACATGATTTATCCCCCACACGCGGGATATATAGCACAATTAACGCCTAACCAATAGATATACCAAACTGATCCAAGAGGTATCACAAGTCCTAGCCCGTCTATGCATTTATAAAAACCTAGTTTGACTCAATTTTATGCTAAACAAAGCTTAAACGTTTGAGCTATGAGTCGCATTAAATAATTAACTAGCACATACCGTGTAAATTGTCCTACACGACACTCTATTTTCACTAATAGAAGGAAGGTGAAGAATTAGAGCCTTGCTTGCTTCACACATTGCTAACCTTATGCAGAGATTCCCCTTCAACAAGGCAATTAAATAATCACAGAAAAATCGTAAATGAAAAGTTGATGGTGGCAAGAGTCCTATTTAGACAAGGTTCATCGAGGTTAGTCATAGTCCACCCTTCTTCATTTTTAATGTCGGGATTGAGAATGCGTTTCAAAGCTTCCAAGCTCCAAGGTCATAAACTTCCCCCCATCTTACGCCTTGTAGCTTTGAATTTTATGTCCAATTGAACAACTATTTAAACCCTTCTAATTAAAAAAAGATGATGATTAATATTAAATGCCAATAAGTTTAGTAGGGACAAGCTTTTTTCCAGCCTAGTGTTTTACTAGATTAGCTTTAGTATTCCTTATGACAAGTGCACGTCCATCTTGATGCGAAAGTCACCGGCAAGATAATTTTACGTCTTGACTTGAAGACTCCATACTTTAGCCAGCATGTGCTCTTCCATGAAGATCGTGCGACATTTCCTTGATCCTTTTATTCTATTCTAGTAAAATCTAAAGTGGCCCATTAGAATCTTGATCTCTCATAGAAACTTCAAGTTCGTATCTTTCTCGAGCTAGGATAAAACCCTAGATGGCACTCCTCTCTTTCTTCTCTTCGGGGATAATTGTTTAAGAAGTACTTAATTTATTGTACGACAGCCAATTTAGTCATAAACTTTTCAATTGTGCCAAATTTAGTCCTAATTAAAAATTTTGAAAGATTGTCAATTTAGTCCTAAACATTTTAAAGATCTACCAATTTAATCCTAAACTATTATTTAGATATTTAGCCGGAAGGACTATATTAGCAAATCGTTAAAAGGTTTAGAACTAAAATTGACAAATCATCAAAAGGTTTAGAACCAAATTAACACAATTGAAAAGTTTTGGACTAAATTGGTATAATTGAAAGGTTTATAACTAAATTAACCTCCGTACAATAGGTTTATGACTTTTTGGACAATTTTCACCTTGTTAACGAGTACAGTGTGCTTTTGTTAGTTTGATATAGAATGAAAGAAGATGAAAAGGAAGACCAATGGCAAGATTAATGGATTTCGTTCTCCAAGGGGCTGGACGAGGGATGCTTCTTTCTGGTTCTTTTTGCCATACGCTCGAACGAATGAAGCTTAGTCTATTCATAGCCTTTATTGACCCACTTAGTTAAAAGAATCTCATGCAAAAAGCTCGTGTGGACACGTTCTTTCTCACGAACTTTGATTGACGCCCATTTATTTATAGCTACTCCTTTTACCTATCACGCACAGACAAGAGGCACTTGAATCTGGGAGGCCAATCTAGAAAGCCCAAGAAATGGGTCATTGCTTAAAGCTCCGTTTGTTTCGCAGAAAATAACTATTCGAAAACTTTTTTTTGGATTTTATGGCTTTCGATTCACGGATAATAAACATTGTTAAGAAAAGCATTTTCCACCAATAACTATTCGGAAGACTTTTTTTTGGATTTTATGGCGTTCGATTCACGGATAATAAAAACATTGTTAAGAAAAGCATTTTCCACCAATGAAAAAAGCACCTTCAAAAAATGAGAAAAATATTTTCCCCTTTTCAAAAAACTGAAAAACATTTTCCATCTTCTTTCACCTCGCTTTCTTCCACCAAACATATTTTCTTTCTTTTTCTTTTTGCTGCCATAAGCAAGCTCAAGCTTTTCTAGCTTGTGGCGAGGCTTCGACGAGCTCGAGCCTTGTCGGATCTAGCGAGGCTCAAGCTTACCTGTGGCGGTCACCAATTGTCACCATGGCCAGTGACTAGCCAAGGAAAAAGCAAAAAGGAAAGAAAGAAAATTTAAAAAATTAGAATTTTGGGTAATTTCCCCTAGAAAATTAAATCATATGTTAAACAGCAGAAAATATTTTCTAATTCATTTCAGGTTTTACCCAAATACCATAAAATATTGCAATTTTCTTGGAAAATATTTTTAAAAATGTCACATTTTTCACGAAACGAATAGAGCCTAGAAGCTTTGTTGCTCTTCCGATGACCCCTACAGCATCTTGCTCATGGACACGCTCAAGATTTTCAGGTCTGTGAAGAAGATTCAATATTGAAGTGACTTATAGAAACTTTATGACATTATGAAAGTACTTGCGTTGTATTTAAGTTACAAAACGCAAAAAACACCGACGTCTAAGGCCAAAAACACAAACGGACCGAACCGAACCAAACCGCGTATTCACACTTGCTTTGAGATGCCCTGTTGCTGTTTATATTCAAGCGAAAAGAAGGAATGGTGGAGGACATATCCGTCGTCATTTGACAGGGTGGAGTGGAAAGGACAGGACTAAATCAATAAAGAAGAAGATCCCCTGGATTTTCTGTTGAAAAGATCCTAGGACAATGGAAAAACATATGAAGCTTCCCAGGTACAATAATTTAATCCTTTGTCATGCCCAAGACCGATTCAAGAATCAAATGTTTTTGGCCAACAGATGTCACAAATGGAGAAACATATGAACCTTCCCAGGTATAATGTTCATATTGTAGTTTTCTAACCATAAAATCTTTCTTAAATCAACAACCCCCCTCGAAAGAGAACATAGTTTCAGCAAGCAAAACTATCTTCATCAAATCCTTGTCAACCATGTGAATCTTCCCAACTGTCCTCCCAGCATGTTCCTCGAAAACGCCTTCGATCGTGAAATTCAACCCAGAACTTTGCCGGCAATAGTATCCCTGAATTTGAGTCTCCTTCGATGCTGTTCAAATATGACCAACGGCAGCCAATTAGATCTCTGAAAAACATGTAACTCGAGAAGCGCTTCCCGACTTGACCATCAAGAGCTTCTCTTCTTTGTTCTCTACAGTTTCAATACTCTGCGCGATGTGCTCTTGTTTCGTTCTAGGGCAACCTTATCTTGGTGATTTTTCAGTGGCATGTAACGATGGCGACAATTCTTCTTCAGCCTTTGGTTACATTTGCAATGGCCTCACCTCAAGTTGCCAAGCTTACCTCATCTTCAGGTCGGATCCTCCTCACGACACCATTTGCTCCATCACTCAGCTCTTGGCCTCCGATCCTGCTCAGATTGCACGTCGATATACTCGGTCTCATTAATGACGTGGTTCGACCCCAACAAGACGTTGATTGTTCCCTTGACTTGCTCCTGCTCTGGTCAGGATTATGAGGTGAACTCATCCTACACAGTCCAAAGCGGAGATTCTTATTCAAGCATCACCAACAATGCCCTTGAAGGCCTCTAAACATGTGATGCCATAGAGAGTCTGAACAACTGATCGTCAGAGAATTTGCAAGTCGGTCAAAACATTAGGGTTCCTCTCAGCTGTGCTTGTCCCACCAAGGGCCAAAACGACGCTGGTGTGAAGTACCTATTGACTCGCAGAGTCGTTAGAGGAAATGACATTCCCAATATCCTGAGCAAAACCCTACGATTTATCCATATAGCACAGTACTAGTTCCGGAGCAACAACCACCCTCAGGCCCTCAAACTTCACCACCTCTGGTGACATCGCCACCACCAATTGTTGGCTCAAAACATAACTGGGTTTAGATTCTTCTTGGGGTGATTGGCGGCCTCGCCGGTTTAGGGGCAGCGATCAAGATCACCACGGCTTTTCAGTTTTGCCATACATGGAACAACGCGTTCAACCGAAGCCACGATCCAAGAAACACCATATTTTCAGATGGATGATTTGCACAATGGCTAAAATGGATTAGGTCATTAATCTGTTCACTCCAATCAATTGTAGATCAAATATAATCACATGTGTTTCAAAGTCTTGAAGGACAGAAAATGGGCCCAATGCCCAAATGCATCCAACAAGTTTGGGGAAACTCACATCAAAGTTCCTGGGACTGTGCTGTCCCTCTTCATCCAAAGTCGCTACCAAGTCATTCAAGACATCTTGAAGGATTGCAGTAGGGAGATTCCAGTTCTTCTTCGCGAAGAGCAACTTATTTTAGAAACTTGTATACGTGGGCGTCACGTGTCAGTTGCTGGTGCTGACTTAGCAATTTATGACATAGCTTTGAACAGAAATTTGACGGGAGGGCTTAATTTGTCATTGGAGAACAATACGAGGATTGGAATTATAACCGGACAAAGTATGAGGATAAAAAATGAAACTAACCAAAATCACAGGAGTCAAAACTGTAAGTTCCTCTTCAAAGATGAGCTACCTGGATTAGTTCAAGAATGCGGCCCATTTGGCCTCAATATTGGCATTGAGAGTTCAAACAGATTTCTCTCCCGAAACGAAGCCCTAGTAACCAACACAGTAATAGAATCTTTGACATTTCAGCTTTCGTTTGTTTAGCAGAAAATAAATAATTTGTAAAAAAAAATTTTAAATGATTATTTGTATCGTCGCTATTCATTCCAATGTTGCTAAGATCATGATTTAACTTATTTAAACAATAATCGATGAGTTAAATCACGATGGGACATTTGGGGGACAATGAAATTTTTACAAAAGCAAAGAAATTTGTGAATATATCTTTTGTCGTGAAACTAAATAGAGATTGATTTTTATAGATGTGTTCCTTGAAAAAGAAATATCACAAAATTTTATTAAAAGCACAAAATGAATATTGCATATTTTCTCAAGATATTCAACGATTCCTTTTATGATGAATTGACATAGATAACTAAAAGATCCATCAACTCTTTCCAAGATAAAGAGGTAGCTGTCAAGAAGAGGGACAATCTGCATCAAGACGGAAACTGAAGCATGTGGAATTGGAAGATGAGTGCACAAACCTTTGTGTTCATGAAGCACAAGGTGAAGATTCCTCCCCATGGAAGGAAGCTGCCCTAAGGGGATTCTTCATTTATCTATATTGATCTTAATTTCGTCGAGTTATACATCATTTTACGTGATATAAAACTGCGTATATTCATTCATAATCCGACGATATAAACTTCTCAAATAGTTCAATGTCTACAAATCACGCTTCAGCCAAAGCGAACGAGCCCATAAGCATCATCAACAATCCCAGTTAGTAAAGAAGCAGCATATGTCCGGCAGACATTATCGTTCGGAATGCATCAGAAAAGCTTTTCGGCGCGTTCTTGAACGGGCAGTCAGCGGTATAGCTGTTAACAGATGAGCAAAAACACTCACCTTACGACTCGTTCGAAATGTTAATGTTTTGATCGTTTGTATTTTCATTTTGGTTTTGTCAAAACGCAGAAAGAAAGAAAGAACCGATCATCATCAAACTGGATAAAAGATCGACAGCCAATCCTTCATTTTTGCAAAGTGCGTTATACATGAGCTTTCATTATAGAAATAAACAAAAGCAAGCTAAAAAGAATCACAAACATCTGCCGTAGGCTATTGAAAGAGCTATATGTACATTCACGAACTTATATAGTCCATGAGATTACGATCCCCAAATCAACGAGCTTTGACTGGACTGATGATCTGAACAGCCTCTTCAGCTTCCATCCTAGGAGAAGCCCAAGACCCTTCCAAGTTCTCGGCATACGAGTGAGTGAGCACGGAGAGATTGAACACGATCTCGGCCATGCTCGGCCTCGAACATGGCCTCTCCATCGTACATGTCCTGGCCAAACAAGCCAAGCTCAGAGCACCCTCCATGGGAAAGAACCCATCCATGTTCGGATCCATCCACTTCCTGAGTCTCTCCTCTCTCTTCTCTCCATCACCATCATCATCCAAAACCTCGCTTATCTCTCTCCACAGCATCCCGATCTGGCCGCTCTCCTTCATCCCCATTGCCTTCTTCCCTGAGAGCAGCTCGAGCAGCACTATCCCAAACGCAAAGATGTCCACCTTTAGCTCGGCCGGGCTCGCGGCCGGCTTTGCCATTGAGAAGTTTGATATTTTGGCCTTGAACCTCGAGTCCAAGAGTATGTTACTCGTCCTGATGTCCCCGTGGACGATGCTCGGCTGGGCGTGCTCGTGCAGGTATTGCAGGCCGTTTGCAACGTCGAGGGCGATCCGCAGCCGCTGGATCCACATGAGGACTACTGACCTCGATGAAGAAGTGCATTTCTTGTGCAACCACTTGTTGAGTGACCCATTTTGGACATACTCATACACCAAGAAGCAAGGACCATCAATGTCAGATGCCATACCCAGTAGTTTCACCAGATTGGCGTGATACACCCTCTGCAGAATTTTCAATTCTTCTGAAGATTCTTCCTTGATTTTTTTAATTGCTAGAATTTCGCCATTGATGTTGGCCCGGAAGACCGATTTCCCGATCTTCCAATGTTCGCTAAGGTCTGCTGTCGCCTCCATAATCGCTTTCACGTCATACATTATTGGGTTGCCCAAATAGCCCGAAACACTGGGCAGCAACTTATCCTGCACAGCCTTCAGCTCGAAGCTCTCAGACCTAGGGAACTCCTTCGCTGGAATCAGATCAGAGGTCTCTAGCGACGAGCCATTTTGGTCCAAGGCCTTCTCTTTCTTGGGCTTGCTGTGCATATAGACCAGAGAGATCACCAAGAGGAAAACCAAAGCAGCGCAGACCGAACTGGTCACGATCACGAGACGCCATCGATGGTTTGTGCCGCGTTTGCTAGGGATGGAGCTGTAATCCTGTGTGAGAATTGGCAATTGCAAGACCGGGATCAAGACCGGATGGTGTATGACCGAGGTGAAATTGTTCTGGTTGTTCTCTTTTATGATATCATCTGGGGTTGCGTTGAACTTACTAGCCACGGCTGACACTTGATCATTAGTCTGCCACACGTAAGTAATGAACAAATTGAGTCCTGCCTCCGATTGTGCCTTTGAAGGGCACCTGCAAAACAAAGGGAATACAACTCGCGTCCCGATCTTAAGCAGGTTTGGGTTCAGGGATGGGTTCGCGGCCTCCACGGTCTGCCAATTGGTGAGATTCTCAAACGCGTGCGTCGAAACCAAGTAGTAGCTGTTGCCCTCCTTGATTTCATATGTGACATTAGAGGAATAGCTAGTCCCGTTGCAGCTGCACTCGATCGGTACTAACAAGAGTTGTCCTTGGACCAACTCATTATCCTCAGACACGAGGTTACTCGCTTGGATGATCGATAGACGGCTCACATCGAAAATGTCCGAGATGTTCCCCACATCCATGAAATCCGGCGGCTGTGCAAAGTATGCGACATATGTGTCACAAGATTGCAGCGAGTCTGAGGAACAAGAGAAATTTGCTCCTTTACCAGGTGATTGAGCTAGAATATTAGTACTAGAGAAGGAGAGGAAGAGAAGAAAAGGTAGAGTTTTGGAGGAGAAAAGGAGGGCTGCCATTGTTAGGAGCTTTGAGAACGATGCCCCCAAAGCACTACAATGTGCACTAATTAAGATCAAAGAAGCTCTGTTGACATCAAGAGCATAAATTATTGAGAAAAGCTAGACATTGTTGCTTGTGTGGAGCTTTCAGTTGAGAATACAAAAGAGTAGGTATTGCAAGAATATCAAACTCTTCACTTTGTCTTGGACTCTGATTTAACCTCCGGTTGCTAGTTAATAATATGATTTGTTGTCGAAAGCATCGATATAATGTAGTCGCAAAATGCCAAGTGTCTCTAAATTAAAGGAAAAATAATATAAAAATCTTCTTTCCTGGTTGGTCTCTTTCTGATGAATGTATCTTTGATGGGGACTGAAAGTAGTATATTGCAGAGAGTATTAAGTTGGGACGAGCCCAATTAGGACCTAAGTAAGTCCTTAAAGGGTTTTATCTTTGTCCTCGTCTGGATTTGAGATCACTAGAATGTAAAATTTTCAGAGGACATTCTCTCTTACCAGGGAAGAAAAAAATTATGTGAAAATTAGGAGTATAGGGCATGCAAGTATCGACACGTTAAAATAAAACACACATCAATGGAACTCGCTTCATAAGATGTGAATAGGCCATGGAGGTAACATTTAACCGAACACCAAGGATTCAAGAAAGCCCCGATTGATATGATATAATATAGTCCCTAAATTAAAGGAAAAATAAAATAAAAATCTTTTTTTCCTGGTTAGTCTCTTTCCGAGGAAAGTGTCTTTGATGGGGACCAAAAGTAGCATATTGCAGAGTACCGAGTTGGGACGGCAAGGAGCCTGAGATGAAACAGAAAAACTTAGGTGAAAAAGTCAGCGATCCAATGATCTCTAATTTATTTTATTTTATTGGAAACCATATAATGGAAACAAAAATAAAAATTTTGGATTCGAATTTAAAAAAGAAGGGCCGTTTGAATTGGCGGAAAAGTGGACTGATTCATTGTCTGTATTCTCTTTGTCTTGTGGTTGAGGATAATGCTCCTTTCAATGGCAACATCTTCCTGTATTCTCATGAATACATTGATATGTTTATTGGTTTGTTTATTTATTGATGTAGATGTTCATCTACATGTTTATATTGAACTGGGAACCTACAGATTGGCTTGTAGCAATGGCCAATCAGCCTAATTTGGTTCTTTCTTCTCCGGACAAACCCTGAAGGATTACAAAGTGAGATAATCTATACAATTTGAACGAAAGGCATCTGGACTCGGACTATTCGGAAGCTCATTCAGACGACAACATGTCTGAACACCACATCACAAATCATGAGAAATATCAAGGAAGAAGAAAAAGGGAATATGAGAAAAGATCTGATACTAGCAATCCTTAATGATTGACATCAACTTGTCACAAGTATATCAAACACGGCATGGAATCAAACACATCGACGGGCCATGTGACATTCTGTTGCGGCGTTCGTCCCATTATGAATACTATCAAAAGTGAAACCGGAAAATATTCACATCCAAAAAATTTTATAAAACCGACTTATGGTGAAATGTCTACGTTATTAATTAATGAAATGAAATTATTGAAGAAGTTGTACATACATACATACATACATATACATATTTGCGTGGAAAGAGAAAAATATTTCAAGATTTGTATTATTCTTACAGTTGTTCATAAGACAGAATATATTTGAATTTCAAAACTTAAATATGTGAGATTTACAATATGGTTATTAATTTACACATTTATTCACTGATATAATATTTATGAAATCTTTATATGTACATGTAATCGTCACTTGCTGTATGTTTAGTCAACATAGAGTATGTTGCTGTATTTCTATTCCAAAAGAACCTTGGACAGAGAGGCCTTCCATAAAGCTTGGGCTAGACCTCTTACTGTTGTTAGCCCGATCTGGCCCATGGTTACCCTGTATCTACAATTGTTCAAGTTTGAATTTAACTCTTTATTTGTCAAGCATGGCCAGCTCTCAGAGCATAGATTTTTTTTTCTTTTGTTGTTGGTTTAGCGGCGACTGTTAAGTGATATTCGAGTCAGTTTTTGAGTATCTCGATTAGCCACCTCCCAGGGAAATATTAAGGGCTCACCCACCGTGTTGGTATGGTATATTCAAGATTTTAATCGTGGAGTACTGCCAATAAGGTTTAAGCGCAAGTATCACAAAAAAAAAAATGTGCCGACTGTTTTACCATCAGAGCCAACATTCTGTTGTTTTGTAGAGGTTAGACATTGAAAGCCAACTTGGACCTCGATTTTGATAACAGTCTTGATAATCTTGGATATTTTTAACCACCAAACCAATCATCACTCGGTGTGACGTGACAAGCCTCTTGTCCTGCATAGACAAACCAATCATCGGAGACGCCCATATCTGTGCTCCTGGAGTGGGCTCGAAAGCAAGGAAGACAAACTGACTTAGCACTTAAGCATACTCGGTTTTCAATCAAATTAAATAGGTCTTAACGTTCCTTCGCAGTTTGTTTGGACAAGATTATAAAGGAGTTGGGCCGAGGTTAAATTTAAATTTGAGCAAAATGCTTGGGTTTGGTACTCCACTCAATATTGTTTGGATTCCTAAGGTTGTGCTCTACATCACCAGTTATAAAGAACAGATCCTCTCCTAGCCGTGTTGCCTTACACTACCTTAAATACTTCTTTTTGGAAAGGAACGATCAAATTGATGGAGGAAGAGTTATTCCCAAAGCTATTGACATTTGATTGCACCAAATAAGCCATGACTAATGCATATCAGTAGTAAGGCTGTTAAATCTCATCTCTGTAGGTTCGGTTCACATGCGTCAGCAAGGTTTATGTCCAATCCAATGAAACTTTTGTGAGCTCGATTTAGTGTTTTTCCGAAGGTCCCGTTTCATAAATAAAAATGTAAGTGTTTGTAAAACAATGTGCAATTCAAAAAAGTGGATCCATCCATTGGCTCGAAAAAGAAAAAAAAAATGAAAAATGAATCCATTTTTTATGGTCAAGAAAGGGATAGCTTTGCCCTATAAAAAGTACTTATACTTTTCTCATCCAAATAGAAGAATAATCTAAATTTTACAAATTATGAAAACATCCCATAAAACTACAAATTACTTACTATGTTCTGTTTTTGTGTCGGAGCCCAGATGATGTGCCAAGTCCACTTCCCTGTACTAGTCAAGAAATTTCGGTTTTTTACCACTCGACCAGCCCATTGGGTATAAAAAATGGTATTATTAATATGTTTGTAAGGTTGAAGATCTTTAATGCAGAAAAGGGTAGAAGCTATTTGATATTTAATAAAAGTCAATTTTTTTTTATAATTTCCAAATAAACACTATAGAAAAATCAATACAAGTATGATTTAAAGCTCACGAAGAAAAGATAACTTGACGATTCATATTACAATCGGTCCTCAAAAGGCTACAAACCCATTCAGATAAATTAGGTTTCGTGATGTATTATGATATAGTCTTAGCAAAATAGATCTGAAGTGATTCGTCAAGTTTCAGGATAGTGTTTCATAACTCTCGTTTGAAACATGAGGAAAATTACCAAAAAAATATTAAATCTGTATGTTAATTCAATTATAAACCTTTCAATTTAGTCATAAACCTTAAAACAATTTGCCGATTAAGTCCTTTCGAGCAATTTTCGCTGAAAATCGCTAACGTGGATGTCGGCAGTCCTACATAACATGGTTGACATTAATGTAGATATATATTTTTTAAAGTTTGAATATTCTATTAATATTATTTTTTTCTCTTTTCTTTCATTTTGGTCAGTGACCTTCGTCAGTCACTCTAGTGAGGTAGCAAAAGCCCTCACCCAGATCTAAGGAGGGCCTTTGTGCCACGCTTGCAACTAGCAATACGGCCCTCACCTAGATTTGGCAAGGGCCTTTACGATCTCACTGGTAACCAGCCACAAAAGGCCCCTGCCCAGATGTGGGGATGGCCTTCTCGCTTGGGCAAGGCCTTCGGCTGGCAAGAAAATAAAAAGGAAAAGAAAAACGAAAAATAAATATAAAAATAAAAAAATTTAACAAAAATGAAAAACTACAAAATAGGACAACCACGTTCATGTTAGCAATTTTTTGCTAAAATTGGCTGAAAAAAATTAACTGATAAAATTTTTAAAAGGTTTAGGGATTAAATTTGTCAATTTTAAATATTTATGACCGAATTAGCACAAATATAATATGCCTAAGATTTTTTGGGTAATTTTTTCCCTAAAACGTGAGTTGGTCGGAACGAATGCTAAAGACAAAGCCCGGATGCTTGCTTGCAACTCAACCAAACCACATCGGTTAAAGATTTTCCTAATTTGAGTTTAAAACCAAGTCCAATGAAGGAATCAGATTGCTCTTTGGCCAACATTTTTCGCGCTCCTGCTGCATCGAGAACCGAAAGTCGCGTGCATGGTGACTTGCGTATGTTGTAAATTAAGAATCACAAGTTCAATGTCAAGACAAAGAACGAAACATTGTAGCATGTGCACTCAACAGGGACCCCGAGGACAAGACAAGAGGAGAGGCACAAGAAGCCAAAGATTCTCTGGGACACAACCCAAAAGAGACTTGGACTTGTGGTCCCTTTTATGCAGAATGTCTGTCAGACTGTCACCTTTCACGGATATCTTTTTAGGTACTGTCACGTTGCTATCTTTACGGTTTCCTCTCTTTTTGTTCAAATTTCAAAGAGAAGCAAAAGTATTACCGCGAAATTTTATCCAAGAAACAAGATTATTGCCATGATTGAGCAACAATTTATTATGCTGACCAGGAAAAATAGGGTCAACAGTTGTACCCTAAATGCTATATAGGATTAATATCACTATAAATTGTAAACCATTATATCAGTGTTATATTTTTTTCACGAATATCCTAAATGGTGTAGTCATGTCATATTTAGTCCTAACTAATTTTGTGACAAATCTACACTTAATTAACATTCATCTAATATCCCCGTTGAATTGTTAACGTAGAAACACATGTAACAAACATGAACGAATGGTGTGTGATGTAGATTCGACGTGAAAATTCAAAATAAGTTGGTCTCCTAAACGAAGTCATTTTGGAGAAGCCGAATCCAAGAAAAAAAGTATTGAGATTGCAAAATTTTCTAATTCAGCCTTAAGGGCTCCCTTGCATTATGGAAATTTGCTAACATCCATAATTTTGCCCTTGAAATTTCGGTGAATTTGCCATGAATGTATCAGTTTGAGATTTTTAGTAATACGGAAATTAATTTTGGGTAAATGGGGCGTGAGTCAATTTGGGATTTTGGTGGAATAAACCCTTGTATATTTATCTTTTATTTTCCGGCCACATACATTGATGTTGTTTCCTAATAAAAAAAAATGTGGTTAGAACTTATAGGCAAATACATTATCATATATGTGTGTGTGTGTGTGAATTTATGGGTATGAATTTAATTTATCCCTATTTACATTCAATCATCAATTGGTAGGTCACTTGCTCTCTTTAACAATATGGTTTCTCATACATATTCCCAATATGGTGATGAATATAATGTCTACTGTCTAATACACATTACCTTAGAAACAATGTTATTGTTGATTGCAGGATAAATAATGGGTCAAAAGTAAAACTACCTAATCTATATGTTGACTCAATTTTCCTCGTAAGGAATATTAATATGTACTAATTGCTTGTTCTATTCTAGATAGTAGCACCTCTATAACGCACAAGTAAACAAGACTCATTTTAAATGCCTAATAGATAAATCTAATCGGTTTTTTCTACATATTGGATATTTCTTTATCGGTTCCTCAATCGAATCCACTTTCGGTTGAACAGATTGAGGTGGGGAGTCCGAACCTTTTAAATTAACGTGAGGTTTGAGAAAAACAATTCATATGAAAATTAAAGATCTATTTTCTTTTTTGCAATTTTTAAAATAACATTCCCTATTTTTCCTTTAGTACAAACCGCTCTTCTAAATATAAAAATATGAATTATTTTCACCCCACACGGCCGGTATAGGAAAAATTCAAACACAAGCAACTTTGATCTTGGCACTAGCATCTTTATAGGAAGTTATTAAGGTTCGAAACTATTCATGGAAAGTATTTAATGTGAAAAAAAAAACAATAAAGAGCCACAATTTAATTTTCAAATGGTTAATATAATACAAAAAAAGAAAAAAGATATAATAGGAAATCTTTCCGACGAATATCCTCGTTATATAAGGAAATTTCCTTTAACGACGAACACATGCTGGAGCGCCATATATATTTGGACACTACTCCACACACAGCATACAACAAGATCAAATATCAAGAATCACTTCCTCGTACATTCATCAAATTCTCCGAACCCATAAGAGTTAATTCGCCGGGGTGTTCGGAGACGATGATGATGATGAACACGAACTGCATCGACTGCATTGACGTGCAGAACCCGGTGAAGATGAGCAAGGCCTTGGCCAAGCACCGCCGGTGGGCCGAGTCCGACGCCAGGTTCTTGAGGATGATCACCGCGGGGTCCAGGGACGATGCCGCCGTCGGCGACGACCCCGGGGTCGACGTCGACGGGTACGCGTGCCGGCAGAGGTTCCTGAGGAGCTACAAGTTCAGCCAGAAGGAGGAGACGGTGGCCCAGAGAACCAAGAAGTGGCTGAGGGCGAAGCAGGGCGGCGCCGCCGAGCGGCCGGCGTCGAAGGAGGAGGGCAGGAACGAGAGCGAGGGCAGGAAGAGGAGGAGGAAGAGGAAGAGCAATGGCGACGGGTCTTGCTCGTTTCTTGAGGCTGTCTTCAACTTTCTGTTCCTGTGCGTCGCCAAAGTGGACGTCGACGATGTGGTTCTTCGGGCTCGGCCGGCCAAGGCTTGAAAAGGGTCTCTCCTTTCTCAGTCGGAGATTGAAGCGTTTTTATTTTTTTTTTTTCCTTTTCTTTATCAGATTGTTGTGGAGTATCAAGATGAATGTACCTGGAATAATTCTGCTGCTTCTGTGAACACTGACAAATCAAAGCGTTCTTGCTGAATTGGATCCTGTAATGCATCTGCTCATTCACCGGTTTTCTTCTACGATCGAATTCGATTTGATTTGGAGGGCGTACGGTTCTGTTCGGAATATGATGAAGATGTGCAGTCCAGATTAAGTTCTTGATCAGTTTATTACCCCTTTACGTTCATGCAATCGACAATGTTGGAGGATTAGATTACACGACACTTACATTCGAAAGGACTAAAATCGAATCTAATCTTTCCTTTACGAATATTATTAGATCTTCTAATGTAGTATTAAGAAAATTGTGTGGCAATTATACTCTCCAACAAATTATAGAACTAAATTCTCACGAATCGCTTATTCAATGGTGATTGCGAACTCCCGTTTGCGGTATTCGAAGTCCTGATGAAAGTCCTATCCTCAGTAGGAATGTCAAAATTGCACAAAGGGTGAGGACATCATAGTGAGAGGAGAGATCAGTTTGTATGATTTCCACACATACAATAACCCCTTTGCCAGTCAGATGGGTGAGATACTCTTGTTCTAGCCAAAACAGAGTTTCCTCTGTATCTTCAACTAACTGCAGCATGAACACCAAGGACAGCTTTCTAATATGGAGTTCTCGCAGTTTTAGTCCCTAATTTTAGGATAAATTGATGTGTAACCATTGACCAAAGCAAAACTTCCTCCATAGCTATTTCAAAGTCAGAATTAACCTTGTCAATTCAAATGCATATGTAAGTTATACATTCCTTACAGTCTATTAAGATGATTCGTTCCCATCACAGTTACAGTCTACATTAAAAGAGTTTTTCAGAGAATCAGATGTTATGCAGTACGTGCAAACATTCATAAAGGTTCTCTTTTTTGAAGAAAGAAATCTAGGTGAGCTATTGAGCAACATGTAGATCAGTTAGATACAGTTCTTCCTTCCGGGATGTAATCTCCCCATTGTATATTCATGTGGAGCCTGAAGGTGGAGAGAACTGACTTTCTCTACTAGTAAATTTCTGGGAACTATCACGTTCATTATCTGCTTCTGTTGCACTCTCCAGTTTCTGCTCATTGGCTCAATACCCAAGGTACAGCTACAATCTGTAAAAGTTAACAGCATCGTTAGATGGATGTTATGATGATATCTGTGCTTTGGTTCTGTGACTCCTTCTGCATCATTTGAAAATCTGAAGTATTTCCCCGTGCCTCTGATCTTAACTCACCATGTAGTAGGCAGGTAAAATTCTAATATCAAATTTAAATGAAAACCATTACTTTGCTGATATGGAACTTAGAAGAGTATGTTCAATCAATTTCTGATTTTGTTTTAGCTTCAACTTTGCTTTTCATCTAACTACAACTTTGTTCGTTCCTCCTTTCTCTCCAAATGCAAACAGCTGAAGGTGTATCTATGTTCAGGAAGAAAACTCGCATTCTTTGTTCTTAAGGTATCGGTCTTTCCTTTTCAGATTGATTTGCAAGCTTGTCCTTGTTACCATCTAAAAAAAATGGACCTCTCGATGGTGATCAATGTTGCTCAAGTCATCATAAACAACAGTGATATTGACGAAAAGATGCAAGCAGTTTTAGGTGAACTGGAAAAGTTAACTTGGAAGCTGATGCACTTACAACTTTAAAATTTGGAGAATCTAAGCTCTCGGAAGGAAAAGGAAGAGAGAAGTCGAAAGCTGGTTAACGAATGTGGACAGGATAAAAGGGAAAGTCTGATCCCTAGAGCGAGAAGTTTCCAAATGAAGATGGTTTTCACATTTGAAATTGATGAACCGCATGAAACAAGTGGAGGTGCAGGAACTCAGAAAGCAGGGCAAATTTTCTGGTGAAGTTACACTAAGTGTCCAAGGTACTGAAGAATATTAGGTGCCGAGGGTGGACTTGTTAGGGGATGCTTTTCGGAAAAATCTGAATGAGATATTATCTCGCTTGAGGGACGACCAAGTATTAAAGATTGGCATTTATGGGATGAGGGGTGTCGGAAAACGACCATTGTCACCCATGTCCATAATCTTATTCTAAAAGAAGGAAGCAGCGGGAAGATTTTCTGGATTACAATACAATGTCCTGAGAATGTAGCGTTCATTCTTTGCAAGATACGATGCGGGAACGTCTAAACCATATGCTGTCGAATGTTAACAATCCTATTACATAGGCTGCAGAGCTGTCACGTCTATTGAAGAGGCAAAGGCATGTCCTTATACTGGATGATGGATTGCGCTCCTATAATCTTAGAGGGCATGGGAATTCCCCTTTGTGTGGACGGCTGTAAGACAATCCTAATGACTTGGTCATTGAATGTATGCAATCAAATGAAATGCAATGAACTGAGTGAGCTAGAGCCCCTTCCTGAGGAAAAAGCCTGGCATTTGTTCGTTGTGCTTTCCGGAAACGTGAGAGGAACAGATGACATTAAGGAGAGGAGAAATGCACTGAATGAATTAAGAGAAGCAAGTTTTAGTGCAGCACATGGAAAAGGAGGTATTCGGAGTTTTGAATTCTATTACACTCAATTGAATGAGTCAGACTGTGCAATGGTGTTTCCAACAATGCGCGCTGTGTCCAGAGGATTAAAAATTTCAAGAGGGCACCTCATCAGTGATTTCCTTTATCTGAATTGTCATAGTGGGGAAAGTCGGCAAGCAGAGTACCACAAGAGTCTCAGTATTGTGAAACTCCACGTTGAAGATTGGGCGAACAGCTACATAGTTTTTGTACTAGTCAATGCAGCTTTCTGTGATAGAGATTGGTCACTGTAACTCAGTCATTCCATTTCCAGGCATAGTTCTGGAGAAGTGCGTGTTCTCTGCCTCACTTCCCTGTGTCACCTGCTATTGTATTGCATAGCATAAATCTAAAAACCTTCACCATTTTCATTAATGCAGTACAAAGATATTACAATACTTAGCAGATTACGTGGAGGATCAGAAAATTGTCATCTATAGACTATTCTTTAATATCAAATTTGCGATTTTTTCCTAGATTTTCAATTAGAAGTCACTGGCTCAGAGATTCGAACTTTGGAATAGGAATGGTATGCAGCTCCATAGATGCTGCAAGCAAGTATCGAAACCTATCTTCTTTAAAACCGTTACCGACCTATGCAACGTGGAGTTTTCAGAAGAAAGCTCCAAAAGCAGATCATAAAACTCTTGGAAAAGTCGGTATTTTCAGTATAAATTGATCAACGACTGCAGTAGAAAAAACAGGCACAATCACTGGCTCATACCAAAGGCAAATGGTTCCGAAACGACTGCATATTAACAGATACTACAAAATAAAACAAACAAAGCAAGAACTGACAGAGATTAACACCAGTCTAAAACTGACAAATTAGTCGCAACTCGATCCACATCCTTGCTGATGATTTCCTTTATCTGAATTATTGCGGGCGAGGAAAGTCGGCAAGCAGAGTACCACAAGAGTTGCACAATTGTGAAAATAAAATACCTACTTTTTTGTCACGAGACGACGCTCCATGCTAAGACAAGAACTTGATGATTCCACAAGATCACAAGAGTTGCACAATTGTGAAAATAAAATACCTACTTTTTGTCACGAGACGACGCTCCGTGCTAAGACAAGAACTTGATGATTCCACAAGATCGGGCGAACGGCTACATAGTTTTCGTATCAGTCAACGCAGCATTCTGTGATGAAGACGGTCACTGAAACTCACAGTCACTGTACCTCAGTCATTCACTTCCCTTCCGAGCCCCTCTCCCTCCCTCCCCTGAGGCCCAACCTCATCTCAGAAGCCTCTAAAGACCCTATCAATTCCAGCGCCGAGATGGTCAAATGCCCCGCCACCCCCATCGCACTCACGATGGGCTCGAGCTCCTCCAGCAGGCCTTCCAGTAATTTCCTGACCACAGCTTCCTCGCGCACAACTCCGCCATAATATCTAATCCTACTCACCATCAATCTCAGCTTCGAGTAGTACTCCTGACAAGTCTCCGGCCCCTCCATCCTAACGCCACGGTCAAACTCTTCCACGTAAAACCGGAGCTTGGCCGAGCGCACCTCTTGGGTCTCTCGGAACTCCACCCGCAAGATGTCCAACGCCTGCTTCGTGCCCGTCGCCTCGTAGATAGTCAGGAAGATTTCGTCGGTCAGGGCTTGTTGGATGGTGAAGAGGGCTCTTGCGTCCTTTCGCAACTTTTCCGTGGATGAAAACTCACATACTCCATATTTGACGGCTTCCCATGGATCTTCAGACTTGAAGTAGGTTTATCATCTTGATGCTCCAGAAGTCAAAGTTCTCGCCATCGAAAACCGGCACAAGGAGAGCTTGAAGCTTCATTTTTCCTCGTCGAGTGAGATGGTGAGAGGCTGGAGAGCTTGTAGCTTCTGGGGTTTATACAAGGATGTGAAACCATCATCGGGGAATGACGAGAAGAGGTTTGCCTGGAGATTTCAAACGCCGTCCCACGCCGCGCGGGAATTCATGTTTCCAATGAAGAAGACCTCTCTCTAATATTTAAGAACTGCATGCTTTGTCCAGTTGTCCTACCTTAATAAGCGGCAAAACCACTTGATATTCCGAACGGAAAAATAACACAAACGATCTCTTAACTTTGACCTAATACATAATTTGATCTCTGAACTTTTAATTTGTTATACATTGAATATTTTCATATAGTTTAGGAACTAAATTAAACACATACCAAAAGTTCAGGAATCACATTGAACAAATTAAAAGGTTAAGGACCACATTGAATATTAAGCTAAAATTCATGGACTACATTAAATAAATTAAAAGTTCACGGATCAAATTGTACATTGGGCCAAAGTTCATAGACTATTTGGATCATGTTCAGTAACTTACAGAGAAAATACAGTAGAAAATCCTGAGTTATATATATCCGCGTGTATATATCCAACATTTTTTGTTTTACGGAAATCACTAAACTTGTAAGGATATGACAAAAAAAAAACCACCAAATACCCTAAACTTTGGCCACCGTGACAATAATACCACAAACTCTCTCTTTCACATTGCCAATGCCCCGAAAATGTGTAATGTGACGAAAATTCGTGGGGGGGTGTTAAGGGAGAGAACGCTTGATGTATGTGTATACATGTGAATTCAGGGTATGAGTTTAATTAACCTTTGTTTACAAAAATGCTCGATGGCTAATACCTATCACCTTAGAAAACGATGTTGGAGTCAATTGCATGACAAATGATGGGTCAATGTCAAAAGTAAAAACCACGTGATTGATATATTGACTCGATTTTCTTAGTAATGAACACTGATATAAATTCTCATGTTGAACGGTGCACAAGGAAAACAAGACTCAATGCTTATGTGAGATTTGGTAAGATCACTGTCAACTATTTTAAAAACTTAAATTATTTGATGAAGACGTGATTTATTATTTAAACATTCTAACAGTTAATTACCTAATAAATAAATCAAGGGAAAAAACCCACCAAAAACCCCGAACTTTGCCCGTGTGACAAAACTTTCTTTTTTTTGTGACACCTTACCCCAATGTATATTGTCCATGGGCATTTTCGCCTTTTCCGCTTTTTCTTTTTTTTAAATTTTTTTTTTTCTTTTCCGGATGGGCTGTCCCGCCGGCGGACTCAACTATTTTAAAAACTTAAATTGTTTGATGAAGACGCGATTTATTATTTAAACATTCTAACAGTTAATTACCTAATAAATAAATCAAATCACTTTTTTCCACTTATTAAATATTTCCCGATTGGTTTGTTAATTTAATCTCTTTCTTTTGAAATGAAAGACGCGAGAGTCCGAACCTCAAAATTGACGTGGGTTTTGAGAAAAACAATTAATATCAAAATCACAGGACATTATGTCTTGCGATTTCCGCTTTTTTTTTTTTTTTAAATGTACTAATTTGCTTAGTAGTATGTATTGCTCTTCTCAATAGTAAATTTAAAATTTAAAACCTTTTATTTTACAAAACGCAGCTGGAGATAGCAAAATTTTAGTCAGGAAAAAAAAATGTCGATGAAAAAAAAAGAAATAAAAAAAACAATATTTCAGACAAGACCTAGTCTTTATAATAGGAAATTTCTATATAAAAGGAAATTTCCTTTAAGCGACGAACTCCCGATTCGCTATATATATTTGCGCACTAATCCACACTCAGCTCACAACAAATTCAAATATCAAGATTCACTTCCTCCTACATTCATCAAACTCGCCGGCGAAAGATCGAGTGACGAGCCGAGAGATTTCGAGTCGCCGGTGTTCGGAGACGATGACGATGAACACCAACTGCATCGACTGCATGGAGGTGGAAAAACCGGGGAGGATAAGCATGGCCTTGGTCAAGCACTGTCAGTGGGCCGAGTCCGACGCCAGGTTCTTGAGGATGATCTGCGCGAGCTCGAGGGAAGAGGCCGTCGTCGGCGAGGACCTGGTTGTCGATGGGTACGCGTGCCGGCAGAGGTTTCTGAGGAGCTACAAGTTTAGCCGGAAAGAGGAGACGGTGGCTCGGCGAACCAGGAGGTGGTGGAGGGTGAAGCGGAGCACCGCCACCGGTCGCCATCGAAGGAGGGGGACAGGAAGGAGAGGACAAGGGCAAGAAGGAGAAGAGCAGCAATGGCGACGGTTCTTAATCGTTTGCCAAGAGGTTGTCTTCCACTTTCCATTTCCGTGCGCGGCTAAAGCGGACGCCGACGACATGGTTCTTCGGGCTCGGCCGGAGACTGGAGTGTTCTTATGTTCCTTTTCCTTTTCTTCATCAGCTTGCGGAGTATTCAGATGAATGTGATTGAAGTACTTCTGTGATTGAAATCAAAGCGTTCTTGCGAATCGGATCATCTTCTTGTTTCCGTTCTCTAATCATTCGCGACGGGAGTTAACGTCGGTCGCTATAATTCATGTGCCGGTTCACTGGTTTTCTCTTACGATCGAAATCGAGTTGATTCGGCGGGCGCTAAGCTCTGGTATGATTACGTTAGGAATATGATGAAGATGTGAAGTACCACCGGATTCAGTTCTTGATCTCGACTTGTTAAACCCCCCTCTAAAGCTCACGTGATCGACGGCGATAGAAGATTTGATTACATAATGTCGTATTTAAAAGGTCTAAAATCGGATCTAATCTTTCTTTTGCTGTGAATAAAACAAGGTATGGCGAGTGCCCCGGCGAACTGACTATAGAACCTGTTCAGACATGATTGTGAACACTCTTTTGCGATACTTGAAGCCCTAATGGGATGTGGTCGTGAGCTATTTTAGCCTATCTATTAGGTATTTTTATTGTATAAATTTCTTCCTAGTAAAAAATCCTTCCTTTTGTATATCTCCTAATTAGGGTTATCATATGTATATATATATATATATAATAGGTTTGAATATTGTAAATGTATAGAAAATATATTCATTGAATACAAAAAGGAGAGTCTTTTTCTACATAGGAGTCCTATCATCGTTAGGAATGTCGAAGTTGCGCAGAGGGTGAGGACATCAAGGCGAGAGGAGGTATCGGTTCTCGTAATTTCCACACATACAATTTACCCTTTGCCTGTTAGATTGGAGTTGTACAGAGCTAAAGCAAGATCTTTTGTTCTAGCCAAAGCAGAGTTACAACTTATCACGAAAGTACAGTTGAGTCCTAAAACTTATCATGAAAGTATATTCGAGTTCTAAAATTTTCAAAAAGTGCAATTCAGTCCTAAAATTTATCATGAAAATGCAATCGAGCCATAAACCTTTCAAAAAGTGCAATTAACGGAACAACTTAATTGGATCAATTTGACAAATTTTAAGATTCGATTAAACTTTCATGATAAGTTTTAGAACTTTTAATATACTTATCCCTATCCATAGCTAATGCAGCAGGAAAACCAAGGACAACGTTCTAGTAGTAGCCAGAATCCTCTATAGTTGTTTCAGGAGTCAGAATCAACCTGGTCAATTCAGATGCATACGCGAGTTATACATTCATGCCTATTAAAATGAAACTTTCACATTGCGTGTACACAATTCGTCAACCATCCAATTGAGCCTCGTTATCCTCAACACAGTCTCTAAAAATCACGACAAATGGACAGACTTACAACCATGTGTCTCTATTCTCGTGGGATAATTATACGGCAGCCAATTCAGTAGAATGACCGGCGTTGATCAGAGTGTCATATCAGCAACATCCGATCAAAATTGATTGAAAAGATTACGTTGAAAAATCATCAAAAGGATTAAGACTAAATTAGCCAAATTGAAAAGTTTAAGTATGAGACAATAAGTTCTAGACTTTTTTGAAAAAATTCAACTATTCTTGTTTGAGCGAACTTCCTTTTCTTGTTAATCAAATTTGTGGCATCAATTGCTATTGGAAAGTGTAAACAAGTTGAACTACTCGAGAGTTCCTCCACATCAACTTATCGATTGCTTGAACTCGGCTCGCTCTTCTCGATTGTTCTCAAGTTCGAGTTGCTCAAATTATGAACTCCAATTTGGCTCAAATATGAAAATGCGCCGAGTCGAGTAGCTTTCCGAGCTAATCAACTATTTCATGTACTTCAACTTTATCCATACATGATACACTTACCAAAAACTGTATACATCATAAAAAGATACATGACATTCTTTTCTAATTTCATTGCGTTTAGAGTTCTAGCTCGCGCTAGAATTCGAGCCTGAACTCTAGCGGGAGCTCAAACTCGAAATGCCTAAAATATAAGCTTAACTCAACTTTAGAACTAAAGTTTAATTTCAAATCGAATCGAACTCGAGCTCAAGTTCAGGGGAAACTTTAGCGAGTCAGAGTCGAGCGTGAGAAATCAAACTTGGGTCGAGTGTCAAGTTGTGCATAATCGAGTGGAGCAGAGTCAAGCTCGAGTATTAAATCATGTCAGTCTGCAAAGAACAATGACAACACCAATAACAAAAGCAATAGTAACTTCCACATTCTCATCTCAACACTGCCAATTTCTAAGCATCATGGCAGAAGAAAAAGGAGCAAGATAAAGCAAGTATCTTCCTGATTCAAAACAGGCATCAACGTCAAGACACGAAGAAAACTATATTTGGCCCGACAAGGAAAAAGGATTGTCCTCACTTTCGCGAATTCGAAGAGAAGAAAAAGAATCAGAAAAAAGTTTACTGTCTACAACTGTACCAGCACAACCTAATAACGACAACCTCGCCCTATCTGAAAACTGCAAACTGTGTGGATTCGATGCTAGTCATCTTTTTTCCGAGACAAAACTTCGTTATGCCAGCAAGACAGCGAGAACATGACATCAATAGAGACGACCACGGCAGTTGGATGCTTCACAGTGGCAAGGAGCACCCTCTCCAGGAAGAATTTCATAACGATAGTCGTAGGTTAATTCCTCACCTGAAGCTATCTGCTCATCGAAAAAGAAAATGAAGAAGGCAATGTTCAGTACATCAGACCTAGAGAATGGAAGCAAAAAAATAAACTGACATTAAAAATATAAAAAAGAATCCCCATTTAAAGAAAGACTCCGTAGCATGCAAAACAAACCAATTCTGAGGATGATGGCCTATCTACTGCTAGAAATGAAAAGGTAGTCTAGAACACCCTCTTGAAATGTGGTTCTTTTTGTCATCAAATCGGATAAGCAAGTATAGAGGTACAGTATGAGAACGTAAGAGTACCTTGGCAATCTCAATTGCAAACAAAGCTTAAAAAAAAAAAAAAAAAAAAAGGATCCCAGAGAGCACTTACGTCTCGGCTTGCATAAAAACCAATATGTGCACGATGGCTTTCCATGCTTTCCACAAGAACTCGATGACTCGATAGATTAGGCGAACAGCTACAAAATCAACATGTTAATCAATACGGCTGCATGTGACAGGAGATTGTCACTGTAATTGTAGTCTTCCGACTTGTCTAGTTCTTAAGAAGTGCATCTTCCCGTATCTGCTTTATCTCAAAGCCATATAGCTGAATCTCAAAAACCTATCTCCTTCCATATCTTTGAGGCAACCTATAGAATTACTAGGACGTGCAAATAATTGGCACAGGATATCGAGGATGTCTATACTCTTTCCATTACGACTTCCACACTTACATTTGACTATTCATAGTCACTTTAGGGCAAGATATTCATAGATTTACATTAGTCAATCAGTGTATATGATAACACGTCATTTATTGACTAAAACTACATAAGATAATTACAAGAGTCAATTTCATAACACATGTACCCTACCTGTGATTTATGAAACGAGAAACATTTCCATACTTTGTCGCATCAATCACATACTTGACCTCTTCTTCGATTAATCTGCTCGTACTACTTATATGGGACTTGATGTCATAGAGATAACTGCCACCTTCTTTGCCATCATACCTGAAGCACAAAAATTGGGAGCTGATACATATTTTTACAACCCAGCATGAACCATCAAAACTGGATAGGCCTGGGAAGAAGGTACCTCTTGCGCCGATTGTCTGCCTCTAAGTCGTCTAAAACTTCCCCAATATACTCGCATACAAATGTTCCTAGCGAGATTGCTTCACCTGCTCGGACTGCCCAACCCTGTCAATTTGACATAATCAGCAAACCAACAGACTCCTCAGGGCAAGAACATCAGAATTACCTTTTTCTCTGTTCTGAAGACTTCCAATTTTACCCGAACTCCTCTCTGCAAAACTCTATTGTGACAAGTCTTGCTGCAGCGGCACATGCGATTGCACTCATATACAAGGTAGCCCTCCTGCATAAGTTTGCAATATGCATGACTTGGGGCTCAAAGACAATGAATCACAAAGCTATACACATCAACTAGACTCTAACTATGAGCTACATGGAGATAGTGCAAACAAAGGAAATTAAGAGCGAAAAAAAGCAAGGCTTAATTGCAATTGCAATCCTGATTTATCAAATCTGTAATGATGTCAACCATCCTTTCAATTTTTGTACCTCCAAACCTGTGAAGTCTTCCGAATTCCAGTAAAGACTTTGCTCAGAAAGAGTCAATGTGTTTTGTCATAATGCTGTGTCTGAGAAGTAATAAAAATGCCACTGGAGCTTTTCTTAGACAGAGTGTCGTCTTTAACCATCATTAAGTTGAAAGTATTTTCCGAAACTTCATTGAGTTAAAATGGAAGTTAAAGTAAAGTAGCTTCAATTTGCTGCAAGTGAATACTGCAATATTCTTTATTTATTAATAATGAAGGAAACTATATTAGTTTTGTTAAATTTTTTTATTATTGCCAATCTTAGCCATAACTTTTGCCCAAAAAATTAATGCGTGTATTATTTATGTACAATGCAGGCAAATAAGGCACATTAATCTCTGACAGAAACAATGTCTTACAAGGGGAGCTTGCAATAAATCAAAAGGTTAGGCCTGACTGCAAAATTTGAAAGGATAAAGGAAACATAGGTGGGACTTTGGAATTAAACCAAAAAATGGAACAATGAGAACGGAGAATGAAAACTCCAAAGCCTGATGCTTGACAGAAATTTTATGACACCAATCTCTGACTAATGTACAATGTATCAAAAAGAGGTTATGGAAGAAGTGATTTAAGCATTAAATCAATTTACAGGAAACAAATTCTTCATAAGGATTAGATATGCAACTTTTTTCATGCTGCACAAGTTACAACTGGCATACATGAGTCCACTTAAGCATTTCCAAATGCTTAACAATCAGCAACTTCATTAAAAAGCCCTTTCGTTTTTTGCAGATGACAGCACCTTCAAGTATTTCTATGAGCAATTAGACCCTAGCACAAGCAACGAAAGACCTAGTAGACTGTTAACCTCAACAGTACCTCCAGTATGATTCGACCAAACTCATCATAGGGGAATCTTCCACGCATGGACCTTCCATGAATGTCTTTTGCATCTTCATTGTCATTATCGAAAAGGTATACGTGATCACATGCTTCTTGTCTGCATGAAAAATTCTTGCAAGTACACCCAAATTGCAAACTCTGCATATTCAGAAAAGAAGAAAAAGGAAAGGACATTGAATTGTCATAAGCTCATTCTTGATAGGTACAAACTACTTTTTTGTAACACACAAAAACCTACCTCTGTTTCAAAGGCAGCAGATTGGTCAACTACTGGCTTCATAACATAAGTAAAGCTCTCCCAAGGCATGGAACATATGGCATTTTGGCCTTCAGCTCCAACAACATTAAGAGAATCCAAAAGCCATTCATCAACCACACAAGCCATAGGAACTGATTCACGCCCAAAGCTTATGTCTTCACACAAGACAATGGCATTTTGCAGTGTCCTAGATTTTAACTGTTGCGAGTCAATGACATAGTGGCTCTCATCCACTTCCCACTCGTCATCCAGATGCTCTGCTAAATGCCGAGAACTATGATCAACATTACCCTTTGAAAGAGGGATCAATGAAGACAACACATGGGGATTGTCCTCTGGTTTACATCCATTAGGACAAACAAAATCATCTGAGTGCCAGCTAATGTGAATATTGTTCTCACTGCATAGTTTGGCTGCCTTCAAGTAAAAGCGCTCGGGCAATACTCCATACATCCGCTCAAATGAGGCTTTAATGCTGTACTTGCAGCAAGCGGAGCGAGCAATAGATAAAACATCCAAATTGCTCGGCCGACATTTTGTTTTCTGAATATGAGAAAACAGTATTTGTGCAATTCTTGAGCATTCGGATTCTGCCAACCTGGTATATCTGGCTACTTCTGTTACATGAGGCTGCAAATTTGTCACCATGGAGCTAAGTGATTTCGATGCCTGGATACGCTTTTTCAAGCTAGCCCTATTTCTGATCCTATAAGACGCCGCCCCCAGAGCTTTCTTAAATCTTGGGCGACTAAGTCTCCCCGATTTCATCTGATAAGCATAGTAACGTACACCTTTCTTTGAAGGCCGAGAACTGGCTAAACTTGGTCCCATATGAGCAGCTTGATGATGACGACCAAGATCTGGAAGCAAATTAAATTTTAACCCGCAGAACCTGCAAACGAATTTTCGCACGCCACTTGCTTTTACAGTGTTATTGTCTGTAGAGGCTAAGTTTGCAGGCTGGGGTTTTGAAGGTATATCCTCCACTGCTGAAGGATTAGGTTGTCTAGCAACCTTTGACAATCTGAATTCTGAAGGGTGAACAGAGAGGACATGTGACCATAGCTCCTCCGTGTTTCCAAAATGGCTTCCACAAGGAATACACTGAAGAAGCTTGCACTGCTCCACAAATTGCACATGGTGTCTCTCCTGCACATGGGTTTCTAAAACCTTCTTGTTGGTATAAGAATCAAGGCAAATGGCACAAGCATAGCCTCTAAACAGCCACTGCGCTTCCTTCTTATGTCTGTCCATCCAATGGCTACCAAGGACTTGATCACTGACAAATTCTTCTGAGCAAATCTTGCACTTGATTGCTTTTTCATCGCCGTTGCTACCGTCATCTGTCAATGGTAACATAGCCTCTTCTTCCATTTCAGGCAGAATATCTTGTCCATCTTCAGTAGCACCACAGCCCCAAATTCTCGTTAATCTCTCTTTTTCAGAGCAGACCAACTTCATGAGAAATGCCCCGACACTAAGATCTTTGGAAGCTTCAGATAGGGCCCACTGGAATTGCACATCCATGGGAACTGGGTTCCGAAGAGACAAAATGCTTTTAAACAGCCTAAAGAATAGCTCACATGCCTGATGCAAATGGATCTTTTGTTCCTCAGAGGAGCAATCCCCCAAAAGCTCTAAAAACACTTCTTTCGAAATTATCCTACTCTTACCATTCCTGGCTCGTTTAAGCCAGCTCGGAAGGTGCTTGTCACAGTACAGCGAATAACGACTTGGATTATCCATGCATCGCTCATTCTTATCGGGCGAGAACAAGCCTATACAGTGGGGCCCCACCTCCATGCCATTAAAATTTCTACCGGAATGCTCCGGCATCTCACCTAAGCCTTTTACTGTTGACTGTGAAACTGCGACAGGATCAGCTCGGACCAGACTTTGAACTCTCCCTACTTCCACACCTTTAGAATACACATTTTCTGATCTCCAAATACTCTCTTCATGCTTTCTCTTGTGTGAATTTTCTAATGCAACTGAGCTTTTAGTATGGTCAGTTTGAGGCCTGTGCTTCTTACAGAATGTGGAGCCTGGGAGAGAACGGTGCTTGCATTTTGTGCCTAGTACTGTGGTACCTTGACAGGGCGGTGTTTCAACAGGAGGTGTCCTTTCTGCTCTAGCAGAACTGCCCAAAAACCGAGAGGCCAAATGCACACAGCAGTAAACATCACCATCGTTGGCTGACCTAACGCATTGCCTTCCTTTAGATTCAATAAAAGCTACACACTGCCGACTCTTACCACCAGTAAATAAGGCCTTTTTAATGACCGTTTCGTTTACAGGTGTCATCTCCACAGCTTTTGCTAGATTCATTCCGATATCATTGGCTTGAATTGAGTCACTGTGTTTGCCCTCCACAACCATTTTGTCCCATTCAGCCACATTACCAGGTGAAGCCATTGCTTTGCCACCTACACCTAGAGGTTCATGTTGACGAGGTTCAGACATTGCAGCACCATTTACAGTATCTCGAGAGTTGAAAAATTCAGAATCAATCTCAACAGTTGCAGCCTCATCGGATCCTTTGCTTTCTATCTGAGAAGCATGCACATCTGCACGACGGACTTCAAGTTTGGGCCTCTTCCTATTCATCTGTAGATTGGGGACTATGGGATCGCCATTGTCTCGGTTGTCGATGTTTGCACCAGTGAATTCAGGAAGAGACGTTGAGAACAATTTCGTAACGTCATGCTTCCAGGTTCTCCACTGAGTATTCAGCAGAGGCTGCATTGGAGCCTCCAAGGAGTTCACCTCCTTCCAAAAGACAGAATCAAACAATTCCTGTAACATACAACAACATTAATCCAAGTTCATGAGAAAATAATCTATTAACATATCTACTTCGACATTTGACTGGTAATCCCATGTTCATATTCTGTTCCAAGTGTAGACGGCTGAATCACCCCATCAAAAAATCACCAAATAGGGTTGAATGAAGTGTGGTGTCATTTCAAATAATGTCAAATGAAATCAATTATGGATGCTCTGACATGCTGCAACGTCTGCTTTCAATAGGCCAGATGCCATTCCAACAACAATCTTTCTATAAGAAGCTTCCGCACTGTCTTACAATGCAGCTCGTGTTTTGCTTGAAACGACGCCAAGTATCCCATTACAAAAATTTGGCAAAGAGAACTAAACAGGAAAGTACCAGATCAAAGGCATTTATAAGTCATACGGAAGAAAAACAAAATAGTAATTGAGCCAATAATACATTGAGAAACAGCAAAACCAAGATTTTCCCCACTAGATGCTACCATTATATTCTGACTTTATATCCTCTCAATAAAAATATGTTCATGATCCATAACCGATAAAAGATAAGGCAACTTGTCAGATATCAAGCAAAGAGAAATATAAGGAAAAGCAATTGGATGATTGGTAAACTTCCTTTCAAAATGGATTTCAAAGGAGCACTTGATCTATCATCCAAACACGACAAGGAAGATAGATGAAGCATAAAAATTACCTCTGTCAACATTTCAATGGTTTCGGCACTGTCTGCCTTCTGACACCTCTGTGCCCAACTAGTAAATGCTTGCTGTAGCCATTCAGAACTTATGTAGCTCTGCAATATCATCTGCAGCATAAAGTAGCATTAGTTCACTAACCGCGACTTACAAAGAAGCAGCATATCTTGATATTTCAATCATAAAAAGTTATTCTGATGACAGATCTAGGCCTTGTATCTTTACTTCCATATTAGATTTCATATCTGCCGCGTTGGACATGCATTTTGAACACCTGCATTACCAAGCTTTTACGCAATTGCAGTTAACTCTCTACGCTAACCTGCATCATCTCTTAGGAAATCTTTTTGGAGTCCATACCAAGCCAACAAGGTACTAACTACAAAGTAACCTAAGGACCCAATCCAAAGCACATTAACAAGTTTAAAAACTATCTGAAAAAGCATAAAACAAAGTGAAAAGTGCATGTTCTGAAGGTTTTCAGAGAATACAGAAAATATCAACATAAATTGCCCTTATCTTGATAAACACTATTAATGGTCCTCCTATTCAACCGAAATTTTAGCTAACCATTAGCAAAATTCCTTCCTTTCAGTTTAGATGAGTATTGCGACACCAATTAGATCGAGCTAAGTTTCCTACATGCCTATCGTTCTTGCATAAAGTATTTTTTGGTCAAACATGAAAAAGAAAAGAAATGAATGACACTATTAAGTAAGACTGATTACATACAGATGTATGTAAATAGCACATAGATTCAACTGTGTATGTCCGTGCGTACAGCTAAAAAAAATGCCACTAATAAAGACTTATTAAATTCCAAGATCCTCATTCTAAATCATGATCAGAAAAGAAAGTTACAGTGTGCAGCTTCAAGAGCATCCTTTCAGTTTAGATGAGGAGCACCATGACACCAATTAGATCAAGCTAAGTTTCCTACATGCCTATCGTTCTTGCATAAAGTACTTTTTGGCAAAACGTGAAAAAAAAAATGAAATGAATGACACTATTAAGTAAGACTGATCACATACGGTTCATCTAACCATTAGCAAAATTCCTTCCTCTCAGTTTAGATGAGGAGCATCGTGACACCAATTAAATCAAGCTAAGTTTCCTACATGCCTATCGTTTTTGCATAAAGTATTTTTTGACACTATTAAATAAGACTGATTATATACGGATATATGTAAATAGCACATAGATTAAACTGTGTATGTCTGTGCATACAACTAAAAAGAATGCCACTAACAAAAACTTATTAAAAATTCCAATATCCTCATTCTGGATCATGATCAGAAAAGAAAGTTACCGTGTGCAGCTTCAGGAGCATCCTTCCAAGATCGGTATAACCAGTGCAGTGAGATGCTTCCCTAGCAAACTCCTTCCAGACAAGTACATCCCTCGCTGCCTCTATCATGGCCTAATGAGTTTGAAATTTGAATATTAATTAAAAACATGTGTATGTACTATAAAATGGAGAAATCAAACAAAAATCACCAATCCCATTAGTGAGAAATTGGAATAGAACTCCGTTACCTCTATGTGCAACTGATCGACAATATTTAACATGCCAACAGCTAGCTTCCGCATTATAAACCGGCGTGCAACAGTCAAATCTTTGACTGTTTTTATTCCAGCTTTATGTGTCCTATGAGCAATGGGCTCCGGAAATTCATAAATAGGACGAACGAGAAGCATATCCGCCCATGAATAATTTCTTGTGTGTGGGAAAAATATGACAAAGTACTTCTTCCTCTCATGAGTTGGCTTTGCTTTCAAAGTTGATAACGGCCAGTCGGCCCTTTCGCATCTTATTCCCGCTTGCCACTTCCCTCTCCACTATACTTAGAGAAACACAGAAAGGAAGAAAGAGATACAGAAGAAAAAAAATCAGGGCTCATCTTGTTAAATAATAAACCTTAAAACCTTCTAACTTGTAAGAACTAACACTCCCTCTCCTCTTCGCGCCCCGCCGCCCAGCCCCCACCACATACCCTGAACCTGTAACCTTGACAATAGACCTTTTTAAGTCATCCAGTTGACATGGGATTAATGGTTGAAATGGGTCATAAAAGGACTAGCTACGGAACAAATAAACCAGCAACCACATCGAGTTAATCCAATTAGCTGCTTGTCTAGGCTGACCCAACAAATCTCACCGAATATTTAGCTGCTATAAAATCTCAAAGCCAGTGAAACCAAACTATAAAAAGTGTCAAAGTGAGATTGTGCAATAAAATAAGCGGAACACCACTGCCAAAATTTAGGGTCAATCAAGAAATGTGAATTCTTATACAATACTTAAAAAGCCAACAATAAAATTGCTAAACACTAAATCTGGAGAGACCATAATTTGTAAAAAGAAAATCAAATCAATACAGATCTTCTGGTAAACACGGTCAGTGGACAATGAGAATATAACCACAAGTCAATGGACCACACTATAAGGCCAAAACCCAGCAATGCTTTAAAGCATGTAGAAACTACTTAACTGGCTCATCCAAAATTCTTGACACAAGTGCAATGCGCTTCTAATACAGGTTTAAGTCATTATTGTAAAGGAATTTCAAAATAGAAGAAAAGGAAAACTCCAGCCATTGAGAAAAATAATCTGACTATTACCTTCACCCATAATGCTAAAGATTCATCTCCTTCTAGCCACTTAGGCTCAGAAACTGATGATTCTCCATCCCTGTTATTGCTTGGCAATTCACTCTCAATAGTATCCACAATAATTTGAGAATTCTCAGAGGCCAACAAAGATTCAGTGCAATAGCTCTGTTCATTTATGTTACTTTCTTCAAAATCAAGAGAACCACTAGATGCTTTTGGGTCATCCATTGAGCAATCAGAATGTGAAGCTCCACCCAACTGGTCCTCAAGATCACGTGTATGGTGGACTGCTTCTTCACCGTCGACGTGTACATCATTTCCTTTCCCATCCACAGTAAAGAATACAGCATCGACTCTGCTATCTGAAGCTTGAACTCGTTTCTCAGATTCAAGATAGACAGATTCTCCATCATGGACAGTATTTGTCCCTGAAATCTGTTGAGAGCAATCTGTTTTTCCAGCATATTGTAAATTTGCATGAGGGAGCCACTCCATTGTCCACGATGAATGTAGCGTAACACTTCAATGCTATAAACCTACAGATTGCTAAAGTAAGGCAGCTTCTATAAAACAGGAGAGACAATATTTTCCCGGCTAAAGGATGCTGTTCCAAAAACACTGAACATTTCCCTGAGCATATGCCAACACCATCATCCCCTTATACAAGTAAGAGGAAGAGAAATTCTTAAGAACAGCTGAAAAGCCAGTCAACTTATTGCACAAAGCCAGGTATCATCTGCAGATTCAAGACAATCGCTTTAATAAACTGATGGTGAAGATTTTCACAGAAAAACAGGGACCTAAGCTATCAATATGGATTGTATCACACTACAGACAGCATTCCAAGCTAAATCAACATACCAAGAACAACCTGCTTATTCTTTTCATGCCAATTTATGCAATCTCTCATATATACACACGATGCACCTTTTTCTAAAGTGAAAACTGAAATGAGAAAAATCGTGCTTGGAGCACTCGCATATTTTAGACAGATTGCAATGCACAGAATAAATGGAAGAATTTAAAACAGAAAAACAAAAGAAAATAATTGAATTTGCCACTTCATAAAGAACTTCATTTGAACAACCCATTTCCTAGAATCATGGACACGCAAAGAACCAATTGGATAGTCCTATAATGGAGTTAGAGTTGCAGTTACTTTCTTCTCAGACCAAAAGTCACGGAAAGGTTCTCTGTCCCTAATGCAACAAATAAGCTGGAAGTTTCGGGTTGGACCACCTCAATCAATATGCCTTATTGGAAGATTTTTGTTACAACATTATAAAGTTCCAAGATATTCAACTAAAACTACCACCGGGTCTCAAAATCAGTTGCTTCATACCAAAGAGGAATGAATGAATTTTAACGTCTATGTACCGAACAGTCACTAGATGGTCACAAGTGTTCACTGTCTACACTTTTCAAAAAATTCTATTAGAAAATCCTCAATCAGAACTGCTGCTTCCTCCTGATATCTGTTCCACAAAAACTAATGCAAGATCATGCAATCTTAAATCTTTAACTTTGCTTTTACTTTTACCATGCAGTTTAGTTGTTAGAATGGGCAACAACAGGAGGGCAACTCTTTTACAGATCACTTACAAGATAAGTACGATCAACTCTTTTCCTCCAAGGAAACCATTTGAAATCATCAACTACATCACAGAAATCTAATGAAGATGCCATAAATGTTCAGCAAAGAGAGTACTATACATTGCAGGAATTGGCGGATTACCATCATTTTAGAAGCAGTTGTCTAGTTTCGTTAGTCATAAATCACTTACCATCAAGACTTACCAAACGAAATAAAGAAATCTAGTAACCGTACAACCATATATGACACAAGAAGACTTCTCTTAACTTAAAACACCATAAAGAAAAATCGAATCAAAGCATAAAACTCTAGAAGTTTGCCATATTGGCAATCAAAGTAACTCCATTTGAGTGATTGCCAACTATAAAACTCTGAACTCAACATCAAAATTAAACCTTCATGAAAAAGCGTTAAAATTCCTGCAACTTCACTAATACCCAGGTGACACAACTGGAGTTATCATCGTCCCTAGTCACATCCTCATGTAACATCACAGACAAAACCGTTACGTAAGTTTCCCCGGAAGAAAAAAAAAGAAGAAGGGCACAACGGAAATACAGAATCAAAAGCTTGCGCAACATGCAGAAATCGTAATCGAACCAATGTGATAGCCTCTGGTTGGAGATATTAGCGGATAACCCTTGATCAGAAGAAAGAACAATGCCTTTCGAAACCCTAAACATCTGGGAAAGTTAATTAAGGATGAAATTGCTCGAAAGGGCACACTGTATCTGCATCTGCGAGTCGATCGTCAACAGTAACAACATGCTTCAAGTTCATCCTAACAAGACGGTCCACATCCCTCGAGAAAAAACCCAAACTTTTGAAGAACCCATGAACCAAAACTAGGAATTAAGGCCTTGAATTCACGAATTGAACATGAAATTGCACACTTTGGCTTTTTTTTTTTTATTCCTTAGCGCATGCAACAATTGAGGGGTGGGTGCAGGTGCAGCTAGAGCTAGGTCACACCACGATGAAATTTACAGAGATAAAAGAAGATGCCTAAAATTGAGATTACATGCCACAAATAATAACAGACATGAACGAATGTAATGTGGTTTATGTGGACGCATGTCGATGATGTCTGTTTTTTTACCTCTAAGGAAGGGAAGATGGGCTGGGGGTTGCACGAAGACCACCACCATTTGCCATTGTTGATGTTGTTTTGTCTTGTTGGCTTATAAGACCAAGGGGCAAAAAAAAAAAAAAAAAAAAGGGGGTTAGGCAAAAATCGGGGGTTCGGGTTCTTTCAGTTCCTTCCTTAGACAGAGAAGGGAGCAAAAAACCAAAAACCACATGTGTCTGCCTGTGCTGTACCTGCTTCAACCTCTAATCGTGCGATATATCCCTCAATCGAGCACTATAGGGGTCAGCAGCACTAAAGGGTTAGCAATGGTGATTGGAATATAAACAGAGGAACATATAAAAAAGTGGGTGTGGGGTGTTGGGTGTGGTTGTGTGTCGTGAATTTGCTGGGATGCTGGGCATGATGATGTACCTGTACCGAGCCCTTTCGGTCATTAAAGAAAAGGGGCTATTTCCGGAATACCCAAAAGGATATTAACATAAGAAAATCAAAGTAAAGAAAGAAGGAGATTTGTTGCTGAAAATCTCAAAAGTGATGATGATGATGATGATGCTAGAGATCTAATAAGGGCGAGCCGGTCAAAGAGGGCGAAATTCCCTCGATCAAAATTGGGATTTTTCTAATGGAGGAAGTTGCTGGGTCTGGTCTCGCTGGTGTGCTGGTGTGCTCAAAATCTAGTCTTCCCTATCTGATCTTTTACCCCCTTCTTCCTTCTGACATAAGATGGAGACTTGGGGATCGGGCCGTGCCGTGCCCCTTCTTTTCGTTCCACAGGCTGGAATTACAATAATCGTCGCGAGTTTCCACGTGTCGTCTTGGGCTCGAGGGAAGATTCAGACCGACCAGAAAACTTTCCTCGCTGGTTTCTGTGGGCGGCGATGGAAATTTCAGTCCCCTTTGAAGATGGGCCCGTTGACCATCGTCAGCCCATAGAAAATCCTTTCGGTTTTGGCTCCATTGGGCCTCAGTTCCAACCTCTGGCGGCCAAGTTGCAGTTCTGCCATCGGTGCACTGTTCCTTCCTTTGCTCTAGCGGCCGCCGCTACCGCCGTGAGGCTTTCGAAATTCAGCCCGTGGAATGCATTCAAAAGAACGGGGTCTGTGGATGATGATGGCGCTTGTTTTGTCTAAGGATGTAATCATCAGTTTGTGACAAGACAGCCTGAATTTAGTGTCGTCGGTGGTAATTTCGAAAGCATCTTGAGATCGCTTTTTCAGTCCCAACGTCTCTTATGTGCGTGTTTTTTCCCTCCCTCCCTGTGGAGGATTTAACGACCTGATGAGGTGAAAGTAAAAAGCTCGTGATTATGAAAGTCGAGCTCATGATTGCTTGTGAAGATATGCTTTGCTTGGAGAGTGGTTCTTTTGAAAGGTAATGTTTGGCAAAAGATGTGTATGTTCGCCATGAGCCGGTTTCATGTGAAGTTCCCTGTAAAATGATATTGGGACACAAAGTTGACGAGAGTATTTCGATATTCTAGATGGATATTAGGAGCGAGTAAAAGAAATCACTCGGATTTGACCGAACCGGCCGGTTACAAGTGGTTTTCGATTCCATGCAATTGAAACTAGTGAATTTCGGTCTGGTTCCATGTTCGAGGCATGGAGCCGCCTACTCGGACCTTCCGAATCGAACCAATTTTTTATATTTATTTTTATTTCTTATAGAAGTGAAAAATCTCTAATATCTCCAAACCTCACTCTTTCACGCCTCTTTTCCAAATCTTAAACAAAATTCTAATCTCGTTCTCATTCTCATTCTTCATGCCTCTTTTGCCCGACTCTCAAACGCCACTCTCTCGCGTGAGTCGCTCAACGCGTCCCTCTCGTGTTCTCATCTCGAGTCTCAACTCTCACCTCCCTCTCTTGTTCTATTTTGGGCCGATCATGATCGCGATCGCAATTGCATCTTATTGAGGTAAATATCTCATGCTCTTTTTTTTTCTTGGTCGTTCTTCGTACACCATTGTAGACTATGGATGCATTTGATCATATCGACTATCGAGAACTCGGACAACATCTGAAACATGCTGTATTGATCATTTTGTGTCTCTTTGGTTTATACATTTCCTTTCCTGCCCAAAGAGCCGAACTGATGTCCCTTTCTATTGATGATGCTTCTCATTGCCTTTTCAAGAGAATCTCTTCCGGCTGCTACTATTGCAAGTTATCTTATTCTTTTCTGGCATGTGTCTTCCTTCTCATTACCAATCCTACAATGGATTTGAATTATGGAATATATGTTAAAAAAAAAAAAGAACATACCACCCATTCCTTTTTCTCACCCGAGAACTATACTAGTTCAATTCTAGGACCAGATAGTCACGTTATCAATTCCAAAAATTGGGAACTGGTCTCTCTGGTCGAGTTCCCAATTCCTAGTTGGGAACGGGACCACTTAGGAACCGATCACCCTTAATTGATATAAAATCTCATATGGACCTTTCAAAGTTATTGTTGAATTATTATTCTAAGCAATTAAACAATATAATTTTCTCCATAGAGTTTAAGCTTTGAAAAAGGATATTGCATTCCGGCTTTATGTTGTCTTTGGCAAAAACTAAAGCAGTCAAATTGATGGGTCGAGTTGGGTCGAGTTTGGATTGAGTCGAAAATGATCCGATCCAAATTAACCCATTTAATCTATTTTGACCCATTTATGCAATACAAATTTTGTAACCCATACTTGACCCGACTTGTACCCAACCCATTTATTAATATACTTCCATATTTAATCCAACCTATGAAAATATGTATCCACCTAATTAACCCACTTTAAGCTCTTCATGTTTGTATGTGATTTGGATAAAATTGCTATTTCTATTATAAGATGCTAAAGACTTGGCTTTCAACATTGCATAGAATTTTCAATTTTTCTATTAATTCATAATGATGAATAAGAGAAAGTTAGTACTTGATAGTAAATTTATAAAATACAATAACAAATAATGTGGAGGAATTGAAATTTAAATTAAATGG
Organism: Syzygium grande; assembly: GCA_024733475.1. NCBI lineage: Eukaryota > Viridiplantae > Streptophyta > Magnoliopsida > Myrtales > Myrtaceae > Syzygium > Syzygium grande. The sequence continues at coordinate 36,101,809 of JAMXDD010000005.1, read as the reverse complement.
AATGTAGGACATGATTTATATTGACAATGGATAGCCATGACAAGAACCAAGATTAGAATATTACATAAACATAACAATGTCAAATGCGATCAAGGAAAAATATACTTCAATAACTAGCGGAAGAAACTTACAAAATTAATAAAAATAAAAATGATGGGAATAAAATTTGGTGACATATGCCTTGAATTCGAGGTCGCGACTTAAATTTGAGGCCATGTGATCTCCCATGTATTTGAGGTCGTGAGATCTCAAAACAATATATGTTGCGACCTCAAAATAATGACGAACTCAATTGAAGCCAATTTGAGAACTATGATAATTTCCGACCAAATGTGGCATCAAATCAGTTGCAGAAAACTTCAAAAACTGAATTTAGACTAGGTTTTTTTTTTTTCTTCAAAAGGCTCTTGGAAACCGAAATTTTTAACTAGGCATTTGCTTTGAAGCATAAGACTTATTGTCAACATGATGTTCGATGAATTCGCACCAACTTTTGCGTGCACTCTATGGGAAGTAATTAATACATGCTTCCAAATAAAGGGATTAACTTAAATAGTAAGGGCATTGACTCTTTTCCTTGTGGCCTTCGATTTAAGCCTTTTCAAGAACACTCTAGAATTAAAATCTTGAATGCACCATATTGGTGTCGACTAATAAGTCTCATGCTTCAAAGTAAATGCCCAGTTAAAATTTCCAATGTCCAATCTCCAAGAGCATTTCGAGAAAAAGCTCTAATCTAAATTGAGCTTTTGAAGCTTGTGCGCACTCTCCGGAGAGTAATTATCACGTTGCTTACAATTAACGTGTTGCTTTAGATGGTAAGGGCATTTACTCCTTTCCTTGTGGCCTTGGATTTTAAGCCTTTTTAGGATAACTTTAATAGTAAAATCTTGAATGGATCCGATTGATGTTGGGGAGTCTCTCTTTTTAAAATCGTTCAGGGATGTGGATTAATTGAGGTGCGCGAAAGTTGACTTGCATAATTACCTGACTGCTAACAAAAAAAATTTCAACCTGCTCTAAGAGTAGACTGTCATATAAATGTGAGTCCTAAATGAGTGGCTTCACACCACGTGTGAGTGTCGAGGGGTATATAGCTAAAGTTTTGAAAAGATTTACCATCTTGGTCAAATCATCCAATTTCAAAATTTAATGTGGGCCAAGATATAAAATCTCAATGGATTGACATGATCTCCTTTAACGGCAAATTTGACTTGAGGGTATATGACAGTTAGGGCAAAAAAAAATGGAGGGTCTGTCGGGATCTATTTTTATTTTAAATTTTTTTTTAATGTTTTTCGAAAGTTTAAGGGCCGTCTGCGTCATTATGCCTTCACAAATTGACTTTCATTTCATGTGAAACACCCAAAATTGGGCCTAATTCCAAAAAAATGTTCCAACTTTACCTTGAGATACAATTATAATCCGAACCTTTTTTTTTCACGAAAAATTGCAAACTTTCACTTAAATCCCAAATCTAGCTTGAACAATTTGAAAATTTCACATCAAGGGGCCAGATTTGGAACTCAAGTAAAAGTTGGTGTTTTTCATTGAGACAAAAAAAAAAGTTCGAATCAGAATTGTCACTCAAGGTAAAGTTGGTGTTTTTATCGGGAATTACCCCCAAAATTGTTAAAAACATAATTAATGTTTTTTTACTAACTTTTAAAAGATTTGGATAATATTTTGAGTTAACGAAGCTGTGAAATTTTAATTTTGTTTTCCAAACTTTTGATGAAAAGACCTCATTCCTTTGCCTCGACTATATATATGTATATATAGCAATCTCCATGACCAAGGCAGTGTGGACCAGAGTGTGGGGACAAAGACAAGAAAACATGGAACTATGGAAAAGCATTAGAGATTCCCTTCTTTTGCCGGATATGATTGGCAGCACCTCACTTGTCCCCATGTCTTGGAAATTCTTCCACAGCTACGTACTCTTCTGCTCTCTGTGTCTCTCTTAAAAGTATTTTTAGAAAAATCACATTGTTTGGGTTCATGTAATTAGGATCTTTCACTTTTGGTCCTTACATTTGGTTTTGTTGTTATTATAGTCCTCATATTTTTCTCAAGAAAAGTTCCGAGAAAGTCTTAAACTTATTATATTAGTACCAATTTAGTCTCAAACTTTTTAGTTGGATCAATTTAGTCCTAAACATTTTCACATTGGTACTAATTCAGTCAATCCGGCTAATTTAGGACTGAAATCGTTGACGTGGACGCCGGCTATCCTGCATGGTACAGTTAGCAAACGGTTGGCGCTAACGTTGACATAATTTTTTCTCTTTTTCCTTTTTTCTTGTCCCTTTTTTCCTTTCTTTTTTTTAACCTTTTCTTCCCTTTGGCCTGTGACCAATACTCGGCCATGTCCGGTGACCGGCCATAAGCGAGGGTCTGGCGAGGACGACCCTCGCCAGAGCCGCCACCAACCATTCCACATAAGACGACCGGTGTCCACCTCAGCGGATTTCCGGTATAAATTGGCCAGATGGATTGAATTGATACCAATGTGAAAATGTTTAAGATTAAATTTGTCCAATTGAAAGGTTTAAGACTGAAGTGATAAAAATACAATAGGTTTATAACTTTTTGGTACTTTTGCCTTTTTTTCTCCTATGACAATTTAAATCTTTCCGTCAAATATCCATTCAAAATAATATCGAAAATTGTCGAGTCGACACCGGCAGCTGATAAACGGCACATCCGAGTGCAAACCTCTGAAAGTACATTTTCAGTCCACGTGCTTTTCTGAAGTGTTCAAATTTAGTCCGCTTTACTTTGTTTTTGCAATAGTGCTAGTCCCCACACCATTGATCGATGAGATTTTTAAGTACGACTGATTTATGTTTCCATTCTTAACGAGACTTAAATGACTTAGGCTATCATCAATTCCTTAAAGTTAGTATGATGGTTTTCGAAGTAGTAATTGAAGAAAATTTCATCAAAGCCATTTAACATTCAAGGTTGAGATATTGAATCAGAAAAATTCCCATAAGCTATCTAAAATATTTGGTTATTAGATAGTGAGTGAAAGTTATGTTTAAGATAATTTATTAGTTATTTACGTTTCTTCAGAAGTAGTCTTAAATACGTCTATATGGATATGAGCTGATTGTTGTTTAATATAGTGAAATTAATCTTATGATTTTATCAATAAGATTGGGTTCACTTATAAAAATAGAAACCGCCAATTAATAGTTTGTCATAGATTTCGGATGGAAATGCGACGAAAGTAATAAAGTCTTCGTTAAAAATTAGGATTGGTTTTGTCATTAAAACAAAGCATAGGACTTAAATTGATCATTCTTAAAAGTAAGCATGCAGATCAAAAGTGAATCTTGTTTTAGGAGTTTGGGCATAGAGGTGCCACACACACGTCAATAGCTTGGTGCTGACTCGGCAATTTTCAGCGAATTTTGAGTGGAGATTTCGACACGACTTATATTGTCTCTGTAGAATAGTACGAAGACTAAAATTATAACTAATGTATAAGGATCAAAACTGAAATCTGCCAAAACTGCATGGACAACAATGTAATTTCTCCAATAGTTAAATCCCCACAATAACTTATAATCTCTCTTTATCTCTTCTGTTTTTTTTTTTTTTTTAAATTTTGGTTTTTATTGAACCGTGAAAATGTGCACTCCCCAGAAGACTCGAGTTTGGCTTCCACATTGCACCAGGGGATGCTCGGGGAGAACTCCTCAAGGCCAGCCGGAAGCAAGCCTAGCGCGACCCAATCCGACCCGACCCGACCCCATACATGTCCTAGGTCACCTTTTTAAACCATTTCAACTATGTTTCCTCCTTTCGACTGAAAAAAGAAACTATGTTTCCTCCTCAACGATGGATTAGAGTTCTGGTGTCCCAGGCCATCTATGGGTTTCACTTCTATCGTCTGTCATCTGTAACCGTGTCTTAGCCATCATCTTAGCCGTGTGATCTCATAAAAATGGCCTCGTTTGCGAATCCACAACTTCATGGCATATTTAAAAGCGGACAACGCATATTAAAAAAGGATTGAGATCTTCTCAAATCAGGACGTAAGTGCGCCACGTGCAATTACTTTTTTTGAGATACTGACATATGACCATCCCGGAAATGTCACCAGCCTATGTTGGGCCGAGTGATTGAGACCACCATGACCTCTAATTTATACGCAATTATGCAAACGTGATGACAATGAAAGTGCGGCACAGGTACGATGGTGGCGAAGGTGGAGGGGATGTGTGGAGAAGGGGGAGGAGAGATTAGGGTTTGGATCAGGATATCTTCGGATAAGTTCCTTCAAAAGGTGGGATGACCTCTAGGATTTATATTCTATCCAAAATTCAACATAACAAAACTTGTGGAAATGGGCTAATCAATATCTTGAAGGGTCTTCCCTTTATTGGCTTTCATGAATAGCTAGGGTTCTCTAGAACCACATCCAAACTGAAAAGCAAATCTCATGTCCTCAAGTAGCTACTGGTGAGCAATCCCTGTCAATAAGTTTCAAATTACTTAATCACTTGTGCAATTTTTATCAAATTCTGTTGGAATTTGTTTTCTTGGCAATAATCCCTTGAAAATATTTTTTTTTAACAACTGATCAGATGATCCCTAGAGAAGATTTTTTCCATATATTATAACTTTGTCAAGGAAGGATAAAGCAACAAGAAAGGCTTACCAACTTTCAGCTGTACCTTATATTCAACTCTTTCGTAAGTGTTCGTGTTCTGCAAATGGAAGTTTCATCCTCATTCACCAAACAACATCGTGGAGATCGTAAAAATGTCAGCAAACCTTCAAATGCTTGGCATCTTTTGCAGCAAAAGGAACCCTAAGAATACATTTTTTTTTCTCTTCTCTTTTTTCTTTTGAGCTAAATGAAGGAAACTCTGAATATTTGAAAATTAGGTCAACACTCCCCAGATTTGAATGAGACAAAGAAATGGGTACCTAACCAGGGTCGTCTCTAGAAAACTTGTTTGCAGTTGGATAATATATTTTTAATTGTGTGGTACTCCGTGTATACTGGGCCTTCGTGATGAGCATTTTCATTTAATGAGAATCATTGCTAAAGAATATCATTCAATGAAGCTCGCCCATTTCATAGATCTATGAAGCATGTCTGTCACATACATTTTAAAATCGGTTCTTGAATTAAGTATGCAGTATTTAAAAAAGTACTTCTTTGGTGTCTTCTGGGTTGGTGCATTGAGAAGATTGCCTTTCTGCTTGTGATGACATTGGAAGGTGTTGAATTGTTTAAATCATTGGGACTGGCGATTTCTGCTCCAGGGTTGAGGAGATTTTCGAAATGGTGCTGTTGGCGCTGTCTCCTGGACTCGACGAGAATCTGATTGCCACATGATTGTTCAAATAATTTGGACAAAGCACAGTGCAAGATTTGACTTTCCAGTTTAGTTTAATGCACAATGAAGGCGATTACTTCGCATCAGTCAGCATCTTCGATCAAGAAACAGATGATAGAGATTCACGGAAAATTTCTTTTCAACCAGACCCTCAACAAGTTGGGCGATCAATAAAACATGGCCACATTGGAAAACACCATTTGCAGCAGCAGACTAAATCGCTCTAATGGATCTTAACCACTTATGCACTTCATCAATGTTACTATGACGGCCTTACCAACTTAATTCCAGTCCCAATTGGGACAACTCAAGTAGTTTTTTGTTTTAAATAATTAAAGGGAACGAAAGTAAAGACTTAGCTATCTTGAGGGCTATAGAATGCTATAGTTATGAACTTAATTAAACATTTTGAGTTTACATGAACAAAAATCTTCCATAAGAATGCTGGAGGGTTGTTCTGCTGAGCACTTTCTCATCCTTTTGAGGTGATGCTTGTAACATTGAGTGTTCATATATTTGTTAACCGTGCTCATCGGTCAAAAATCAAGAAAAAAAACAACGAAAATAAAGAAGAGTTCCTTACCAAAAAAAAATAAAGAAGAGTTAGAGGCTGCTGCAGTGGTCCTGTATCCATGAAAGAAAAGTTTCTCTGCAATCTCAACGTAAAAGGTTCCCACTGAACAATTACGGACCGAAAAGATTCCATTAAACAAATTTTCAATCCCTCTCTCTCTCTCTCTCTCTCTCTCTGTGGCCATCTACCGCATTAGAAAGTGTCGTCTTTTCTTTTTTCTTTGGTCGCAGAAGATGCTGATAATGGCGACAAAAGAGAGACCTGACAAGGCAGCTTCTACGAGCCATAAAACACTCTTTCCCTTCCTCGTCCATTGTGGAAAAGGGCATTTTACCTTTTTCGTTTTAATTTTAATTCAATGGGGTTGATTCTTTGACAAACGTTAGTCGTTCGGTGCTTGAGGACAATGTGTCCTGTCTCCGTTTCAGTGTCGTCTTGTGATCTCTGTGCGAAGAGAGCGAAAGTGGAGATTAGACGAACGAAACCGCACAAAAGGAAAGCTCACACCCTTTTCAAGCGACCCAGGCCTTCGTTCCTTTTGAGGTGCATGCATGCATTTTTCTCATTCGTTTTCTCTGCACTCATAATGTGATTCATAGTTTGAGGTTTACGATTCAATGGTCAGCTCCTTTTTTTCTGAGCATCTCTTTCTCTCTTGCTCTCTTTGTTTTGTTGCCCTTTGCATTATTCTTGGACTGGACTCCCTTTTCAGTTTCCTGAGCATTTCTTTCTCAATCATGGGGCAATCATACTTAATCTGAGAAAAAGCAAAAGGAGTGTTATGCGTAAGAAAGAAGTCATAACATTGCTTGTGGAAAGATAATAAAATGATCATGCTCTTTTAGACCTAACGGACAATGAATCATAGTTTGGCATACATGATTTGATAATAGTTTCCCATCTATTACACAACTATTGCTTGCTTTTAGTCTCTGGAAATGACAGAAGGGCATTCATCGCATGCTTCGCAAGGAACATAAGTTGGGATATAAATGTCTAAACATTAGTAGCTAGAGACATCACTATCATAAGAGCCCAAAACATGGTTGGTTTTAATTTAAAAGAAGAAAGAAGACCGACCATGTAACCAATTATACATACAAGACAACGACTCAAGTGTAGAGGGAAGGTGACCAACTCCGATTTGAAACCAAACAGAGACAAGGAATTTCCAAGTTGGTTTCTGTTATGAAGATGTTGATTGGTGCTCTTCGGCAGTTGACCATCCATGGCTCAAAAAATATGACGAGGAGTCTGTCTAAATACCTTAACACTCTACATTTCGTGTATGTCTATTGGATGATGGAGATCTTAAACGTGAATTAATGTGTTGAAATTCAAAGGATACAAGATGTGAAGAACCAAACTCAAAATAACTTGCTCTAATCCAATATCAGGTTGAAGAGACGATTGTTTGTCTGACATGTTTAAGTTATCAAATGTGAAGTGGAACATATAGTATGTCGTAATACTATTGTATGATATGGAACATTCTTGCGCAATGACGCTTGATGTTTTAGTTTCACTAAATTCTTATGATTTGTATTTTGTCTATCATGATCGAAAAAAGGTAATTTTTGAGAGAATTAGGTCATTGATATGTAAACTAAATTATCCAGATGCTGTTGGAAAATATGTTATTCTGATCATGCAATAAACAGAGTAAACCTAAACCGGTTTCCCCTACCAATGATGACGTCAACATGATCTGATGGTACATATTTTGCTTTATATCTAAGGTTGGGTTCAAATTGTCCGTTCTGGGACACCTCATACTGCGATAGGCCTAATACTAGCTCACCCTAAGTAAGTGGAAACACTCTCCTTTCGCAATTTCCAGATTTGGACCCAAACTAGCCTGCTCAGTTCTACTCAAGCCACGCTGACACTGACTTCTTTCATTTTTAATTTCAATTTTGCTTAATATGATAGGAGTTTCCTTCTAAAAACAAAGATCACCAGTCAATGCCCACGCAGCTCTTATATATTCTGTGTCAGTTGTAATGGCCAATATTTTACCCATTAGAGAGAGCTGGAGCTCTGTTTGCTGAGAAGGAGCTCTTTTTTTGGGGGGAGGTTCTTGCTTGCAATGATCATTTTGTGGGTTCCTCTTGGAAGCTCTGGTTCTGTTACAAGACAAGAAGACAACTGACTGTTTTGGAGTCTAACGAGATGTGTTCCGACAGCTTTTGAGCATTCCTTGGATACGTTGCTCTGTTTCAGCTCTCGCTAAGACCCCATCTGTGTCCTCTGTTGCATCGACTGAATGTGCTCTGTTAGTGGGTGAGTTTTTTTCGTTCTCTCACTTCTCTGCTTTTGCATCCTCTGTTTTTTTCCCCATCTTTTTTCTTTGAAGATGGCTTTAGAGCGCGCTTTAGTGAAGCAACTCTTGTTTTATGGATGATTTCTCTCAGTTGGGATTTGAAAGAGTTTGGACTACTGTAGAATTAAAACTTTGGTGCTGAGGATGACTTCGACACACAAGCGTTCAAAGAGGTAACCATTCATTTTGTTTTTCTTCCAATTTGTAGTCCGCTGGACAATTCCCTTGTTGGTTTTTCTTATGTTGTTTGATGGGTTTCATTCATTAAATTATCTTCGACATCATATGGTAAAGAGAAGTTTGGTCTTGTCAAAGTGCTCTGTACCACCCGAAGATGGTGAAATCAAGAAGGATGATAAAACACGTACCTTAAAGAAGATTAAGGTTTCTTTTGATTGGTAGTAGCATGTTTAGTACTGTCTTAACTTTCTGTTTTGGCCTTCTTCAGTCTAGGAGTATTGATTCTTTGTGCTTGTGATGCTCTGAAATGACAGCTTTCCTGGCAAGAAAAGAGACGAGGCAGATAGTTGTGATGCTTTAACTGAAGATTCACACCGTGTAAAGCTGGTAAAATGTTCCTCCTGCAGTTTTTCTCCTTTTCAGTGGGGGGTTTTTGTATATTGAAGCTTTTTCCTTCCTGTTCTTGGGTTGAAGTAGTTTCTTACCTTGTCTACGTCCTGCTGAACAATCATCCTATAACTTCACTTTGATGGCCGAGTGCGTGTACTATTTTCGCGATGATGTGGCCAATTTTTTAACCCTTGTAATATGAAACTCTCTGTACCAGGACGTGGGTTACATGACGGACACGATGGAAAGCAAGGTGAAGACCTCCACCACCGGCATTAAAGTCCACAGTTCTCTAAAGCGGGAGGTCTGAACCAGAAATTGTGTTGCTGTGGCCGCTCGAGCTGTGACATTAAGTTCTCTTGTCACTTACTACTCCTTCACTGCCTTTCATGCAGATTTTACAGCTTGAGAAAAGACTAAAGGACCAGCTCAAGGAGCGCCGCGCTCTGGAGAAGGCACTGGGTTTGAAGAGTTCGTCCTCCCACGGCGATACAAGTCCCACCTCGATGCCCAGGGTAACTATTTCTTCTTCTGTTTGAATGAGTCACAAGATGGTGGATATTTAATAGTTGACTCTGTTCAGCATCCGATATGAGTAGCAGCACGCAACTTTTCCCAGTATACTTCAAATTTATGTGAGATTTGTTATCCATTAAATTTTTTGCTTATGTTAGTGATTATCATTATGCAAGACTACTTTCGCAACTTTGGTTTGACAAATCTTGACCTTGTTTAGCAAGTTTGGTTTTCCGGGCAAAATTATCTGATATTTGGTTTTTGTTCGGGGTCCAGCCGGTGGCGGAATTGATTAAGGAAATTGCAATTCTAGAGTATGAAGTGATGTACTTGGAACAATATCTCCTCTCCTTGTACCGAAAGGCTTTCGATCAACAAATCCCGCCCTTGCCGCCGTCTAACAAGGAGAAAAGGATGGAATCACCACTAGATACCCCGAGAGGGAGTTTCCTAGAACTTGCTAGGCATAATATTGTCGCGCTGCGAGGGAAGAACGTGGTGGTCCAATCTGGTTGCGAGTCGCTCACTAGGCCGTCAAAGGATTGTGAAGTGAAGCCATTAAATTCCATCCACCGCTGCCGCTCATCACTCTTAGAACGGTCGGCGCAAACTTCTCCTCTGGTGGAGTCCGCGGCTAAAGCTCTACGTCCCTGTCAGTCTCAACCAGTGTCAATGATGGAGGCAAGTTTCAAAGCATCACTGTTTTTGTACCTGATTAAGCTCCTTTAGACTGACTTTAACTTCTTGTTCTGCTAGAAGACCACTGTACTTGAAATGCTTTTGTAACAAAACAATTTCTGTGTTCTCACTTCGATAATCTTCTCAGCAGTATGCTCAGAATGGTCAGAATTCTCCCCTCAGGGTAATTAGTTTGGCGGAACATCTCGGTGCCAGGATTTCCGACCATGTTCCAGAAACACCGAATAAGCTCTCTGAGGATATGGTCAAGTGCATGTCAGGCATCTATTGCAAACTTGCAGACTCGCCCTTGATGCATAACGGCCTCTCGTCTCCTGGCTCATCTTCATCATTGGCGAGTGCTTTTTCTCCGCGAGATCAGTTGGATGCATGGAGTCCCGGGTTTGGGAACAGCTCTTCCTTCGATGTGTGCTTAGATAATCCTTTCCATGTGGACGGACTCAAGGATTTTAGCGGACCGTATAGCACCATGATCGAAGTGGCATGGCTGCATCGGGATAGCCAGAAATTGGGGGACATCGAAGACTCTTTGCAGAATTTTAGGTCAGCTTCTTGACATATAGATTTCATGTTGCGAGCGAATTGTTCACTCCAAGACAATATTCTCTAACAAAGCCAATTTAAATTTCTTACATCTTTTGTCCTGCAAAACACATCCTAGAATAAATTTGACATTACTTATTAACCGTGCTGAAATGTGGAGAAAGTTTACTACTTTGCTGTAGATTTGACGCCGGCAACAAAATTGTGATAAAAGCTTTTGGTTCTGTTTTGGAAAGTCAACTACTTTGCCCTTAGATTTGACGCCTGCAACAAAATTGTGATAAAAGCTTTTGGTTCTGTTCTGATCTTGTGTCGTCACTGAGCCAAATACTTCACCAGGTCGCTTGTTTCTCGCTTAGAAGAAGTAGATCCAAGGAAGTTGAAGCACGAGGAGAAACTAGCTTTCTGGATCAATATCCACAATGCATTGGTGATGCATGTAAGGAGTTATCATCAGTAGGACTGTTACTTCCAGCTTTTGTTTGTCCTGTACGATTTGTGTTTTGTAAGCAGTTTTTGTTTCCGAAACAGGCTTTTCTGGCTTATGGGATCCCACAAAACAACGGAAAGAGAATCTTGCTACTATTGAAGGTACCTCATTCGGTCTTTAGACTCTGTCTTCATGTGATAAAAGATCAAAAAATTCACGATGCAGAATTTACCAAAGCTTGTCCTAATGCAGGCAGCCTACAATGTTGGCGGGCACACCATCAGCGCTGGCACAATACAGAGCTCGATCCTCAGATGCCGGTTGTCTCGACCTGGACAGGTAAATCTAAGACCCCTCATTTATTTTAGCATAATAGAATGGTGAAGCTAGTCTTTCGGTTTAGGCGGTGAGACGATTTATTTACCGTTGTGCCAGGTCAAAACATACTGTTTTCACTGGCTATACGTAGATTAGTCTTTAGTCAATCGACGATATGAAGCTCTTTGGTCTTTTCGTAGTTCTGAAGTAGAGGAGGATTCTTGAACGTTAACATCTGCCGTGGATCTGATATGAATTCGCGTTTCGTGCAGTGGCTTCGCTTATTACTGTCTACGAGGTCCAAGTTCAAAAGCGGGGACCCAAGACAAGCGTATGCAGTCAAGCACTCTGAACCCCTTTTGCACTTTGCACTCTGCTGTGGAAGTCACTCCGATCCCGCAGTATTTATCTCCCCTGCCATCCTCTTGATTTCATTTTTAGATGCTAACCCAGATTGCAAATTCTTGTCTTCCTTATACATCATTTCTGAATCATTTAGGGTGTTTAACATACTCGACTGTTGCTGTTCTCTCTTTCTTTTTTAAATTTCATAGGTCCGATTATACACTCCCAAAAGAGTGTTTCAAGAGTTGGAAACGGCGAAAGAGGAGTACATACGCGCAACTTTCGGGGTCCGCAAGGACCAGAAGATCCTCTTACCGAAGGTCGTGGAGTCATTCGCAAAGGATTCGGGGTTGAGTCCAGCTGGAGTTGTGGAAATGATTCAGCTATCTTTGCCCGAGTCCTTCAGGAAAACCTTAAAGAGGTGTCAGCTCAGCAAATCGCGCAAGAACATTGAGTGGATTCCTCACAATTTTAGTTTCCGCTATCTGATAACGAAAGAGTTGGTGAAGTGATTAGGCTTTTCTTGGAGTAAAGATGACCAATGTGACTGATCATTTGTCTCTTGTTTTTTTCAAAGTGGAATGACTTGGTTGCTTTGTACAGTCTATGAGGCAGGACATGACAAGATTGGACAGAAATCTTTCACATTTTGTTTCTTGGAATGCAATCTGCCGTCATGCCAACTTCTATAGTGCCCCCAAAACTTACAATAGTCGAGATATAGAAGGATTCATCTTCGCTAAATCATATGGATAATGTTCAAAAGTGCTCCAATGGCACTAGTCATAGTTAAAAACAGTCTGCAGTTTCTTAAAACGCTATTTTACTCCAATGGTTCTGGGGTCTTGAGATCTGACTTGCGGCCGTGTTGTGGTGGCTAGCTTGAGGTCGTACAACCTCTACTTCATCTCACTGCCTCTGCTCTGACCGACTTGTTGAGCGGTGTGATGCGACGGCCTCGTTCATTTCAAAGCCCTTGTACCTGGTAACGGAGAATGACAAAGCTTTGTGCGAGCACTTTCAAGAATGTCGGCCCGTGCAAACGTTTAGAGATGGACCCATTGCTTCATTAAGAGGACGACAAAGGCCGCAGGGGAGGACATGGATGGCGGCGGCTGAGTTCCTACAATTTGCAAAGCTTACCAACGGAGAGAAAGAAAGAGCAGCCCCCCTTCCCCCCTCCTTTGACTTCCTCATGTTGTACCAGAACATACGGTCTGTAACGTATCGTTACAACTTACAATCAAGTTCTGCTAATTTCAATCTGTAGATTGTGTTTAGAATGTGGGCGTGGAGTTTGTGTAGTTGGTGGTAGGTATATAGAAGTTCTGATATGATGCATCGTACAAGGAATACATGATGCCGGCCATGCCATGTCAAACGGTCGCATGAGAGCACGTGACCGACTTTTCGACAAGAATTTGGCCAGAGTCAACATCCATGGGTACATTGAAATAGATTTCGGAATGTCGGGGTGGATATTGCAAAAATTGAGATTTTGGGGCGCAAATTTCCACCACCACCAAAAACCTAGGGGCATGACATAATTATCCCAAAGCGCACACTAAATTTTTCTGTGATCCATTCGGCAAACTATTGCGCAAAGATCGTACAAATAATATATGGCCAAAAATTCCATCCTCCAAGTTCAAATCTTATTATCAGAAACAAAAAGAACTCGAACCAGGGCAATGACTAGCAAATCATAACATTGTTCGAATGCGATCAAAATTACGAGTAAGCAACCAACTGCTGCTCGTGTGGTCGCTCGTGATCATCCGCATGCCAATGTCCATCGCCAATTTTGGACGACTCCTCTCGAGTTACTTGATCACTCGCTTGACCTTCCTCTGCCGGCTTCTCTTTGCCCGTCGTACCATACATCTGCCTTCTGAAATCCCTACGAGCTGCCCTCTCTTCAAGTTTCAGTTGTTTAAAACCTTGCTCGAACTTGGCTTCGTCCTCGGGAGAGAAGAAAACCACCTCCATTTTCCCAAGCTCTTCATAAAGCTTCTCAATCTTTGATTTCCAATACAGACCCATTTCTGTGTCCATCTTGTGATAAGGTGTCTTCAGCAGATACTCATCAATCCCACCTGCCTTATCTATGCAACGGAGAGCATGGGTTGTCACTTTGACACGGATATGGCGGTCAAGAATGTAACTGAACAGCCGCTTCTCCTGCACATTCGGCTTCCAGCTCCTCCTTGTCCTGGAACAACCATCACGGAGAGGCTCTTTTCAGAAAATTACAATTTTCTCACTTCAATTCAATTTTCTTCTACTACCAGGAATCAACAGGATCAGTCAATCATTACCAAAGTTTAAATGGGTAACGCTTAATAGTATGTTAACATCTACGTCCTTGAAGGGAAAAGAAAAACAAGAGAGTCCTGGACCAACAACAACTTGTGTTCATGCTAGTCGTCACCCATTGTCAGCATCACAGATTTGGTTGGAGCAACTCAACATTGTTTATATAAGATATCTGATAATGTTTATGGCTTTCCCTTGGGCGGATTGGCAAAGTGTAGAACAAGTCAACCCCATATAGGTGGGATTGGCAGTGCCATATCTAAGGTTGATACAGATTAAATAAACTAAATCTCTGAGTGCTTGAACCCTTTACTGATAATGAGGGGAGAAAACAGTTAATGTGGACAAAAACAAATGTCCGGTCCTACTATCACCGGACAGAGTTATCGTGTATAATAAATAAGTCACAAAAGTACTACCTCAAGAAAAAAAAAAGGGAAAATAAGCTAATGATTCTGAATTGAGAACTAAACAACATTGCAGCCATCTGCTAATCTTTCCTTTGGCCAAAAAAGTGAGAGAACACTAATCAACAGAAACTGATCAGGATATCTGCTAGAGCCAGCTGCTACCAATAACTGATCTAGCAAAATTCTAAACCAAGGTAATATGGAGGTAGAAAAAGCCTGAAGGCAGATATGTGACCGAGTGGAATGTAATGACATCTCCTTCACCATCAAGGAGCGAGCTCATGGCGTTCACACATTACATGTTGACATGGCAGACAAGAAGCGTAATTTGACAAAGAACAACCGAGATTGTTGGTAATTCAAACGCTTAAGCAGAAAGAGCGAACAACGACGAAAGATCGGAGCCACAAACTTGGACCTTCAACATTGGTCATATAAGATCTCTCATTAAAAGTCCTGCCCTTAATATAAACTACAGCCGACCAAACTATTATTACGCCCCATGAGTTTAGCATTGGTCCTGTCAGATCTCTCCACCCACATCGAAACAAAGGGAAACACCGTTTTTCATATTGAAAATCCTGTCCAACAACAAAATGCCCGTGCTTTGCAATTCATCACGGACTACAGAAAATGGAACCATTGCGACGCTTGTGAGCTCCAATTACACATCGTTGTTGCAAAAGAATACGACTCACTCAGCACAAAATGAAGGGCGAGCTAAATTTGATGAGCCAGTCAAGCTCAACTGATGCGAAACCACAGTCGAATCCGAACTAACAAGCATCCGCGACCGCAACACACAACCAGACTCGATTTCCGAGCACACCCATTTCAAAAAGCAGCTGATTGAACAAAATGAACGAGCGAGGGAGGGGTAGGAGGGATGGAGATTTACTTGTTGCCGCCGTCCTCGCTGACCTGGTTGCCGAAGCGGATGTGGCGGCCGGCGAAGAGGCCGCGGTGGGCGCGACCCATGACGACCTTGGACTTGGGGATGCACTTCTCCAGGGTCTCCTTGACTCCGGGCGCGAGGTTCTTCTCCCCCACTCGCTTCAGCACCTTCTTCATCATCTCCTTCCCCCTGAACGCCATCTCTCTCTCTCTCTCTCTCTCTCTCTCTCTCTCTCTGTTTCTGGGTTCTCGTGCTCTTTGGACGACGCGCGAGTTCGACGAGAGCGGCAGCTTCAGCTTCAGCTTCGCACGACCGAAGGACCTAACGATGCCGAGCAAGGGGCGTCGTCACCAGGAATCGCCCGGTGGGCGAATTTGGGAGGCCGACATCATGGGCGTGCCAAGCGATCTGCCAGAAACGAGGGGAAGGCATGGGGGGGAGAAAAAGGCGAAACGAGTCTTCCATGGCCACAAAGCGAGAGTGGGCTTTTGTAACTCGTTGGCCCAAGTAAGACTAACAAGATTCATCATGCAAGGAAACACTTGATGATGATGGGGGCGGGGGCTAGAGCTACGTTGCCCATGATCTTAGGAGCCCATCAAGTTAAACATTGTAAATGATCACTTATCGGAAAAGGAAAGGGAAAAAAAAAAGCACCGCCGAAAATTCTAAACTTGTACCCGTGTGACACGGTAACCCTAGGTCAATGTTTCGTCAATGGGCACCGTTAAGAAGCCTTTTTAGGTGGACGTGGGAAGGCATCTTTATCTTTGGAGACAGATCTTTACCCGCTTAAGTGAAACAAAAACGACGTCGTTTTGGCTAAAAATATCATCCAACTGAACCTTGATCGAGGATGAATGGGTCACGCAAGCATAAGTTTGGGGTTTTTGATGTCACAAGAAATGTTTAAGGTAAATGGGTATAGTTTAGGGTTTTTTATATCATAAAAAAATTTAGTAGAAACATATCACTATGGGTATAGTTTGGGTTTTTTATGTTGCAAAGAAAAATTTAAGGCAAATATGTCACAATCGATATAATTTGGAGTTTTTGATGTCACAAAAAAAAAATTTAATATGAATGTGTCACAATGGGTATACTTTGAAATTTTTTTGCAACATAAAAAATTAGAGTAAATGTGTCACTGTATACATAGTTTGGGGTTTTTCATAATTTTTTCCCCATAAAGAAACGTGTAGGCCTTCGTTGATGGCCGAGTTTCCTCGAGAATGTGCACGAGTCAAAACCCGAGTAGAGGAGGCAAGGAGCCTCATGGAAAAGAAGTGCGAGATGGTCGAGTGATTTATAACCCGGTTTCGCGGTTTTGGGCATTATTGGATTTCCTATTTCCTGGTGTGTTAGGCTCTATAAATCCTCTTAAGGATTTCCTTCCCTCAATTAGGTTCCTTCCTCCTATAAACTCTCTTCGACCAAGATGGCTCGTGCAAAAAGAATATTACCAATTTGCTTGTGAAGACACTCAAAACCAAAACCCACTTCTCAAATCAACACGAGCTATTTGCATATATACTTGCATAAGTATACTTGCCTATTGAGAATCGTGATACATATCTAAACGTATCTTTATAATAATAAAATAACTGAAACTATGTATTCTCGTATATAAGGATCATCGCAGGTACTCGAAAATTAGATTTCTTTTCTTCCAGATCATAATTCGTACTCAAAATTTTTATATCTTAGAATATTGCTAGAATGAATTATAAATGTTTACGACACAAAATACTATTTTTGGATATTCTGTCGAATCCGCTGATTCGACTCTCGATTCATGGTTTATAAATCCAATATATCGATTCACATTATTGGTGAAAAAGACGGTCGCCACAGAAAAATAGCCTCAATAAAAATGTTCATTTGTTTTTCCTTTAACCTTTACGAATTTATGTAACAAGCCATGGTCAGTCAAATAGACAGAAGGATTAGAAAGAACAAGAAATAATATCACAAATTGTGCTCAGTGAAATCCAGATATTCCTAATATCCTTAGAAATATTTACTATAATATATTTATCATCGAATATATCCAATTTCCAACTTGAATATGCGCAACATAGGCAACATTCTTTACACCTTTTAGGCGTATATTTCGTCGTCCAAACATGCAAAAACAATTTCCATAAGAATATTATACGGCACGCAATTATTTTCTACAACTTTCTATTCTTCCTTTTTTCATGATGATATCTCCTCGTGCTAAGTTGTGCTCAATGAAAATACAATTGCTAATATCCTCAGAAATATTTACTACAATGTATTTATCGTAGTGTATATCCAATTTCCAACTTGAATATGCGCAACATAGGCAACATTCTTTACACCTTTCAGGCATATATTTTGCCGTCTGGACGCGCAAAAACAATTGCCATAAGAATATTATACGACACACATTATTTTCTGCAACTATCTATTCTTCGTATTTCATGATGATATCTCTCCATGCAATGCTCCACAAATAGCTCTGCCGCCAAGAGAACACGCTCTACTTCGCATATCATTAACAACACTCAGCAGCATCGACGCTTCTCAGGCCTCTCGAGGTCCCTCAATGGCGCCCGATGATAAGAAGATAGTGAGTTATAGTAAGATATGGAAGTGGAAGAAGGGGAAGCAGAAGGAATCACAGTCGCTTCAAGTTGCCCCGAGCAGTCAAAGCGTGACAGGTCAGCCAAAGTGGCCCTCTTTTCTTTCTTTTCATGCCTTTTGTTCAGGTATAAGTCGGTCGTGGATCGATTCATGACATGGGAGGTCATCTTTTGTTCTCATCCTCGTTCACCGAGCGCGATCATCAGAGCCCGAAAAAGGGTCCGTGAAAGCTCCGGTCGCCGCGGCCCCGAGCGGTCCAGGCGCAACGGTTGGCTGAAGTCGCCCTTTTTTTAGGTACGAATAGGTAAAAACTCATGGATCGACTCGTGATGCAGGAGATCGTCATTCGTCCTCGTTCGTCTCGTCCATCTCGAGCAGTCATCCACGCCGTGCAGGGTCAGCAAAAACACTAGCCACTTCGGCCCCGAGCGGCCCGAGTGCACCAGGTCAGCCAAAGTTGCTTTTTTCCGCCTGTTTTTGAGGTGTAAGTAGGTAAAATCTCTCATGGATTGACTCATGACGCAGGAGTTCATCATTCGTCCTCGTCTATCTCTGCCGTCTCAAGCAATCATCAATGTCGGAAAGGTTCGTCGAAAACGGCGAAACCTCCAGTCACTCAGTTCGATTATTATCTGCCGCCTGTGGAGTATTACCATAACCCGGAGCTTCCTGAGGAGTTTGATAAGTTTGCTCATCATCTCAATGAAGAAAACCCTCACCATTGCATTGTAATGTGAGTTATAAATCTTTATGATCGTGGTAACAACTTTTTAGTTTCTGGCAAGACGCTCACATGACGAACCGTCTTGTGTGTTTACCTGAAGACTGAAGTGTGATCCTCAGCAAAATTCCATTATTCCAGTACTGTTCTTACGATCCGTTTTCACCTTTTATGAGAGATCCTTACACATGCCAGAATAAACTCTAGTTTTACATGACCGATTTGAATCAACATATCGAGTCTGCCGCATACTGTCAGTTAACCGGTCAATGCACTTTCGACAAGGTTCACAGAAACGGGAACAGACTTTCATCGCGATCCTTTTTTGGTATACAACTCGATCACCACACGTTCTATCTTGCAGTCTACAAACATAATCTGAACTGAGCAGGACAACTATAACGTCCAGCAAAAGTTACAGCTGCAGATGACTTTTAAGACAATCTGGTTTTGCAAGCCAAAGATCAAACCAAACCATACGTATGCCTCGTTCAGTTAGCCAACCATGTCGCATCAGAGGCGATACTCGGCTGGTAATTCCATGTAAAACACTAAGTTCTTCATTGGCGTCGGGCTCGATCCGATGTGGTGCTAAAATCATGTCCTCAGACAAAGACTAGACAGGATGCACAACTTCCCCTGCTAATTCAAGAACTGTCTAAACCGAACTTGGCACAAACGATCCTCACATTGAGCTGATCTACATGGACCAGTCTAGCAGGAGATTTCGCAACAGTGAGGATAAGCTTGTGGAAATTATCGATTGGAAAAGCATCCTGCAGTAAGTGGAGAGTCATATGACAAATTCTGAATCATTATGTTTTTAACATAAGACGCGTTGCGCCTAGATCCAACAAGACCCGAGTGGCCATAAACATGGGCGCGAATTGGTAGAAGGAAGCGGTATGAAGAAATGGAATGAAATTAGCAATCCAACTTCTCTGTTTGGCTATGACAAAGGATGTTGTTACAATCCAACAGAACTGCTGTCTAAAAATGTTAAATTTGTCCAAGGAATGAAAGCTTACGGAGAAAACAAAGCGCATAAATACGCATAGGAACAGAAAATCAAAGTCGAATGGAACGAGCATTTTTTCCCCCCACCTGAAGGTAGCAATGCCTAAACGTTCCTTCGATCAAAACAGGCATTCACTTCAAAATGCTCATTCCTATTACAAGAAATCATACCAAACACCAGGAATGGAAATAAGTGCAGGAACAGCGATTCCATTCACTTCCCATTTCCTTCCCCCAGAAAATGGCCTGAAGTTCTAGCCATTCTCCCGCATCGGGGCTGCGCTTTTACGCTAATCCGCGATCGCATAAGCAGAGAATCGCAAAGAAAACGCAAACGTTCCCACTCCAAATCGTCAGGCAATCAAGCAGGCAGTTAAAACGAAACACCGCAGAATGTTTCATAAAACAGAAGCAGTAGCGGTTGTGTCAGATTTACATATTTCAGCACCCGATGCGTCAGCCAGGGATAACTGTAAAAAAATTTTGGTGTCTGATCATCCACAACGTTATTTGCTTTCCGAAACTACAATGAACAGACACGAAAAAAGAACGCAAAGAACAAGACCGAACAAGACAAGGCATTGTTCGACTCGTACATCAGTTCAGGGACAACACAGAAGAAGCCTCAGACCGTCCTAGTTCAGAAATCTCAACACCAAAAGCCAAGCCCATAAAAGAACCTCGCCTTCAGGATTTCATTCCAATTCGTCATCACCGGCTTCCCATCTGAATCGATCACGAAAACTTACAAATAGGGGGCTAATTCGATCACCAAACTGTCGGAGAAGAGAGGCATCAGATCTTCCTATTCAAAGGGTTTGAATCACTATACTCAAGAACAGCAGAGCACGGGTGGTACCCAACCACTCGAGAAGAGCTCGTCACTTGCCCTCTCCGAGCGCAGACCCTCCCCACTCCAAACAAAACCGAAACCATCCTTTGGAAAAAGCTTCTTCTCCATCAAGAACGCCGGACGATGAGCGAGCGAGCGAAGCGAAGCAGCTAAAAGAGATTAACACCAGATGAGAACAGCATCTGTATTGCCAGACGAATATTGGGTAACGCGGAACACTGGCTTCCGGGTTGCGTCATTGGACGGCCGGCGGCTGCCATCGATACCCTCCATCGAATGAATCGACTCGTCGTGCGACTTTGCTAGCAAAATGATAAGCACTGTATGCAACGTGACTCGCTTCCTTGGTTAAAAGTATATGTGTTCTTAATCACGTGTGAGCGAGATGTTAGCAATCGTAATTGAAAAATCTATGGTACGTTAGAGTTATTTGTTCGATTTAAATCGAGGTGTATCCGCGAATCGATACCTTATTAGGTTCAAAAATTTTTCCAATTGAGTTTTACCCTATTCTAATTTTCCTTAGTTTTAAGGGTATAATGACATTATGTTGTTGTGGTTATCATCACCCAAGAAAATTAAAAATCAGGGATCCTCTTATATCCCCCAGAAATGGAAAATGGGATTTATAATTTTCTTTTCTTTTCTTTTTTTCCTTGATTTCGTGGTGAACAAAATGAAGATAAATATTTACAACAGCAAAATGTCCCCCGTGCGAATTCCCCAAACTGCCCCCTGCTCAGGAATAGCGCTCAAACTCGCCACGGTCCCCCCTACCCCCACCGCCACCCCCGTCGTTTCACCGACCCGCCATTGCCGCCGCCGCCGCCACAACCGCCCGCCTCCACCGGGCACCCCCCCCTTCCTTCTCGACGGAGAACGCCCCCGCCACCATCCCCCGGCATTTCCGTCCGCGGCCCTTCCCCCCCTTCATCGCCGAGCTGGCCTTGACGGCCAACGCGGCCATCTCCTTCGCCTCCAGCGGCCGCTCCAGCCTACTCAGCGGGAGGGCGAAGTAGAGCCGCCCGAAGCGGAGCTCCTCGTCGCCGCCGACGGCGGAGACGGCGCCGTCGGGGCCCACGTCGTCGGCGTCGCAGATGAAGCACGCGGGGTCGCCGCCGCCGCCGCCGCCGCAGCAGCTCTGCAGCAGGCGCGAGGCCCGGACGGGGTGCGCGAATTCCCGGAGGCGGCCGTCGTGGAGGATCAGCTTCGCTGTGGCGTCCGCGGCGCTGGCGGGCTCGCTCGAATGGCAAATGCCCATCTCTTATCTCGCTTCCTCCTCCTTAAAAACGACTGCTTTTTTCCGGGCTCTGCGCGGGACGAATGTTTGGAAGAGACGACGAGGGTTGAGGCTTGAAGCAAGTGGTTGGGCGTATATATATATAAAGGTGTGTGTGAGATTGCACTCTGCAGCTTGCAGAGTTCTGCCTGCGCTGTGAAATCGAGCGTGGATTCTGTTGTAACGATTCGATTGCGTTGTTGGTTTGCGGGAGATGAAGAGGGTGAAAGGAAAGCAGGAGGGGGTCTCTGTCAGATCGGAGGATCGAGGGAGGAACAGAGGAGAAGGAGAGGAGGGACAGACTTGCGATGATGGTACGTGACAGGTTGTGTTCTTGCATGGAGCGTGGACTCGACTCGGATGTTCCAACAACGCCCCTGCATTTTCTCACGATATTACGAGGTGGGGACATGACATTGACATGTATGCAGTGAAATTTCAGATGAGCACATGAGGTTTGTAAGCTCGAATGTCGGGCGCCACCGTAGCGGCATCGCCACCGCCACCGCCGTCCTCCTTTCGTGGCCTTCGCACCGTCTTCGATTACTGCCTTTAGCTACGACAACATCCTCGTCTCTCTTTTTTCGAGATTGCTATAAGGATCTCGAATCAAGCTTGTTGCGATAATCTTAGACAACCTTGAGTTGAAGTTGTTGATCACACCATGACAATCTAGTGTCACCGTTAATGATCTTAATTTAAGTCTATCTAGGACATCTTGAGATGATTTCTTATCGAGGTCACACCATAGGGTTGCAACCTCGACATGTCTTAAAGGTTGTTGAGGACCACAAGGATCTAGATATGAGTTCTCCAAGCGACCTCGAGTCTAGTGGCGCAGCGAGAGACGACGATGGGAGGCAAGTGATGGGTGGGGTGAGAGAGATTAGGCATTGTATGAAAATGTAGCGTGCATCAACGGTCGAATTAGGTTAAGATACTAATGGATGCACCGTACAAAATAGTGACGCTGTAAAGTGCTATGTTACCAATTAGGGCTTTGGAGAAGAGCTTAATTAATTCAAAAGATTTAAATTCCAAAATCGTGAAATTTTAGTGATGTTATATCTCAAGAGGATAATGGGGACTTTTCCCATTTCTCTTTTTGTCGAGACAGGCAACCTGCAGCACTTTGTTTTAGTAACTTTTGATTGGATCTCCAGTCTTATCCATGTAAGTAATTAGAAAGTGATCATTTTTAAATTCCACAGCTCATCGTGCATTTTGACTTTTCTTCAAACTCAAAATTCCCGAATCTTTCACAGCACTCAAATACCGATCGATACGAAAATTTACGTACGACTTTTTCAAAGCAAAACATTTAAATTTCGCTACAAAATGCTAAACCGAACGGGCCCTAAATTATACAACGAACTCTCGATCCCAATCATCCCTCACATCCCGAGAACTTCTTGTCGGTGCGGTGCGGGAGGAGGAGGAGGAGCTGGTGGCGAGTCGCGGGGAACCAGATTGAACAGCAGCCAAAACGTGGCAGCGAGGGAGAGGGGTGGAGAGCGTGGCCACCCGCCGAGGTTCAGGTGGGCGGCGTGGTGTGGCACACGTGGGGGCGCTGGACGTGAGCTTCTCCGGGATCGAAACGAAAACCCACCGTCCGCCGCCCGCCGGATCCGACACCGCATGGGCGGACGATGATCCGGTCCTTGCCGGTCTGCCTGTCCCTTCTCTCTCGCTTCTCCTCAGGACTGGATGTTTGAATGTTGCATCATGCGACTGTACAGATGCACTGCGCGTATCGAGGATGTGGGTGTCGGTTCTTTCAAATAGCGGCCCCAGGATCACACCCGTCCCCTCGTAATTCTTTTTTCTTGAGTCGGGTCGTGCCTCGTCCGTTAGCGTTCGAGTTGGTATGGGTTCGGTTCAGGAACAGGAACAGAGGACAGGGACAAAGCCGACCGACGGAACGTCGCTTCCTCATGAACGATGGGGTTTGGCTTCTGCTCGCTTGGAGGGTGGCACGGGATGGGATGAGGTGGGATCCCTATGAAAATAATGCGGGTGAGGCGATCGATGGGTCATGTCGAGACAATTCGTAACTTCTCGGCATGAAATGTGGTTCATGCATTGTATGAGCGCACTGGGTGGTCGAGGAAAGGAAGGTTGGTGGGCACCATCGACCGCCCCTGACCATGGAAAATTCGAGCGTAGATTGGAATTGATTGGACGAAGTTTATCACATCCCTTAATTAAGGGACCCTCCCTATGGACCGACTGGTACACGTGCAGTGATGGTGATCAATCTGGGCAAGTAAACTCGGATACGAAAAAGAAATTACCCTTAATAATTAGGTGTCCGTCCGTCGTGTTTTGAGTAGCGTAAGTTTTGTGAAGAACGAGTTGTCTAATATGGTATCGCGACATTGATCGTCAACTCTAACTATGACACGAATTCCTCTTGATTTTTTCTTTTTCTAGATTTTCAATTATCCCATTAAGGTGATTATATAATTACATCATGTCTTGCGCGTATAAAGCACTGCTTACACATGATTGAGTAAACTTTTAATAACTCAAAGAGTTTTTTTTTTTTTGCTATAATAGTAACTCAAAGAGTTACCTAATAATGAAGGTGGGTATCACATTTAAACAATTTTCTCAAAAGTTCCTTATACATAAAAAAAAAAAAGGCATCGGAAGTATGGTCTAGAGTAAGGGTGAGCAAGATGGACTAATCGAATCGGGAACAGCTCGAACCAGATTAAACCGGTCAGTGCTGGGACATACCGGTCCAATTCCAGGTTTCTATTTTTGGATCTAGTATTTGGTCGGACTAGGTTCCCGATTTCAAGGTGGGACGACACTCTTCACTTTTTCCCTCTCGCCTCTCATGCCTTTCTCTTTTGCTCTTCACTCTTTCCGCAACTTGGCTCTCACTCGACTCTTAGACATCCCTCTCGACTATCGCTCAACTCTCAATCTCAAATGGCCCTTTCCTTGTAATCAGTAAACTTTTCTCGTTCAACTTTCTATTGTCTTTGCTTTTTCTTAGATTTCAGTGGCTCATTTTCAAGATGTGAATGCTTCATTTTAGTTGTTGAGATGTAGATCAATGTTTTGGCTTCTGGTTTGCATTGTTTTGGTCCCGTCCTTCTGTGCCGGATGTTTTGGCTTCTAGTTTGCTCGTTTCTGAGATGTGAATGCTTCATTGGACCATATTGGTTGGACCGGTCCCAAGACCCGTCGGTCCAATCCATCTTAAGTGGGACCTGACCGGATCGGGAACTGGTCACCCCTACTATAGAGCCTCAGCTTTTTGCTTCCCTAAGTGCAATTCACTCTATGCATTCCTTTGTTTCTTTTCCTCTTTGGTTTAACAAAAGAACTTAAAGTTTAACCATAGACATGCCGAGCTGAGCATCGACCGGAACCTAAAGCTGTATTTAGGTGGACTTAATCAAAGAAATTAACTCGAAACACAAATTCGCATCATGGAGATTTGCATTCCTTTCTTGCAGAAACTTCTTGATACAGTAAAAGAATGGGGAGATCACTGTACATCCTCTGCCTCCCAGTATGCACCAGAGAGGTTGCATGGGCAGCCCTCAAATTTCAAATGATCAGTTAATTGGTCCAGCACCAAGTACAAGCTGCTTGACATTTCACCTCTCTTGTCATCAACCATGAATTCGTAGACATTACCATCAATCTCGATGAAGCTAATGGCCCTGCATTTAGCGATACCGCTTTCGTTCATTATCTTCCTTATCTTCCTCACATCGTCCCATCTTCTGGCTTCGGCATAAAGGTTCGACAAAAGCACGCAAAGCCCCGAACTATGAGGCAAGAGCTCCAACAGCTGCTTCAGAATGGATTTCCCAATTTCCCAGTAGTGATGAGTCCTACATGCGGCTAACAGCGCACCCCATGTCACGATATCAGGTCTCATCGGCATATTTCCAATCAGCCCGAGCGCTTCTTCTAAGAAACCTCCACGCCCAAGTAGATCGATTAGGCAAGCATAATGCTCTATTTCGGGCGATATGCCATAAGCAGAACTCATCCTTTGAAAGTAATATCTTCCCATTTCGATGAGACCACTATGACTGCAAGCAGAGAGAAGTCCTGTGAAGGTAATCTCGTTGGGGACAATTCCGGAAGCTTCCATGTCCTCAAAGAGCTTGATCGCTTCAACCCCGCATCCGTGCAATGCGAGGATCCCAATTGCTACATTCCATGACACCAAGTTCCTTGGCTTCATCTTTTTAAAGATATCGACAGCAATTTCAACAGCACCACATTTTCCAAACATGGTCATCAAGGCATTAGAAAGGGTAACGCTAGGTCTGATACCGGATTTGGATATGTAAATGTATATTTCTTTTCCTGTGGCCGCATCACCAATGTGACTACATGCTGAAAGAACTGCAATAAGTGTAGTTTCATCTGGGACGACTCTTGAGCCACACATCCTGCGGAAGAGGTTCAAAGCTTCCTTGCATCGACCAAATTGAACATAAGATGAGATTAGCGAGTTCCAAGAGACCACGTTCTTCTTTGGCATCTGATCAAAACATTGTTGGGCCAACGCGAGGGAACCGTGGTTCGCATAGGCATTCGCCATGGTAGTCCAGGAAACAACATCCTTTTTGGGTATTTTGCTGAAAACTGCTTCAGCTGAACGCAAATCCCCGCACTTTGCATACATGTCCAATAGAGAATTGCTCACGATGACATCAACTTCAACACCGGTAACCTCGATGTAGAGATGCACATACTTTCCCAAATCTAACTGAACAGTTTGCGAAGAAACTGAAATTAGATTAGCCAGTGTAAACTCGTCTATCTGCAACCCCGATGTCCTCATCTCTTCAAACAATCTAAAAGCTTCCATGGAGCAACCAATCTTAGAATATCCACCAATCATCAAATTCCAAGAAACTAATGTCCTGTCAGCTATTTCATCAAACAGTTTCCTGGCATCCCCTACCAATCCACAGGATAGGTACACCGTGATCAGAGCGTTCTGCACACAAACTTGAAACCCAAATCCCAACTTAACAGCCTGACTGTGAACAAGAACCGAAACCCAGTACAACGATTCGCCGGCGCAAGCCTTCAGAACAAAAGGAAAGGTGAATTCGTTCGGCGAAATGCCCGACCCAATCATTCGGCGGTACAAGAGAAGGGCCTCCAAAGGGCCCTCATTGTTCGAGTAACCCCTTATCAGGCTATTATACATGAACCTATTGGGTTCCCGCATTTTGTCAAACAGGTACCGAGCATACGCGAGATCACCGGCATCGTCGACGGCGCAGAAGGAGATAAGCTTCCCGAGCAAGAGAATCTCATGGGCCAGGCCGCGAAAGATTATCTGGGCATGGATCGCCTTGAGCTCTCTCACGGAAGAGCATCTTTCGAGTCGATTGTGGAGGGTCTGGGCCGCGGACGACTCGAAACCGAGGCTGCTCTGTATCGCGCGGCGATGGAACAGGGACGGCTTGAGGCGGGGAACAACCAACGGTCGCGCGTTGGAGAGCGAGGAACATGAGTTGGGCATTTGGTCGGGTGAATGGCACGAAAGCAGCCGATGATGTCTCAGCTTAGCTAACATCTGTCATCTTGAGGCATGCAAAGAAATGGAATGTGACGAGCTGGTAATTGCCATTTCCGAATGCCGCACAAGAAGCAACAGTATATAATGTGGTCTCTGAAAAGGTAAAATGGCACGAAGGGTTTCTGAACTTTGGCTCAATGTATAATATGATCTCTGAATTTTTAATTTATATAATGTAATCCCTAAGCTTTAACCCAATATGCAATGTGATTTCTGAACTTTTAATTTATTCAATATGTTCAATGAATTTTGGTACATGTTCAATTTAGTCACTGAACTATATGAAAATGTTTAATATAGTCCTTTTATTAATTCAAGTTCAAGAATTACATTGAACAAATCAAAAATTTGTAGACTATGAAGTTTAGGGACCACGCTACATATTGTGCCAAAGTTCAAGAACTGTTTGTGTCATTATCCTTATGAAAAAAATGACGTAAATATTGTCAAATGCTTCGCATAGAGTTGATCGGGCCTAAGCGGGCTTAGCCCGGCCAAGTTGGGCCGAATGTACGTAAGAAGGGGATGGCTTGCCCAGGCCCGCCCGTTTCTCTTTTCCCTCTATCTTTTAGATCTGTCTTCGTTCTATTTCTTAGAATAATCATATGTCCCCGTGTCCATCAAACTCGAGCAAGTTCCTAGAATACTTTTGCATCGGCAAAAGGACACTATTGGTGTCATAACTTGTGTACGGAGATCACTTTAGTGCCATAACTTTTTTTCGGATCACTTTGGTGTCAAAATCGGAGAAAAAAAAATCACTTTAGTGACTCTAGCCAAAATTCCGACAAAAAAAAAAGCCATGTCAGATTTCCGACAAGCCATGTCGGCATCGGAAATTAATAAAAAAGGAGCCACGTCATATTTCCGGCGACCATGTCAGCATTAGCACTAAAGTGATCGTTTTTCAAAAAAGTTGGTATCAAAGTGATCTAAAAAAAAGTTATGGCATCAAAGTGATCTCCGTACACAAGTTATGGCACTTGTGGTTAAGGGTGTAAATGGTTCGGTTTGGTTCGGTTTTTCAAAAAAACCGAACCGAACCGAACCATTAAAATACTTGAACCGAACCGAATTTGAACCGAACCGAATTGAAACCGAACCGAAAAATCGATTTGGTTCGGTTCGGTTCGGTTTGGTTCGGATCAATTTTCGGTTTCAAGTTCATTAAGCACAAAGAGAGAGGAGAGAGGAGAGAGAAGAGGAGAGAGAGAGGGCAAAATAACCCTAAACCGAAGTATTTATTTTAGTTTGGTTCGATCCGAACCAAACCGAACCGAAATGAACCGAACCGAAAAGAAAAATTGGTTTATTTTGATGATCCGAACCGAAACTGAAACCGAACCAAAATGCACGAAATTTTCAGTTCGGTTCGGTTCGGTTTGTATCTCGGTTCGGTTTTTCGGTTCGGTTTTGACACCCCTACTTGTGGTGTACTTTTGCCCTTTTGCATATGATTTTCGGTTTGCCAACTGAGTGGATCGAAACTTGTTATTCTCGAGCCTCTTCGATCGGGAGCCATAGCGACGTCAGAAGGTAATACCGCAGGCCCTAGAAGCTTTTGCCGTGGGGGCACACTTCACTATGCATCCGCAAACGGAAGGCGAGAATCACGCAAATGATGCAATCCCTCTCGAGCTTGAAAACTGTATCGCACGAGCCAGATAGGTCTCCGAGAGCGTCGAAGTCGATAAAAGGATGTCCTAAGAACTCGAATATTCAGATTCTGAAAAGGCGCTTACAGCGAATCAATCGATCAGGACCGGCGTCTTGCCAATATCCCTTTGATGGGAATGGGGTAAGGGGGGTAAACTCAATGAAGATTTAGTCAGATCCAACATCAGCTGCGTATGCTTCTGGTGTTGCTGATTGAATGAAAGATATCAGAGTTTCGTTCATCAAAGTTTGAATATGCAGCATCCACCATCCATTACACAGCCAAAAACATTGAATCTACCAGCACAGCTACAACGAATCATAAACAAGGAAAAAGAATCCTAGAAGCTCACTACAAAGCACCTATTCATATGTACTGATCTTCTTTTCTTATTTGGGATGCTGGATTTTCGAACTTTCAAGTTTCTTCGACGATGGTGCTCAACTTCTTTTCATGTTCGCCGCCACCGCTGCCACCAGGGACAATGACAGGGGCGGGCAGCCTACCTTCCAAGCACTCCCGCAGGATCAAGGGGCCGAGGTCCGCGCCGCCTTCGCTCAGATCGACTCGGGACATCATCTCCCTGAGCTGCGCCCGTGTCATCCGCACCTTAACTCGGACGCCTCCAGGGCTCAGTTGCGCTCCAGGGTGCACCCGCGCTTTCTTCCCAAGCCAGTTCCCCATCCCCCCCTCTCTCTCTCTCTCTCTCTCACTGTCACTGATTGAGGGGGGCGTGTGG
Source organism: Syzygium grande (assembly GCA_024733475.1). Taxonomy (NCBI): domain Eukaryota; kingdom Viridiplantae; phylum Streptophyta; class Magnoliopsida; order Myrtales; family Myrtaceae; genus Syzygium; species Syzygium grande. Next base: position 36,072,062 of record JAMXDD010000005.1, on the reverse strand, counting down.
CGAGCACAAGAGATGGTGCCTGAATATTAGTTTTCTCTATTTATGGAGTCGCTGTCGTCGTCGTAGGAACGCGTGAACAAGACCAAGATCTGATCTGGATGTGCCATGATGAATCTGTGGATGTATTTAACTTGACCACTGGTTGGTTTTTCCATTGTATTAACCTGGTGGGGGCTCTTAGCAGGACGAGTTCTTCTCCTCTTCCTTGAATTTTAGCTACTAAAATAGCAGGATAATTACAGTGGGCGCAAGAGAAACGACAGAAATGGGGAGTGGTCCTCGTTACTTTTTGGCCAAGAATAGAAAATGGTTCTGTCTGTCTACTTTTTTTTGGCCCCAAAATGGTTGCCGTGCCTCCTCCTGTCTAACGTTTGACCATTCGAGAATGGTCCGTCGTGCTTCCTTCCGTTGAATTTGACCGCTCGGAATGCTGAGCTGACCGCCGGAATCTCTGAGTCCGGCCGATCTAGAAGCACGCGTCGCTTCTTTTGTTTGCACATTCGGCCTGTTACCGCGGCTTGTACAGTGCCGCGTGGCCGTCATGTCATCGAATTTAAACGGCCAGAGGAAAATGAAAGCGTAGAGAGACTCTTACGAGGCCCGGCGACCGCTGCCACTGGCCCGAGACCGCCTTGCGATGACGGGGCCCCTCGAGGGGGGTTGACCACCACGGAGTGACTTCAAAGCTGCCCCGCCGTTTGGGGCGGCCGGGGTGGTCTATGTGAGTGCGAAGCGGCGGCAGCCAGGACGTGGCAGTCGCCGTCACCGGCGCTCTCCGATCCAAAGTTAACCGTGGACGAAGCAAGTCTCTGGGCCCACTGTGTGGCCGCGACTCACGAGTCACTGTCCTTCAGTAGAACGAATTACAAGCCAGACTTCCTATATGATTACAAAAGAACGTTGAATGAATGATATGAAGTCATGGAAATGACGGACGCCACCCAAAGAATCATGAAGAATGGAAAAGTACCAAGTGTTTTTCACAATATTAATATCGAAGAGGTATGCCAATGTAGTACCATTCATCCACGCGAAAAGAACGTTTACATTTAACTAATTAGCGCCGTCAACGTAACACGTTGAGTTCTATATCGAATGAGAAAGATCTTTATGGAGACCCAACGGATCGCCATTTTGCATGATTACCCAAGATACTCGTCTCTCTCTCTACTAAACGATGATTGGAGGACAGCTTGCGACTTGCCGCTGATTGCCACCTTCTAACGATTGTTCACTAGCTCGTCAACGCCGGTGGCAGGAGAGACAATAAAGATCGAAAGCGGTATAGCATTCGAATATTTCATCTCTACTCCGACATCAAACCAAGCGATGCAATAGCAATCTTTCCCCTTTTTCATAAGAATGGAATAACTAGTGCATTACAACACCATCAGTGTTTGCAACCTAACCCATTAAGGCGCAACAAACGCATAGCGTACATCATAATTTGGTTGTCCATTTTTCTAAGAGTCTGTGTTTTTGAAGATCACATTTTTAACGTGTATATTTTCTAACGACTTAAAACTTTCGATGAGGAAAGCAATTCGCCAGAATCGCGCATTGAAGAATGTTATATAACACCAACAAATTTGCACTGAACTACCCGACTTCTGCACGCGATTTGCACATAGATCCTATTGATTTTGGAGAAATCTTTGTTCAATTTCTTGTCGCACTTCTCTTAACCCATCTGCGATTTTCTTTCCTTCATCTTTCGAGTTCTGTTCCCGCTCGTAATGACTTGAAAATTTTGTACACTTCAAAGATTAAAGTTGAAACTTGCACGTGTGTTGCGTATGCACTTTGTATATCCATCCATATCCCTAGATGACACCTCCCAAGATCAGTTCTCTTTTATTTTTTTGGTCAAATGCTCCAAATTCAAAGTGGTCAAATTTGGCGCCACGCGCTTGCCTCTGCCTTTGTCTTTTCTAGGCAGCATCAAAGGCGATGCATTTACCCAAGGGAGGCTACAACACAGAAAAAGGTTATCTTATCAAACTCCATCAGCAGCTACAATTTCAAAAGTTGTCACCTTTGCTATGGATTGATTCTTCAATTGTTCTTCACTTCTTTTCCCTTCGGCGTCCGTAATAGGTTGAACGCACGGGGTGCGGACTCATTCTCGTGGTCTTCAAGCTGGTGAAACCCCAACACAAGCGCAGTCTCATTCATGGGGCTCGCTTTCAAACCAAGCTTGCTCGGTTCATGGGGTCGCTCACCCCTGGCCACTGGTGACCGAGAGGTGCTCGTTCGGTGAGTAGGTCTCATGCTGAAGCTGCACATTTGATCAAAACCGAGGCGGCTTGAAATTCATCGATTCAACATTACATAAGTAAGGAAGTAAACCGTAAAGCTGAAGCAAAATAAGAAGTTTCCAGGCCTGAGAACGACAGATTCTAAGACCATCCAGTCATTAGCATTTTCATCAGAAACTATCTCACGATTCTCTGATTGAAAAACAATACAATACCCGAGAATCTAGAACTAGAGGAGCTTATGTTGGAAGAACAATAACAATCCGAATAATATTAAATTAGTGCAACGAAATAAAATAATCTCCCCTCTTGTGCAAACCTAATAGGAAACAACTGAATCGAGAAATATAAATAACAAGCACGCAAACACAAGGCGATTTTTTACGTGGAAAACCTCTTCTGTGTGAGGAGATCAAAAATCACGGGATCGGAGTCCATCCAAAAATCTTCACTATTGGCAAAACTGGGTAAACAAAGTTCTTCTCTAGTAAATACTAAAGGTACATAGCAGCAAAAACATCAAGAACATCATTCTTGACAATAGACATGAACTTCACAAAAGATAAAGAGATAAATCTCACAAAAAAAGCACCTTTGGTGCAACCCACGAAAACCTGATGTAGGGAGTTTCAACTGAAAATCAAACCGATCGGATTTGAGAAGAATGAGGTACGAACACGTTGACAAAATTTCAGATCAATCGGGCCACGAAATGACCTCCGACGTTAGCATCAGATACATCCTCAAACCCAGGTTTTCTGCTCTCTTTCTCTTTTGCTACTGTGTCTCTCAAAAAATGTTATTTTTGCGGCCACAACATAATAACAGTGAGAAATCCTATTTCTTCATATGAATAGACATACGGGTTCAAGCCTTGGGCTTGCAATTCATTAGGCTTCCTCCACATGAGAGTGAACCTAGCCAACAAATCTCCCCCTCACGACGATGTGGAGGTTTTCACCATCCTTGTTATAAATCTGCAATGTTTAAGCTTGTCCCTTGATAGAGTCTTCGTCGTCATATCAGAACCATTATGGTCCGTATGGATTTTCTCAAGTTCCAACAACTTCTCATCTAGAACATTCCTTATCCAATGATATCTAATATCAATGTGTTTCGATCTCAAATGAAAAGATGAATTCTTACCAAGATCAATCGCACTTTGGTTGTCACAAAATAACTCATACATTTTTTGCTTGAACCCAAGTTCGTCCAAGAACTTCTTTAGCCATAGCAACTCCTTACTAGTTTCGGTTGCCGCAATAAATTTAGCTTATGTTGTAAAAAGCGCAACACACTTATGCAATCTTGACTTCCATGACACAGCCCCCACCTACAAAGGAAATCAAATAACCAGAAGTAAATTTACGAGTATCGATATCTCCAAGTCGGAATCTGTGTATCCAACTAACTCAAGTTTCCCTATCCCGAAACTGAGTTTCAGACTGGAAGTTCCCCGAAGATACCTCATGATCCACTTCACTGCATTCCAATGCTCTCTACTTGGATTTGATAAATAACAACTAATAACGCCAACTGCATGCACCAAGTCTCGGCGTGTACATACCATCGCATACGTTAAGGTTCCCACAACAAAGGCATATGAAACACTTTCCATGTCTTTCTTCTCTTTATCAGTCGTGGGACTTTGCTTTGTATTCAACTTAAAGTGGGCAGCAAGAGAAGTGCTAACCACTTTAGCCTTGTCCATGCGAAATTTCTGAAGAATCTTCTTAATGTACTTTCCTTACGACAAGAACAACTTCTTAGCATTTTTGTCCCAAGTAATTCTAGTGCCAAGAATCTGCCTCGTTAGGCCCAAGTCTTTCACGGCAAAAGACTTGCTCAATTTTTTCTTCAACAACTCAATTCATGAAGTATTCCTGTCGACAATTAACATATCATCAACATAAATCAAGAGAATAATAAAGTCATCATCAAAAAAATTTTGGACAAACACACAGTTATCTGAGGAAGTCTTCTTATAGCCCTACTCTGTCATAAGTGAGGTAAAATTTTGTACCATTGTCTCGATACTTGCTTTAGGCCATAGAGACTCTTCTTTAGTTTGCACGCATAATCCTCTTTTCTTTTCACTTTGAAACCTTCTGGTTTTTCCATATATATCCCTTCCTCCAAGTCACCATGTAGCAAGGCCGTTTTGACATCCATCTGCTCAACTTCCAAGTCTAGGCTAGCTGCCAAGCCTAGAACCACACGAATAGAAGACATTTTTACCGCCGAAAAAATATATCATCAACGTTAATACCCTTTCTCTGACCAAATCCCTTAAAAGCCAATCTAACTTTGTATCGTGGTTGTAAAGTATGTTCATCTTGTTTCAACCTGTATACCTACTTGTTCTTCAAAACTTTTTTACCTTCGGTAACTTCACCAGCTCAAAAGTATGATTATCATAAAGTGACTGCATTTCATCATCCATTACATCAAACCATTTGCTTTTGTATTCATCTTCTATTGCTTCTGCATAGCACTCTGGTTCACCTGCATCACTCAATAATACATACTTATCTGCAGAATATCCGGTGGAAGGTCATCGGTCTCTAATGGATCTCCGAATTGGAATATCTAGTGGAGCATTTAATGGAGTCTTTGGTTCAGGAACGATATCATCTGTCTCAACATAGTCAGGAATATGTGCATTGTCCGGAACATTTACTTCCTGTTGCTCCTCATCAACCTATGCAAGAACATGTGTATGAGGGACTGGATCCAAGTCAATCAAGTCATCACTAACCTATGGCACTAAAATCATCTCCGATTTCTTAATATCCTGTATTGTTTGATCTTCTATAAACACAACATCTCTGCTTCTTATAATTTTCTTCTCAACAGGATCATAGAACTTGTAGCCAAACCAATCCTATTCATAGCCAATGAATATGCATTATCTTGTTTTCACATAAAGTTTAGACTTCTCATCTTTGGGAATATGCACAAATGTCTTGCACCCAAAAACATGCAAATAATCATAAGAAACATCTTTGCCTGTCCAAACTCTATTAGGAACATCAAACTCTAAAGGAACACATGGAGTAAGATTTAATACATGTGCAATTATACTCAAAGCCTCACCTCAAAAGGATCTCCGTAGCTTTGCTTGTAAAAGTAAACATCTTACCCTTTCGACTAGCGTCTTGTTCATCCTCTCAGCTCAGCCATTTAACCGAAGTGTTCTGTGAGGTCTCTTTTGATGTTGGATACTCTGTTGCTCGTAACATTCATCAAAAGGTCCAGTATACTCTCCTCCGTTATTAGTTCTAATGCATTTCAACTTCTTTCTAGTCTATCTCTCAACTGATGCCTGCAACTGCTTAAAAGAAAATCTTATCCTTGATCTTTAGTTTTCAAGGTATAAATCCAAAATTTCCTTGAATAGTCGTCTACGAAAGTAACAAAATAAAGAGAGCCACCAAATGATTTTGTCTTCATAGGACCGCAAATATCAAAATGCACTAAATCAAGAATACCTAACTTTCTTGAAGGAGGGGAGCTTTTGAATGCAACTCTATTATGCTTTCCCACTACACAGTGAAAACACTTCTTCGGTTCTAAACTTTTCATTCCCGAAAGGAGTTTCGTCTTGGTCAATATTGACAAACCCTTCTCACTAATGTGACTTAGCCTCTTGTGCCATAACTCAACTGTTTCTCCGTTGTCTACTGCATTAATTTTATCTACCGACAACTTTGCCTACATAATATACAACAAAGAACATTTTTTACCTCTAGCTAGAACCATAGAACCTTTAGTGAACTTCCGTCGACCATCACTGAAGGTATTATAATACTCCTTATCATCCAACTTACCTGTGGAAATCAAATTCAAACGAATGTCAGGTATATGCTTAACATTATTCAATACTAACCTCGTGTCATTATTAGTCTCTAGGCACACATCACCAATGCCTACAACTTCAACAAGTCCATTGTTTCCCATCTTCACAGATCCAAAGTCACCTGACCTGTAAGATGTAAAGAAATCCCTATGAGACGTAACATGAATAGATGTATCACTATCAATTACCCAACTGGTCTCATGACATACAAAATTCACTGCATCACCATCAAAGACAATGAGAAAGTCTTCCACAACTGCAGCAGCACGATTGTCATCTCTGTCATTATCATTTTTCTTCTATTTACTTTTCTCTTTCTGTTTCTCTCTTTTTATTTTACAACAAAACCTCTGAATATAACCCTTCTAATGGCAATAATGGTACTCAACATTTGCAAATTTACTGCATTTGCTTTTGCTTTTATCTCGATTTTTATCTCTATTTCTCGGACCTTGAGTCTCACTTCTTCCCTTTTTCTCAACAACTAAGGCATCAGAATGTGAAGAAGAGGATCCCTGTGTCTTTCTTCTCATCTCTTCATTTGAAATACTACTCTTGGCCAAATCCATGGTAATCGTACCATTCGGGGCTGAATCAGACAAAGACGTTCGAAACATCGCCAACAAGTCCAATAAAGTACCAAGCAACCATAATGCTTGTATTTCATCATGAAACTCGATACCCATTGTAGCCAGCTAATTTATAATTCCTTAAAAAGAATTTAAATGATTAGTCAAATAAGTATCATCTTGATATCTCAAAGCCATCATTTGTTTTATTAGAAATAGCTTGTTATTCCCAGTTTTTCAAGCGTACAATTGTTCGAGCTTATTCCACAAACTGTGTGCATGTGTTTTCTCAATGATATGATTCAAAACATTATCATCCACTCACTACCTAATGTAACCACACATTTGACGATAAAATAGAACCCATTCAGCATCAGTTTTATTCTCGGATTTCTCATTAGCAAACATAGGTAAATACTAATCCTTAACGTACAAAAGGTCTTCCATCTTTTCTTTGCACAGGTAATAATTCGAACCATTCAATATAACCATTCTACTCGTATTCGTTTCCATCATTTAACACAAGGCAGAAAAATCCAGCAATAACCAAAGCTCCAATACCACTTTATCTGGAGAACAATAACAATTCGAATAATATCGGATTAGCGCAACGAAATAAAATAATCTCCCCTCTTGTGCAAACCTAATAGAAAACAATTGAATCAAGAAATATAAATACCAAGCACGCAAACACAAGGCGATTTTTTACGTGGAAAACCTTCTTGGTGTGAAGAGATCAAAAACCATGAGACCGGAGTCTGCCCAAAAATCTTCACTATCGGCAAAACTAGGTGAACAAAGTTCTTCTCTAGTAAATACTAGAGGTACGTAGTAGCAAAAACATCAAGAACATCATTCTTGACAATAGACATGAACTTCACAAAAGATAAAAGGATAAATCTCACCAAAAATGCACTTTTAGTGCAACCCATGAAAACCTGAAGTAGGGAGCTTCAACTGAAAATCAAACTGATAAAATTCGAGAAGAATGCGGCACGAATACGCTGACAAAATTTCAGCTCAATCGAACCACAAATCAACCTCTGATGTCAGCATCAGATATATCATCAAACCTAGATTTTCTGCTCTCTTTCTCTCTTGTTACTGTCTCTCAAAAAACGTTCTTTTTGCTGCCACGACATAATAAAAGTGAGAAACCCTATTTCTCTGTATGAATAGACATATGGGTTTAAGCCTTGGGCTTGCAATTTATTGGGCTTCCTCCACGTGGGATTGAACCCCAGCCAACAGCTTACTTGATTGCTTCTCCAAAAACCTTGTTCCTGGCAATCCTAGCCCAATTTTATATTAGCAGAAGATCTAGCATAGTTTACTTGAGACAATACAAAGTACTTACAGTGACTTCTAGCCCGAATCGTATTGAGTTTTCATTTCAGCCTGCTTCAATGGCGAACAAACTGCAAAATACTCGACGCTTGGAAGGCAGGACCGAACCATTAAAGCTTTAACTAAGTCACCCGCTCAAAAGCCACGACGCAGAGCAGCCAGTGATCCTATATATGAATCCAATGTGTGCAAATACATAGTGTTCGTGCTTCAAAATTCACAAAGCTTTTCATGTTGGACATCCCTTATGTGACTGAGAGGATTCGCCCATCAGTTGATATATAGCACAAAAAACTGGGAGTTATATCGAGACATCGCATTAATTGCAAGAAAAGCTTTAGCAGGGATCTGGCTTGCCACAGCATGTGGACGAAAACCAAAGCAGGCTGACAATCTCAATTCAACTCCCTCTTAAACAAAAGAAAAGGTCATGTTCAATTCAAATACAAAACAAAACCAAAGTGCAACATTGCAGTTTGTTCAAGTGCACTTCACCTGGTGATTTAATAATACTATGGGTCCGAAGTGAAGAAATCAAAACCAATTAAACAAACCTGGCTGGAAATTTTGGTCAGGTTTGTAACCAAAACCAAAGGTGTGAGCATATAAGAAAGAACCAGGGTTTTGCAAGAACCAGGCGATTCTTTTTTTTAAATGGAAGCACTTACAATTTGACACTTGACTCAAATAAAAAAAATTAAATCACGTCCGTTTTCTCTCTGTCTTCCTCTGCCGTCTAGCCACCGCCATGCTAGAGCTCTCTGCTTACCTCGGCCGTCGCCACCGGCAAAGTCACCGACACCACATCCAGGCCGACCACCGCCTTTCTTTGTGGTTGGCTCTGTCTTTTGAGCATGACCTCTATTACGCTATTTTTCCGTTTGCCGGCTCGACCATGGCATCTCACTATCTAGACTTGGGGCCATTGACGAGCCACCATCGCCATATTTTTAGTGATGGGTCCAAATCTATAAGTTTGGCTCTGTTTGTGGTCTTACATGCATATTTTGTGGTTGGCTTCGTCAAGCGTCTTTGCCAAATCTAAAAGTTTTGGGCTTTGTATAGTATCGGAATCTCTGTGGTCGGCCACGTAAGGGTCGCAGTCATTGCGGTAGCTCTAGATCTATAAGTTCGGCTCTGTTTGTGGTCTTACATGCATATTTTGTGGTCGGCTTTGTCAAGGTCTTTGCCAAATCTAAAAGTTTTCGTCTTTGCATAGTATCGGCTACGTGTAAGGGTCGCAGTCATCGCGGCGACTTCCGTCAAGTCAAGCCATTCCCTCTATTTTTTACGTCTAGCTCAGTCTCCATTAGGATCGTCCAGGCTAGATTTGAAGACGATGAGGGAGGTGCGACAGTGAAGGTTGCGCAGTAGTCACGATGCAGCTGTGGGCATTGAGGATGGAGGTTTCGGCAGCTTGCACGGTGGAGATGGCCGAGCCGAATTCTCAAGCGGCCGGGTAGACAGTGATCGGATGGAGGAGAAAGACGCAGAAAAACAATGACTTTAACTTTTTATTTGAGCCATGTGTCAAATTATAAATTGGTTTATTCAGAAAAATGCTCGCCATATCAGCTAGTGACGTGGCAACATTGAGAGAGTGAGATGGTTTTTCATCATGGCCTCCATCAACCTTCTCTCTTGTCAAAACCTGAAGAACAACGAACAAGAGCATTGCAGAAACCGGAACAAACAGAAAATAGAAGATCCATATCCAAACAAAAGTAGCAAAGATCCACAATCTTCACAGAACTTAAAAACACAAAGTTTGGTCACTTCACATCAAATCCTTCTTTTCACCAAGCTAACCCCCAAAGCAAAATTAACAAAATCAAAATAGGTCAATTTGCGTCATAAGAGGACTGGTTGAGACAAATAATTAAAAACAGAAGCAATCCTTCTTCTCTTGTTTGGTTATGACAAAATAATGCTGTTGCAATCCGACAGAACAGGTGTCTAAAAATGTTAAATTTGTCCCTTGAAGTAAGTTAAGAGAGAATAATAAGGGCAAAGAAACAAAAAAATTAAAGTGGAATTAAATAAGGAAGGAATGCCTACTCATTCCTTTGATGGAATTAGGCATTTACTTCAAAATGCTTATTTCCTACACATGCCAAACAATGGAATGAAAATAAGTGCAGGAACAGCGATTCCATTCATTTCCCACTTCCCCGAAAACATGGCGGAAGTCCTAGCCCTTCTCCTACATCGTGGCTGCAGAATTGAGAAGGAACGGCAAAGATTTCCCCCTCCAATTTTTCAAGCAAGCAAGCAGAAGTACAGCGGTTGTGTCAGATTTACATATTTCAGCACCTGATGCATCAGCCAGGGATAACTGTAATTTCTATGTCTCATCATCCACAGCGCTTTTTGCTTTCTCGAAACAACAATGAATAGACAAAAGAAAAGGATCAAACGAAACAAGACAATTGTTTGACTCTTATTTGCCATTTGTATGGTACTGATCAATACCTTCTATTGATTCAGTAATGGAGGAAACAATGTGCGTGTGTATAAACACAGGTATACACAGAAAAAGCCTCAGACCGTCCTAGTTCAGAAATTTCAACACCAAAAGCCAAGCCCATAAAAACTTGCCTTCAGGATTTTATTCCAATTCGTCATCACTGGCTTCTGTTTAAATTGATAATGAAAACAAAACCAATACGATGAGAAAAAAATCAGAGAAGAGAAGAATCAGATCTTCCTATTCAAAGTGTTGAATCATTATACTCAAAAGCAGAGCATGAGTACTCAATCACTATAAAAAGCTCGTCATTTGCCCTCTTCAAAGACAGATCCTCCCACTGTACAAATTAAAACCATCTATAAGCAAGCAGGAAGATAAACACATTACCTGATAAAAAATAAAGTAAAGGAGAGAAGATGGGAAAAACGGTGGTTTTGAATTCACATCAATGGACAATATGAGGGTACTCCATTTATAGTGATGGTGTTCTAGGGTTCTCGGTTGCCATTGATTTGGACCAGAATGCTTTTTTTTCCTCTTTTTTTCTTCTTTTTCGAGTTTATCTTGTCTACTTTTGCAACTTCGGCACTGGAATGAGGATGGGCCAACATATTCAGGCAAATACAAGACATAAGTTAGGCCATGGACCGTGGTTGGTGATTTGAGGGTGGTGCTATTTCAATCCTATATGACTGAAGCCACCTCATTTTCACTAAAAAAAAAAAAGTTGCTCTAAATCATTCAATTCTATAAAGAAACACCGGCATTAACAGGGATCTGGTCTTGGGACAGCACGTGAATCTAAACCAAAGCAGGCAGACAACTTCAATTCAACTCTCTCTTAAACAAAACAAAAAAGAAAACCATTTTCAATCCAAATGCGAAACAAAACCAAAGCGACCCAGTGTCGAATAATACCATGTTTCCCAAGAGAAGGAATCAAAACCAATTAAAAACAAACCCAGCTGGAGAATTTGATCGGCTTTGCAACCGAAACACAAGCGTTTGAGCTCAAGACAAAGAAACGGAGAGAGAGAGAGATGGGGAGAGAGGGAGAGAGCAGCTCAAAAGTGCTTGAAACACAATCATTGGGTGCTCCTCAAAGCAGTATTGAGAGAGTAAGATGGTTTTATCATCACGGCCGCAATCATCCTTCTCTCTCAACCAAACCCTGAAGAACAATCAACAACAGCATTGCAGAAACCGGAACAAACCGAAAACACAAAAGACCCACCAAACCAAAAACAGAGCAACAGAAGCAAGAGACATATGCAAAATTTAAATTTAAAAAAAAGCCTTTTTTTGTCAAATTTCCATGGGAATCGAGCGGCAATTGTTCGAGGCAGGCATTCAGTATGAGTAGGAGGTTAGAAAATCATCAAATTATTCATCAGATGATTTTTCTCGTCATCATCACTACGCCCAGCTACACACACACACACACCCCCAAGACTATTCCCACCCAAAAAAAAAAATCGTAACAAATATAAATAAAAAAAAAATCATCTGCGACATGGGAATCGAAGGAGCTCCTCTCAGACAAATGCCTCTTTGTCGTCACGATTGTTTTTTAAAAGAATGGATTTCGATCGGACTCGTCATCGTAAATTCGTTCATCACCGAGAAGCTCCCCTGACTTGCAAAAAAACACGACAAAAACAAGGTAAAAATCCGAACTTTAGCACGAACAAGGCCACCCCATAATTGGACAATGACGGAACAAAACCCGATTGCATCGGGAAGCGACCGAGCTCGGCCATAGGCAGAACCGGAGCAATCATAATTCAAATGCCGAAAAGCCCAATTCCGATTCGCTGCGGCTTTGAACAATCAAAAATCCGGCACAACCTAGACGAAGAGAGGGGGCCACTGAGTACCTGAGAGAGAGCCGGTCACGAGGAGCTCGACGCCTCGGCTGAGCGCGAGGGGATGATGATGACGCCGTCGGCTCTTTATAGAGCGCCGCGGCAGCGTGGACTCTAGGGTTAGGGTTTTCCGCGCTTCGCGAACTTCCTTCAAGAGGCCGAAGCGCAGGCGGGGATGAAAGAGGCGGATCGGCGCCGTGGGCCCGTTCAGGCCCATCGGGCCGGAAGCGCGATGGGCTCGGGCTTGGACAAACGCTTTCCCGTTTGGGCTCGAGTCCGGCCTCTTAGGGCCCGTCGGGCTCTCCCAAATAGGGAAAAGTACCCAAAAAGTCATAAACCTATTGCATTGATACCACAATTCAGTTCTAAACCTTTAATTAGACCAATTTAGTTTTAAACCTTTTTCGCATCGGTACCAATTCAGTCCATCCAGTCAATTCAGGCCAGAAATCGCTGATGTGGATGCCGGCGGTCTTACGTGGCATTGTTGGCGCTGACGCTAACAAATTTTCTAAATTTTGTAATATTTTTTTTCAGATTTTTAAATTTTTTTTTTTTTTTTTTTCTTTTCCCAAAACTGGTTGGCCGGCGATGGTCACCGCGAAGGCCCCCACGGCCTCGCCAAGGGCCGAAACCCTCACCCGTCATAGGCGAGGACATCAGGCCGTCGCTCAGATCCAGGCAAGGACGGCGACGCCCTCCCTAGCCAACAAACAAGGTTTCGCCCCTCGCCTGGATCTAGGTGAGGGCATCGGGCCCTCGCCTGTGTCGGGCTAGGTGAGGGCGCGGAGGCTCTCGCCCAAACTAGCTTATGGCCGACAACCAATTATGGAAAAAGAAAAGAAAAGAGAAAAAAAAAGCATTAAAAAATTATAAAATTTGTCAACGTTAATGCCGGCGGTGCCACGTAGAACCGCCGGCGTCCCCAATTTAAAAGGTATCGGATTTTTGATGTGCATTCCCGACATTATGTCAAGAAGGAATACGAGCTTGCTATTGAATTTAAAAGGGACAAAAAAAAAACAAAAAGTTTACGCTCGAGAGTCCTGAGCAATATGGGCGGACACATGATGACACCGAGGTTGGCATCATCATCTGGTCCACCCTCACGTTTCTGGTCCCATGAAAAACGTTCCTTTGACGGGACTCCAACGCAGCAAATAGAAGTCACTGCAGAAAACATATATTTGGTGTGTGAATTCCCTTAAAAAAATCCCAACTTTAGTTTAAGTTCTAAATCTATTTCGAACTTTTTTTTGTGTTAAAAAATATCCCAAACTTTAGGTTAAGTCTCAAATCTGACCCGAACTTTTTTTTGTCTTAGAAAAAATTCCAAACTTTAAGGCTCCGTTTGTTTAGCGGAAAATATTCTCCTTTTGGAAATTATTTTCCCGAAAGTCATTTTCCTAAAAATATTTTCCTGGAACACAATTTTCTGGTGTTTGGTTAAAATCTTAAAAAGTCTCGGAAAATATTTTCCGTTATTCGGTATAGGAATGATTTTCCTTTCTTGCAATACTTTTAATATTTTTAATATTTTTTTTTTTTTTTCTTTTTCTTTTGCTTATTCTCCTGCAGTCACCCAAGAATCGGTTGCGGCTAGCGGCCATCGACCGCCAAAGGCGAGCTCGAGCATCGCCCTAGGCCGATGAGGCTCGAGCTTGCGGATTCCCGGCAGTCGAGCCTCGTCCGGCCTATTGTGATGTCTCATGCCTGCTTGATCCCACGATCCCGACCTCGCCAGATCCGGCGACTTGGGCGAGGCTCGAGCCTCGCCCGAGGTCACCGGAGTCTTGCCGATGTCTGGCGACCTCGGGCAAGGCTCGAGGTCGCCGGATCTAGTGAGGCCCAAGTCGCCGCTGGCGATCAAGCAACCCGAGGAGCCTAGCCCTCGAACAAGAAGAAGAAGAACCCACGAATAGCAACACCAAAATACGAAGAAGAAGAAGAACCGACGATTCTCTCTCTCTCTCTCTCTCTCTCTCTCCCCCTCTCTCAAAGCAACATCAGAAAACAAAAGAATCAAAGCATCATTAGATCCGGCGACCTCGAGCCTCGCCCAAAGTCGCTGGAGCCTTGCCGACGTCTGGTGACCACGGGCGAGGCTCAAGCCTCACCCAAGTCGCCGGATTTGGCGAGGTTGGAGCTTATCGACCTCGGCGAGCTCGGCCTGCTTCGGACCTGCCGACCAGGCAGGTCGAGACTCCGCCTGACGCCTAGACGGCGGCAAGGGGTCGAGGTCCCCCCGAGGCCGGGCAAGCTCGGGCCTCACCATTGGCCGGTCGCCGGCCACAAGGCTAAGGAAAGAGAAGAACGAAAAAAATGAAAAAAAAATAGTGAAGAAGAAGAAGAAGAAACTCCGGAAAATGACTTCCGCTTTTGAGAAGCAAAAGTCATTTTCCACATACTTAGGCTATTTTGTGAGGGGGGAAGGAAAATGTTTTCCCACGGAAAATGTTTTTCGCCCCACAAACACCGGAAAATCCAGAAAATATTTTCGGAGAATATTTTCAGTCAAACGAACGGAACCTAGTTCAGTCCCAAATCGCCCAGACTAGGCGAGAGTTGTCCGCCCTCGCCTATGGTTGGCAACTCATTGGCTGACCAGTTCTGGGAAAGAAAAAAAAAACATTAAAAAAATATGAAAAATTATTTAAAAAATTATAAAATTTTTCCACGTTAGCGCCAGCGATGCCATGTAGGATCACCAGCGTCCATGTTAGCGATTTTTGGCTTAAATTGGCCAGATGACTAAATTGATATCAATACAAAAAGGTTGAAAACTCAATTGGTCCAATTGAAGGTTTAGGATTGGTACCAATGTAATAGGTATATAACTTTTTTGGTACTTTTCCCGCCCGAATCCTATCAATTTATTTTGATGAAGAAAATGTTCCCTTTTTTTTTTCTATCTGAAATGTGGGTTATAATTATTATGAAATAGTTCCGTGTACTGCACCAAAGCTTGTGGAGCCTATGCTGGCAAGAAACGAACTTCTGGACCGACTACAAGACTACGAACTACAATCTAAGTCATGAGTGATAGTGAAGCCAGAGGCATTCCAACTTCAGAGGCAGGTGAGCCGGTTCAAGAAGGAGTTCAATTCCAACCCCTGGCTGGGCTAGCTTCAGAGTCTCAATAAAAGATGACGAAATTTCATTAGGAATAAACGTATCATAAGCATACTAATTTTGGGATTTTTGATAATTTAAAATTTAATTCGAGGTAAATATATCTTGAGTGTATTTGATATTAGATAGAAACATGCGCTCCTTTCAATTTAATAGAAATTTGAATAAATTTTTTTAAAAATTTTTTTGGTGCTAGTGGGTAGTCAATTGAAAGCTCCCCTCTACAACTTTCCATTCCACTTTCCCCGTTGGTTTTTTTTTAAATTTTTTTTCCTATTTTTAATGATAGTGGTGCACATGTTCATTTTCAATATTACCTATTACATAATCCACGAAGAAAATATTCAATGGCGAGCAATCATTGGATATTTCGGGGATGGAACCAATTCAAAAGTTAACTTTTACATAGGATAGAGATCGAAAGTGCTCGTGGAGATGAGAATAAATAGGGGCCGAGAACTAAATAATGTCATATAATATTCATAATGTTCATAGAACCCCAAAAGATACTATACGAATTGTCCAAGGTAACATAATATCATTCTCAACATACTTATGTGTTAAGAGCCGTCAACATATTCAATTTGACCTATATTTACTTAAAAGCTTAGAATTATGGGCCAATTTGGATGTATTATATATATTCCACACCACATCAATTTATCGATATGAGACTTCTAACACAACTCACACGTATAATCCTCCTTAATCCAAATATCTTCGGCACGACCATATCTTAGCATAAATCTCCATCAATGCCCAGTGCCCAAGAAGCGGGTTGGTCACCAGATATCCTCCTTGAGATATCTACCAAACACCGGAATAGATTGAGGAGGCCACTAATCAACCATTGACTCTGATAAGAGTATCTGCAAGCGGCTATGATATTACCATTCATTGAGAACCTTCACATGGGGAGATTGCCGAGAGGAATTGTGAGTTCGAGCCCATTGATATTTTCAGTTAAATCCACATTTACTCAAAAGTTTAAGCCAATGAGTTATGGACCAATTCTGATATATCAATAGCTTCACATTGCACCAATTCAGATATCTCAATAGCTCCACATTGCACCAATTCTCTGATATGGGATGTTTTGAACACAACTCACACGTGGATATCAACACTATTAAGTTTTTCACCTAATTGGGGTTACCATTAGTCAATTTGAATTATAAGACAACATATAAATAAGACGGACCAATTTGTGGATGATTAGGAAGGACACCACAATTTTTTCTTCAGCCAAAATCTCGATAATAACTCGCATTAAAAAAATAAGATGAGGCTTAATATATCAACACCAGGACTCCATTGATGATTCAGTGTTTTGTGGCAGATTATAATCAATAATTGCAAGAACTCATCCATCTCATATGACTAACCAACCACCAAATCCATAAATTATGATGCGGACGCCAACCACATGTATATTTGATCGTGATTATTGAAACGAGATTTTTCTTGGAACTAAAAAAATAATTGTTCGGAAAGAAGAAGTCTCTGCCAAAACGGAAAAATAGAATCACGTAGTCCAATTATTTGTTGAGATGTCTTCATTACTCGTTGGCACTACAAATAGAAAAAAAGGGTCTATACGCTGACTCCTGTATCTCGATGTCTTTATATGATTCATCAAGGATGACGCGTCATGTTATGTATTGAGGTGGACATGTGAGTTGTCTTAAAGAAAGCCCAACATCGGAAAATCGATTTAATATGAATCAGTTAATATATTCTAGTTGGTTCACAACTCATTGATTTAAGTTTTTAAATAAATGTGATTTCAACTGATATGTTAATGAGTTCGGACTTGGGCTCTCCTTGGCGACCTTTCTGAGAAGATGGTATCGGGTTTCTACTGCGCATTTCCGGCATTACGTGAAGAAGGAATACGAGCTTGTTATTGAATTTAAAAGGGTCAAAAAAAAAAAAAAAAAAAGTTTCTGCTCGAGAGTCCTGAGCAATATGGCAAGACGCATGATCAAACCGAGGTCGCGCACCGTCATCTGGTCCACCCCCACGTCTCTGTCCCCGACGAAAAACGTTCCTTTGACGGGACTCCAACGCAGCAAAGAGAAGTCACTGCAGAAAAAACATATATTTCTTTATCGGCAATCATGACGAAGCAAGAGAGAAGGGGGGAAGAAGAGGTAGAAGAAGAAGAGAGCAATTGAGCGCTCTCCATCTCCCGCTTCACCTGACTACGTTTCTCAGTCCCACATCACCTTGCATGGCGACAAAAGAGCAAAAGCGCAGAACTAATCATCATTCATCGATCTTCTTTCATCTTTCTTCTTCTTCTTTTCCTCGTCTTTGTCCCTATTCCCACTCGAAAGCTAGGGTTGGGGGGACCAGGACAGGAAGTAATAGAAAGCAGCGCCACCCAGCTGCGACCCCTCGAAGAATTCGCACCCCGGAAAAAGCATGAATTTTCTCTCCCACTTTTTCATACCACCAACAAAGCGAGAGCCACGAAAGTAACGGTAAAACCTGCTCCACTCAGGGAAAGAGGAAAGTTGGCTTTTCTTTTCCTTCTTCTTTTTTTTTTGAGTGGAATTTGGTCGGTGAAGAGCGGATTTTTATGTGTGAATTAGGTGCGCGGGGCACGTACATATTTACCTCCCTAAATAGGGAGAATCTCGAAAGTCAAATCTGGACGAGTTTAGAGTGGCGACCGTGTTGAAGGTCCCAATTTTTTCCCGGTAGCTTGGGATGTTCTTTCCGAGCGACACCCCAATGTCGAGAGATCAAATGGGGAGCAAGTGTTTCAAGAAAATTGACGTGTCGGTCAATCCACAATTCCTTTCAACTTTATCGTAAAGGTCCAATAATAACTAATACGGGGACATTCGTATCAAATGATACGTTGGGATTATCTCACATCGGTTGTAAAATGGATTACTTGTCAGTTTATAAGCACAAGGGAAAGCATCACCTATTGAGCTGGCTTTTCAGGCGAGAGACGTCCAAAACCATCTAATGCACCTAGGGGACCGGCGGACCCGTTATGCGACTGGACGAACCGGCAGGGCTTGAAGTCAACAATGTCGGATTAAGCTCAAATTTGATTGGCTAAAGCGAAACAACGTGTTGATCAATACTCATAGCCTTTGGCTATGATTAACGATGGATTTTTGCGATTCGGAGTAGTTTAGATGGTTTTTTTTAATTATTTTAGTAATTTTCGAATTAAGGGTATCTTTATAATTTTTGCGTTTTTTTTTGTCATTAGGGTTAACACCCTTTATAAACTTGTTTTCAGGGTTTTGAGACGCAGTAGTTTTTGAATGTTTTTTGAAAACTTATCGATTGTTAATCGATCGAGAGAACAGTTTGTTCCTCGTTATCGTTTTGATTCTTCTGTTTAGCCTAATTTCTATCACGCTTCAGCATCAATTGGTATCAAAGCACAGATTGCTTGAATCAATGGCTGAACAGAATCGCAGTCGTGGACGGCGAGCTCGTGGTGGCGGAGGGCGTGGAGGCGTTCCTGAAGCAAACGACCAACCGCATCTAAGAGATCTGCGAGACGTAGAAATTGAAGAACAGAAAAGACGAATCCTGGATTTGGAGCGACAATTTGCGGAGGTGAGGTTGGGCGTTCAATCCAAAGAAGGAGTGGAATTTGAGGATTCATCCGATGATGAAGAAGAAGACGTAAACCCTTTCGGATTCTGAACCAGGGGCGGAATCGAAGAGTACGACCTGGAAATCAGCGTTCTTCCCAAAATTTCGAAATGAAGATCGAGATACTCGAGTTTAATGGTAAGGTTCATCCTGATGAGTTTATTGATTGGTTGCATATGATAGAACGGATTTTTGATCTTAAAGACCTAACTGAGGGGCAAAAAGTGAAGTTAGTGGCTATTAGGCTACGAAAACATGCTTCGATTTGGTGGGAACACGTGAAAAAGTAACGCGCTAGAGAGGGGAAGCCGAAGGTGGATCGCTGCGAGAAGATGAAAAAGTTATTGAAGAAAAAAATTTTTGCCTACCCATTATAGGCAAGAGGCGTTTATCGAGTATCATAACGTCAAGCAAGGTGATAAAACAGTTGAGAAATTTACAGAAGAATTTGATCGCTTACGGATGTGTTGTGATATGGCAGAGGAAGACGAGCAAACGATTGCACGATATCTGGCAGAGCTGCGATATGAGATCTCTAATGTTGTCCAATTACAGTAGTATTGGACATATGAGGATGTGTGCAGATTAGCCCTAAAGGTGGAGGGGCAGTTTAAAAGAAAGAGCAGTAATTCTAAGTGGTCAAGCAAGCAATTTCAAGTGGTCAGATAAAGAATCCCAAGAAAAAGCAGGAATATTTGCAGTAAATTCGACATCGGTCACAGTTAAGGATGTGAGTTCTAAACCTGCATCCAACGATGGGCGGAGTAGTGCTAGCACTAGCAGGGGAGGAACTACAGCCAAGCGGTGTTTCAAGTGTCAGGGATTTGGGCATTTTGCTACTGATTGTCCGAACTGACAGATTGTGACGCTTGTTGATAATCCATTCTTTGATAAAGGTCCAGTTTATGATGAATCTGAAGGCAAAGAAGAGGATGAGGATGCGGAACAGGAAGGGATTATCTATGCTGATTCTGGTGAGTCTCTAGTTGTTAGAAGAATATTAAATGTTGTCAGTAATTTAATGATGAAATCATGGCTTAGACATAATATTTTTCATACTAAGTGCACTAGTAGAGGAAAAGTATGCAGCGTGATAATAGATGGTGGGAGTTGCGAGAATATGGTGTCCACGACTATGGTGAAAAAGTTAGAGTTAAAAATAGAAGATCCTCAACCATACAAGCTGTCGTGACTTAGAAAAGGGAACGAGGTGAAGGTGAGTAAAATGTGTCTTGTATAATTTTCGATTGGAAAAAATTACATCGATGAGGTGTGGTGTGACGTAGTCCCAATGGATGTTTGCCATATTTTATTGGGGAGGCTGAGCAGTTTGATAGAAAGACACGGCATAATGATTTCAGAAATACTTATACCTTCAAGAAGGATGGTCGAACCATTATCCTAGATCCTTCAGATTTAAGAAAAGAAGGGAAAAGTAATATGCTTTCCAAATCAAAATTTCAAGAAAAGGCAGTGAACGGGCCTGAGCTTTTTGCCATTGTGGTGATGGAGCGGAATTCTGACAATCTCGAAATTCCTACCCAAGTTCTACCCTTGCTTAAGGAATTTTCTGATGTCGTACCGGAAGAGTTACCACCTGAGTTGCCGGGTGAGCACAATGTTTCTAGAACTTTTAATGTAGCAGATTTGTCACTTTACTACACTGAAGAGGAAGAAGACCCTGAAGAAATTGATGACAATGAAGACGAAGCAGATTCGAGGACGAATCTTTCTCTAGCAGGGGAGGATGATACACCTAGGGGACCGGCGGACCTATTATGCGACTGGACGAACCGGTGGGCTTGAAGTTAACGATGTCGGATTAAGCTCAAATTTAGTCGGCTAAAGCGAAACGGCGTGTTGATCAATACTCATAGCCAAAAGGCTATGAGTAACGATGGATTTTTGCGATTCGGGGTCGTTTAGATGGTTTTTTTTTAATCATTTTAGTAATTTTTGAATTAAGGGTATTTTTGTAATTTTTGCGTTTTTTTTTGTCATTAGAGTTAACACCCTTTATAAACTTGTTTTCAAGATTTTGAAAGGCAGTAGTTTTTGGATGTTTTTTGAAAACTTATCGATCGTTAATCGATTGAGAGAACAGTTTGTTCCTCGTTATCATTTTGATTCTTCTGTTTAGCTTAATTTCTATCGCGCTTCGGCATCACCATCCAACACAATAATTATTTGGTCCATGCTTAAACATACGGACCCCCCTTTAAAACGGTATCATCAGGGTACCATGAAGATCCGGAAAAAAAGGGTACTGGAAAATCACCCGCTGTGTCAGCAATCGGGTCCCGATCATGTGAGCTCATAGAAGAGAATACCGACCTCATGCCACTGGCACTAGAGCTCCCCCCCCCCCCTCCTCCTTCCCAGTGGAACTTTGGTCACTGTAGTTTTACCTAAACAGAGAAGCAAACAAGTCGGTACAACTACAAGCAGCCACCGACGGTTCCTTTCCACCACCCCCACATTAACAACTCCCACTTTTTGACGCTTTGACGACCCTAGTGGTCGGAGCTAGAGTCGCAATTATTGGCACCACTCCCGCATTACAAAACCGAGTCATTCGTCACATAATTTCGGCCCCGCCCCAAATAATGTCCCAGCCTCTCCAAATTTCGGACGCGCCCGAAATTATGTTGGTCCCCATCATGGTTCTTGCATCGGCAGAAAGAATGGCTCGACACCTACGACAAATTTCACCCGAAAGACCGTCGAAAAGCGTGCCTCCCTCCCCTCCAAAGGCTGCCCGATTTCAAAAGGAAGTGACGAGCGAGGCCCCCCCATTTGCTCCCATCTTTTAGCTCCCGCTTTGATCCCCCCGCGCGCGCACTGTTCGTGCAAATTTTCAAGCGGCGAAATCGTGGTCGGATGTCAAACCCGATTTTCCATCGCCTCAAAAGGCGCACTGAATATATGGCGCGTCCCGATAATCGTTACGCCATCATCAAGATGTCTTTCTTCTTAAGTTAACTTTGTTGGCGCATTCGATGATTCCGACTAAATTTCGTGCTGTGGACCATCTGGGGGTTTTCGATTGATCCGTCGAGCGAAGAAGGGGAACTGTTTTAGGTCTCACGAAACGGCGCCGTCCCGCGTCCACTGCGTTGCTAACTACAAGGAGGGGAGCAAGGGTTGGGTTCTTCCTTTCTTTTCTTTTCTTTCTTTTTTCCTTAAGATGATATCGGGCGAGAGCCGATCCAAAAATATCGTGAATGGTTCGGTGGGGACTGGGGACGGAGAATGTTGGAATTCAGCTCGTTTCGATGGGATCCGGGGGCGCGGCGGAAGGGAAAACCTATGAATGAAGAGGGCGTTTGCCGAGATCTTGGCTTTGTGGCGTGGAGATCATTTTCGGTAGGCGGAAGTTCTTTCAACAGGAAATGACATGAATGGATCCCGAACTGGTAGTCAAATGTGCAAGATCGTTCCTGAAATTTTAATACGTTAAATACGGTTGATAAGCTTTGGCTCAATACGTAATATTGTGCTTGTACTTTTAATTTATTCAATGCAATCCTTGAAATTCGATATAATAATCGATACGATCCCTGAACTTTTAATCATTTTCATATAATCTAGGATCTATATTGAGCGTTTACTAATAACTTAAGGATCATATTTAACAAATTAAAAGTTTAAGGACAATAAATTGCACGTTCGATCAAATTACAGGGACCCGCTTCAAACAAATCAAATTGCAGGGACCCGCTTCAAACAAATCAAAAGTTCAAGAACAACGTTACACATTGAACCAAAAGTTTAGTAATCATTTATTCCGTTATCCGTCCTTTCGATGGATAGGAATCGAGAAGCTTGTTTAGATTCCGCGGTGGCGCGCGAGCTGAAAAGATCGTGACCCGCAATCTCTTAGGTTTGCCCAATTTTGGCAAATGAATCCTAATCTCAAAGGTGCTTTAAGCCAAACCTTCACATTTCACAACAAACTTTAATTTTTCCTCGTTTGCTCCTCTGAATTATTTGGCATTATGAAAGAACGAATTGAGATACAATTTCCGGCGTACCAAATCGGATTTAATGCTCAGATGAGCTTTGATGGGTGCACGTAACAATTTCTCCGTGCCCTAAAGATGCAACGTACATGGTGACGGGGGGTCGGACTATTACGACGGCAGTGGTCGGGGGGAGGTTACGACCCCGGCACGGAGGAGGTCCATCAATGGCGATGCCGGTGCCTCCCCTTCCTCGTATCAACCACCGTCGGCTCGTGCGAGTCGCACACCTGGGTCTTGAACTTGCACCCGAACTTCCTCGTCAACGACCCTCTCCACCCTCCGTTGGCGCGACCAACGCCGCCACCGTCGTCGCTGCCGTCCTTGTCGATCTTCTCGATCGCCTTCTTCATTGTCGAGCACTCCCTCTCCAGCTGGTGGACCCTCGTCCGCATGCTGTCCATGTCCAGCCTCAGCACCTGGTTCTCCCTCACCGCCGACCTCCAAGTCGCCCTCACGGTCCCCTGCCCCGCCGCTACCGCCACCGCCATCTCTCCTACCGGCTCCTGCTCCACCACCTCCGCATCCTCTTCTTCGTCTCCGCCGCCGCCGTCGTCATCGTCGTCGTCGCCGCGTCTCGATTCCGACTGCCGGCCCGGCTCCAGCGCCGCCCCCGTCTCCGCCGCCGCGAGCAGCGTCCCGGCAATCGCGTGGCGGAGCTGGAGCTGTTCGAAGAACAACACCTGCTCGACGACTAGCGAATTGAGTACCCGACTCGATTCAAACGATTCATAGTATCAAACTGTTTGATGATCGAGAAATCGAATCGCCATTGATTGATGGCCGGCCTACCTGCACCACCACGCGCAGCGGCAACCGCTCGTTCTGCGCGGCGTGGGTGCACGCCTCGAGCGTTAGCTTCTGGCAATCCATCAGCCCGCAGATCTTCTCTCGCTCCGCCTCCGATATCCATGGATGCGCCTGAACACCAAACAAAAAGCTCCGATCATCATGTCCCTACTGCAATGGCGAAATTAGCTTACAGGAGCCTGCTCGAAAGCCTCGGCTGATTGAACTCGAAGTACCTTGAGATAGACGTCGACGGCGCGGTAAAGGCCGTCGTCGTAGAGCCTGGCCCGCTCGGGGAGCGAGATCGCGAAGCCGTAGAACTTCTCCGGCTTCAGGTTCGCATCGGAGGCGATCTCCGAGAGGTAACCGTCGATCAGCTTCCCGGCCAGCATCAGCACCGGCGACCTCTCGAGGCGGCGGCCGCCGTCGGCTCCTCCGGCGGCGTCCAGGAAGTGGCCGAGGATCCTCTCGACACAGTCCACGTCGTAGAGAGTCTCTACCAGGTAGGAATAGCTCGGGATCAGGAGGTCGTCGAGCGTCGCCTCCTCCAGCTGCAACCCGACCTTCCTCTCGAGCGACGCCCGGCAATCCTCCGACGCGTTCAGGATGATCGCCGTCCGGAGGAGGCCGAACAGAAATCTCGTCGTCGTCGTCGGCGGCCCCGAAGACCGCGAGGCCGTCTTCTCCGGCGGCAGGTTCGCGATGATCGTCTCCAGGAGCTCTCTCTGTTCGCTCTCCGAAGGTGCCAAAGAAGCAGAGGAGGACGACGACGGCAATGCCGGCTTCCTGCTGGATCGCGAGACGCCCGGGATGTACCGCTTCGCGTAGTGCATCAAGCAGGTCTCGACGAATTCAGAGCTCAAATCGGCCTCTTTCATGGCGGAGATCAAGCGCTTGAACAGAGGCAAGCTCAGCAGCGCCAAGTCCTCGAGCCACGAGTCCGCATTGTTCCCTCTCGCCTCCCTCTTCCTCCGGTTGTTCGTCTCGATCCCGTTCCACAGCGCCTGGCTCGCCAGACCGCGGCCCAGATTGGCTCCGTCGCCGACGGGCCAGCCGAACAGCGACGGATCGGCGGCCGAAGCTTTGGCGACTATGGCCGCCACGCATCGCTGGGGAATCTCCAGCGACTCCGCCAGCGGCGGCGCCACCCGGTCGCACGACCTCAAGGCCCGGATCGAGTCCTTGAGGCTCTTGAGCACGGACTGAGACAGGAACTTCTCCGTCTTGGAGATGAGGTTGTCCTCGGAGTAGTCCTCGGTCATGTCGAGGAACTCGCCGGCGCAGCGGAGGGGCGCGGCGTTGAGGGCGGAGAGGTCGATCTTGACGCCGTAGCAGAACTTGGCCGCCATCTCGAAGGTCTCGGATCCGCCGGGGAAGTCCTGGAGCGCTATGTGGCACTGCTGCACTTCCTCTATCTCGTCCCCATCGCCCTCGCCGCCGCCGCCGCCGGCGCCGGCGCCTTCCTCCTCGCGGCGGCCCGGGGCCTGGGTCGCGGGGGCGGCGGCGGCGGGGTTCGCCTCTTGCTCCGCGATCAGCTGGTGGAGCTTTCTGCTTCTCGACATCAGCGGGAACTGAAAGAAACGAAAACAGAGACGTCTCGCGTTAGCGTTCGCAGCGCTGAGAAACGATGGGCCCGAAAACAGAGGAGGAGGGTTTCATCGCACGGCGGACCTTGTGCAGGTGGAACGCCATGTCGTCCACCTCGACCACAATGTCGCTGGGCAACCCAGTGGTGCAGAACCTGCGAACAAGGAAAAGAAAACCCCAGAAAGAAGTGGTCGGCGCCTCTGTTCTTTTCCCCGGGAAAACGGAAGAGAAAATCTGCAGGAAAGACAGAAGTGGGGGGGGCGCGTTTTCAGGGTACCATGCTTGGCCTCTGGAGCTGGTCTTCTCAGCAGCCATTTTTCCCGGGGTCCCTTTTTTCCTCGGGGAGAGAGAGAGAGAGAAAGAGTCTCGATCTGCACTTTGAGGCAATGCTTCCTCTCACAGATCCATCAGCAACGGCGGCTCATTTGCTTGGCGGCAACTGCACGGATCTCTCTGGTCGAAGCTTCGGTCGTGAAAAAACAGAGCAGAGAGAAAAAAAAACACGAGGAAGAGAAACAGGGGAAGGGGAGAGGGAGGGGGAAGTGGAGCGCAGGGGAAAACACAGAACGGACAAAACAGGGGGTTCTGAACAAAGAGGAATTCCACTTTTTTTCTTTTTCGTGTTTTCTCCTTTTGCTTTTTCCCGAAATCTCCTTTTGCTTTGGGGGAAGAACGACAGGAGTCAGAGGCAGAATCTCACCCACTTCCACCCCCCACTCCCTCTCCTTTCTCCTCTCGAATGTCAAAAAGCCAGGACGAGAAAGGGGAGAGGAAGAGAGAGAGAGAGAGGGGGGGAGAGAGAGAAGGAGAATGGCAAAGTCTCTCCTCTTTGAGAGCTCTTTTTCTCTTTGCTTTTTGCTGAGAAGATGGAAGGCACTCACCATCGTCATTATCCATTCAGCTTAGGGAAACTTTGGCAGATTAGTGTTGTGCTACAGAAGAGGAGTGTCTTATCGGAGAATTAATGCGTCGCGGGACGGTTAACATAACTTGTTAGCTTAACTTTTTTAGAACAGCTTTGGACAATGATTTCTCCGAACGAAGGTATTGGGTTTCTGCCGCGCGCTCCCAATAATCAGTTTTTGCAGTATATTGAAAGATGAATCTGGGGTTCGCAAGGGATCGCAATTCCTTGGGTGTTCTCACAATTCCTATGTAAAATGCCGTAAACATATTGGCATATGACGTGCACGGCTGCAAACATTTCTTGCCAATTGGATTTGATACCTATTCAATGCTCGGAAAAAAAGTGAGACTTAGACAAACGAGAAGAACGATCAATGTTCAATGTACCGATAGGGAACGAAAACATGTGTTATTACTTTTTTTTTCTGGCCAATGCTTAGCTACTACGCTAATCTAGGCATGTACTTCCAAATCACCTTGTTTATCCAGGCGATTTAGTGCACCTCCCAACGCCATAGCCATAGGTCATGTCCCTCTCCTACATGTCTTGATTACGAATACAAACTTTGTTTTGCCTAATATGAAAGACAAGAAAAAGAAGAAAAAGACAAAGATTTCATTACATTATTGTTTCCCTATTT
Organism: Syzygium grande; assembly: GCA_024733475.1. Taxonomy (NCBI): domain Eukaryota; kingdom Viridiplantae; phylum Streptophyta; class Magnoliopsida; order Myrtales; family Myrtaceae; genus Syzygium; species Syzygium grande. The sequence continues at coordinate 36,044,987 of JAMXDD010000005.1, read as the reverse complement.
TTCTCGTGCCTATGATTATGAAAGCTTTTGTTTGTTTGTATTTTTTCGAAAGGAGGTCCTTCTTTTAAATTTGAAGTGATGGGCACGAAACTTTCCATGCGACCCATCAATGTACTGAACAATTCCTTTTCTTGAAAAAAAAAATGGTGATTAAAGACTTTAAATTCACCAGAGGGTTCATCAGTTTGTACTATGTTGAGCTCTCCCGTATTCATCCATCCTTCCACTTCTCATCTTTGTCTAGTTCGAGAGGTTTTCCTAGTGATGCAACTCACAAGTCCAAGGCTTGTGTCTACTATGATCTTAATTATAAGACTCGGATCTCAGAAACGATAGTATAGACATCTGATTTGGAGCTTATTACGCCTCGGTCTCACATGTCTTGTCGCGTGTTAGACAAGTAAGTGGTCCTAATTCACGTGCATAGTCAAGATAATCGGTGTATCTTACTGTTATACCACAAGATCCTTTCACGACATTGATTGGAAGACAGATGATGAATTCGGACATTCGGGGTAAAAGCCAATTATGCCTGCCCCTACCTCGCGCAATGCTTTTGTTGCACAGAGTTGTCTCTTCCTTTTTGACAATGGCCCAAGGTCTTTGTCAATATAGAATTGCAAGACTGTTGCTACCGCTAACGAGAGGACGAGACAGAAGGGCTTTTGCCGAAGGCCAGCTGCCCTCTTTCTCTGCGTGGTCGATTCCCGGGTGGGTCATGACGGGGTTCCTGGGTTTCACATCGAAGTTCTTGGTCGGACCGATGTGCGTTTTGATTCGTACCATGAACGTGGTAGGGGGGTGAATAATGCTCACAGATGCCTCATGACCCCATGTAGGGATTAGACTGCTCAAGAACATCATGAATGCTGCCCCCTGTCGATCTTTTTTGGGTCTCAGAACTTGCCTGACTCTTACTACCACAACAGCAATGAATTCGAGCTCGGGTCTTTTGCTTGTTTTTGAACGTTTCTCACTGGCGGTCCTAAGCCGAATCCGAAATGCTCCATTGAATTCCACCTACCAGCAACGGGCGATCCATTATTGCTCCTGCATTTATGGTCTTATTAATGAGGTGGTGATAAAGAGAATCTGAGCAGAACCGGAATGCCCCCACAACATGGCTTGGTGACTAGGCTTGTCAGAAGGCTTCGGAAGATAGTACTAAGAAGGGCCCTTGAAAGCCATAATTAGCGTATGATTAAGCCATGAGCTGTGCTTGTACATGGCTGTGATAATGACCATAACGATGATTAGGGGAAAGCAAAAGGAACCCCACCCGATGGAAGCTGGACATGGCCAGATGGTCCGAGTGCTACTTGGATGTCGTGGAAGATAGGGATGTGTAAAATTCACGCGAGGAGACCTTTTGGTTTTTGCTCAAGTTCACGTGCTTTTTGGTGGCTAATCATTGGGTAGGATTAGCTGGACAAAAGCAAGAGGGTGGGCGGGTTTTGGGAGCAAACCCTTGTGTGTTATCTGCACGTAGGGTTCTTCCCTTCCAGGAACAAGACACGGGGACAGTATAAGGCCAACGGTTTGAAGCCGAGAGACCCATAAACAAGAACATGCTTTGCTCCTATAATCCGTGCCATGCCATGTTCTCTTCTACTAATCCTCCCTCGAATCCTTGAATCTGAGTGGGTTTTAGGGCAACTTTTTTAGCGCCTGAATTTCAAAACCTACCTCTCTCTCTCTCTCTCTCTGTGAGTCTGTGTGGGGGCAGGCTGTCTTGGGGTTATCTTAAGACAACATCAAGTGGGTTTTAAAAAGAAATGCTAAAAGAGCACGAGAACCACCAGAAACCGTCCAAGAAAAAGCACCAGAAATCGATGATTGAGTGGGGTGTTCACGCATTATGTATTAGTACAAGGCACTCTGCACAAAGCCTCAAACTTTTGAATATTTTACATGCATATGAGTAGCACACACTGATTCGAGCATTATTGGTCAATTTACGTTGACCACGCTCAAACCCCATCATTATTCCGTCTCTGTCTACCGGCACACCAGCCTTCTAAGCCAAGCATCGAAAAATTGGAAGTGCGTAATAAAACAAGGACACGATGGTATCCACACTGCTACGTTTATTCTCTCTCCTCTACTTAGTGCTTCTGATTTCATTAGCCCCACCAAGACCCCCCAAGAGCGTTGGGACTTCTTGCATCTTGGGGAGGTCTCTCACGCCTTACTTACCTGCACAAAGTGAAATCATAGGAACATGGTGAAATTGCACGAATTTCTCGTTTATGCAAGCAAAAAGATGAGAATAAAGATTGATAACAGCATGATCTTTCGTACGTTTTCAGTCGAAATGAAAATTAAGGATGTCTATGAGAATTGAAAACATGCCATTCAATTATATTCCTGCATTAGATCGGCGTCTAAAGAAGTAAATTGGGGTGGAAACTAGTGCGCCTAAGCGAAATCGACATTAATTCACAGCCCCGGGGTTTACCTACCTGAGGTAAATTTCCTTTGGCTTAGAGAGAAAAAAAAACGAAAAACCAACACGGCTGCTTTTAAGAGTGACGCCAGATAACTACATCTCCTAAGCAAACTTCCAATTTCTTTTCGCCCCCATCTATGTAATTTCTATGAAAGATCACGTATACGAAACCGTACCGGCGGAAGACGAAGCCGATGCTTGCCCCGCCGACAACGAGGGCATGACCACGCCGGGCCACGAGTTGCACATGCAGTGCTTGCCCTTCTCGATGCTCTTGTAGAGGGTGGTCAGGTGCTTCCCACAGCCGCCCCATGTGTACTTCCCACACGTCTTGCAGTCGACCCTGTAGCACATCGTATCGACGCTTCTACACAGTTTCACAAGACACTTTCAATGTAGAACTCATGATATTCACTTCCCCTCAATACCTCTCCATATATAGCGAATGCCGCATCGTGGGAATCATCGAGCTCTCGTGTCTTTACTGAAACAACTGATCTCCTTGTTCATATCTTCAAGTTTTTTCTGCGCACAATGCACCATTGTGACTCACACTGCTTTGTCCACTTGATCAACGTCCTTGTCTGGCCGCTGGAAGTCGTGGATTAGGTTAAATCCTCTTTAACTCCATCAAGAATTGGACAGTAACATATGTTGGCTTGTGGGTCGTCAACAAGACGCTATGTCATTGTAAGAACCTCATCAGCTCAGTCATTATTCTTATCATCCTTCTTTATTATTATAAGTTCTCGTGGCACGGGAAACAGCCGACAAATCTCCAACAAATCTCCAATGGATGTCGATGAGCGCCACGGAAGGCCAATGAAATTCGCAGAAGGGACCTACTCTTCTTTGTTCTTGACAAGTTTCTGTCGGTTCTTATTTCCGCAGCATAGCATAGAACTAAAAGATCACTCGTGGACAATCTTGCAGACAAAACAGAATGGCCTTACGTCACATCACTTTTTCCGTTATCATGTGTTTGCTTAGAAAAAGGCTCACTCGCTACATCAAAATCGAAAGTCCCTCTTCGGCGATAAGGCAAAAATAATATCTACTTTGTCCTTGTTACTAGCAAGTGCCGTATGCCTTTCGTCAACCTTGAAGAGTCCGCACCACATCGAGCGTATTCACAGCCCTCGTAACTCCTGTCGCACCGTACATGGTACGCGCCTTGACGAACTTGAAAGTTCCGACGTGCAATCACCCCTTAATTGACGCTGGAATGATCCATTAAATCTAGGAAAACTTGGGGGCCGGTTCAAGACCGAGTGTCTCGACTTACATGAGAAAAGTTCAACAGCATGATCTGGACACTATGTTCACGCACACGCAATACTCCAACAAAGGAAACAAAGACGGAGAAGACAAAGACAAAGCAAGGCAGATTATGTCGTCCAGCATTCCAAGTAAGCAAAGGAGAAAACCACCTGGCACGACAGTAGGCTTCAAGCTTCACGAAAGAAGAATCAATAAAAACCAAACCTTCCCTTCTGACCAAGCACGCACAGGCCACTACAGTTATTTGAGCCTATTTCTTCGACTCGTTCGAAGCCCAACAGGCAAAAGGGTATCGTCCTGCTTAAGAGCTTATAAACAGGGGGTGCTTACTTGGAACGAGACTGACTAGCATTTCCCAATCATGTAAACAAACTAAAGTAGAATCACATGAACAAACTCAAAATACACTGGAGGAAGGCAACTGCCACTCAAACATTTCCAGGAGCGTTGTCTGATCATGAAGTTGGAAAACTGGTTTCACGGGACAATTGCCTTTCCACACGAATTTCCTTCGAATTATCCAAATGACTTTCCAGGATGTGAGTTGTTAAAAAACAAGGATCCTCTAACAACAGACAGAACCTAGATGCAGTCAATTAAGTATGCAGTACAGCAATTAACCAAGGTTCACAATTTAAAAAAGTAACCCGTTATAGAACCTCCAAATATATGCTAGGCTGCAGGGTTGAGCATGGACTATGTCACATTGGGAATCAAACAGCTTCAGGAATCATTACTATCTCGTTTCTCCTCGGACGAATCAACTGCAGGTTTCTTCGTTGGGCCAGATTGTGCTGTCATTGACACTCGCTTGACGCCTCTTCCAACCACACCAAGATGTGTGACTCCAGCAGCACCATTAGTGTGAGCAGTGGATGCTGTCGGGGAGTCAAAATCTCCATTGCTGTCGACTGTTCCTATACGAGAAGAGCTCATAGCAGCTGAGGATGCCTTCTTCTCAATCTCTTTCGCCTTGGCAGATGCAATTCCAAGAATTTCAGTCAGAATCGATGTCGGATTTGCAGCGAGCTGTTGCAGATCTTCCAACTGCATGCCAAGAAGCATACTTTACACCAGAATACAGGAAAAAAGAATTTTATAATATAAAATTCCTGAAGAAAAAATAAGCTTGCCTTCTTTTCCAGCTCACTCGAGAGGCCATTTAGTGTTTTGATCTCAGCTTCCTTATCTGCTGAAGCCTTGTCTGAAGGTGAATCACTGGACGATGGGTTGACACCTCCATCTGATGAACAAACAGCTGAAAGTGCTGATTCAGAAGAAACCTTCACTTCATCCATTAGACGTTGAACCCGCGATTTGCAGATAGATATAGCCTTCTGGCAGTATGGTATGGCTTCACCTGGCTTAGAGCCAATCTCCAAACACAAGCATATCCGAAAGTTTCTAATGACATAAGGTTAAGAAATTGCAAATAAAGGCTCAATTGTCCAAAGCTGACATTGTGAATTCAGATATAACTCACAGAACAAGTTCAGAGAATTATTGGTATGAACATTATGAAAAAAAATCTTTCATGCTTGGAACGTTAATCTAAAGTAGGATACATTTCCGCTATCTGTCGACTATCTGGTTCAACCAGTTTCTCTAGAATGGATAGAGCTTTTTGATAGTCACTGAGAGAAGTTTCGATGTCCTCTGCATGGTAACCAGAAACAACGACAATAGTCAACCACCTTGTTCAAATAGAGAGCAAATTACACAGCCAATATAAAATATGACCCACCTCTTTCCAGTGCAACTTCTGCCAGAGCTGACAGTATGTCCACCTTCTCAACTGTTTCGACAGAGTATTTTTCAAGGATTGCCCTTGCAATATCCAGCATTTTCCATGCCAAGTCCAGATCAGACTCATCTTCATCTGCTTCAGCAAGATCCTCAGCATCAGAATCCTCATCATCGTCTTCTTCTTGGTCCTTCCCTCTAGAACCTATTTAAAGGGTAACATAAACGGTAGGCCTTAACCATATCTGGACATCAGCAGGAAAAGAAGAAAGAAATGCTTCTCACTCTGCCGTATCACCCTAAGAAAAAGCGCAACTGATAAATATAACAGTGTTCCAACATACCTCCCTCAAACATCCTGTTCAGCCAACACAACTTCCATCAAATTACTCATCTAAAAAGTATGACATTAAAGCCTGAATGACACCTACTGTATTTGGCAAAATAAGGATCGTGCCTGACTCCAGAGGACACAGTCAAGAGCAGATCCAGCAGACAAGACAAGCTTCGAAGTATGTAACTGGAAAATACACCACCAGCATGGCTAGCATTAAGATATCATGTGTCAATTACACGGCTAATGCAGCATCACCAGCCAATCATATTGCTCACTTGAGACGCATCCAACCAGCTTTTGAGTTTTCGAAAATCTCTCTTCTTATTGGCCAATTTCTCCACTGTGTTGTCGCTACATGATATGATCGACGCACTATAATTTTTTCTTAATGAATGCAAAGTACCAGCAAGGAATGCCTGAAAAGCAAGTCATATCATTTGCCTCCTGTATTTCAGGAGGGAAGTCAGATCACAATCATCTTTTTCCAGATTTTTTTTCCTACTAAGCTGACATGATATATGGTAGCATTAAAGTCCTTATCTAACAAATTACTTTCCAAACATCAAGAACCGCCTAAAGATGTCTGGGTTGAAAAATATACCGTTTCATCCTTGAAGAAGATGAACCACAAATGTCCGATGCTTTTCATGATAGTTATGCTAATAGCAAGGGACTCGAGTAGGCACCCATAATAAGTAACGAGTATTGGAATACTGGTTAACAACACACTGAGCATCGTCTAGCTTGCACTTTGGGCCATGTTGCCTGCTAGCACATGAGCACATTTTTAAAGTTTTAAAGGAAGACCTACAAGGCTACAACATTCGGCTTTCTACTTGACTTTCTCTGACAAAGTAACCATAAAACCCCGCATTTAATTGCTTGAACCCCAGCTAGTTTCTTATGTGAAGCTCTAAATATTGGTTAGGCATGTAACCAAGAAGCAAGATATTTCTAATGGATCCATTATTGGGTAGCACAAAAAACCAGTTATCATAATCCGATAGTAATATTCCTGATGAACATCCAACTGCCCTAGAGAGCTTACTGATTTTTCATCGATAGGTGCTGCGGAAGAGATGTGGTGCTTCGTGAAACTACCCTAGTCCAAAGACCTCTTAGGTAAATTGTGCAGTTGAAGAGCAAATTTCAATGTCATGTATCATGCACTATAAATATAAACATAGTTCATCGACAAAAAGACACATTGTAACAAGAAATACAAAGGAAAATGATGATTCATAAGCAAGACAAATGGCACGTACCATCATCTGTCGCTCCATCCTGATGATGTGAACTTCCGTCTTGATCAATATTACTAGAAACAGAAGCTATAGAAGATTCACCACGTATGGTATTTCTTTCTCCATCTTTATCAGATACTTGACTTTGGGCGTCCTTTTTGGGTACAGTGCCCAATGGATCAGCCTCCTCCTGAGCCTTATATAGAAGTGCACATCCATACTTGTAGTATGAACTGACACACTCCAGGGCGAGTTCTCCATAGTGAGCCACCCTAATTTTTTTCGCAAAAAGTTGATGACAGAGTATTCACATGAAGGGCAGAAAAAATAAAGATGAAGCAATGAATCAACAAGCTACAGCCCCCAAAAACTGAAGATATGGTCAACCTTTTGACGCTGAAAGAGAGAATCATCGACAGGTACATAGTTATTATGATGAGAGTGACCCACATTCACAAGTTTTCAACATATCAAAAACTACGCAAGTCATCAAAGGTAGAGTTAGTTGTGCTACGCATTACAATTAGGTCTCCCATTCTTTTGTCCCAAGTCCCAATCAAGGCAAACTCAAACATTATGCACAATACCTTCACATAGCAGAGAGAAATTCTAGAAGTAGCTTCCAATCTAGATAGGTCCAAAGGTCCACATCCATAATTCGCAAGACAACACAAGCTGATGCGCAAATTCAAAGATAGCGCGAATGGTGCATACGATCAAATCCGCACCGAATTACTTCTACAACAAGAAAATAAAGGGGCGTGTGCAAATTCTGTTCCTGAACATCTACGTATACGTAAAGAGTAACAGAAGAAGATATAAAAATCACATAAAAGAAAAGCCTCCACATGTATAGCCTTGTTGTCGCGTTTCCAGACATTACTCCCTCTAAACCTTTCGCCCACACGTTTCTGAACAGAACAGAACAGCAATTCTAGCTGACGAGAAAAGACACCAGCACTCGCCAACATCAAGTTAGCAGTAAATGCAGCAGAGCTCGACCAGCATTACGGAAAACTAAAATGATAAATAACCCAAATAGCTATCAAGAAAAACAACCACGAAAAATGGGACGAAAAATAGAAAAACCAAAATTATTTTTGCAAAAAGTTGTTGACAGAGTATTCACATGAAGGGCAGAAAAAATAAAGATGAAGCAATGAATCAACAAGCTACAGGCCCCAAAAACTGAAGATACGGTCAACCTTTGACGCTGAAAGAAAGAATCATTGACAGGTCCATAGTTATCGTGATGAGAACGACCCACATTCACAAGTTTTCAATATATCGAACACTACACAAGTCACCACGGGTAGAGTTAGTTGTGCTACGCATTACAATTAGGTCTCCCATTCTTTTGTCCCAAGTCCTAATCAAGGCAGAACTCAAACATTATACACAGCACCTTCACATAGCAGATAGAAATTCCACAAGTAGCTTCCAATCTAGACAGGTCCTAAGGCCCACATCCATAATTCACAAGACAACACAAGCCGGATGGGCAAATCCAAAGATTGCGCAAACGGCGCATACGATCAAATCCGCACCGAATTACTTCTACAACAAGACAATAAAGGGGCGTGTGCAAATTCGGTCCCCGAACATCTACACAAACGTAAAGAGCAACAGATAAAGAGAAACAACATTCACACGAAAGAAGAGCCTCCACATGTACAGCCTCGCCGTCCTGTTTTCACACATTGCTCCCTCTAAACCTGCCGCCCACGCGTTTCAAAACAGAGCAGAAGAGCAATTCTAGCTGACGAGAACAGACATCAGCACTACGGAGCGGAGCGAACGGAACACAGAAAACCCAAAAAAATGACAAGTAACCCAAACAGCTACCAGAGAAAAACAACCGCGAAAGAAATGGGCCAAAAAGAAAAGAGGAAACCGAACCTGATCTCTAGGGCACGGCTGAAGCACTCGGTGGCCTCGACGTAGTTGCCGTCCCTGAGAGCTCTGGAGCCGCCCTCCATCAGCTCGTCCGCGAACCCTAGCGACTTGTCCCCCCCGCCGCCGCCGTCGCCGTCGCCGTCGCCGTCGGAGGTCAGGACGGAGCTCTCCGGCTTGTCGTCGCCGCCGCCGCCGCCGCCGCCGCTGCTGCTGTCGCAAGCGGAACCCGCCGCTCCCCCGGGAGGGTCGGATTCGGCGGCCTGGTGGCCGGGAGGCGGGAGGGGATCCGGGGGCGTTGCGGCCGACGCTTCCGATTTGCTGGAAGCTGCTCCTTCTTCTTCCACCATTGCTGACGCTCTCCCTCCCTCCCTCTCCCTCTCTCTCTCTCTCTCTCTCTGCGCACGCTTTGATTTTTGCAGAAGAAGAAGGGGAAGAAGAGGAGGAGATGAAAGAGAGAGGGTTTCGGTTCCTTGCGCGCCCCCCTTCAAAAACCCCTTCCGGCGCAAATTCGTTAAAAAAAAAAGTGGGAAATTATGCTCCTTTTCCAATAAAGCAAAAGGAGGGAAAAAAGCTAGAAAAGAAGAAAAAAAAAAAACTCACATTTTGGGCAGGCCCGTTTGGCAAGTTACTGAAAATTTCTTTTATTTTGTTTCTAGAATTAATTTGAGAACAGAAATTCGTTTGTTAAATTTTTTGTTCCCGAGCACAAATTTGCAAAAGATTGTTCCCAATGTCAGTTTTTGAACAGAATCAAGAATAAAAAAAAAAAGTAACTTCTTGACTCTGGGAACAAATTTTCCATTTCTATTTCTTCTTAGTTTTCTTCATCCTTCTTGATTTGTTCTTTTTCTTCCTGACCTGCCGCCGGCGAGGGAGTCACGGCCCTCGCTGGCTGGGTGAGGGCGACTCGCGGTCGACCTCACTATCGCGACCCAGGCGAGGGAGATGGGTCATGATAGCGAGGGAGATGGGTCGTGACGGCGAGGTCGAGCCTCGCCCAACTAAAGCGAGGGGGTCGCGACCCTCACCGGGCCGCCTATGGTCGGGCGTCGGCCAAGCGCTCAAGGACAGGCCATGGCCAAGGAAGGGAAGGGAAAGAAAAGAAAAAAAAAAAAAAAAAAGAAATATTAAAAAATTCAAAATATTATTAATAAAAATAAATTTTATATAGTTACCAAACACACTTCTGTTCTTTTTCTATTCTAAAAATAGAAATTTTGTGCAGTTACCAACGCCTTCAAATGCTTAAAAATTATTCCCTAACATGGAATAAAAAAAAATTATTTCTGAGCAGAATCAGTTTTCAAGCACAGAAAATTTTTTGGCCCTCGAAAATTTTTGTTTTCTTGCTTTCATGTCAATCCCTGTGGTTTTACAACTTGCGTTAATAAATGTGTTAATATAACGAAAAACTTCAAATTTTTATATTTATGATAAATTTATCTAAATTAATCTTTTGACCAATAAAAACCATAAATCAGTATACCCGCGACGAATTTACGTTAATTTCCATTAAATTAGATACAAACCAGTACATTTGCAATAAACAGAGGATAAAACCTCAAACCGGTACCCTCATCAACTGCCACATGTCATTCAACTTAGCAATTCAATGGTAAAATTTAACATAAACTAACGAGGAGTAAATTTATCAGATGTGTACCGGTTTGGGGTTTCTATTGGTTAAAATATTAGTTCGGAGAAAATTTGTTATAAGTGTACCAATTTAAAGTTTTTTATGGTATTAATCCTTACCTATTCCCTCGAAATTCAACCTGTTGAAGCATGAGATTAATGCTTTGTTTGTCTCGGGAAAAATGAATAATGTGAAAAATATTTTCCTAAAAATGATAGCTTGTTTCACTTATAAAAATGAATGAATGAATAATAATTTATCGTCAACAAAAGTTTTAGACATAAATGAATATTTTCCATTGATTAGTTATTTCAAGCGATACGTATGATTAATTTTAGAATAACATTTTTCAAATTATTTATTTTTTGTGAATGGAGCGAGGGTCGTCAGGCTTCGGCGAGGCCCAGGCAACCTCCACCGGGCATTTCCAGTGATGGGCGGTGGCGACATCCATCAGTGAGGGCTTATTTCTCTTTCTTTTATATTTGGTTGATCCTTTTTAAGTAAAGTTTGAAAAAGAAAATAATAAAAGTCGAGAGAGAAAGTGAAAAAAAACGCTTCGTTAGCATTTCTCGTTTATCAAGTTGGACAGACTAAAGGCCAGCATTTTTCGTTTGTCAAGTCGGACAAAGTTAACGAAATGACTTAATTGTACAATGTGCGTTTGTTTCGCAGAAAATGTAACGTTTTTGGAAAATGTTTTCCGAAAAATCATTTCCTAGGAAAATAGTTAGTTTTCTTTTATTTGGTGATATGTGATCGAAAACATTTTATAGTATTTGAATCTCATTTGGAAAATGATTTCAATCTCATGATATATATTTTTTTTGGTAATCAAGGATTCGCCACCATGCCCCGGGGACGAGCCCGCAGACGGATAATTAGAGCCCTATACCTAGAGAAACTAGCCGAAAGAACTCACCGCTAGGGCCTCCCACTTAACTTACTGAGGCCCGGCGGGGATTCGAACCCAGAACCTCTGATGAGGGAAGGAAAACGCCCACCAACTCGGCCATACACAGGTGAGCTCACTCCCATGATTTTTTTTTTTTTGGGTAAAGAGCTCACTCCCATGATTCTATCTCAAGCAAAAAATAAAATTCGAGTTTTTAAATATTTTTATTTTTAAAAATGAGAAAGAAATAGAAAAACAGAAAAGAAGAAGGAAAAGAATAAAGTATTAAAAAAAGTAAAGGGAAGCAATTCCGGAAAGTATTTACATATTTTTTAGATTAGAGAATTCACTTTCTTAATTTTATACATGAATATTTTCCTTGATCGAAAAATATTTTCAGTTACTAATCATTTTCGATGAACTAAACGAGTAAAAATCTGGAAAACGGAAAGAAAGGCAGCCTCAGGACTTAAATCTATTATAGCATTTTCCGGCGCGCTATCACCATTTTGTGGACGTGTGATCAACACGCGTTGGTAAATTGTACGGAAGAACTTGGGAAAGAAGTGATGAACCTCCACCGCACATTCCTCTCTCTCCCTCTCTCTCTCTAATCTCTTGCCGTCGCCACTTCTTCCACACCACCCACCAGCAACAAGCTCAAGCGGCATTCCAATGGCTTCCACAGCATCCGCTCTCGTCCGAACTCTCTCCCTCCACCGAGCCCGCGGCGAACAGCGCTCCCCCCGCGGCGAATCCCGCCGCCCCCTCCCCGCGCCCCTCCGTCCCGCGCGCCCCGCCGTCCTCCCCGGCCGCCGGCAGATGGCGCTCCTCCTGGCGGCGGCCGCGTCCACGGCGCTGGCCGCGGCGCCGCGGCCCTCGCCGGCGGCGGCGCAGGACATCCCGCTCTTCGGGCTGCGGAAGAAGCTGAGGAAGGCGGAGGAGGAGGCGGAGGAGATCGTGAAGGAGGGCTTCGAGGTGGCGGAGAAGGGGATCGAGGCGGCGGAGAAGGGGATCGAGAGGGCGGAGATGGGGATCGAGACGGCCGAGAGGGAGATAGAGGCCGCGGTGAGGTTCGGGGGGGGCTGGCGCAGGCGGGGGCGGTGGCCGCGGCGGAGGTGGTCGGGGTGCTGGTGGCGACGTCGGTGGTGAACGGGATCCTGGGGCCGGAGGGGCAGAGACCGTAGAGAGTTCGAGCGATAATGGGCTTCTATAGTTTTTCAGATGGTTGCGTTGGACACGATTGATTTGGTTTCATTAGTGTATGATAACGTGAACAATGGTTTTGATTTTTGGTTGTGATACAATCATGTGTCATTCGGTACTTCTTATGATCGAAGTAATGTACACGTTATGCGGCTTTGGTAGTGACAAAATTGGAACATTTGGCATGGTCTTTGTTCATAGTCACCTCGTGGGTTTTCGCTACCAAATGTCCCGAGCGATCGATAAACGTTCAAGAAAAATTTCGAAAACGAGCGGAATATTTTCAATGTACGAAAATTGAATATAAATCTTTTTCTTCGGAGAAGAAGGGAAATTTCGAACTACTCACCTTTTTCATTTCAATGTGAGAATAGTGGCTATCGGATGTGATTGACTTACCCTATGATTTTCCCAAAATTAAAAATAATTTGAGGGAAATGGACTTTTTGCTTATCCAAGTAAGCTTACAAAGTTCATCACAACGAAGTGCTTTTTGGGCCGTCCTATTTTCCACTATTGCCCCTTCTTTTTTCCCTAAAATCTGGACAAAACAAAGAGTATTTAAGCAAGTTTACTGAACTTCATATCTATATTCTTCAATCCACATCCAAACAACATAAGTTAAATTAAAAGCTTTGCTCCATTTTCTTTCCTTCCACTTCCTTCCCTTTCTTTTTCCTTCATTTCCCTTACAACTTGCAAAACCCAAGTGTTCATGATCTCTCTCTCTCTACATGCCCTCCACTCGAACCAAAAAGTGTCACACATCTCTTGAGATCAACCCCCCATAGTCCTTGTAATTTCACAAAGACGATATGCTGTTGTTTACACCAAAAATCGATACAAGTATCGACAGTGATAGAACTCATCGCTGACTACAAATAATGATTATTAATGACCATGAAACATAGCCATCGATGCACGATGGTGAATGGTCGATGGACATATTGATGTGATGACAAAACTAATATATAGCCAATGTTACAAGAACTTTGGCTAAGGGTTGAATGCGGGGAAATAAGAAAGGAGACTAAAGTGAGGATGCCAATTGAAAACAATATGTCGATTAACAGTTGAGCTCAATGGTACTTAAGGAGTACCGACGTGCCATCATGAGGCCTAAAATTGTGGAATTGCAATTGTAACCGCATTTTGAGTGTTAACTACTAATAATGAGAAGTTATGTTTAGTAGATCATAAAAGGCAACATGTAATTGTCATAAATGAATCGACACTCATCAAGAACAAATTCTCTTTTGCATTTCCAATTTATCAATATATTTCCAACTTTCAGCCTCTTTTCCTTTAAATTTATGGTTCTTCGTCCGTGTCACACAATTCAATTCCCGATCGAATCGCCGCCGCCAAACCCGTTAACAAATAAACCCCAAAGATCAACCATTGGGGCAAGGTTTTTTCACTATTTGGATCAACACCCGACCTCTAGCGAAACAACTGTTCTCCAAACTTGGAGCATCCAAGGAAGACGTGGTCTCTCGTTTCACTTGACACCACCATTGCTTTTGTTTTGCTGTTAGCAAATCCAACCAAACATTCTCCATCATCAAGAGTGAATCTTGCCCGAATCATTCCCTATCCACAGTAGCTTATCAGCTTCATCAGGCTATATGAAACGCCTTGCTCCAGATACAGGAGGGAAACGCAGCTCACTGCAATAATCATGAATAGATAGTCAACGACATCACATTCATAAGTATCTCTGTCGAGTCAGAGCTTCGGACAAAGATGACCCGGTGGCGTCAAGATAATCACTTGTTTTTCCCACGGCGCTCCATTTATCTCCCCTCGTTATGGTCTCTCTCTCTCTCTCTCTCTGCCCCCGTGGCTTTGTCGTCTTCTCCAAGTACCCTGGTTCATCATCCTCTGAAGATATCCCACTTCCCAAATCCAGCAAGCCGGCCGTTATCGCGGTCAAGATCGAGTTTTTTGATTCGGGGAGGAGGACCCAGTTGCGGCAAAGGCTTCCATGTCGCGGGTGGCTTCCAATCCGCTGGCGCTCCACCGGTTTAGGCCCTGCTTTCGGGCAGCTCCTCGATCCTCGTCGCTCGTCGCGACCCCATCCGCCGTGCAATCTCGGCCCAGGAATCGCGGGCTGCGGATCGTCGCGTGTGAGAGGCGAATCCTGATCCTACCGGAAGTTCCACGTCGGTACGTTTGTCCATCGACTGTTGCGCTCTTACTTTTAGTTCTTGCTGCTCATGGAGTCGGTCGGATTTTCCAGTGTCCTGTGCCTTCTAGATTGTAGGGGATTTGTTGGATTTGACGGGAAAATTGTTGGAGGATTGTAATTATTGCTCAATTTGTCTGAGCTTCGAGTTTCCTCGACAAGGAACTTAGTTTAGAACAATTTGCGTATGTTCGTGCTCCGTGTGAGCCTGTTTGTGTGTGTCTCGGTTCTTTGCACTGCCACTGATAGAGATTTGAGCTTGCATTTTCATATCAAGATGTGATATCTATTCTGATCCTCCTCGTATTGCCGTTTTGAGCTGTTTCGTTCAGCTAAAGTTCTACGTCTCTCGTTTAAATGCGCTATGCAGGAAAAGTTGGTCCTTGAGCCTTCTTCAGAGAATGACAGTGCTACTGACCAATCAACAAGTCCCTCTCCAAACGTTGGGCTCCCAGATTTACCCAATAAATCTTTCAATAAGCGAATAGCTGTAGTTTCTGCTCTAGCTGCAGTTGGACTTTTCTTATCTGGGCGGTTAGATTTTGGTGTTTCTTTGAAAGACCTCACCGTTGCTGCATTGCCTTATGAAGAGGTATGCCTACTCATGCTTGTCTCTTAAAAAAAAAGAAAGAAAGAAAGAAAGAAAGAAAGAAGGGGAAGCTTAAATCGCCGAATAGAAGTTTCTCTATGGACGCAGAGGCCTTCCAATGAATCTGAAATGCATTATAAGTTGGAGAATGCGGAATCAAATTTTAAGCCACTTTTCTAAATCTGATTTGTCAACAACTGCGATAATATATACTGGTGGCAGTATTGTGCCGGTGCCAATTTATATGTGTTTCATATTCTATAAGAGAACCCAAATATACCCATAATTTACTAGTCTGTCAATTTAAAAAACTTGCCTGCCTTTTCTATGGTAAATGATAAAGTTAACTTACTGATTTAATTTCTATTGTAATGTTCATTCCGCCACTCTCTTGTGTTAATTAAACGTTTATCTTCAATGTTTGATCCCCTAGGCTCTCGCCAATGGGAAGCCCACTGTGGTGGAGTTCTATGCTGATTGGTGTGAAGTTTGTCGAGAATTAGCTCCCGATATCTACAAAGTCGAGCAGCAGTACAAGTAATCGTCTTTACTTTTTTATTTTCGGACTTTATTTTATGGGTCGACTTATAAGAACATTATTTGAGCCAGATCTGTCTAAGTAGGGTAAGAAGGGGAGTATCCTGTAAAGATTGCAAAGACTCGGCTTTAGTCGAAGCTTGAGCTTTCCATTTTCAATAAATCAAACTTGTATCTGTGAAGTTTCTCGCAACTCACATGACAATTTTCTTCATTCAGGGACAGGGTTAATTTTGTTATGTTAAACGTTGACAACACTAAGTGGGAACAAGAGCTCGATGAGTTCGGAGTTGAGGGTATCCCACACTTTGCATTCCTTGACAGGAAGGGAAATGAGGAGGGCAATGTGGTGGGCAAGCTTCCGAGGCAATACCTGCTTGAGAATGTGGACGCCCTAGCCCGCGGTGAAGCATCCATACCTCATACTCGTGTTGTCGGACAATATTCCAGTGCTGAAGCAAGAAAGGTACATCAGGTTGCTGATCCGAGGAGTCATGGATAGGATTTAGATTCACTTGGTTGAGAAGCAACGAATCAAGTTGTTGGTACCATGTTTATAGAAGGTAATGTTTCTATCTCATTGGTTTTATCTGATTCAATTTCATTGCATGATTATGTAATCCTGTTGCACACTCTTTCTCGGCATGATTTTACCGTTGGGTTACTGATGTTTAGAGATGACTCTCCTGGTGCACATTCTTCAAGAGCTGTGAGGCAGCTTATTCTTCTATCTCCTGATAGGAATGCTTCTCCTCTATATAATGGCTGAAAGAGCGATCGATCTATTTAAATGACATTTGGATTCTATTTAGCAAGTAGATATTGGATAGGTGTTATGTGCAACTTGCAGATTGAATTATCTGTCTAGATATTCATCACTTGACCGTGCAGATTCAAGAATGGATAATTTATCGAGTTTTACGTATAATTCCTGTTATTGAAAAATGCCCAGTGAAATGCTCAAAAAGGTTGAATAAATCTCTTCGAGGTCATCAAGAAAAAGCTTTTGTGTTGGTGCAGGGAGATTCTTCAAAAGTTCTACAAAGCTGAGTTTGTGCGCGATGTTGAAGGCAGGGGTGGCCGAAGGGATTATTTCTTTGCTACAACGTTACTTGAACTTGCATTCATATTCATCTAACCTTTTAAGATTTTAAAATGTGTATTTGTCAAGAAAGATAGATGAATATCGAGATTTATGGTTACATGATCTTTCCAGCTTTCTGTATTAGTCTGCAATGAAAACAGCAAACTGATTACGGGGAATTCGTGTGATATCTTCTCGATTTTCTAGTTTGCCGAAGACAAACAAGAGCTCTTGTATGAAACTCGGGGAAAAAAAGTAGCCTCGTGTTCTGCAACTTAAATTTCTTAGAAGATAACTTCCGGTAGGATGTCGACGTGGGCGAGCGAACCACGGCTGTCGGGCGGAGACAAGAGCTCTGCATCATCCTGTGCATTGGTGCCGTCTTCTCATCTGTTATGTGCGAGTGTGAAATGTAGTTCTGAGTACTGCGGTGAAGGTGTGGATTGAGAAAATGCGCTGCAGGAGACTTCCTAGCTCGTCTTGTTTCTGTTTTTACTGTAATATTTCCCCGGACCTTCGCAAATCCTTAAAGTTAAAAGGCTCCTGGCCTCGATCGAACTTCGGGATCATCGAAATGTAATATTTTCATAGGGTATTCTCTTTCTTTAGGGGAAAACATATATACGGAGAGAAATTGGGGATGCAAGACGTGCGAGCATCGGTATATTAAAATAAGGAACACATAGATAAAACGCACTGTCCCTATAAATCAAATGGACAGGCCGCGGAGGTTCTCGTAGGAACTTCGGCTTTCATTTCTTGACCAGGTTTCCTCTTAATCGAATGCCAAAGATCAACTCGTGACGGAAGTGTTTCGGTCGTTGGGTATATTAATAAAAGAACACTTGGAGAAATCATTAAATGCTAATTGGTTGAATATAACTTTTTTCCTCTGAAATTTAGTAATTTTATGAACAATTTACTAGTTACTGATAGGTACTTTTTTCTAGTATGAAAAGTTCTTAACCACGTGGAGGAGGTTACCAAGATTAACTAATTGATATATATATAAATTTATTTTACATGAAATTATTTTAAATATGGGATGCATTTCGAATAGCTAACTGATTAAAAGTTACTGGTCCGGTCGAGAAATTATCAATTATACCGAAAGATTTTAAATTACAGATAAAAAGTTTATGTACTTTTTCAATATGAAAGTAACCAATCAAGTTTAAAAGTTGCTTTCGACCCAAAAAAAAAAAAAGTTTAAAAGTTGCTTGGTATGATATTGGTTGTCTTGATCCTTAACTTTCACTGGACCCAAAGTCAAGAACAAAGTAAATGAGCAACTAATTACCAAGCAAAGCCTTTGGCTTTATTCGTTGCACAAAAAATAACTTTTAGGAAAATATTTTCCGGATATTTAAGCATTCGTTTCACAAAAAATGAACTAGTCATAAAAATATTTTCCATCAATGGAAAAAACACCTTCAAAAGTGGGAAAAATTTTTTCGCTGTTTCTTTTCCTTTAACAGAGTGAAAAACATTTTTCATATCTTCTTTCAACTCAGTTTCTTTCAAATATCACATTCTCCTTTTATTTGTATTTTTAATTTTCCAATTCATTTTTAGGTTTTAGCTGAACATTGGAATATATTTTCATTTTTTTGGAAAATGGCTTCCTAGATAACATTTTTTAAAAAACGTCACATTTTTTGTGAAACGAAAAGAGCCTTAAATCCTTTATTAGTTGATAAGACTGGTAACCTTGCCTAAGCACATATCCAATTTGAAGGTTATTTAGTCTTGAATAGTCTCTAATTACGACAAGCAGAAGAGTAAAAAATTATGTCTAGAATATAAGGAAGTAAATCAAATAAACATTAGAAATATTGATTAATTATTTCAACCGATAGACACAATCGTTTTTAGGAAAATGTTTTTCAAATCATCCATTTTTCACGAAACAAACAGAGCCTGAAAGTAGTTAGAAAAGTTTATCGCCCATGCACTGCGCACATTTTCAATTTCTTTCCCTCGTATTGGAAAAATGGAGAGGGAAAGAACAAAAGAAGTGGGTGTGGAAAATTAGTAAATTATGAATTTTTGCTCACAAAAGCTCTCAATCCCTTCTACAGTTTGCACTCTCAATTCCCATTTTCCCTCCCTCCTTATTTTTACAAAAAAGAATATAGAGAGAGAGTAAATATCTTCCGATCATGGAAAGGTTGTTGTCAAAAAAAAAAAAAAAAATCAAGGGAAACTTTCTTGTGTTGGTAATGCATCCATGAATATAAGGAAGTGAATCAAATACTTACTACATATAAAGCCATCATTCTTGAAATGCAATGACCATCTTAAAAATCTTCGCAAATGGCGGCATTTGGGACAGGCACGACAGGCCAATTTGTTCTGCTCACTTGCGTTTCCTTTGTGGTTCTCATGGCTCTCCATCAAGGTTAAGTAAACTAGAAGGCTGAATCCTCTTTTGCTTCAATTTGTTTGTCTTCATAGCATTGATGCACACGTATATCTCTTGATACCATGACAATGCCTTGTATTAAGAACAAATTGAACGGAAAAATTATCCAATCAGTTAAAAGCTTATTGTACGGATGCCAATTCAGTCCTAAACATTTCAATTTTATGTATTTTTGCAAATACATACACTTCTTTTTCGATGATAACGTCGTACATGTCTTTTTCGATGCCGATAGGCAGCATGGTGGCACGTGCTGAGGTTTTTGGCACCGGCGAGAATTCGCGTGGCGCCATGGAGGACAGGGAAACCGTCCCCTCTGGCGTGAAATACGGTAGCAAATTGGACATTCCTTCATGTGTAAAGACGCGTTGCAGGGATTCGAACCGCTGGTGCTATTGCTGCATGACCGACCCCAGCAAAGGATGTGCCACCTCCCTGTACGGTTGTACGTCATTTTGCCCTCCTACCTCCCCATAGGCCATAAACAGTGACGTCGCTGCCTTTCAAAGTTGTGCTTGAGTGTTCCTGAATAAAAACGCCATTGATCCAAGCTTAACTCCCCTAGATGCTCTTGAATAAAAACTAGACCTTGGCTTTCGCGTTTAGGCTTAGAAAAGAGGAAATAAAACGGGAAAGAGAATGCCTTCGCCAGTGTTGGCGTGCACGCTACAAGAAATAGTGAAAATTGAGGCGAAATTTAAAAGTACAGGGACGTGATTAAATCAATGCCCCCATGTTCCGAGACCAACGGGCATTTCAAAAGACGTCGTGCGTCCACGCGCATGACATAGCAAGTGTGAGTAAATTCAGCCTTAAATTTGAACCATTTACTCTCTGCAATCTCTCACATTCACTCAACTTAGTCACTTTCTCTCGCACTCACTCACTATTGATGCACTCGATGTCAACGCTCCCCTGTTGTCAATCCAATCGACTCCTTTGCTTGTTGACCAACCCATACGTAACAAGAAAAAAGTTGTTTTTCGAGTGAAGACATATGTCTAGATGTGAGACAACGTGTGCAAGGGACTTTTTATAAACAATTAAAGGTATGACTTATAGTTTAGAGATAGTATCTACTTTGCTGCGTGCACAAATGTGAGATCGTCCAATAGTTACCTTTTTTACGTAAGTTATAACGTAGTCCTTTTATGCGGAAAATTTATGAAATCTAGGATCTCAGATTTTCATAGTTTTCACGATAAGAGGGATGAGGACATACCTTTATCCATAGCGTTTTCCTTGAAGATAATTGTTGCAAAAAATAGAAGAAACGAAGAAATCTGATTTCTCTCCTTAACCCATTAATTCTTTTCGTACGTTATCGTGGTTGGAGAGAGGACCAGACTCTTTTTATATATACAGTGCCTTCCATCAAAGGATATCTCACTTCATAAGAGTTGTACCTATTCAGAGGAACTTCAACTTTTCAATAGAATTACACCTTTTCATCTATTTTTCATAGTCAATACGTTTTAGCACTTAAATATTTATTAAACCATTAATTCATAACATCATGTAGCCGCATTATTCTTATATTCTCCCACTTGGCCCATATAACCTTCCTTTCATGGTTTAATAAAGATTATAATGTGCACAATAACATTATTCTAAAACCTTTCTTAAATTGCCATCACATAATGATCACAGTTAAATAAAGAAACTAATGCGAGTCATAGTGGTTGTATGCCATTAATCGACATAGTCCTTTCCATGTACTACAATTATAGCTCCCTACTTAACATGATCCATAAATGAGAAGTATAGTAATGGTCCAATTATAATGTCTCTATTAGAGACTGTCCTGTTATACATTCATCTATTTCCATCATGTATATCAAATAAAACATAATTGAGCTCATAGTGTCAAATAAATAAACTTAATGCACTCATAATACAATCATTGATGACATCCAATAATACCCATCCTTTCAACATGTTCTATAAATATTTTGGGCGGTAGTCCTTTTGTTAAGGGATCTGCAATCATAAGGTTAGTGCTAATGTGCTCAATTGACACTCTTTGTTTCTGAACTTCTTCTTTAACGAACATGTATTTAAACTTCATATGTTTATCACATTTGGAGTACTTGTCGTTCTTAAAGAAGAAAACTGCTGCAGAGTTATCACAATAAATTTTCAACAGCCTGGCAATACTGTCAACAATCACACACCCTGAAATAAAGTTCCGCAGCCATATCTTATGAATAGTGGCCTCAAAGTATGCCACAAACTCAGTCTCCATTGTAGTTGTAGTAATAACTGATTGCTCTGCACTTTTCCATGAAATTGCACATCCAGCCAAAAGATACAAGTAGCCAAAAGTTGATTTTCTTGTATTAGTGCATCCAGCTAAGTCTGAATATGAATATCCAATCACCTTAAGATGATCAGATCTTTTATAAGTGAGCATGTGATTCTTCGTTCTTTGCAAGTATCTGAGAACTTTCTTTACAGTTTTCCGATGATCTAATCCTGGGTTACTTTGATACCGCCCAGCATTCCGACAGCAAAACTAATGTCTAGTCTGGTGCAAGTTTGAGCATACATTAAGTTTTCGACAACAGATGCATAAGGAATACTTTTCATTCGTTCTTGTTCCAATTCACTTTTCGGACATTGTATAAGACTAAATTTGTCACCTTTTTGAATTGGAACTGCTCCCGCTGAATATTTATCCATATTAAATCTCTTTAAAATTTTATCAATATAGGCTTTTTGAGACAACCCTAACAATCATTGTTATCTATCATGGAATATTTCTATTCCTATCATATAGGTTGTCTCTCCCCTATCTTTCATTTCAAAATTTTTAGAGTGAAATTTCTTGGTTTCATGTAACAAACCAAGATCATTAGTAGCAAGCAAATGGTCATCAACATACAGAACTAGAAAAATAAATTTGCTTTGATTGACCTTCATGTATATACACTGATTAACAGTGTTTTCCTTAAATCCAAAAGAAGTTATGGTACCATTAAACTTAAGATACCATTGTCGGGAAGCTTGTTTAAGTCCATATATTGACTTCCTTAACTTACACACCATGTGTTCCTTTCCTTTAATTGAAAAACTCTCAGGTTGGTCCATATAAACTTCTTTCTCTAAATTCCTATTAAAAAAGACAGTTTTAACATTCATTTGGTGTAACTCTAAATCGTAATGAGCCACCAAAGCCATAATGATTTTAAGTGAGTCTTTCTTGGAGACTAGTGAAAATGTCTTCTTATAGTCAATGCCTTCTTTCTGAGTAAAATCTTTAGCAACAAGTCTGGCATTATATCGTTTGATATTACCTTTTGAGTTATGCTTGGTCTTAAAGACCCATTTACACTAGATCTTTTTGCATCCTTCAGGCAATTCAACGAGATTTAAAACTTGATTTTGATCCATAGATTTTAACTCTTCTTCCATAGCATTGAACTATTTAGTAGAATCATCACATTCCATGGCTTCTGAAAATGAACTTGGATCATTACCAATTCCTAAGTCAATTTTTGACTCTTGTAGATAAATCACATAGTCATTAGAAATAGCCAACCTCATTTCCCTTTGAGATCTTTTTAATGCTATTTCTTATGACTCAACTACTATAGGTTCAATATTGATATTTTCATTATGGAATGTTTGATCATTAATTTTTCGTTCTTCATTATTGCTGGATTGAACTATAATATCAGGAACAATAACTTTAGAAGTTTAGGGTAGAGCAGCTTCCACCCTAACTTCTTGAATGTAAACATCACGCATTCTTTCGCTCCCACTAATGTCAACATTTTCAATGACCCTGGCATTTCCAGATTCAACAATTCTTGTACTATGATTAGGACAGTAAAACCTATACCCTTTGGATTTTTCTGCATAATCAATGAAGTAACCACTGGTTGTTCTTAAATCCAATTTCTTTTCATGTGGATTGTAAATTCTTACTTTTACTAGACAACCCCAAACATGCAGGTGTCGTAAACTAGGTTTCCTTCCCGTCCACAGTTCAGAGGGAATTTTTGGAACTGCCTTATTGGGAACCTTATTTAATAAATACACAGAAGTTTTTAATGCATGCATCCACAATGATAAGAGTAGAGATGAATAACTCATCATACTCCTAACCATTTTCATTAAAGTACGATTATGTCTTTCTGATATACCATTTTGTCATGGTATACCTGACATTGTGTATTGAGCACAAATACCATGTCTTTCAAGGAATTTAGCAAATGGACCTGGACATTGTCCCAATTCATCATACTTTCCATAATATTCACCACCTCTATCCGATCATACTATTTTTACCTTTTTATCTAATTGCCTTTCAACCTTTTTAATATGCATCTCAAGTGCATTCACTGATTAAGATTTATCATGCAATAGATAAATATAACCATAACAGGAAAAATCATCAATAAATGTGATAAATAACTTTCTTTACTAAAAGATGGAACATCAAAAAGACCATATATATCAGTGTGTATAATTTCAAGAAGCTATGTACTTCTTGTGGCACCTTTCTTGGTGTGTCTTGTTTGTTTACCCTTAGTACAATCAATACATACTCCAAGATCAGTAAAATCCAAATTTAGAAGCATTTTATTCTTCACTAATCTTTGCATTCTTTCTTTGGATATATGACCCAAACGTTTATGCCACAAGTAAGCAGAATTCTCATCCACTAAACTACATTTAGTGTCAATATTATGATGCAAGGTCATTAAGGTCTCAGCAAAAGCATTATCAAGTTTAACTTACAGAGATCATCACATAAAATTTCAGTTCCAATAAGATTATTATTCTTATACGAACTGAAAGATCGACAACCAAACTTAAAAGAGAATCCCGCTACATCAATATTTGGCAAAGAAACTAAATTACGGGAAAAAGTAGGTACATAAAGGGTTTGAAACAAATCCAAATAATGCCCAATATATGAGATCAAACAATAAGTGCCAATGCCTTCAACTGGAGCTTTGTTTCTATTCCCCATGAGCACATAATTCTCATTTGGTTTTATGGTTTGGATTGAAAGAAATCCCTATATCGTATTTGTGACATGAGTGGTGGCACTAGAATCAATCCATCAAGTATTATGAGGAACTTCAGTAAAGTTTGATTCAAAACATACTAATGCACAAGACTTACTTTTCTTTTCGAATCAAGCTTTACGCTTGAGACAATCTTTCTTCAAGTGTTCAATTTTATTACAAACATGACACTTAATAAGATTGTGTTCTTTCTTGTGGATTTGAGAAGCCTTAGAAGAGCCATTCGGGCTGTGTAAACCTTTCTTCTTGCTCCTTCCACCTTTCCTTTTGGAATTCTTATCAGTTTCTTGATGACTTAAGAGATAAACGGAATGAGCTTTTTGATTCTTTATCCTTGTTTCCTCTTGAACAAGCATACTGGCCAATTCATTTACATTCCACTTGTCCTTTATAGTGTTGTAATTCATTTGAAATGGCCCATATTGTTCATGAGGCAAGGAATTAAGTATGAGCTGTACTAAAAAGTACTCATCCACGTTCATTCCCAAAGTCCTTAATTTTGCCACTAAGTTTGTCATCTCCAGTATATGTTCATGCATGGTATGTGAACCATCATATTTCATGGTTGTCAAAGTACTCATTAATATACCAGCTAGTGACTTATCAGCAGTTTGAGAATGCTCTTCCACAAATTTCATAAAGTCCTTAGCATTGTCAATTTTGAGAAGAGTTGTCTTTAAATTGTTTGCAACCGTCATTCGCATAAATATTAAGCTTAATCTGTTCGATCTTTCCCAAACTTTATGGAAAGACTTTTCATTATCACTATTCTCATCAGTAATAATAGCCGATTTCTCAATTTGAAGTGCTAAATCAAGATCCAAGATACCTAGGTGAAATTGGACTTGTTTACTCTAATCAGGGAAATTCATTCCATCGAATAATGGAAGAGACGAAGCATGAAAATGAAGAGAAACAGGTACAGATACTACAAACATACAAGAATATACTCGTACATTAATGCTTTGAGAATATCACATTATCATGTTCAAATTAAACATTACATGTATATCATAGTTCTCCTTTGGGTGATCTTATAATATGCAAACATACAATAAGCCACAATGATGCTAATAACTTTTATTTGGTAATTATAAATACACCCCATTAAAATTTATTTGATATCTTTAGATATACAAATAAATTTAACAAGACATATTAAGTACCAACTATTATGTTCATAAATTATAAGACATTGATTAACCTTTGGGTCAATCCCTTAGTTCTTATAATAAATGAACTTCAATATGTCCATGACACCAATAAGGATATGTAATATATCAATTCCAATCATAGCATCAATTAATCATGGGTAATTGAAAGAAACATTATACAATTTCAAAAATTCAAGACATTATGATTCGGCCACTTTGGTGATTAACAAACCACTCATAATTGAATTCTTGAAATTGTAAAATACTATAATTGTTTCATTCGCAAACATTTACCAAATTGCACATAAAGGCAAAATCGTAAATTAATGCGTAAGGGCAAAACTGTAAAATCAGAATTCGAAATGGGGCAGAACCATAAATTCAGCAACCAATGGCAAAATGGTAAATAAATTGGTCAAGGGCAGAACCATAAATAACCGGCGGAGAGGGTGCACGCGCCTCACTTGCTGTGCGGGCGCGTGGGGACCACGTGCCTATGCATGCGCGGGCGCGTGTCACACGCGCCTGTTCCTTCACCACGTGAGTCACGAGCTTGGCGCGTGGATCCATGCGCCTGCAACCGCGGCGTGCACGCGGCTTCCACACTCGCATCCATTCTTTTTTTTTTTTTGCCCTGTTCCGCCGCACCTTCTGTCATCGGGGTCTCTTCTAACAGCCCATCTTCAACCAAATTAAAGAGTGAGTTTTGGAGACCATACCGGTGCCATCACACAGGTCCAAGATTCAACAAAATAAATCGAAACAAGAAATCATTTCAACCACTTTGGCAAATAACAAAAAGACCAACATCGTTTGGCGAATCCAAACCCAAAAACCATAATAAAAAAATCATGATATCCTAAACCTTGCTCTGATACCAACTGTAAGTTATAACGTAATCCTTTTATGCAGAAAATTTATGAAATCTAGGATCTTAGATCTTCATGATTTTCACAATAAGAGAGATGAGGACATACCTTTATCCATAACGTTTTCCTTGAAGATAATTGTTGCACAAAACGGAAGAAACGAAGAAATCTGATTTCTCTCCCTTAACTCACTTTTCGCTTAATGTATCTTGTCGATGGAGGATAAAAATACAACATTCTTTTCATACGTTATCATGGTTGGAGAGAGAACCGAACTTTTTTTATATATACCCATTCAAGTGGTGCCTTTCATCAAAGTATATCTCACTTCATAAGAGTTATACCTCTTCTGAAGAACTTTAACTTCTCAAAAGAATTATACCCTTTCATCTATTTTTCATAGCCAATACGTTTTAGCACTTAAATATTTATTAAATCATTAATTCATAATATCATGTAGGCTACATTATTCTTACATTCTATAGCCGGGTTGTACTTGCACCCGGTAGGTAGTATTTGTACTTTTAGCATGAATAGGGGAATTCGATCTATTTGGACTGATAGAGCTGGAAGAGAGGAGTAGGCTCAAACCTTAAATTTCCTTTGTAATTTTTCTTTCTCTAAACTCATTAATTTCTGCTATTTAAATTGTTAGTTCAATTCGCGTGCAGAAAAATTAGCTTTATAGGGGTTGTGCCTTGAATCAATATGTTTATTGTTATTAGTTCTACTAACTTGGATTGTGTTTTCTTGAAATAGCAATTCATCCCTCTCTTGGTTGCTTATTTGGACCTAACATATATTTATAACTTACAAACTTTTCTCCGGTTAAACTATCAATTAGTTTTGAATTACCAACTCCAACTTGAGTTGCTTGCCCACATTTACATTTTCTTTCTTAAATTTACTTACTTTCTATTGAGCTACAATTTCTATCTGCACTGCTCTCCAACTTTTTAAATTTATCAGCTCATTTTAGATATTACAAATCTCAATTGGAGTGACTATTAACTTTTCTTTGATGAAGTTACCTGCTAGTTTTGCATTACCAAGTACTAAAACTTGTCGCGTAAGTATAATTGAGTTTTAAGGGTGCGTTTTTTTTAAAAATAAACATTTTTGAAAACATTTTCAAAACATGATTACTTATATCTCTTACCCATATGATGAATGCAAATTTTTTTCATCGAAATTGTTTATACATAAATTGTTGTTGATAATGAAAATATTTTTCATTAATTAATTATTCTAAGCATTTCAAGCGATCATTTTTTAGAAAATATTCAAATCAATCACTTTTGCGAAACAAACAGATCTTGAGACTTAAAAAAAGGTGCAATCAAGTCATAAAAATTATCAAATTTATGCAGTCAAGTTGCTCTGTTGCTTTGGTAAGGAAACCTTTTCCGTTAACTAGGAAAACATTTTCTATTGACTCATTTTCCTAAGCAAACCAAACACTAGAAAATGAGCAGAAAGTTCTCTCGGAAATGTTTTTTGCGAAACAAACGCACCCTAAATGTGGCTTGATTATGTTGAGGTGAGGACAAGGGTCCAGTCAAAGTTTATTTACTTACTTGCAATAATAACCCTCGCAAAAATGTTAAAAAATGGTAAAATACCATATATGGAAAATTTTGAATATCTTACATGGAAGATTGTTTATATCAAATATTAAATGAGGCCAAATTAAGGTAAGGGCTAGAGTCAAAGTTGGTTTTTGGAATTTACAAATGAATGCATGCATGGGAATTCATCAAGAACAATGTTATTACATAAACCCATCATCATTGAGAAGCATAATAACCACGTACAAAAGTTCTTCCAAAGATGGCATTTGGGAAGAAATACACAGCAGGTCAATTTGTTCGCCTCAGTTGCGTTTTCTCTGTTGTTCGCTTGGCTCTTCATCAATGTGAGTAAAACCAGTAAGCTGGAAAAAGTTCCTATTCATGTCTTTCATCCGTCATTCTTGCTATGTTTTCTTTCCATCCATGTCAATGATAACTGTATTGTTTTATCCAATGCGAACAGGCAGGGCGACCATGCACCATGCCGGCATTTTCATGGCCAATGGCAAAACGGGTGGTGGTATGACGGCGTGTCGGGACCCCTGGCTATGATGGGGGTGTCCGAACCGCTCACCATGACGGGGTGACGGGAGTTTAAGAACCGCTCAAAATGATGGAAGTGTCCGAACCACTCGCTTCTTCTCAGATCAAAGACAGTGAAAACAAGGCCTCAATGTTTGTCTTGCCCGGGTTGGCAGGTCGATTGCTACTGTTGCATGGCGGACCCCAAGAATCCAGGTACTAAGTCCATGGAAGATTGTATGAAAGAGTGCCCTCCCTCATCCAGAAATGTCATTGCCTTGGAAATTGTACTCATGGTTTCCGAACAAAGAAGCCTCTAATCCAAATTAAGAATTTGAGTTTGTTTGTCTTCCATTAAGGTCAGAGTCGAAACCCAAACTAAAATTCAGGCTTTTCACCGAAATTAGGCCATCTTTTTCACATTGTTCACTTGCTATATTGCATCAAATTCTATACTAAATTTGTCCCTTTTCTTTTCGCCTTTTAGTTCCCTGATAAACTTGAGCACTAAAGCATATTGCCAAAAGCGTATACTTCTTCAATGCAAATAGGTGGTGCCATGATGCGTATCAATGCTTTTGCCACTGATGACGACTCACATTGTACTTTAAAGGAACAAGAAAACGTCCCTTCTCAAATCAAAGGCAGCTTAAAACCGCACATTCCTCAATGTTCGTAGATGGCTCGTGGGCATTCGAAGTACAAACGCCGTGTTGCATGTCCGACCAAAAGAAAGCGTGTGTACTCAGGAGTCTCGGACCTTGGCTGCTTATACGAGAAGTTGCCCTCCTTTTCCTCGGTCAGCAATTTCATTGCCTTGAAAATTTCAAGCAACTCCTCTGAATAAATAAGTAAGAAGCCATCGATTGAAGTTAACCTTTGCCAGAGTACTTATGTTTTTTTCGGGCACATTGTTGTGTCAGCTTAAAAGTATATTTTGCAGAGAAGATGCTTGAGATGAAGAATGAGAATAACATATTAGTTGTCAAATTGCTTTGCCTGCCTAAAAGTAGATGGAGGAGCAGATTTTTCCATATTAACCTTCAACCAAGAGGCGCCTACAATCCATTGTGAAGCACTTGCAAAAGCAAACATATTCAGCCAAAGGTGAAAAGCATACAGAAGCGAGATGGAGTTACAAGGGAGTCCGACCTCAAAGAGAGAAAAACCTTCATATCCACCTGGATTGCAGAAAGTGAATATATTTGTCATGCCCAGTTGCATCTTTCCCCATGCTAATATCTTATGGACATCTTAGTTGTGATAAGAAACAATGGATCATGAAACCTGCCACGATGTAAAACGCCATTCTTTTCACAGTCTCAAGACTCATCAATCATAGATTTCAACTCTTCGCGGAATTGCATAACTTTCTCTGCTTGTACTGCCATGACTAACCCTGTCAACTGGTAATTCTTAAGCTGCATGTAAACAATAGCTCTCAATTAGTAATAAAGATGACAATGAACATCGATGGTCAAGTCCCAAGGCTGCAGTAGCGGGAGCAATTTTTAATTTAGTGGCAGCCCAAATCAATAATTCATTATATTCTTGCCGGTCCCATCAACCCACAGTAATGCAGGGAAAAGAATACGGATAGAGTAAGGCTTTCTTACCTCATGATTTGTAACTGGCGGAGTGCGCAAAGGAAAACTGAAGGACCACGAGCTGAGCTGCATTAGATAGTGGAGTAATAATCAACTACTGAAGTAATTGGCCAAAAACAAAAGGAAGTGGCATACTTGACCAAGTTACTGATTTAAAATATTTGTACCTTATAAAAAATTTCATCTTCAAGCTTACTGAATAAAATATCTGCATCTTTGTCACGATTGCCGTTTTGTTTACTTTTCTTGGTAACACTCTTTAGCTGCATTAGGAAACATGAAGCAAAGCACAGCAGATGAGAATGGCGTGAATTCACGAATCTAGCACCAGATTGAAGAGAAATGAGTAGACCAAGAGGAGCAGCACTTTTACCTTATAAATTTTGCTCACTAGTAAATAATTACTAAACTTGAAAGAGTTCCTAAGCTCCTCGGTGGGCTTCAAAAAGATAAACAAGATACATTAATCATGGAAAACTTTTAACTATATAGCATGTAAGAAAACATATTCACCAAGCTCACCGACTTCATACAATATTCTCAGCTGACCTCATCTTCTGTCGCCCATGAGACTTCATCAAAGAGTGCATCATAGAGAGGTGGCACAAGCTGGGGAGGAAAATTCATCACGTGCTGAGACACCAAAAGACCAGTACGCTGGGCTTGCTCCTTCAAAAGTGCTCTAAGATCGCTTATCACATCGTTCTCTGGGCACACTTTAAGGAGGTACTCCTTCAGCTCGACAATACATTTATGATCCTGGTCACCGAATATAGCATATATTAGATCTTGTTTCCTCTATAACAACCAAATTTATGAGCAATACACAGAAATTAGCCAGCAAACGACTGCAAAGAATGCAACAAGTAAGTGCCATCTAAAGAGGGGGGAGATTGAGAAGACACCTTCGTATCTTTCACATGTTCTGTTTGTCTCATCTACTGTATGTTTCGATAAGCTATTTCATGAGGGCAGATTGATGCTGGTGTCGACATTTACAGCTAAGATGCATATCATGCGATTAATTGACAGCAAGGGTTAAGATTCCAGGAGACAGATCGACGTGCCTTATATCTGTCCAGGTTAAGTGCGGAAACAACGGAGAAAAGTCCATCATCTTCGGCACCCTCTATCTTAACGACAGTCCCCACTGTTGTCTGTCCCAATATCAAGTCTACAAAGCCACTCAAGTCCCATTCCTCATCACCAAGGTAGTTCTGTAGCAGAATCTTCACCCCATGAAAGTCGCCCGGTTTCGGGTCGAAAAAGGCAAAATCAGCTTGAACGACCCCCTTCAGATAAATACACAAATAAAATTCATTACATGAAGGATAACACACCCAATATCACCGCCGAATCAAAAGCTATCCTAACGGTGCTCTTACTTCAATTTCACCATCATCACCACCATCATCAGAAGACTGGGAATGCGTGCTCTCCTCGTCAGAGGATTCGGTCTGTCTAACCTTCTCTTTCTGAGCATTCTTGCCAAACCCATCATCTGAAAGCGATCATCCAATCAAAAACCCACATCAAAACTCGAGCTTGAGACCAGGTTAGGAACGGAAAACAGGGTCGGAAAAAAAGCAGTCTCGATCACCCAACACGAATTGCGTGATGGAAGCGACATCGACACGGAAGAAGTGAACGTACCAGGAGCGCCTGCGCGGCAATTGGACTCGCGGGCATCATCCTGCTTGCCCCTCGAGCTCGCGGAGGCGGCGAGAGCGAGGGAACGAGCGAAGGGCGAGAACGTCCGAGGGCGAGAGGACGACGAAAGGCGGCGCCTTTTGGCTTTGGGAGGCATCTTCTTCCTCCTTCTCGAGCTGATCAGGGACTGAACGGAGAAGAGAACGAAGCTTTGCTTTGCACACGCCCACCGATCCGCAGATGCACGATGTTAGATTAGGGTTTAGGGTTTTTCCATGGGGTGAAGAGTAAGACGGGGGCTATTTGTTTCATTTTTTTTCCTTCAAAATATTAATGGAAAAACGATATAATTGATCCTTGAACTTTGACATAACGTGTAATATAATTTTTAAATTTTTAATTTATTTAATATGATCATTAAATTTTTTATATATATTCAAATTAATCACTGCATTATATAAAAATATTTAATATGATCTAAATTTTTATTTCGTTCAATATTATTTTTGAATTTTTGGTAAATATCATCATTCTACCGTGAGTTATTAGTTCTAGAAGAAGGTATAACCTTCTACCATGACTGAACACCAGCCTGTTGTTGTTGGTGCTCCTCTTTCTTTTGATCTCCCTGCTTTTCGCAAGTCCAATGCTTCCAAGGTTGATTATTTTTATGAGGTTACCAGCCCTAGTGAAAGATGACAAGATTTCAAAGTACTCAACTTTCTTTGATAAATCCATATTTTTCTTTTGCCAAACCACTTTCTTTTTCACCCATTCGTTCTATCAAGAAGCTTATTCAGCACACTCCCAAGGATGTTAAGGAATATGCCCAATCCACCCGTTTTGATCAGCATCCTATACCTGCGACTTAGCAAGAGCACCTTGTTAATCTTCAAATACCACCTGAGTTTGTGCAACAGTGGCATTCTCAGGGTTATACTCAGCAATTCGCCTTGCTCTAACATTTCATGGCAGTTAAATGATCTTCTTGTGGTTGACCGTATGGCTCTCCTTGACACCAAATTCCTTGCGTAACAACATGCTTGCATAGGAACCGTAGAAATCACCCTAAATGCCACCTTTTTTCCGATTTTCAACATGCGAGGGTCAAATAGTATTATGTTGAAACTAGTTTCTAAATTATATGAAAACATTTAATGTTACCATTTCATTAACCTAAATTTAGGGATAATATTGAACATTTTCATATAGTTCAATGACTTAGTTTAAATATGATCCAAAAGTTCATGGACCATATTAAACAAATTAAAAGTTCATAGATCACATTATAGATTTGGCTAAAGTTCAGGAACCATTTATATCATTATTCCCGAAAGAAAACTTGCGCCACCCTCAATTTGCTTTGTGAAAAATTACTTTGGTTGGCCCAAGAAAAAAAATGTGGAAAGTCATATTTCTTAAGCCGAAAGTTATTCAAGGATGTGAAAATTTTACTCCTTACAATATTGAAATTGAAAACCACTTTTAATTTGCAAAATGTTGCTAATCGCATTTCGAAGATACTAAATTCTTCTAATTAAAAGTTACTTCTAACAAGGAAAAGTTATTAAACACGCGTCGAAATTACTAATCACTAACAGGAAAACACTAGATCCTCATCCCAGCTTGATACTATTATTTCAGGACAGAGAGTAATGTCTGTGTAAGTTAATTATTCCTGTTCTATTGTCCAAAGTGAATACCTATAGTTGAGAGCAAAGCAAAGTTCCGGCAAGAGAAAATCGACATTTCGGGTCTTGTTGAGCCGTCTAGTTGCTAGCGGGAGTGATCAATCCCGGCTGAAAGCCATCTATGACAGATGTATCTCAACCGAGCCGAGAATATTTGCAGCCGTGGCTCGGCGTACTATAAAGAGCATCATCTTGAATTTCAACTCGACATTTGCTTTACATGATTAGCTCGAAAACAAGTACAGCTCATAGGTTGCCCGTTTACTTTGAACGTAATCTACATCTTGCGAGTACTGGAAGAAACAGTATTGCTAATGATACATAAAAAAGAAGTCATTCTTTAGATAGCTATGCTGTAGTGGGAAGCCGAAACCTTTAAACTGGACCTGGAACGATATGCACAGGATGCTCGGAGAGCGAGTCCGCAAGCTGGTGGTCAAAGCCGAGCTCATCAAACCACGTTACTTAGCAAGCTGGTGGTCGAAGGTGAGCTCTGCTCGCTCAACCAAGATTCTTGAATCGAAACCGGTGAAGAGTCCTTCAACTCCTCCACCGAGCCCAGAGAATCGGCCGCCCTAGGCGTCCCAACCAGATGTTGACTCGTGGGTGCTCTCTTCGTTGACATGCCACCAAAGGACCTCTCGCTCCCATTATACGGCGAGGAACAAGAGGATGCCACCGAGGACGCTGTGAATATGTGCTCTTCTATCGGCGCCCACCCACTGAGCCTTATCTGCTCGAGTTCCTCGGCAACTTCTGTCATGGAAGGCCTCATGTCCTTGTGAAATGCAAGGCATCGAAAAGCCAGCTCGGCCACCTTATGAATGGAGGAGAGCGTCCATGCATCCCGTTGTGGGTCGAGGAACGGGTCGATGATATCATCCACGCAACCTCTACCTATCCTATCAACAGCCAGTGCAGCCAAGTTCACCTCGCTGTGGGGACGGGAGAAATCTACCACTTTTAGTGCAGTTATGATCTCCACAAGGACCACCCCAAAACTGTAGACATCGCTCTTGTCAGAAAGATGGAAATTTTGATGATATTGAGGATCGAGGTAGCCCGGAGTTCCTTGTGGGGCAGTGGAGATGTGGGAATCCCCAGTCTCCGTCATTCCGAGCCTGGAAAGGCCAAAATCTGCTACTTTGGATCTATAGTGGTAATCCAAGAGTATGTTGCTAGACTTGATGTCTCTATGATAGATGGGCGGGTTCGCAGCTGAATGGAGATAGGCAATGGCACGAGCAGTTTCGGCCGCGATGGTGAGCCTTATCGTCCAAGGAAGTGCTTTCCCTCTCTCTCTTTGTAAATGCTGAGACAGTGTTCCGTTTTGCATGTACTCGTAAACAAGGATCTGTTCACCCTGCTCAATGCAGCAACCCAAGAGACGGACAAGATTGGGATGACTCACGGACGATAGGAGCTTGATTTCATTCATGACTTGGTCAATGCTATCCGTATCCCTGTGCCGGATCTTCTTAATAGCTACCAATTTGTCGTTGTGGAGCTTTCCGGCATAGACTGTGCCGTAGGCCCCGGTACCCAGCCTCTGTCTCTCGGAGAATCCATCGGTGGCTCTTGCGATGTCTTTGTACTGGTACAAGGGAAGACTGGAGTTGCCGGCTGCTTCACAGAGAAGGCGCTTCGCACTCATCCGGTTCCGCAGGGCAGTGGACCGGCGACGTGCAAAGAAACCGATGACAGCAAGAGCAGCCATTAAGGAAGCTCCAGCAGTAAGCCCTAAAACAGCAGATGAACGTGGACATCAGTACAATTATCTTTACACACCAAAAAGTTGCCACTACGCCTTTTTTTCCCAACAACACAGAAAAACCACCCAGAGAGAGAGAGAGAGAGAGAGAGAGAGAGAGAGAGAGAGAGAGAGAGAGAGAGAGAGAGAGAGAGAGAGAGAATTATTGTCCCATATCCCTCTTTTGCTGAACTTACTATGCTAAAAAACAATACAGGCTTATTTTTCCATCTATTTATTTTCTTTCCTTCCTTGCTCTACCTGTTACATTACTTCTTTTGATTGATAAGGTAGACTCTTTGTTCATTTGCCTCTATCAACTGATATCTGACATAGAAGAAGCACCAGTACAGTCTAACCATAACAAGGCGTAGAAGACTACTCACCTCCAATGAGTATGCCGGCTCTTGTACTTCCTCTGCAGCCCCTGGAGAAGTACTTTAAAATGCCACAAGTTGAAGCTACAGATAACAAAGGATTGAAACTGAGCGTTCCAATTTCATAATGCAGAATGACAATATTAATTATTCCAGAAATCAATTTCACTTTTGAAGAAAGAGTATAAACAAATTAGACAATATTTTCACACAAAATTAGTATTAAAAAAATTTATATGTCTAAAAGAAGCTTGCAATTGAAGCCAATATTGAAATGAGCCAAATGTAGTGTTTCCTTGTTTTTCTTATTTCAAGAAAAAGGATTTGTCAGACATGACCAGTCCAATGACCTAGTGATATAATATGTCAAGTTATGCTTAACTGCTGCATCATGTTTCATGAAAATGAGAAGCTTTTTTAACTTGGGCAGAAAAGAACAAAATGTGACTACTCTGATTACTCTGAAATCGCTTAAGGTTTTACTGTTTATTTTGTTAGCAAAAATTCTACTTCTGTGCCAATCTCCATCTCCCTCTCCCTCTCTCTCCCTTCCCTTTTTACTCTAATGAGCTAATGCTCCTCCGGTATCCTCAGTCAGGAAGCCATACTGTTTGTTTTGCAAAAATGGGGAATTGCAGCCAATACCTAATCCTTAACATGCCTGCCTTATATATCATGGACCGTTTTCTGACAGCTTATAGGACAAACGGTCGTCCAGCATCTATAAACATATAGCAGAGTGTTGGACCAAAGATTAGCTCAAACTGTAGCCTACTTGTCTGGTCTTATGACCTCCTGCACCCCATGTATTTGAGGGAAAAAGAAGTATCTTTTTCAAATGGGCAGTACACCATTCACATCCTTGGATTATGCCCCCATGATCTAGCAATCATTTTGATCTTGCCCACACTTCTTAGCTAATACAGATGCAAAGTCAATGCCAATCATGTAAAGAAGCCGACAATCACATATTGGAAGAGTTGATCAAATATATTGACAGAGCTCCAAGATGTATAATCTTTTCCTTCATAAAGCCCACGTCCCAGTCAAAAGTGAAACTTCAGAAATTCAGAGGCTGCTTTCAAATTAAAGAAGAGAACAATCATCCTAACAAGAAAATTCAAAAAGTACAAAAGCAAAAGATCATCTTGATTAATTGACAATTCGCACTCTTTATTATTTACCAATCTCGCACTTTTATTGACCAAAGAAAGGACATCCCTGTATCCTATTGGATGACAGTTGAATCTTTCTTTTCCTGCCTTTTCATATGTCCTCAACAAAAGAAAGTTAGACCCCAAGCAGAAAACAAGAGATGAAACAAAGAAAAGGCCATTTGATGAACAAGATTGGGAGATTTCACGTGGTCAGCTAACTTTTGGGTTTTTCACACTTAAAGGCATGAACTAACTTAGCAATTAAAACTTTACTTTTCATTGTATCCGAATAGGTCCCTCAATTCTAACTTTTTTTGCCCCGCACTGTCTATCAGCAAATCATGTGATAATTTCAATCTGTTTTGGAGTCTGAAGAGAAGAAAATAACAAAATACATGACAATTAGCATTAGCCCAGATGACTCTACTTTGCAAGTATTATGTAATAGTAAAACGTGTGTATTATCTACGATGGCTATGTACGCACGCATGCTCCAATGAGTTGACTCACCTCTCCGACAACCTTCACCGTGGAAGAAGCCATCACCATCAAAACCAGGATCGCACTCACACCTAAACCCTGAATCACCATTAACAAGAGAAACATTCTTGCAAGTCGCATTATCTGCGCAATTACATGACCCATGGAGCCACCATCCCAACTCCAGAGCTTGAACCTTGAGGGAGTTCTTCTCCGGGTCAACAGCAGCAACGGAAGAGAACAAGAACTTACAACCTGTACTATTCAATTTCTCATATGCAATCAAATCAACCCCCTCCTTCCTCTCTTTCGAGTAACAGGTTATGTTTTCTCCTCGGCAGCTCACGTTCTCGAATGGGTTTTTCACAAAACTTGCCGGCACGAGGCATCCACTCAAAGGGGCTTTGCATTCCTGGAGTAGAAAGCCATTTGTCCAAGTGGGTGCATAATTTTTGCTAAAAAGAGACTTGATCGAAGCGACTGGGCGGGAGCATTTCGCTGGGAGGTCGATGATTATGCTATATGTGGTCAAGTTCAGGACTCGAAATTCCCCGATTCTGATCTCGGAGTTGTTGAAGCATCCGAGCTGGATTTCGCAATCGCTGGAGAATCCAAATGGGAAATTCACATGCTTGGCAGATCTTCCAGTTCCACATGATTGGTTGCACTTCGGGGCATTATGAGCTTCTGCTAGACAGATGATCGAGATAGTAGTGATTATTGCAAGAATTGCTCGTTGAGAAACCATACTCAGCTGGAAATGGACTAAGCTGAACCGGGTTGATGGTATCCTGGGTAATCGTCAGCTTTCTGCAACCAAGTAAAGAAAAGGTGGAAACTGGCTGATCACGGATTTGGAGTCAAATCACAAGCTAGGAAAGAGAGTGATAAACAAAAATGAAAGGAATCTTCTATGGAAGACGTGACAAAAGCAGCTGACTCATGGTTGCAATTTGCTGAGAAATTAAAAGCTCTCTGTACCGTTGGGAGACCATCCATCACCATGAATGCTCATAGAACACAGAGAGAGAGAGAGAGAGAGAGAGAGAGAGAGAGAGAGAGAGAGGTGTCTATTTGGAGCTTTTAATTCGATCAGAGACGCAATGAATGGTTACCCATCTTTGAGGGAAATAGAACCAGTCAACCCTTGTGCTTGTTCAAAACAAGAAGAGAGAAAAAGGAAAAAGAGAGCAGCTTTGGTGACCACACCTCTAAAGCTTTTCTCGCTTCAGATTTGGAGAGGCTCGAGACTCAAGCCGTGCAGCCGGCTGCTCGGTGGTTTGAAATTCGAAAGCCCGCAATTTGAATTCTTGAAATCTCCGGTCTCAGCTCGGTCCCCTTTTCCTCATGCTGGATCAAAAGAGCTCAAGAACCCAAAAGGAAAGCAAGAAAAGAAAAGGGCTTCACTACAAGATTCTCTCTCCCTCTCTCCAGACACGCACACGCACGGACACCCACGAGAGCCTCGACTAGCCCAACGTCAAAAGAACGACCTTTTCTAGTGAGAAGAAGAAGAAACGTCAAAGCGGACACCGCCATCGTCCATGTGAGCGATAGGGTTGAGTCATGGACGGGAAGTGGAACAGAGCTAATACGTGAACGACAAGGTGGGGGGGGGGGGGGTGTCGAAAGCGACGGACGAGAGCTGCACATTATAAACGGGTTGACCCGGGGAAGAAGAAAATGCAGAGGTGTAGAGGTGAATATGTGGACAGCAAGCAGCTTCACCACCACCTCTCTCTCATCTTTTGCTCCTCCATGATTCGACGAAGGTGGGGAGGTTGAAGATACACCGCGTACGCAGTTTTGGCTGGCATTGGATCTTGGGATCATAATGGAATGGGATATTTCGAACCACATTTTAACATGGGTTTTATATTATTCAAAACCAATCACTTAGCGTGAAAAATCTTCCTTCCAAAGTGGGAATTTTTATTATTATAAAGTAGGGGCGAGTAGAGGTCCCCGATTCTAGCTATTTTTCCTTTGGGCCTTACGATAAGGATCCTCACGCCCTCTACAGAACGTCAGGTTAGAATTACGGATACTCCGTATCATTCATGACCTAAGGTCCAGAGTTGACAAGTCTATCGTCGTGATCCAATTAAGATAATTTTTTTTTTTGGGATCGAAACCCTACTAAGACGTGAGTAGCTAGGAAATCTCCTTACATGAAGTATGCCATGGCTAGCCGATGTATGTTAAGCACCTGTAGAAGGGAGTCGCACGTTGCTTGGTAGAAGCCAAGCCCCTCTGTTTAAAAGCCTCTGAAGCTGCCCTCACCTCACAAGAGCTCTTTTAGGGATGAGAACCTTAGTTGGTATTGTAGATAGATTTTGGTGGATCTGGATGTATGTTAAGCCCCTATAGAAGGGAGTTGCAAATCGCTCGGGAGAAGTCGAGCCCCTCCTTTTAAAAGTCTCCGGGGTTGCCCTTACCTCACAAGGGCTCTTTTGGGGACGAGGACTTTAGTAATCAGTTCTCTTATTACGTGAATAGAACCCGTTAGCTCGCGGAGGACGGTGGTATCGAAAAATAACAACTTAGGTTTTATTTTTTGTGGGATTCAGTATGGGGTGCCACGGTCTTGATATGTGATTGCCTAATCTAGTGAAATTACTTTAGAAACATTAAGTTTGAAAATTGGGGAAATGCTAAAAAAAATTGAAATCAATCGTTGCTTGCGCAAAAAACCAATCCATGGTCGGTAAAATGCTATGATATTGGTGAGTTTCAAATATTATTGGTAAAAAAAATGAAATTGCTAAATTGTTTGTATGGTAATTGGTCAATAATTTAGCAACATTTATCTCAAATTGCAACATTTATTAGATTAATTCCCAATTACAAACTTCCATAATGACTCGTCAACTTTTATTATTTAACTTACCAACCTTTTAATAACAACTACTATATGAGATTGCAATCTTAAATGGAATTGTTATCATCTTTTATCCGATTAAGTTACTAATAGTGTCAGGTTACTTACAATTTAGTTTTTTTGGTCGACTTACCAATTCATACGTGTTTCTTTTCAAATTACCTTGGCAACAACTTATCCACCTTCATTTAGGTCACTTGTCAATTTCAATATAAAATTATCCACCTCGATTTAAGAAACTTACCAGCTTTTGTATGATCAAGATATCGAATTATTTTAGGTTGCCAATTTTTATATGACTGACTTACCATTGGCTTTTTAGCTATTTTCAAATTACGAACTTTTATAACAGGTTACCATCTTTTGCTTTCACATTATTAACATAAACATAGGTAACTTCATAATAGTGTATATATTAAGCAAATAAGCTTTTCCGTCATAATAAAAGCAGTAAATTATTAAAATTTGGTAATTTGGAAATGCTAAATAGAAATTTGGTAAG
The DNA here is from genome assembly GCA_024733475.1 of Syzygium grande. Taxonomy (NCBI): domain Eukaryota; kingdom Viridiplantae; phylum Streptophyta; class Magnoliopsida; order Myrtales; family Myrtaceae; genus Syzygium; species Syzygium grande. Next base: position 36,004,227 of record JAMXDD010000005.1, on the reverse strand, counting down.
CTATTTAATTAAGAATCAGTGATAATTGTCACTCAAATCGATGTTGGTAATTAACCATAAGAGTTAGTAACTCTAAAATAATGGATGAGAAGATGCAGGAATAAATGTTGGTCTCCTGTGCAAAATTGATAAGTCATTACAAAAAATTGCAATTTGGAAACAATCAAATACACCTAGGTTTTTAAGGGTTAATACCACCAAAAAGCCTAAACTGGTACATGTGTGACAATTTTACTCTAAACTTTTTTTTACCACAAAAAACTTCAAATCGGTACACTTGTGACAATTTTACCCTAAACTTTTTTTTTTACCACTAAAAATCTCAAACTGGTATATTTGTGACAATTTTACCCCAAACTGGTAAACTCATGACAAATTTATCCTAAACTATTTTTTGACCACGAAAAACCTCAAACTGACATACCTGGGATAATTTTACCCCGAACTAATAATTTTTTAATATTATTTTTTTTATTTTTTTCATTTTTTTTTTTCTTTTCTTTTTCTTCATCTTCTACCTTTGGGTCGCCGACGGCCGACCGCCAAAGGCGCCGAACCGAGGTCCGCCAAAAGGAAGGGGCCGCCTCACGGCCGAAAGGAGGGGTGCCCGGCGGGCGAGCCGACCTCACCGGGCGGGCGGAGGAGGGCCGACCCTCGAGGGTCGACCTCGTGAGAGGGGTTGCCCTCACCCAACGCCTGTGAGGGGCGAGGGCGACCCCCCCGAACCCCTCAGGAGGGTCAAGGGCCGCCAAGAGTCGGTGAGGCCGACCTTGCTAGCTTCGCCTCTGGCCGGCGGAGCGGACTGACCGCCAAAGGTAGAAGATGAAGAAAAAAAAAGAAAAATATTAATAAAAATTCGAAAAAATAATATAAAAATTTTAGTTCATGGTAAAATTGTTACATGTGTACCAGTTTAGGGTTTTTTGTGGATGTTCAGGGGTAAAATTGTCACAAATGTACCAATTTGGGATTTTTTAAGGTATGTTCGGGGTAAAATTGTCACATGTGTACTAGTTTAGAGTTTTTGGTGATAAAAAAAAAAGTTCAAGGTAAAATTGTCACACATGTACCAGTTTAGGGTTTTTGGTGGTATTAACCCTTAATTGAAAGAAGAGTTGTTACCCGTGCATATCTCGATAACTTCAGCAGATAAATATTGGTAAATCATGCAAATCAAGGTTGATAAATTAATATAATAGTTTGTAATTTAAAATGTGGAGTGAGATACGCAGATAATGTTGGTGGGTTATGCAATTAAAAAAATGCTAAACTATATTAATCAAGAGTTGATAGCCTAACATGAATTGGTAACTTTATGGGATAAGTCACCTAGAACAGCAATGAAAATTTAATGCAAGAGTAGGTAAACTAAGATACAAAAATAGTTAAATTACATAAATAAAAGTTGGTAACCTATTACAACTTTTAGTGATTGGGAAACAATGAAGTAAACGATGTTAAGCTGTATAAATAAGAGTGGATAACCTAATATTTATTGAAACTTAATCAGAGAAAAATTAATAAATCAATCAAATCATGAATACTAATATGATCAGAGAGTTGGTAACTTTGAAATGACAAATAACAAAAGCAAATTAAATGTTTGATAAGCGACACAAATAAAAACTTGTAAGTTTCACAAAATTTAGTAATTGGGAAATAAAAGAAAAAATTGATAACGTTTCGTAAAAGTTGATAAGTTATTCGATTAAGAGTTGACAATTTAAAACTAGTTTGTAAATTAATAAGAGAAATATTGGCAAGTCATTCAAATTATGATTGGTCGTTTAATGTAAGAGTTGGGCGCATCCATGTACGCTATAGAGAGAGAGATTCACCAACCTTTCACGCTAGCTACTTCATTTGGATAGCTTTCGTTATTAACTTATATGGCCTTGTTCAAGCTCCGACCGTCTTCCCTAAAATCTATTCCTCTGTTTTCCTTTGTTTTTTCTTTTGCCATTTGAAGCTCGCAATCCATGGCCGCCTTCCCTCAAACATATTCCTTTGTGTGATTCTCAATTTTATATTCAAGTCTCACGAAACAAAAGCCGTGCAAATTAATCTAAGGTTCCTATTGTGATTTGAACACACGACGAACACTTCAGCTAACATACTTAAGCAACTCTCTAAAGTACGCTTCACAACTTCATGGAGACATTTCAACCAACAGTCTGCATGCAAAGAGATTACCAAATCTAGTCATGAAATCGAAATTGTTTTCCATCTAAAATCAATATTTAGAACAAAAATGTCGTTATCAATCATCCACTAACAACTCAGATTTTCAGTGATTTACGCATGAGTTACGTGGACGGAAATTGGTCTCACACTTATCTAGGACAAGGAAGAATAGAGAACAATTGAATTACCTTGTCGAGAGGGATTCTCGATTGCACTTACTACTCGAACTACACAAGGAGGTACAACTGGTTGATGCTGTTGGTTTGTGCTTGCACTAGCACGTTTTTGTGTAGCTGAGGCAAGCACAAAATTGCACCAACATTTGTTTATGCTGGTGCGTGCTTGGCAATGAAATGATTACTTTTAAACAATGACTAGCATTGAAATAATCGCTTTTTAACAACGATTGGAACTGAAGTAATCATTTTAAAGAAAAATTGACACTTAAACGATCGTTGCTTATTAACTTTTAGACGACGTTGTTTAGGGGTTATATGTTGACTGGACACACTAATGAGCCACGTAGGATTGAGAAATTAATAAAATATGGCCACGTCGGATTTCTAACAATCAATATCGGAATTGACATTTAAGTGATCTCTTTTTTTTTTAAAGAAAAAGCGGCACTTCAATGATCTGAAAAAAAAAATTTGACACTAAAATGAGCGCCGTATACAACTTTTGACATTTCTTTTGTCATTCTCCCGATATATTCATCTCTTAAGTTTGGTAGGGTGAACTAGCAATTTTCAAAAACGAAGCATCTGGCAATATTCTTCCCTATATAGCCATGGATCAATGAATTCGTTGAAATTTAGATTCTAAATGTATTCTTTTTTATGCAAAATGTTTTTGAGATCCTAATATCCTATTTTACCCTTTTATGACCAATGTATATGCCTATATATGATCCTTGTATCACATTGATATGAAGTTGTGTAAAGTTCCAAAGCAAGTGGGCAGGTTCAAAATTTCCAAACTAACGTCAAGAACAGTGCCATGTAAAAAAACACTTTTTTTTTTCAAATTGTCACATGTATGATTAAAGCATCAATAGATAATGAATTGTTCATGCAAGTAGCCTTTGTCCATTGATGTTCCTCGGATCCATTCATAGAAACAAAAAAATTAATATATCTTCCCATGAAAGTACAAGAAGAAAAAATTAAAATAAAATAATAGTCTAACGAAGTTTCACAAACACGTCCTTTTTAAGACAAAAGTCCGAAGAATATTCATAAATTGATTACGCAAAGACATGGTAAAGTAAAGCCAACACTTGTTATCAAGAATAAGATCCAATAGGATATGAATACACCGTCGATGAATCAAAGATAAGCTCGTATATATAGCCGACTTCGTTTTGCCACACTTGAAAAAGAAGGCGATGGTTCGAAAATGCATATCGGACATCGTTACGACGCGCAAAAAAAAGCTCGATATCTCATTTTTAGAAGATGAGATACGAAAGGAAGCCTCTCGAGGTTAAGCACGAAATTGAAACCGAAGACCATGAAAAGAAAACACCATACAGGCATAGGGACAGAACAAACTCAGAAACTTATCCCAAAAAACCCTGTTCTTAACAAAAGAAAGAAAAAGAAAGGACAAGAAGCCCGACAAGATCCAGCAGCACTCTTTGACAATTTTTCAGCAGCACAATCAATGTTTGACAGGGAGTGCAAGGAAAATGAGGAGCATGGTCAAACTTTTTTGGTAATGATATGTGGCCTACAGACAGACATGCAAGACAGGTGTCATCCGTATCAATCAATAACATTACAGAGATTATTATTATTATTATCGTTATCGTTGTTGTTGTTATCAAAACAGCGTGTTTTTTGGTTGAGATTTGCAGCAGATTTTGACTTGCCGGTCCATAAGAAAAACGGGAGTCTAATTTCAATTAGCATCGCAAAACAAGAGACACCAGCGTTCGGACAAAGGCTCGAGCTCGGTGGCCAAACTTAGTATATTTTCTGGTAATTGTTAGGCAGATACACCGGTAATCACTGGTAAACCCGCGCGACGTTCCCCTTTTCTTTGTTGTTATTAGATGAAAGCGATACATACTCCTTTTTATATGGGGACTGGATTCATCGCGGGTTGACGACGACTTCGATTTCTTTCGTACCTTATACTCTGCGGAAATTTTGCCGTTTGCTAAATGACGAATGGACACTGTAGATCTTTCGAAGCGTGTAGATGCTCGATCACGTGGCGATTCACGAATTCTTTCTGACAATTTGTACAGGTTCCATTCTTTTTCCATCGTTTGTCCGGGAATTCAAGGAAAGCAATAAGTAAAGTTCATGGAAATGGCATGCGTTATCGTGCTTGACTTGGTCCATTGCAAGTCCCTAGTCAACCGGGAAAGTACAGTCCAAATTACGTCGGTCTATCTTCTTGGAGAGGGGAAAAATCTTGAAAATGAAGGCGAACCAATTCACGGGGTCATCATTCAATTTGCCTTCACATTTCAAATTTTAGGACCACCAAGAAGATCCATCTTTCAATCTCCCTCGAGGACCAGAACGAAGTACGCGTGGCTCCTTTTGCTCTAAAATTGATGCTATCAAGCTCCTTGATTGATTGCCTCTTCTTTTACGCGTCCATTGACGAATGTGCACCTTTTTTTCCAAGACCAAAGCGATGAGGGGTGGGGTCTCAAATAAACATTGTACCTTTGTAGGAAAAGTCGTCCGAGAAATCATAAATTTACTGTACAGCTACCAGTTCAGTCTCGAAACTTTTTAATGTGACTAATTCGGTCATGAACTTTTTGACGATTTGGATGAGGGTTGTGACCCTGTGATCGCATGCGACACGTGGTCGAGGTCCCTCCTCGGTTTTGTTCCTTAACCATGTCTTGACGTCGTGTTTTTTATCCTTCACAGTGTCTCGGGCGTATAGCTCGGTTGCTTGGCGTTCTTCCTATGTCGACAACAGGGGTGCAAAAAAGTAGAGACAAGAAGATGAGATGGTGGAACAAAATCCAAAGCCATTCCCCACAATTCTTGGTTATCCAAATATGATTACCCTCGGGAGGAAGGGGGCAATTTTGCCTGCCGACTGCCTATGACATCGAAAACTTTGATTTCTGGTGGGGGAAAGAAGGACACACGATGCTTGGACGTGGGTTTGGAAAGCCAAATGCAGAGATTGTTTAAGAATGTTTCGTGTAGTCATGCGCTTGTGAAGGTACCTTTGCTGGGACAGAATCGTCTCATCAGACGTTGTACGGCATCTCTGGCTTCGTGCGGTGCTTGTAGTCAGGTTTGTGGCTTACTTATAGATAGTTCGCGATTGCATGGCAACGGAGAGATGATTGGAACCCCTTGCTTCTCCTGGCGGGATGGTGTCATGGGTGATCGCTGAACTTTCACGCGATGTTAAACGCGGTCCCTAAGTCATTTGTTATCTAATTCAATATCCCGAAAATTTTAAATTCCGGTTCAATGGTATTCTTATGACCAACAGAAATTGTCCATGTCCAATTGGACAGGCCAGGTGCTTCCATATCCTCATTGAAGAGGCCCACTTACATTACAAAAAAGAAAATTTCTGTTCTTCTTTCCTTCTTTTTTTTGCCCATCTCCTCCTCCCTTCCAAGCCATGCTCCACTGTCGTTGCCGTGCAAACCATCGTCTTCCACACCATCTCTGTGCCGTGGTGAGCCGTCAGCCTCCATCGCCTCATCATCTTCGCCACCGTGGCCGACCCGTTGGCCATCACCACCCCCCCGCACACCACCCAGCTTCTCTCTCTCTCTCTCTCTCTAAAATATGCAAATACGAGGCGCTGTTGTCTATGGCGTCGCACCTACAATCTCGCCTGTCGTGTGGCATAGAAATGGAGAGAACAGATACTACCCATTTTTCATAGGCGTTAAACTTCGTCAACATGTTTGTGACACTACAAGCATCGCAACCGACTTCCATCGGGGAAAAGGCAAGAAGGAAGAAGGAAATTTCCCCTTAGCCTTTGAAATTACATGCATTCGGCATCTTTCGAAGCACCCGAACCACATGTCGCTCAAAGGAACAGAGTCGACTAGACCTGATCATGAACCGAGCAGCGGCAGCGGCGGCGCAGAGTTGCAAACTTACAGAACCTTGGCTGGCTTGCTCACGACTTAGCTTAACATTTTGGGCGGGCCTGTCGGGCCCTAACAACCGATTTCTCCTCAAGCCCAGGCCCATCGGGCCGAGAGGCCCGTGATCGGGTCCTCCTCCTCCTCCTCCGACGCCGTTCCGCGGCCTCTCTCTCCCCTGCGCTCGGCCCCCTCTTGAAGTCGGCGAGGCGAAGCGGGAACGGGAAGAACCCTAAAAAAACCCTAAGAATCCCATCCACGCCTCATCTCGTGTCTCCTTTGAAGATCCGCCGGAATCGTCACCGCCGTCGTGTTCGTCGCCGAGCGCCGAGCTGATTCGCAGGTGGGTACCCCAATGCGATCTTGTTTGCATCGCCGATGAATCGCTAGGACAATAGATGATCGAAGTAGCTTTTTCGGCTCGAATTGCGGTGATTTGAATTGCTCCGGTTCGTCTCTCGTGGGAGCTTTGCGCTTCCGATGCGTGGTTGTTCGTCATTGTTCGATCGTGGGGTGGTCTTGTCCGTGTGAAAGTTCGAATTTTTAAATTTTTTTTTAAAGTTTTTTGGTGGTGACGAGTCCGATTGAATCCGTTCTTGTAGAATCTTGACGGCGAGGAGGCATTGTATTGAAAGGGGGACAAGAGGAAGCTTGTACGAGAGTCGGGTTTTTTTTTTTTTTCCTCTTGGGGTTTTATGTCGGAGATGGAAGAGAACGACTCCGATGCTCCGGAGGAGCTCACGGTTGAACAGGTCTGAACTTCTTCTTTTCAAAGTTCAAAATTTGATTTTTTCGGTGACCCATTTCTTTGGATTTGATTTGGGGGCTGAATTGATTTGGGAATGGCGATGCGACGTTGTTTCGGTCTTCTATTTTACAGGGTTTTCATCAGGACGAGGAGTTAAGGAAGATCCAGAAAGACAATAAGGCCAGGTATGTGTGGCAGAGAAGTTCTATTGCAAGGATTAAAGATATCGTAATATTGGTTTTTTGTATTTTATAAGTATATGATTGGGTTTCTATGTTTTGAAATGCCTCCTCCATTTACATTACTGATCACATTAGATACGAAAAGCGTTTTGGTTCACGTGACTGTGCAATGGCTCTATGCTTAGACAAATGCTGACCTGAAAAGCTTGTGCGTGTCATAAACTGGTTTCCTCTTGGAGAGTCCTCTACGTCGTGATTTGGGTTTTTAATCTCGTGTTCGCTTTCGTGGAAAACTACCTATTGAAGTGGAAGATGTCATTTTATCTGAGCACATGATGAAGTAAAAAAAGAAAAAACAAATGATGCCTCAACTACTTGGCTTGAATTAGTAGGATACACATGGTGGGTTTTGGTTTGATTCGAGTAGGTGTGCCTTTATACTAGGTTTCATTTCTATTCTCCTCTGGATGTTTATTCTCACCGCAGCATTTTATGATGGACTTTTTCCATGTAGAGTTACTCGCGAAGGAAAAGAACGCCGAAGACTATGGGCTCAGAGGAAAACACCTCGACCTTCTAAAAAGCCTAAAGATGACCAAGAGATTGCAGAAAATGGAATTGAGGAGGATGGCAATGAATCTCCGGAGAGGAGGGGAATGCTCCCAAACGAAATCGTCAACCTGCTTGCTGCGCGTGAAAAGTATGATATTTTTATGTTCCTTGTAAATTTTAACCATAAGTTCTCTATCTTTGGATGTTGTGTATGACCTAGAAGATATCATTCTTCTGCAGGCGAGTTTTCTCGTCAGACTCGGAGGATGAAAGGGCTGAAATGAAGCCAATATCACGAAAGAAGAAAGTGAAAAATTCGGGGTAAACACTTCATCTATCAGGGGAAGAGATTTCTTTCTGCGTTGTAATGCCTTTAAAGTTGCTTTATAAAATTTGTTGAATTCGGTTATACAGGTCAGGACCTATTATTTTGAAGGAGATACCACCTCCTCAGTGCTTGCAGAGTTCCTTGGAGTTCTTGAAGAAAAGGAAGATGCAGGTTTCGAGGTCATCCTCCATTTTGAACAACCCAAACCAAGCCTTACGATTTCTCTCTAATTCCGGTGTGTTGAGCAAGAAATGAAATGCTCTCCAATTTTGTTCTTTTTTTTGTCGGAATAGAACCAGGGAGAACTCGTTGTGATGATAGGTTATTGGAAATTACCCTCGGTATACTATTTGTCGTGATGAGGGCATGGCGGAGAGATTTGATGGGATATGCTGTGCCATAGTTGTTGCTTGACTGTCGTCCCTGCTCCCCTTTTTTCAATTTCCTAAGCGTTGTAGTTGTTTAATAACCTTAAATTTATCAAGCCAGAATGGCGGCCCTTTTTTTAAGCATTTGATAGTGTTCGGTTGTTATATACCTGACATTATATTCAAATGAGTGATCAGAATAGCGATTTGTGTAACAAAGAGAATTGCTAATGCTCGAGCGGGCTTGGCTTGAGGTGAACCGTAGCGATTCAAAGTGATGTGAGTAATGCTAGCAGTGGAGGTGAGAAAGTAGGCGGAGGTGGCCATTGTTGTGGCAGTAACGCTAGCAGTGGAGGTGCTAAAATGGCCGTAGTCACAACCGCCAAAACAGTGCAGACGGAGCTGCTGAAATGGTTGTAGTCACAACCGCCACAACAGTGCAGACTACGGTGATGCTGTGGTGTTGGTGATATGGAGTGTGATTATGGTGTAGGTGACACCGATCGCCCTTGAGCACAACAAATGTAGTTCTTAACCATTCGACATTCAATTGATGAAAGCGTCGAAGTTGATGAGAGAGAGAGAGAGAGAGAGAGAGAGAGAGAGAGATTGGATGGTCACATATAATTCAGTCAATGGGACAGCCTGAGGCAAAGCTATTACAAAGTTTTTTGAAGCTACATTTACCTTGATCATCTGCAAAGAAAATGTCCGCTGAGCATGCATCCATTACATGCAACTCTGCATTTCATCTGGTATCATCTTTGTCGAGGAAACTCAATACAAAGCCGCTCACAATCCTACGAACTATTGGATTCGGAATACACCGGCAAAGCCGACCATCGACATAGGCTACAATTCCTGATACCACAAAATGGCCTATGCCCCATCTCCAAGTGAACCGCACCTTTGGCTGTTCTATGGCGTCTTTGGTGGGAAGATTGTCTTCGTGATCACGCTGTTTCAACGTTTTGAGCTTGATGTTGGCTGTATGTCTCCTGGCTTGGTTTTTCAGCATGCGGATTGCAAAGCTCACAAAGAGGTGCTCACACAATGTCAATACCGTCGGTCCAATTTTCCATTGCTGCAGATAATGCTACAGTGATTACTAAAATCTAAGCAGTGGATCAACGTTATTTCATCTATATTCGACAGATAAAACTATCATATAGAACCTCCGGCAATTTAAGCAAAGCCAACTTGTTGCCCAGTCATTTGGGTCTTCTTTTGCCCCAATAGAGCAATTGCCTCTCAAATTTACGGGAAAATTGTCCAAAAATTCCTAAACCTATTGTACTTTCGTCAATTCAGTCCTAAACATTTAAATTGTGCCAATTGAGTCTTAATTCTTTTCACGTTTTGTCAAATAAGTCCATTCAACCAGTTTTGGCTAGAAATCGCATAGACTCGATTGGCAAAAGTGCAATAGAATTAGAACTTTTTGAACAATTTCCCCCAAATTTGCATAATAACACACACTTGGCACACAAAGTAGTCTAGCGGTTCTATGGACTTAGAGCCATGCTAAAGGTGATAAGTTATTGGAACCATGCCAAAGGAGGAGCCTAAATACCCTGAAATGTACTGGCCACTGGTTTTCCTAAGTTGCAGATGTTATAGAAAGCTAGCAGCCAAAGGGGCGCAGAATGTGCTGTGTAAATTGGGCAGGCATTTCGACCAAAAAAAAATAAAAAAAAAAATTGGGCAGGCATTGCAAAGCGAATGTTCTTGCAAATTCAGGATGGGCGATTGGCTGATTCTTTGTAAATTAAGTTCTCTTGTAGCTTTTGCTGGAGATGTCTAAATGCATAACTCTTGAAAAGATTATAGAAATCAATGCAAGCCAACACTTACACTTTCTCCTCGGAGATGGCGTAAAGGGCGAGAAGTAGTGGAAGGATCTCCTTTTAACAGGGCTTTGCTTACAAGGAACCCTCTCACTCGGTCCATGATCTCCTCTATAAGTGAGCTGCTAGGAGGCAGGTTCTTTAGGACAACCTGTCATTAATAAACACGAATGCTAACTTAAGGCATCTAGAATGATAGTTGCATATATCTACTATCGAGCACAGAGGAAATAGTCTCTGGGAGTGCTGTCCTCAATATAATGCAACTGTATATAAAGGCATCCTGTGTTGTAAGTGGGAAAACCTTTTTGGCTATTTGGTTGCCACTTGTCTGACATAGCCATTGGTCCAAATATAACGTAAGAGGGAAAAATGATTTCTACTTCCTATTCCTAATGAAGGTGCACCACGCGAATAAACCTTTTGAGACTCTGAAAGCTTCTGTACAAAGGCGTTTTGGATTTACATTAGTCTTTCCTATATGGAATAGTCAAAGTTCAATTAAATAGGCAAATGAAGTACATGAATGAGTTTGTCTGAGAGCATGATATACTTGGCATAACTAAAAGTAGAGTTCCCGTTACGGATGAAAACAGAAAAGTCTTTTCATGTTCAGAGTACAATATATGTAACTGACTGGAAAGATGAAATCCTGGAACTTTTATTTCCATGTACCTGATTGTCAATAACTCTGACTCTTAGATATTCCTGTTTATAGATAGTATCCAACATAGCTTGCAGGTACCCCTCTATATATAACTGCAAAATTGACAAAACCACTATCAGTCATTTTGCAATAGTAAACAATACATAAGGACCATTCCTACGTTGATGGAAAAGCAGTCCAGTAAGTTTCCATTTTCTCTTTTATCCTATATCGATTCTGCCCATTTTTTAACTAAATCCACATTTGAACAAAACTCTTAATGTTTGTAAGAGAAATTTCCTTGAAATATGATAGCTCTTTCCATAAATACAGCTAGGGCCGACTTCTTACAGATGCAGCAAAGATAGTTTGCCTGTCATGAAAATATAGATGGCTCTACAAGCTGGTAGTTGGTACAGCATACTAAATCCTACTCTAATTTGGTTTTTCTAAAGGCGTGAGCTATATCTACTAGAAGAAACTTCTTACATGGATTAACACCCCTTTAATACCTGTCCCGGAATTATCTCTACTACTATACCCTCCCTCCCTCCCTCCCCCTCCCCTGAAACCAAAAATAAAAATAGAAGAGAGAAAGGAGGGCAGAGAGGAGGGTGGGAGTGGGGAGAAGGTTCATTCATGAATGACCAAGATAGTACCTCATCCACTCCGGGACTTTGATGAAGCTTTATCGTCCTATCTGGGCCACCTTCCAATAAAGCACTACCCAAAACTGATGGCTCCATAGCCAGAGTCAGTATTCCTTGGTGAAAACCCTTGATCTGAACAGCAACAAATAGATGTCATGTCATCATAATGTCCCAACAAAGACGATAACTCATACCTCAGGAGAAACGCAGGACAGCGATAATATTAGAAGTTGGTATAATGCTTCACATTATAGTACCATTCCATCAAATCCACTTGTTTCTGCTCCCCTAAGAACAGAATCTGATATTTCAGTGACTGCAGCAAATAGCACGTTTGATCCTGCTGTTCTCAGCTGCAAGAAGCACCACATGTTTAGAAATCCGGTGAGTGCAGAAGAAATAACACCTTCGATTTGGAAAGACGTATAAATGCTTACAGTCTTTCCTAAGTCGCCAAAGTAGCGCCTTGTCCCTGAGAATCCTTTCCTGCCGATTCTTTTACTAATCAATTTGAAGGTATCTGTGGAGAAGGTTTCCCTAGAAACAATAAGACAACGGGGAAGCTTTGGCTCCTAAAGGAAATAAATACAGCTGACATTTGAGCACTATGTGGTAAATCAGCTTAAGAAGTCCACCAACATGTCATTTAAAAATGCAAATTACACAGCAACCACAAGAGTTGCTCAACTTTTTCCTAAAGGAAGTAAGTACACCATTGCAGTTCACCAAAGAGTTTAGGATATGAAACACAAGTGATCTACGGATGCAAATTAATCAATTCGCTGAAGCTCTTTATTTGCAACCACAGTATATGAGCATTCCACTAATTTTTGCAATGGTGCAAAATGTCTACCAGATTAAGGAAACTGAATCAATTTGAACACTTCAGGACACAGCTTCACAAATTGAAATCTTGAGAAGAAGTTATCCTCTTCACTTTATCTGGTGGAAACAAATTGAATAGGAAAGCCAGGCTGGCAAGCTCATCCAGAATTCTAAGCATGCACAACAATGCCATCTGCAGCATTTAATCCAAACCCCAGGTATTTAGCAATTGTTTGATGATGGACCAGAAAGGATACCTAATTACCAAAAGCCAATCCCAGTAACGGTGGGCTAGTCCAAGGCCCAAGGCCATATGAAGTACAGGCTCATGAGATAACCCAGATGGCAGAGTTTAACTGTTACCCTTGAGGGCATGCTGAGATGGTCCATCGATCACTTGCTATATGACAGGGAAAGAGACAACAATACAAGCTTAACAAGACGCATGCTGAAACAAACATATGTCAATCAACAAGAACGACCAAGCTGCTCCTGTACCCACAAATGAGGGATACATTAGTCTTCTATGCCATTGTTTTAATTTTTTCTTTCTAGTATCACAAGTTTCATATAACTCGGGTCCTAGAACTTTTACCTATGCCACTTTAGGTCGTTTACCCCTTTGGGACTGATCCCCTACCAGATAATTATATCCTCTTAAAGAAGGCTTGAAATATTCTTCATCAGCAATTGAGGAGAAAGTCTAATAGCATATCCAGATAAAGAATGACAAACGGAATGAAAGTAAAAATGAAGTACCTGATGTGAAGCCTGGAAGCTTCATCAAACCACGGGATGGATCAAAGAAGACATCAAGGGATGATGAAGCCAAATCATCAAAAATTGAAGCAAAACCTGGTGGAAGTAGTGGGCTTCCTTTTGCAATGTAGATAGCCCTCATGACATACCTGCACGATCTTCTTTAAGCTACGAGTTGGGAAACTATAAGAATAAACATAAGGTGTGCGATGGGGCTCACCATGAATAATGCTGTGCACATCTAATGCACAATTCACGTATGGTAATTAGGGCATGAGTAACCGAGACACCATTAAGCTCCACAACCACATTTTTCATGGGAGGAACCTACATTGTACATATAGGGATAAAGGTTTAGAAAATATAACCCACCGTAACACTTTACATTTGTTGAGTAAAAAAAAACAATAGGAAGAAAAGTTCTCACACCTTTATCACACTGTGTATAAGAGATCTTAAAGTCTCCTGACCAGAACCATAACTTGTATATGAATCTCCAGGAAGAAAGTTGGCAGTAATCTATGGATGCACAAAAGAGGCAGCTACCCTTATAAGCAGATGCAGATGCTTAAAAGCTAGATTATTTAATTTAAAGAAAAGACTGATACCATTATTGGGTGGATTTCAAAATGATCAAAGTAGTACTGTTGAGAAGCACTCTTTGACTCATTAAGAGATGATCTCCAGAAAGGGGCAATTCTCATTAGTGTCTCCTCATCAATGTTTAAATCAATTGGCTGTATACACAGTGATGTCAGAATGCTGTATAGTCGCTATTATAAGCCAAAAAATACTTCAGGAAGTAAATATATAAATGATTTTGAATTATTCAAATACTATTGTAAATTAGAAGACATAAAGATAAAATGTTCTTTTGAGTGGAAAGAAATGTAGCTGCGAGAAAATATTACCTGCAGCACGATGGATGAATATCTGACTTGTTTAACGTTTGAAGTGGAGGAGCTTAGGACAAGGACGACTTTTAGCATGCAGTCAGCTGTGTTATCACACTCTGCATGATGTCTCCTAAGAATTGCTGCAAAGGGTGTTCCCGACCACTTTGGTTCCACATCTACTGACTGTGTTGACAAGGAAAGGAATTAGCTGACGGTGTCTACAGCCCGGTGGATATTATCATACCAAGGCAGAAAACACCGATGAAAACACTATATTACCTGTACAGTGGTCTGTATATACCTATGAAGATCAGTAAACACAGCATCCATGCTAATATTCACAAGTCTTGAATTAAGAACAGGTGTAAAAACAGATGTTCCACTATCATCTCCATCCTTCAAATAGACAAAACAACAAATAACCACACTAAGATATAGTATATCATTTCTGGAGGAAAAAGCAATTGCAGCCACAGCTCTAATAGCTCAGTCAAAACACACTGTAACCACACTTTAAGTGCATTATAGAACCTTTTTATGTATATGTAGGGTCTTTATGTCAATAATATTACTGATCTAATTTGGGTCACCCTCAAGAAGAACACTAAAAAGATGGATTATCAATTTATCTTTGAGACTGTCTGTCCCATTTGCATGAGATCGTTCAAACAGAAGTTATTTAAAGTGAAGAGAACCATAGTCCTGTTTGGTTGCCTAAAATCAGAAACTATTAATACCATGAGGAAGACCAGACCAATCACATTGTCAAACATTCTTTTCAGGTTGATCTAGAACCAAGCATGACATATGTGTTTCTGATAGTTTAATAGTTCTCTTCTTGTCCCAATTTTACAGGAAGTCAGTACTGGCATCACTGATTACTTCGCAAACAATTTGTCGTTTCAAGAAACACTATCAAATATGCTTAGTGGTGCGACCATTAAGTAAAAAGCATTCAAAAGAACAGTTATTGCAACTCAAGATTCTCTGATCTGAATAGTAATCATTAAATGCTAACTAACAGTAACATGGCCTTTGCTACTGTTTCATAGCAATTCCTCATAGACCACAGGTATCTTAGCAAAGAAAGGTCAATAACTTATTTCTCAACTACCGACTTGTAGCAAGTCGATAACACAGTTTCTCTAAGAACCAAAAGAGTATAATAAGTTATTTCCTAAAAGGTTAATCAGTTAATAACCAGCAAGAGCTTCAAAATGCTCACAGGCTCACAGTACCCAGACATTTTTAACTTGCAATTACATAATACTGGACCTTAAAGATAAACATTACCTTCTATAAAGGTTAAAGATTCTTAAGACCACAACCTGTCATAAAATAGCATGCACTCTAGAAGATGGCAACAAGAAGAAAAGCATAAAATGGTAAGATATCATCACCCGTCTTGATCTAGTTATTTAGGTGAACCATGTACTTCTTGAGTTTGGTGAATATGAGTAACTGAAGGATCCGTACGAGAATCCCACATGACCTGCTTTAAATATAACCTCCTAAACTTACAATGTTTGAAGAGAGATACATATCTGACATCTTATTGCATCACACAGGGACTGTACCTATGACATGAAGGCCTTAACATCGCACCAAATTCAACCCGTTCAAATGTTATTTCCTAAGAGAATTAAAATAATATCATAAAGAAAATGCTGATTCATAGATCAAATCAATCCAGATATTTGACAGCCAGTAGAGAATGGGTCATCATTACTACATTCATAAAAGTATATTTTACCCTGTTTTGTTATTCTGTAAAGAGAAAGACAAATCCTTTTCTATAAAAGAATTTAGTTCACTAGAGATGACTACCTAATCCCCCTTCAGAGTTTACCTAAGGGATATCAGGCAAAAGGGCCTAAAGGAATCATAACTAGCACCCATTACTTTGAGATAACCTGGTCAATCAATTTGTATGGAGATTTAAATCTCAGACCTTAGTTTCAAGAACATGGATCGTGAAACAAGGAACTCTTAGTCGAATCTTCTCACGTGAATAGAATCCCAAATATCCCTTCTGACTGTTTGATTCCTCACAAACACGTAGAACTCTGGTAGAACCATCTGCATATACTTCATATCCAATCTTGACCATGTCCTTGTATCCACTGTACTTACTTTTCTCATCTTGTGATTTCTTGTCTCGAAGTAAACGAGATGACGGCCTTTCATACTTCTGGACCTTAATGAAAGGCTTCCATTCCCGAACTTTATCCAAGTTAATTTCACGTATTAGTTGCATACCTACAAAACAAATGAAAAAGTCATTAATGCAACTCAAACTTATTGGATACCATGAATTTCCAGTTTCACAACTTGAGAGAGTCCAATGGATGAATATCCTTTAGTCTAATACTGCATTGGATTCTCGATGACTTGTTACAACATAAGCATATCCCATCATCATGCATGTCTTTGCATCAGTGCAATTCCATCATGTCTATTATGCAACACACAAAGCTATTCGCTCTCAAATCAACATAAAAGCAACTCAATTGCCCCTAATATTTATGTACTAAAAGGTAAGCAGACCCCAGTATTTGGGACAAGGCTCGGTTGTCATCATCCATCATCATTGTTGTAAGAAGTTCTGAGGAACTAAATTCACATCGCATACAAGTAAGCCACCAAATATTTAGCTCCGCACAATTCAATGTGAGAACCATAAGAACCTATATATATTGTTAGATTATATTGACACATTGCATGTTTACGGAGTTTGACTTTACGTAGTTTGACTGGGCCTTATGTATGTAGTTTTCCTCCACGCAATGGCTTAAACTGTTGGGTTGGACATACTAACATGGTATAAGAGTCAGGTTTTAATTCTTCGTGTTCCATTTAATATTTCATTTCGCATGTGATTTTTGTTTGTCTAATTCCCATCTGTCAATTTCACATGTTTTTTGTCTTATTTGCACATGAGGCAGTTTTGTGATAAAGTACTTGTTTACGAGGTTTGACTAGCCTTATATCCCTTTAGTCTTCATCCACTCAATAGTTTAAGCTTCTGGGTCAAACGTTTTACACATACTCATCAAAAGACAGCCGCTAAGCAGATTGATACTGTCTTTGAACAAGAGAGTATAACTAACAGCCTCAAAATGCATAACATTTCCCAGGTCCTCAACAGTTTGTGTTTGTAAAACAGTTTCAACGGCCTCTTGTGTTAACACGCACATTCCAAGTTGTCAATGAATCTTCTGTTATGTGCTTTTCTTTTTCCACACAATACATAGTTCAGCAAGTCAACAGGTACTCTCAACTTCTTTCCACATAGAGCAGATGCAGAAAATTCTCTGGTGGGGGAAAATTCCACAGTTTAACCATAATAAATCCAGTTTATTTAGTCTAATGATGTATATAGTAATTTTTTGCTAAGCAAACCGACAGATGTCTACAACAAAGTAGAATTTGCTTGCCCCTAGGCACTATACAGCACTAAATATAGATCTATCTAAAATTTTCAAAGTAGATGAGGAAAAAGGCAAGAAATTGTTGGGTAATAGCTAGAGCTAGTATTATCTAGAGAATTTTAGGGGGCATAACATGAGCAAGTATTTTCACATGCGCATTAAAAAGTTCCTGTTTCTTTGATTATCAGCACTAATCTTAGCTACTGTAGATCTAGTAAGGTACCTGACTTATTTTTATCACTGGCATCAGACGATCATTCATCAAATATCATGCATGCGGCATGAGCTGTTCTTATGTGATGACAAATAATTAAAATCTCCACCATATTCTAAGGCATGTTTCTTCTCCACCATTCTGATTTCAGGCAATTTTTGGAGTACCAAGAAGGAAAAGAAAGTAGCTACCATTTATCTGCACAATGAGTCTATGTGGAAGAGTCAAATCATCCCAGACATAATCAATGCTGTGCTCAGGTTGAAGAACCTCAGGCTCTGAGGTTTCCTGCAAAAGTTCAAAATCATTGAAAATAAATTCAAATACATTACACTTCCTGTGATAAAAATGTAGCCCATGACCAATAAAAAGTTTAAGTTGATTGCCCAACCTTCTGATAGTAAGTGAGCAAAGAATCACGCAAATGGTTTTCAATCCTGTAAGGAATTCTGACATTTGGAGGTCTATAAAACTGCAAAACAAGTGAAGAACTTTCTTCTATCACATGAACATTAGCGTACTGCGGAGTGTTGTTTGTTGCAGGCACTTGATTTGCTTGTCTTCTGAACTTCAGGAAAAAGCATCCAAGAGAAGCTACACAAATAGGTCCGGACCACCCATATTCAGGGTCATTTAAATGGAACTGGGCATATGTCATAGAATCATCATTAATATTTCGGTGCTTTCTAATGAAGTTTTCAAACAAAGTGAATTCACTCCTTTCGCTGATTCCACTACGCAACAGCAACATTGCTCTTTCCTTGCTGTTAACAGTAATTATGCCTGCCATGTCATCCTTTATGCAAAAGGGTGTTAATGCAAATTAGATAATCAGACAAACATATGAACAGAAAGTGGTCCAAAGATTCAGAACAAACCTCCAAGTAGCATTGGCGCACAATGATGTTTTCCTGAGAATCATTCGCCACTACAAACCGCGGGACAAGTGTAATTAATCGTGCAGGAACATCCACTTTACCCAAAGTTGGCTCCACAAGCACCCCAAACTTTGCGAAATATTTAACCTTATTCCCCTTCCTTGATTTCCACCCTTACTTCGGAAAGGCCTGATAGACCATCTAAATCCAACAGTGCCTCATGTGAATCAAGGTCCAACAATGTTACCCTAACCTTGCTAGACCTAACAACAGCATCAATTCAGGTACATGTGATGGCACAAGAAAAATGAAAGATCTATTTAATAGCCCACTTACTTGGAATACCACGATGCGCTCGACTTTGGAGGCAAAATTAGTCCGCTGTCAGGAGAAATTTTGAAATCAACCTTCCTTGCTTCTTCCCTGGAAGAAACTTGTGACACTCAAACTCAATGTAGTAAACAAGAAAGATGTGCTCATTAGCTGTCTGAGCTACAGTAATTACCTACATAGAGGTTTCTGTTTAAGTCCATAGATGTAAAGGTAAAAGTCTGTCTCATTCTTCAGGGAATATGGTGTGAAAATTACAGCCTGCATGAGTGCACTATTGTTAGTTTCATAGGATCCTGCTGGAAGAACTAACTGTTTAGCATGGTAAGCCAGTGGTACCAAAACCAGAAAATTGAATATCTATGGCTAGCGGCTCTAAAGGCAGAAGGTTGAATATTTGCAAACCTCTAATATTCCCTTGTGTCCACGAGACAATCTCAAAGATGCAAAGTACTTTCCACCATCAAAATCCAAATCAATGTCCAAGAACCTGCTGTGTTTTTTTTGCTTAAGTAATTTCTTCACCCAGTCGCTGCTTTTCAGTGGTTTGCAACACGAACCAAATGCAGTCACGGTTATGTTGAAATACATTTCAGAAGGATCAGCATAAAAAATTGACTGTGGAACCACATGTTAAGATTGCCTGATTCCCAAAGTGGCGTCCAACGTATTCACCTGGATCTGCATTGAACTCAAATTTAGTAGGTCAGATAATTTCATCTGCATAAAAATTGTTTCTGCCTTTACCTGTATTAGTCAAAAGCACATGTATATCTGACTGCAATAAGTTGGAAACTTGGACTGTTGGAAGAAGAACAATGTCTCTTTGCACTTGTAAAGTAAGATGTGAACTTCCAGAGGTCTTGTCTTTTAATTCATCAGGCTGTTGAACAGGCACACTTCTTCTATAGCTTTGAATCAGAAAATGTAGCTTCGTAATATTTGAGTCATTCAATTTGACTATACAACATGCTGTGCTAAAGGAATACTTTACTGAACCGCTGGAGAAGGTCCTACGCACTCTAAAACTCAATTTATCAAAAACTCCAGAGAGATGTTTAGCCTTGCCACCCTCAATATTATCTGACCATGCCACTGATGGCGACCCTTCAAGATTCAAAAGACCTTCAATGTCTGGTCTGAAAGAAAATAAGAAGTTTCCTGCAAATTAAAACAAAAAAATGAAAAAAAAAATTGCATGAACTTTACAAAAATACATATGAGAGAGAGAGAGAGAGAGAGAGAGAGGGAGAGAGATGTCTAGCTCCAACATGTATAATTCTAACTACAATACTAAACAATTAAAGAATGATTGACATAGAACACTCTAGTGGTTGAAGAATAAGAGTTTTCAAAACGGGAAGGGAGAGGGGAGATGACAATATATAGGTGGTAACAGAAAATATACTACGGCGCATAGACAATGGCAACACTTAGCCAAATGCTGGATGATCACTTCATTAAATAATCAATTCATCAAAGGAAAACCTTTAGTAGTAGCCTACCGTAAAATGACTATGCGTCCAAGATCTAGTAACATGAGAATTCTATATATAGGGATATAACAACAATCTGACACAGTAAGAATCAATCCTAGATTATGAATATTATTAATTTGTTCTCTCTCTCTCTCTCTCTCTCTCTCACACACACACACACACACACACCCACAAGCGCATGCGCAGCTCTTTTCTTTCTTTTTACATTCTGATATAGGAAACAGGGTAAGTATCTTAGAAGGAGGTGAAAAAAGGATGGTGCAGACTGCAAATATTTCGCGTAGAAGGATAGTGAAACAACATGATAACTTCCTTGCTCCTAATCCAATACTGCAGATTGAAGAGAAAGAAAGTAGTTTCATGCTTGGAGATGTGTTTCTGAAATACAGTCAGAGGCCTGTCGTCACTTATCCCTTTCAGCTTTATAGTTTCACAATAAAAAAGGTAGAGGCAAATTGCCTCATATTGTTGACCAGCTAACATAAGATTCCAGGATTATCACCACCATCAAAAAGTCCAACTTACTGCAACTGCAGTAAGGAAATGTCTAGCAAGACCATTAATAAAGAATCTACAGACAGATGTATACAATGCTCAGACTGTTTGCAAATCCTAAAATGTATTAGGGTTTGGGTGCTATGGTTTTCGGCCCAGTAGGGAATTATGGTTTTTTGGGGGTTTTTTGAAGGAAGGTCTATTTGGTCATTTTTGCTATGTATTTTGTCCTAAGATGCTAGACAGTTGTCTTAAAAATAAAGGCTGCAAAATGGATAGGTGCAAACGGTCAGTAGGGTTTATGGCACTTTCCTCTTGAGAAAATGATGAGGGCTAGATATCATATATCAAACGAAATTTGGCATGTTTCCAACAGAAAATAAGATGAGAAACTCAATTTAGATGGTTTAGATATGTGAAGAAACAAATGATCCATCCTAGAGGACAAGATGGAGTCTTTGGCAAATTCACAAATCAAAAAGAGGAAAGGATACATCGCAGGGGACAAGGCTTGAGAAGATCTAGACAGGTGTGGTGATAGGATTTAGTTTGTTGTCTACGCAAACAGCTGAGGCTACATTCTGCTCACCGTAAGATTCACACAAGTCTTTAAAGCTAAAGATTCGATTTCAAGCATATGACCTTTTGTGATGTCAAAACAACATAGTTAAGGATCCACTTAGTAAATAACATAGCTTTAAACACACTCATTGATATAGATGAGGCGAAAAAGTAGTTGATAGAATGGAGAAGGATCAGAATGAGAGAAATAAGTGGCAAAATAAATTCCTTCTGACCCATTGGGTTCATGAAAATGTTCGGTTTTGATTTTAACTGAATGAAAACAGAAAGGATACAGATTTCCATTTACATCTTTCAATTTTCTTGAAATGTGTTTGGTGTGTGAAAAAAGAGAATTCTCTTTTGAAAAGAAAATTGTAAAACATGCTTGTTTGTGTTATTTTCACAAGATACATATTTTCCTTAAACTTTATCAACTGCAAAATTTATATCTCAATTGAAATTCTATATCTGTAATAAAAAGTTGCATAACTGGACAACATATTTTTTTGGGCCAAAAACTACCAAACATACTTCATTTTCATACTTTGGACCCTCCAATGGGCTTTCAGAATAGTTCATCATCATTAAGAGAAAAGGGGAAAGAAGGGTTTGGGGGTGGGGGTGTTGGCGATGGCAGCTTCACTTGCTGCATCATTAGCAAAGAACAAAAAGAAATGAAGTCATCAAAAAAAAAAAAAGAAAGGAGGATCAAACAAATCTACAAGCTTTTGGCTGCCCAGAAGCTTCATCGAAGGAAGAAGTTTAATGGGTCTTGACCACCCTCAATTGAGGTTACATAAAGCACTGCCAATTCCAATTGATGCTAAGGATGCTTTTTCCATGATTACTTGAAGCACAATGTTTTTTTTTATGCATTTTCTCTTGAGACTTCTCGAACAAATAAGAAAAAAATGTATTTCAAGATTCAGTAGCATGACCTTGTTTTTGATGATGAAGAAATATTGTAAAACTACCTTTACTACTCTTCACACTTTTCAATCTTCAAACTTTTAGACTTTTAGAGCAATAAAGTATTAAAATATTCCTTCATCTCGCAGCTTAACCTTTTTCAACATTTGGCAACGGTCCCACAAAGTTATACGTTATATGAAAGCAGGAGTCCTAAGTTCAAATCTTCTCAGACCCTTTATTTGCATCCTTAATTACATATATCCATCCTTCGGTCCTAGGCAAAATTTCAGACTGCATGTGAGGGGGAGTGTTCGAACATTTATATATTAAACACTGCATTCATCTATCAGTTTAAACTTTCAAAAGCAGTCAGGAATGATCCAACAAAATTATACCAAAGCCTTCAAAGGTTTTCAAACCGTGTTTTAAAGTCAAAACTAGGGAAAATGACAAACAACCCCTTAACTTTGGCCAAATGTACAATTTGGTCCCTGAACTTTTAATTTGTTCAATGCGGTCCTTGAACTTTAACCCAATATGCAATGTGATCCATGAACTTTTAATTTGTTCAATGTCATCTCTAAACTTTTGGAACATGTTCAATTTAGTCCCTAAATTATATGAAAATGTTCAATGCAGTCCTTTCCATTAATTCAAGTTCAAGGACTGAATTGAACATGTACCAAAAGTTAAGGGATGATATTGAACAAATTAAAAGTTCAGGGACCAAATTGCACATTTGGCCAAAGTTTAGGGACTATTTGTGTCATTATCTATCAAAACTATTACCATGTCCTCACCAAACACATTTTCTCTTTCTCAAATGAGAATGGAAATGGGAATTTAGAGAATGTTTCAACAAACATGCCCTAAAGTAGATAACATTGAGGTTTAAATCATTTCAGAAATTGGAGTAAGCAAACCACACCTAAACTCAACGATGTTATCACTTTTTTAGATCCCCCAGACATCTTTATTGCATCAAACATGGCAGTGGAATCATCCATCGTATCCCCCTTCTTCAGCAAAACCAATGCAGATCCATCTCTCTCCTGTTCAGGCCGTTGAAATTGAAGCTCCATGGAGAAGTCAGTTTCATTTTGTATTCTTGTTAAAGGAGAAACCACAATTGATAAGCCATCCTACAAGCAACAACAGAACATTGACTAGATTGACTATTTTTCAGAAGCAAAGCAAAACGCATTAGGACTGCTCTGGTGATCACCTCAAATTTCCGGACAACGTCAACTATAATATATGGTCCTGGAAAAGTCCTGGAATCTGTTCCAAAGTTGAAAAGATGAATGATACAAAATGAACTTTAGGCTGTAAATGCTTGTCAGCAAGTATGATAACTTTCTTAACAAAATTATATATGCCAAAAAAGTTGTCATTTTAACCTCATCTCTATGTTCACGACCAAAAAAAAAAAACCTCACCTATATGTTAATCTACGCAGAGAGTAATTCACAGCCAAGAAACAAATGCTATTTCACCAGCAGGATTTATACATCCATCTATCAATTTATTGCTCTCTAGAAATTTGGATATGCAGCATTATCAAGGTGATTTCCTGAAATCCAACTTCAATAATTTGAAGTAAGACAACAAGGTCCCACACAAAATTTGTCTTATTTCCATTTTCCCCCTTCAAACAAGATATTTCTCAGTAAAGGTGGGACATTCACATTGCAATGGGCAACCATAAGAACACCTGGACCTCAGTTCTTTCAGTTTCTAGAAAAAAATGCACACTGCCTTCACAAGTCAACTTAACTAATTAGCGAAACAGAAAATCAATAGAGCAAATTGCATCATCTCCAGACAGCGGAAATTAGTATACCTGCTCAACTTTATTTCACAATAAGTTCAGATTAACAATTCCAATTTAACAAGTACGCCCTACCTCTATTTCAACATTAGCAAATTGATGTCACTTCTCTTTACCAATTTATTCAAAATTTTACAAACCCTTTTGCCACTTAATTATAATTGTTAGTTCTCCTTCTTTTGCTGATATAAGCACATCAAGAACTTAATTATCTGAATTACTGTTTAGGTCTATACCAGTAAACAATGAGAAGGACAAGTACTTATTCATGATTTTTTTAAGTTCATGGAGACATACAAATTATTGGGTGCTATAAAATGTCTGTCATGTAAATTTTATTGAATAAACTAACCATATACCTTAAATGTAGCCATCTGCAAGTCTGCTTTCTTAAGATAATGTAAAACCACTTTTTGACCCATTTTTTTATTCTAATTCTAGCGAGTATAACACAAAAAGAACATACCACAAGATGTTGAACTCTGGGTCTGAGATTAAATTATAATGACTTTTTGTTGAAGGTAAGATAAGGCCTAAGGTCCTAGAGTCAAAGCCTCAACCGATAGAGCTTCAAGCACTCCATGATTACAATCACAGTATCCTGAATTTAATGAAATTAGTAGATTTTGTCGCCCATTCTTCAGCAATTTCATAAGCTAATTTGACTCGAGCATGTTTCAAAGAGATCTACTGTTTTTTTTGGAAAAGTTCACCATTGTTCTACAAGTCCGTGAATTGTAAAATAATTAGTTTGGCCATTTTGCTGATTCACATTTTAAAATTTAATCACAATGAGATACAGTTACAAATTATTTAAACAATGGTCAAAGAAAGCTAGTTTGTACATCTAATCCAAATTTAAGAACTTGCAGTTGAATGAATTTTTTTTTTTTAATTAGATCATACAGGCGTTGACCAGGTTCAACTGGTCCAAGACCAGACGGTCAAACCTGGTGAGGACCGGTTTTAGAAGAAGTAATGTTATTGCACGCCCAAGGATTTAAACCAGTAAACTCCCAGTCCCTGGTTACAGTTCCAGCCACAACACCACATTTATACTAGCTAACCAATACAACAACAACATAACTAATTCCTCTTGAACAAGAGATTTAATTATTCATGATGATGTTGTGAAGCGTAGACAATCAAAAGCTAGAATTTTTAAAAACAAGAGATTCAACTATATATGATTCTGTACGAAAAGAAGATATCAATGGCCAACCTTGTGGTGACACAATCCGTGTCCTCCATGCAATTGCTTGAGTTTCTAAGTATGAAAGATGTATGGAAGAAGTTGTATATGAATCTAAAGCAAGTTGGACTGAAGCAACAGCTGCACAATCTGGATCTTGATCATCAAGGCATCTTCCAAGAGTATACAAAAAAACTGTGTCATGTTGCTGTTATATGCTTGTATTGGCTTGTATGCATATATCTGTATGTTGTGGATGATTTTGATAGGCAACTTCAGATAATATAAATGCCATGGTAACCAACCGAATCCAGACACAATAATATTATTATTCCATATCCACAAAATTTCATCTGTTATTTCCTTCGTCTCTAATTCATCCATTATCTATGTTTAAGCCTCTTATTGTCAGCCACAAAGCTGCAAACTTCGGCACATATCACAGACTGAAAGGAACATAACAAGCTAGACCTCCTATAGCGGTCAAACATATCAACAAAACATCAAGGCTTAGAGCATTTTTCCCTAACATAATGAATGTCTTGAGCTATCCAACCACTGATTATGCTGATATTTCAAACTTTTATCTTTTCAATGGAAAAAAAAACTTCCCTGCTTTAAACTGTAAGATTACTAAGCCTCTAGGAATTTCATGCTATAAAACATAGTGGCAGCTCTTCAGACACAAATATATTCTAGCTTGTAAATTGGAATTGAGAGGCACCCCTTTAATTCTTTTTTTATCGCTGCTTTGGTGCTCTTAATATACTTACTCATCAAAAACTAAAGGGAGCTAGCACTCAGTGAATTCTTGCCACAACACTCGTTAAGAACATCTCCAAAAAAATCTTAAAATCTATAGCATTCTTGGTGCAATGAATCACCAAATTTATCTTCGTAAAAGGTTAGAAAAAACACAACCAACAAAGTGAGGCGTGACTCTGTAATAGAGGTTTATTCTTTATTGCACAGATGCCAGGGGAATCATGCTCATACATTCTTAGAGAATTAAATCCTAGTAAAAAACCCTTTTACATAGGGACTTCCTATAAGTTGCAACTCAGATGTATAATGAAGCCACAAAGGACATGTTATGGTTTTGGAACATTTTCCTACAACAATAAGCCCACACCAAGATAAAACTTTTGACAGTCAAAAAGTACAAAAAAAGATAGGACTTTGACCTTTAAGGCTCTATTAGTTTGCTTGACTTAGCATACTTACCAGGCACATGCAAGAAGACATTCCCTGGTGCATGCTATTGCTAGAAAACAGGGTACACGGCAAGCAAGTCTAGTAAAGAGTGGTGTACCAATCGAGTAGTGATGAAAATTAGAAGATATGCCAAATTAAGATTCATACCTTGGGTCTATGTTATAGACTATGTGAAAAATTGAAAAAGCATGTTTTATCCTGTGTGATGGCATAATGTTGATTGAGCTCAAGGGGAACTTTATGCACTTTGCTAAACAGCTAGGTTCTAATGTACGAAATTTTGAGTGATCAAGTGTAAGAGCGTTCAAATGGAGTGTAGCAGAAGTGAGAATGCTTTGTTTGAGATGTAGACATATACAAAAATGAAAAAAAGCAAGCTAATGAATCCATGAAAATTGAAAGAGCCCCAAGTGAAGCTAAGAACACAGTTGAATAAGGTGATATTGACTTGCGAAGAGACAACTGTTATGAGCTCTGATGAGAAAAAGTGACTTTAGGGTAAGAGAACAAGTCAAAAAGGGTGGAATGAGGTCAAACATAACTTGGGAATCCTAAAGAGGATATGAGTCGATGGACCTCCTGGAGGAATTGACACTTCGTTGGAAAAAATGATGCAAAATGTATTTATCTACTCTTCAAACAAATTAATCCACTTATAAAGAAATGGATGAGTCCAATATAGGAGCCTAATGTGTGCAAGAAGTGAACAAAGTGATGACTTATGATATAAGTATTTACATGATGAGTTGACTCAAATGTTGTGAAAATTTTGGTCATCCATCAACTCCTCGTCTAAGTCAATATAAGCCCTATAAGAAGCAGGAACATGCGGATGGAAAAAGTCCCATACGGAGAACTAATCACTCACTTGAGGGATGTTTTAACAAACCTTGTTTCATGACAACTTCATTCTAAAGAAAGATCTTCTCATTCCAAGAAAGTTTGGCTCCTTTTGGGTCACATGCTTGATCTTGTGCCCTTTGGAGCTTCCAAATCAAATGTGTTCATCTTGATTTTATCAGTACTAGGGAAAGTTTAGAGCACAGGTAGAGGGCCTTCACTTCAGTCTAAAGGAAGAACTTCCCATTATGAAAAAGTTTGGCTCCTTTTGGGTCAAATGCTTGATCTTGTGGTTTTTGGCGGTTTCGAATCATCTAATTTACTTATAATTGTGTAATAAGCTTGGTAAAGTAGTCAGCATTCCTAAAGGGATCAAAATCGATTGCATGGGGTTACGACTCATCAGTCACATACACTAGCATTAAGTATAGAGGGCCAAAATCGTTGCCTCTGCCCTCCTCCTATCACCAAAGCTTCCTTCTAAAAACCTTTGAATTAGTCACAGGTTACTTGCTTACGCTGCTCCTCATTCACTTAAAATGGAATTTTATGGTTCACACGATACAAAACTGATATTCCTTACTCCATTTTCACACAATTGTTCAAGTGGGAACTGGCTTCTACATTAGCATTGTAACTCAAAATTATTCTCTACTTCTTCCTCCTATATCAGTTCTTCCCTTTTAATGTTAAAGTAAATCCCATATCGCTTGTTTGGGGGACTTATAAGGACCATATTCACGTTGTCTCTCTCCACCTACAAGCTTGAACTTGGATGGGACATCCTAACATGGTATTAGAGTCAGGTTCTACCCCAATTCATTTCGCGTGTGCGACACCCCACTCATCAATTCCACAGGCCGTTCCTAATCCGAGCGGGTTACACGTGAGAGGGGGTGTTAAAAGTATCCCACATTGCTTGTCTACGAGATTAATATCTGCCTTATATTCATGTTATCTCCCTCCATCTATTGGCTTAAGCTTTCGGGTTGAACATTCTACAATTGCATGCATAAATAATCTTTCCAAAAGTCCCAAAAGAACAAGATTTGCAATGTTCTGGAGTCCGGGTGTTCATTTTAGAGTTATTCCATTTCAACTCGTACAAATTTCATGGGTCATGAACATTCGATCTTCCCATGCATACAACTAGCAATGCAACTCAGTTATGGCTTCCATCAATCTTCGCTTTAAGTATGGATTTGTGATGCAATTGTAGCCTAGTTGGCCTCCACATTAATTCTTAAGATTGGGATTAAAAAGTCTATTTTCCCAGCATAATTAATCTAGGAGTACTCCTGTACTAGCTGGGAGTTAATGCTGAAGTAGATAAATGACAGTTCATCAGGACTTCAGGAGAAAAACATTAATAATGGTGGTAAGAAGCGACAACATTGCTTTATGGTCATCCTAAATGCATTTGTCAAATATTTTAAAATCTTTCCCAACTAACTTAAGCTAAGTAGGATCCTGGAACTGAGAAACTGTATAAAGAAGATCATAGGAAGATACAACAGTAAATTCCCAGAGACTCTGGATAAGAGAGGATGTACCTCACCTCAAGTATACAGAAGCAGACTGCTTCCCAGCTATCTTTAAAGTCTGGTTGCCATAGAACTGACAAAGAGCATTAGCACCTGTCTGGTTTTCCACCTGGAATTATTCAGATATTAAGAGATCAACTTTTACGGGTCCATTCCTATAGCGCATGTAATACTCTATGAGAACATTGGGTGGTTGGTCATAACATGAAGGGAAAATATGCATCACATGCAGATCAACTATACCTAAACAATCTTGGCAAATCGATAAAATCAGGCACATTAGGGAGATTTGATCAGCATATGCATGTATGGACAAGTTCTCTTACGAATATCAGGAAATAGGAATTCAGCATAGATGGTTTTGTCACCTGGTGCATGGTGAAGCATGCAAGTACTATCACCATCTATTTAGACAGAAGGATACTAACTTTTAGATTTCATACCTATGTTAGGTACTTGATTCAAGCATCCCATATGTGAAGCATGACTCTGGAGATTCAGAATCCACTGGCTTTAGCTTTCAGATGACTTCAACTATTACATTCGAATTCTTGCAGGATGTTTATTTGAAAGAAAAGGATGCAGAAATCAAGTTCCTCTATAATTCACTTGTTTATTAGCAAATCCAGAGGTAAAAAGTTGCACGAGTTGGCTAAAATCACACTACATAGTCCCAATACATTATTGACAT
This sequence comes from Syzygium grande, assembly GCA_024733475.1. Classification (NCBI taxonomy): domain Eukaryota; kingdom Viridiplantae; phylum Streptophyta; class Magnoliopsida; order Myrtales; family Myrtaceae; genus Syzygium; species Syzygium grande. The sequence continues at coordinate 35,974,513 of JAMXDD010000005.1, read as the reverse complement.
TCCAAAATCATTACTTGAGTCCATATCTAACTTATTTTATTTACAGCTCCCTTCTAGTATCAAATAAAACGTACATCACTATTGTGACGGACTAAAATGGATTACACCATGTTAAATTTTTACCACTGATTACTACTGATAAGTTAGTCTGTTGCAAGTGAAAAAGTATAATTGAGAGAGAGAGAAGGCTAAATGATATGATCCTATGTAGTAAATTCCGCATTCCGCTTACACGAGAGAAGACACACTTGGACAAGTATGCTAACATCATGTTGTATGCCACTGTACTCTATACCAGAAAGTTCATGAGTTTTATACTGGTCCATCATGCACACATAATGAACTATTCCTCCAACCTCTGGAATAATTTTTCATTGACTGACAGCAGTAGTATGCTAGAATAAAAATGCACATCACCCACATTTAGGTGTTCCCATGTACAACTGGTGCATGGAGATGATGCCATTTCTTGAGATACACAACTTGTGGCATATAAGCATACAAATTATTATCCACACATGTAAAGAAGCAGTGAATTGTTTAAAGAAAGACATAGTTGCTTATATTAGCAAAAAACCTTGCAGAGGTTGGATAGAACCAAGGAAGTTCTAACTGTGTATGGGCCGCCTATATTCAATTCTCCGACCACAAAGAGAAGTACATCCAACGAAAGCTCGGTTAGATACAAATCCAACTGTGGATAGGAAAAATATAGACTTTCAGATATATGCTGTGGTAAGTCGAAAAAAAAAGAATTTCGCATAAGATATCATGCTTCACAACCTCTTTTATCTTGCAGAAAAATGAGATGGGAAGTCCACGCTTCATAATATCCAATCCATGAATCTGTAATCTAGAACGATAGTATACACCTACTTCAACAGGGTGCATAAACTCTCTCCTGCACCAAATAAAACAAACTTAGAGAAAATCAGAGACTCCAGACATGCATAGACAAACTTGCACAGAGAGAGAGAGAGAGAGAGAGAGAGAAATTTTCATCATAAACAATTACCATGCATTCTTCTGCGCATCAAAATAATCTAGCAAAGCCCTACATGTGCACATAATTCTGACTTTAACAGGCAGACTTTGCACAGTGAACTTGGTATCAACAATGTGACCTTGAAGGAGAGGAATAGCATCCACTGTGCCCAAAAGTTCATGGACAATTGTCACAGAAACCTTGTCAACTTTAACATCAATCCTAGGAAGAAGTATTCCCTGCCTAGACTTCCTCTCTTCAAGCACGTGTTCATTGTCATGCAGATCCCTCCCTGAGACATCCATAGAGCCCCGCATATCCAACATTGCACAATCATCAGTTGGAGTAGTATCTTGAAGCACTTTAAACTTGAATGGATTTCCAGGTTTCCCCACAAACTCGGGAACCCCATCAACAAAAGCAATGGCACTGTCATTTTTTTTGTTTACCAGGTAAAAGGTATGTTTGACCAACTGATTGTAAGGCTCCCTCTCAATATTACCCTCAGAATTGTCAGACTTACAGGGATCTGCTCTCCAGAGTGCCCAGCTACCATTATTACTGCTGGAGACTTCAACAAAACCGGAACCTTGACGATGAGCTAATTGGACTGGGTTCCCAGACTCATCCTTCACATGCAGTGATGTTAAAGAGAACCACAGTACAGAGGACCGCCACCTCTTTTGACTGTGGTGTTTGACCTATGTGAGAATTAAGAATAGGTACTTCAGTTGCCTTAGCATCAATAACAGGGAACGGCTAATGCACCAAAAGAAGCAAATGTATCAATTGGATAAATCATGTTGCCTAAGTGGGAGCTACTTTTAGATCCAAATGATTACTGCTATTCGCCATGCATCAAAATTTTCCAAAGCACTTGTAGCATATCAATGTACGTGATGACTTGAGGGAAGAACTTTTTTTCTATTTTAGTGAAACAACTCTAGCTCAAGACCAAAGATTGCAATGAAAGTTTCAAAAGACAAACATCACATACCCTGAAAAGAGCCCGTTCTCCAACAAGAGAATAATGAATAGAACCAACTAATTTGCACTTAGTTCTTTCACCTTCAACAGTGAAATACATGTGTTCATCGATGTCTTGGATAGCAACGATTGCTCCTGTATAATAGTAAATGTTTCTAGTAAATCACCATGACATTGCAATAAGAAGTCTGAACCATCTAATCAAATTACCATCTGGTACAATTTTCTCGAAAGTTTCATCCACTCCCTGGTTGTTGGACCAATGCCTCAGTTGTAACCCAGCAGTGGTCCCTTTGGTTGCTTCTCCAGGTAAGGCCCCAACAGCCGACAAGAAAATCTGATGGGGATGAAAACTAATCAAAGGCAGCAACAGAGTGATAGTCCAAAATAAAAGCATGCAGATGCATTATAATACAAATCGCTAGCTTTATGAGTTTATCATGTCGCTCTCAGCAGCAAAACTTAATTAAAACTCCAGCGGAATTTATGTGATGGAACAGACTTGGGACATCTGCAACATTACTTTCCAACGTATGACCGTCAACATTGGATCAGACGAGAATTTCCTCAGTTCATTTTCTGATAGCAATCTGCCTTTAACTGTTTAACATAGCACATTGAAAGAGCAGATCCATACTTTCCATTTAAAACTTTCTAAGAAAGATTTCTACAGAACTTGATTCCTTGCACTTACAATCTAATTCTAAAATAGAAAAAACAGATGCCTTCAACTTGAACTAATTATGTTCCATGTCTCTCCCAATGACCGCTAGATTTAGTCTAATACGTTCTTTTTGGGGAGAAGGGAATCTGGAATTTGGAGCTCATACCTTCCGTTAGAGCATTAGAAAATTCCCAATAGATCAAGTAGTCAGTCACCGATAAGTAGGAATGACAGACAAGAGAGCTTAAGTATATTGAAATCTTTTTCCTTCTAAATATTAAACAGCTCAAACGATGCAATTCTTGGAGTACAAACAGATTAGAAGAAAATTATCTACTTACCTCAATTTCAGACAACGAAATGTTCATGTCAAATCCTGAAATTGAACCACGACCAACCAAAGGGTAATTTAAGTCCCCAGGACCACAGTAGGCCTTCTCCACATGTATCAAAGCACCAAAATGCTTCAAAATGAACTTCTTATCTCTTGAATGGAAGACCCTCATTGAGGAGATATGTGCAACGGAATGACTTGAAGATGGAAAGTCTTCTGACAAGGTGGCATTTTCAACTGAAGCAATACCATCTTCACCTCCATATCTCATGGTAGGATTTCCAGATGACATTTGTCTTGAAAGAGAAGGAAAATGAGGGACATGATTCTCACCATCGACATTTTGATTATGAACTTGAGAAAGGACTGACAGACGAGAGAAGTCAAATACAAGTTCTTTTCTCTTATTTTCTATTACCAGGTTCAAACCTATATCAACCTCAATCACGATTTCCCGAATAACACCTGCATCACATGACTATAGTATTATTACCTGCATCATGACTAAGGGATAGTAAGCAACAAAAGGATGAAAATACCAGATTTGTCTTCAGCCACAAGAACTAAGGATAACTGAGATATGTCAAAGCAAAAGGCTTCCAGTTCCAGAAGTGACAATCTTGTTTGGGCTGACAAATGAGGCACAACTTCATCACAATCCATGATGATTTTGTCATTAAAAATTATATTGTCTCCACCTGGGTCACTTTTTCCAACGTATGTATCATGTGATTGTACACGAAGCAATATATCTTCCACATGATGTAGAAAGGAAGTATAATAACCAAGGAACACAGCCAAGGCTGTCGTTTCAATCACCAGAAGACCACCCTGCTCGTTACTATCATAAATTACATTCTGGACAAGAGTATGGTTTAAGCTTACATGTTAACACAAGAGAAAGGGGAATGAGAAAGAGCATTTCCAAGCATTAAAGAAAATTAGTTTTTTAAGATTATGGATAAAAAAACAATTGATTTTTTTTGCAAATAAAATGACCAAAAAGAGAGCAGATATTAGAGGCATCTAAAGGAGGCAGAATTTATCTAATAAGTGAATTAGCACCTGCATTTTACAAAAAATTCTCTGAAAAGTTCCCCCAATAGATATTGAAAAAAGCAGCTCATTCATCTGGTGTGCCCCAAGAAAGAAACACTTCATTGAGGATTTTCCCATCCAAATTTGACTAACTTGAGTATTTATGACTAACCAGTGACCTGGTTCAGGAGCAATGGAATGCAAAGGAGATTTCAACTTGTCAATGAGACTAAATGACCGCAGCCTTGATGTTCTCGACTCAGCCATCAATGATAAATTCCTCAATATCGTTGACCAGCTGTCTCCATAGATGGAAAGAAGTTCATCACTCATTATGTCTTGACAGGGAGAACTCAACGATGCGGTAAACAGCAAGTTTGAAAGACATGTTTCATATAAGCAGTCAAGAGACTGTAGGACCATATTCCTTAACTGAGAGACATCAGTAGTGGTTTCTATTTGGCTGTCATGCCTGAAAATGACAAAACGCACCCCTGATAGATTGAGAAGAACTTCCAATTTCCCTTCTTCACACGATAACTCCAAAAATATTTGCTTGGTAAGAATCCAGATGCCAGAATTAAAGGTATTATGTTCATCCAGCTTCATAGCATCAAAAGTTGTTGTAAGATTATCCATACTATAGCATATTCTTGATTTCTGAATGACTAAATCCATGGAGTTAAACTGGAAGGTGCTTCTAAGCATATATAACACACATTTATTTACAGAAGCTGATTCTTTTATGCTATTCTCATAAAAATTACGTCCATCTTCCCCCAGATCTTGCCTCACAAACCCTTGAAGCTCTTGAAGAGGTATACAGCCAGCAGAAGCAGTAGATAGAGTATAAGAAATTGCAGAAAATAAATCTGCAACTACCTGTCATGAAAAAAAAATTATTAGACAAACAAATGCATAGAGAGTGCATTATATTGTAACCAAATTTGATGAACATATGAAAAGAGACAGGAGAAGAAGTGAAAATTTTGTTTTTTAGATGTACTAATTGTGACGACCAACTGTGAAGGGAAGGACAAATACATATTACATTTATTCTCAAGAACTTGAGAATATTGCAAACAAGAGAAGAGGGAAATGCACTCAAGTTGGAAGCTAACAAAATCCATATGTAGGACCAAAATATCTCAACCTTCATTTCGTGAAAAACTCAAATACACAATCAATCCTCTGCCCATCACCTTGTCCTCTTGCCTGTTATGATATTTCAATTGCAAGAAACATTCATTGTGTTGAATGCCACAACTAATTCTAGTTATCTAATAGTGTTACAAATCAAGGTACATAATATTTATCTTCAACTGTCACAAAGGAAGTACATGAAGAGAAAGAACATCAGTTAGTAAATGATAAGAATGATCATCTAGAAAGAGTCATTAGACAAATCAACAGCAAGCACCTATTAGAATACTTGAAAAAAGAAAAAATAGAGGACCATAAAAAGCCAACTATGATAACCTATCAAACAAGAAAGAACTCGTGCATTCATATACATGTGAATACCTCTACCTAAATGGCCTAGAAGAATGGTTGAAGGCAAATTTTCAGTAGACAGTCTCAAGACATCCAACATGATGCACCAGGCAATGGTGTGCTGAAGTTAAAAAAGCATCAACTATCAGAACTCAAATCTTCATGAGAACAGACAAAAGGGAAACAACAACGACAACAAACTAAGGCTTATCCCACTAAATTGGATAAGCTACATGAAGGGACCGATTCACTCTGAGTGGATTGACTGAACACAGAAAGCCTTCCACTGGCAAGCGAGCTTAAGTTAAAGAATCAAAGGGGATCCTACACCAGAAACTTCTAACAGGAATTTTACGAAAATATAAATAGGAAATGCTAGAAATTGGGATCCTAGTAAACTATTCCGCTAGATTCTGTATTAAGTATTCTAAAAGATCTAAACACTCCACATCTTTTCATTAACATCTCCTTCCAAGTCCTTTTTCCGTCTTCCTCTACCCCTTTTTACCCAACTCTGCATCTCATATTTGCAAAAAAAGCACTCATCAGAAGAAGTGCCAATTTGAGAGCTAAAAGAATTTTGATTATGAAGGTTACAGACATCAAAGCTTCTTTAAGTATTGAAGGAAAAAAACAAAAGACTGCAGTAAAAAGGTGTCAAAGAAGATCCCATCTTATCAACAAAGATCTGAGGCTCAGGGTTGTAATGGTGCAACAACAAACCAACCATCTTCCTGAGATCTCTTCCAATGAGAAACCAACAATTCGTGACTCAACGAAATTTTCAAATATAAAGGATTTTGTGAACGAGTGCCCTTAGGGCACTTGTTAAATAACCAAATAAGAAAGTTTATAGTTTCTAATGTGGTGCTTTTCTCGTGCTACATGCATTATTGTTTGGAAATCAAAGTATGAGTATGCTTAACAAGTGTCCTAGGACAACTAGTTAACAAGACTATTATCACAAAAATCCTATACACCAAATTAAATTGGCATTTAAGAAGAAACATTTCTATGTGGGTGTAAGAGAGAGAAGCTTGTTCTTCCCCCATATAACAGTGTCCACTCAATTAAGGTAGTTTAATGACGACAAAGTTTTTAAATTTTCAAAAGAAAAAGTTAAACCTCCTTACATAAATTTCACCCATTTAATGAGGCAGTTTGTCAACTAGAGAGACTTCTAAGAAATTGATAATCACCAATTAAAAGTTATCTAAAAATGTAATGCCTAGTATTTCCCATAATTCCACCAAAATGGATTAAAAAGATAAGCCTCTTCCATTAAATAAATTTTTTTAAAGGTATTAAAGCATTTTACTCAGAAATTTAATAATTTGTGAACAGATGCATGCGACACATAGGCAAGTCATTAAATTTGCGAGACCTGTGAAATGAATTCTTACATTAGCATTAGTTTTATTTTCCTAAGACTTTGATAAGATGTGCTAAGCTTTGGCCTGACTTTCAAAAAATATGCACGGATATGGAGCTGTCAGTTTGAGTATTGTAAAGACTAGTTTTAGAAAATAATCAATTCCTTCTCGACATATTTTTCTTTTTTCAATGATAAATAAGATTTCATTAAGAAGGTATCAAAGTGGTACCACCCCAATACAAAACAGCTTCAGGAAGAAGCCACCCATACACAAAATTATAGAGAAAAAAGGACTCTGTCTAACATTTCCAAAAAACTAGATGTATGAAATTGAACTTCCTGCTATACCAAAAGTGAAAAGTGTACCACCCATTATCCCTAAAAGACTTTCGAGAGGATTCAACACCTTGAAATGTCATTTTGCACCTCTCTCTTTGAATGAGCCAAAAAACAGGGAGAGGAATCATCTCACCAATCTGTTTCTTTCTGCTGCATGAGCTGATAGTCCCTCTCCAAGCTCAAAGTTCGTGTTGCACTGTGCCTGAGCTCACCAAATATACCCCCAAAAATTGCAAAAAACTATAGTCCAAATCTTTCTGGTCCAGCTACAAATGTAAAAGTAAGTGATTCACAATCTCTTCTTCAGTCTAGAACAAAAAACACCTATTAGCCAGTATTTTTCCTCTCTTCTGAAGATTATCCAAACCTGAGAATATGTCCCCAAGCAGCTTCCCGTGAAAAAAGAAACCTTCAATGGAACCTTGACTTTCCAGATAGAATTCCACAGTAAGATGTGCTCTATTGTAATTGCAACTGAGCTAAAAAGAGATCGGAACAACAGGATTTTACAGAAAAAGTTCCGGAGGAGCAGCAATTTTACATAGCCGATCATCCTCACTCATGTCTACCATACAACTCAAAAAATTTCGAGCTCCCAATCTTGAGCCCTATGCAAGAAGTTAACAAGCTACACTGTTTCTCCGTTATTTTCTCTGGCTCCCAATCTTGAGCCCTATGTTCTTACGCATCCACAATCCACTCATTTAGTGTAATTAATGACTACTAATGAGGCCTCACTAAGAGGGGCTTGTCTCTGAAGTCCATGTATGATATAGATCACTTGTAGTTGGCAAGTGGGCTGCCCTTGACTCAAACAGATATGAAAAGCCTAATTATAAACAAAGGACATATTCTAAGACAGATTTATCAGAGACATGAGGAGATCAGCTCCCAAAGAAGCAAATCAGTCGATCCAAACAAAACAGGCTCCAATCAACCAAACATAAATTTTCTTGCTTCAAATTTGTTCCACACACATCTCAACTTGAATGAGCTCAATATTTACTATGTCACCTGGAAGAAGTCAAGGACTCACAGAATCATAGGGAAACATCGGCAGACAATGTGCGCATGCATATGCCGAGAACAAGAGATACTTCTCCAAGGATCAGAATCACCTGAGAGAGAACATACAACTCGTCCATGTGTGTTAATGCCACAAATCCAGACGCCATCCCACACAAAGCCGCAGAGAGAGTAATGGCAGTTCTGCTAAATAAATGAAAGTATTCCCTGCAAAATACACATTTCCAGAAGAAAATAGCCACTCATTAGAACCTTTTCCAATTCTGTCAACTTGCTGTGGATTTGGAAAAAGAGTAAGTGCACTTCAATGTTCACTGAGGTGTTTTGTTGAAGTTGTGACCTTGTCATGAATAGGAAAAAAAAAAGTGTAATTATGTACATCCTTGAAACAAATTACTAAACTCCAAAACTGCACAAGAGGAAGAAAAATATGAAAATGACAACAATGAAGAGAACGGTCCCTCTGCTACTTCATGCTGAATTATCCATTGCGCATTACCCTGTGAAGATGGTAAAATGTATTTGTCCAAGGCCTAAGGAATATTTGCAACACGCTGAGCGAACTCACTATGTCTTAGTTTTGTCAGATCAACCCATTGCAGATTGGGGTTCTCCATATTCATGGATGAATTTCAAAATAAATCTTTAGGAGCTAGTCCTCCTCTGTTTAATACAAGGGAAAGACTTCTCCTGGAGGAACTGTGGATAAAGGTTCAACCAAAATCTTGTACCAAAAAGTGGATGGAGGTCAGAAGTTCATATTAATTTTTTCAAGATATCATTCAAACCCAGAGACTAAAGATGCAAATTGACAAGGAGACTATCATCAGAATGTTGCAGCAGATGTGACTCCATTTGTGGTATTATATTGAGCACTTAACCAGAGATACTCGCCAGAATTCAATAAAATGTTCTTCCCCCGCCCCTTAAAATTTATTTTTTTCCTTCACCATCGCGGAGTAACCACGTGCCAAAATCTGCTTCCACTGAAATCTATCATCCTGTCCTCCAGAAAACTAACCAAGGTCTTAAAGCACCAATAAAGAAAGTCTAAATTAATCGACCATGTTATTCCGTCCTTCATATCTACTTTCAAAAGGCTGTCTGTTATGAATCATGACTGTGACACCAGAGAGAACATCCAGGCTGACATGTGCCAAAATCAATTAAACATGTTCTCTCTGTTTTGCTCCTCCGCAAGTAGTCTGATTCACCGACGATGTTGTGATCAACGGAAGGCAGAGAATATTGCTGTTAGAACTCTTGAGGTTGGAAAGGCAGGGATACAGACCCACACAAGTGAGTGTGGCTGTGATTTATGTAAAGTGCAGACCTCTGATAGCAGTGATTCTGCTTGGATCAGGATTGCTGGTGGTGGTCAACACTAATGTTGGGTCTCTCTTCTTTTCAGATCTCAATGCCACGCTCAAGTTTTGGGAAGTGAAGGAACTTCACTCACGGTTGAGATTCTGAATGTGGTATGGCAACTTTATATTTAACTGAGTAGGGTAGAGAGTGCCGGCGTTCGGTCATTGGACCAAAGTTTGGATAACACATAGATCTAATTAGATACAGCTATAAACCAGATACCATTGCTAAACATTCGATGTTTGAGATAACAAATCTGGAAAAACAAATTTCTTTTGAAAAAAGAGCTAGATGTCAATTGGGCTTGGATGTTTGGGAGGTCATCTGGCATAACAAAGGCTAGAAAAGCAATTCATCAGCAATTGCAAACAAGCCAAACTTAAAGAGAGTGAGATCTTAAGTCATCAACACCAAAACAAACCGCGATAAAAGGCAACAACTTTCCAGAAAAGAAAGACCACACAAAGAACTGGTGGCATTTGATAGTCCAAGCACGCAATGTTTTGAAAGTAAAACACTGACTGATCAAAATTTATCAAACTGAGTGCCTAACATCATTAGATAGAGTAACAACTTGTTCACTCAATCTTTTTCCCTTTCTTTAAAGAGAAAGTTAGAGTAACTCAACAAGACATCTCTCACGAGATCTCCCAATACAAATATAGCAGAGACAAAATATGAACACAAGGGGCAGAAACCATATCCATACCCAGAAGATGATAGCTGAAAAGTTAGTGGATTCAGTACAAAAGCGTGGCTTCGTTTCTTCTCTATCGATTCTTCTACATAGGCATTTAAACCATTAGCTCTGAAAAACAGATGCTGTGCAAGATACAAGCGGGACACATGTCTATCATCTTCCACTGTTGGAAGATGAAGATGTTGGAATTCCATCATCAAAGCACACTCAGATTCAACAGCTCTATGTTCTTGGCATCTGAGTGATTCATCAGATTCTGAACTAGGACAAAGAGCGAACTCAATATCACGAATATCAAAGTCTAGGTGATACAGGTTCTGACTCAATGCGTGTCTCAACGAGTCATCCCCCAGGCTTGAGTTGCCCTTTTTGAATGTAACACGAACACTGGGGCCGGTAATGAATGCTCCAACCTGAACATGCTGCTCAGGAAGCATTTTTAGCAACGCCTTCTTCATGTGACCGGAAAATTTTCTATATTCACCATCCCAATTGCCATTTGGTTGAATCAAAGAGTTGCTTGGTTGATAAGAAAGTCCAGTTTCCCTACCATCCTCTCTGCAGAAAAGAGCAAGCTGTGTATGCCTCAAAAGCACAGCCACAGAGACTATTGATGAGTGATCCAAACATAAATTCAACTTTCCAACTGCCAAATTGTATTTCCAAAATCCAGAAATTCTATTTTCGTCTCCTGGATAAGCCAAAAAGCTGCTGACCTCACACAAAAGGAAAGGATTTTCTTGAGGTTCCATGGCACTTTCTTCAGACTTCCCCTGATTCGTCTGCCAACTCAACCACATCTCTTGCAGACATTTCTGCAGATACTTAGTCCTGTCACCAGATGCTAGACCAGCGACCTCGGCTTCACTAGCTTCTAAAGAGGCACTAATTTGTGCCGGCTCACTCCAAAGAATGATTTCCTTACTAGTAGGGCTCCCATCATGATGCCTATTTCGGCGGCGTTTATCATAATTTGAAGTCACTCCCCTTGCAGGAACATCTGCCGCAGGTATTGCTGATACGCTCACTTTTCCACAGTATATGAATGACGACTGCCGAAAGACGTCTTCAACATACTTCAACGAGAGTGCAGCAACCAACAAATGGAATGAGAGAAAACTTGAGTCGGGAATCCCACTAGGTGATACTATATTTTCAGAAAGAGAAGCATGAACTTGATTAAGTTGCCAAACAGTAACTACAACTTTGTCGACGTCGAATATAAAGAACTTCCTTATACAAATATCAGAAGACGTAGTGCTCTTCAGTTCTTGAGGTGGGATTTTCCTTAGTAAAACAAGAAGTATGGCCTTTTGAAGCACTCTACAAACCACTTTCCAAATAAAAGCAAGAACGATACGTATCTTCTGAAAGCAGCAGGTGAAAAAGGATTCTGCAAAATCATTCTGCCCTGTTTTCCCTTTTGACTTTCTACATCGGACCACTCTCCTGGCTTGTACTATAGCATAAGGTGGAAGCTCTTTCTCAATGTCTGAGATCTCTAGCCAGAGCTTCTGTACATTACTCCTATACTTGATGTCCATAGACATCTTTTGCAAAGATTCCTTTAATAAATCAGTATCAGGATATCCAAGTAGCAACAATAGATGCTCATAGACCCGTATACAACGCAGCCACAGAGTGAGAACACTAATTAATCTATGCAAAGACAGTATTGGAGCAAAACTTCCTTTCCTAATTCTGCTAGCAGCCAGTTTCCAGAGTTGCTTACCATCTCTATGATGCATCAACTTTCTAGCAAATGCTTTACTAAACGCTAATAAAAAGGAAATATCAACTGGAGAAAAAGAGAGAGTTAACTCTGGAATGCAAAGATGGAGATGAACCACATGAAGTTTATTCAAATCAGCACAAATAGACAGAACTTCACAGGTGAAAACATTATTGAAAAGACCATTCCTCTTCAACCCAATCTTAAAGTTACTGCAATTGATGGTAAAAGAGCCCTCTTTCAAAGGTATGAAGATAGAACCAACAAGACCCCGAACAAAACTGCCTTGCTCGTGAATTTGAGAGATTGCAATGAATTCCTTCATTTCCAATGAACACGATACGGAATCGCTAATTACGGGAAACTGCACTTGAAGATCTACATCATGTATGCCAATCTGACAGTGGGCCAATAAAAGGTTTAACATTGACATTTTGATCCTGCTTGTCGAAGTAATGGCACTGAATATTTTTTTCAGAGCATCATGCAAAGCAGCACCCTGAAATTATCGTAAAGATCAAGACCATAATCAGGTAAGCATATAAAATAAAATAAAATAAAAAGAAGGGAAAGGTAAATCTGAGTTCCAGTAAGAAGATCTCATTGTCACACATCCGTCGTTCGAACAAATGACTAAAATTAATTATATTCATTACTGTCCAACCTGATGGCAATGCGGGCAGGAAATTATTACAGGTTGAATAATATTCACGGTACTATGGGATTACCTAAATTGATTTGACCATACTACGAGATGTCATCTGTATTTTGAAAGAAAACATTCATCATGACGCTATTAAAGGAAATTTTTGAACATAAGTAATGGCATATACATTCCTGCCGTGGTCGGCTTAAACAGAAGGCCCGCTGGCACAACTGCGACAACGGCAGTAGATTGGTGTAATTATCATTTCAACGACATTTGCACGTCGCTACAAACAGGAAATTTCGGATTTTTTTGGAGATTCGGTCCATCCAAATGAACAAAGTAGATCACCTCGGGATCAATTTCAGAAAGCGTCTTCTCCAAGTCATCCAAAGCCGAGTCCTCCAACCCATCCACGCTACTTCTACGTCTCTCTTCCAACTCACTTTCACCAAAATAACACAAAAACAACAAGTCAACAACCGAAGAAACAAGCCGTACCGGAGCCCGTCGCCACACCGGACGAGTACCAAAGTGCACTATCATCCACGCTAATCCCGAGAGGAAGAGACAACTAACCCGGCCGATAGCACCACGCGCACGCCGCGGACATCGACCGCGAACGCGCCGGCCGACCAAGCCGAGAAACGAAACCTCAGCTCCTCGACCGCGACTTCCTTGAAGACGAAGTTGTAAGAGCAGTCGCCGAGGAGGAGCTCGTTCAGCGCGGAGGCGTCGAAGCGGAGGCCCCTGGCGACGGCCTGGGACCGCACGATCCCGACGCTCAGGTCGAGCTCCGGCTGCTCCCGCAGCCACGGCCGGAGCAGGGACAGCACGCGCCGTCGGATCGCGCCGTCCAGGAACATGGCGGAAGCGAGGAGATCGCCCGGGAGAGGCGGACGGCGGCGGCGGGGGGCTTGGGTTCAGGTGACCATAGGCGGGCGAGGTGAAGCGAGCGGAGGAGTGAAGGATTTTCTCGGGAAACGAAGGGAAAATGCGCCGCCCTAAACTTTCCCGGGCGGGAAAATTCACGGGTCGCGTGTGCTGGCTCTCTGGTCCACGATCGCCACGTGGCGGTACCAAACGTGGGAACCGAGCGTTATCTTCTACGGGCTTCGATCTTATAACGACGACGGGCTACTTTTCGGGGCAAATACTTTTCCTGACCCGGGTCCGGATGGACCATCATCATTATTTGAGAAGATATTGGACTTTTTGGATTAAATTACAAATTAAGTTTATGTTATCGATTCGTATTTGATTGTGACATTTATGGATTAACTTACTCGAGATATTATCCCTTTTGGCTCACCTCATATCGGGTCTCACAATTTTGTCATTTGATGTATAGGTAAGTATTTTTCTAAGAGATCACCTATTTTGATAGTACTTCCTCCTTAACACGCTTAATATTGGAATTGCAATTTCAGCTTGCCATTCCACCTAAAGGAAGTTAATTCCATGAAGATCCCAAGAATGCTCTCCCTTTATTCAATGCGTAATTCGATTCATTCCTATCCCTCGCCCCTAGAAAGTCAGGGGTACCGCTCTTTGTCCAAGCCTCTAGCCCCGGCAATTAGGAGTGTCAAAAAGACCCGTGCCGACCTTGGCCCTAAAATTTAGAATATTTTGGGGTTGGGCCTCAGCCTTTTTAGGATAGGACTTTTAGATATGGGTATTATTAAGATTAAGATAGGGTTAAGCCCGACCCATTGACATTTCAAAACCATTCTCTCTCTTTTCTCCCTTTTCTCTCTCCTCTCTCTCTACGTACAAATCCCTTTCTCTCCCTTTTCTCTCTCTCTCTCTCTCTCTCTCTCTCTCTCTCTCTCTACAAACCCTAGATCTAGACAGAAGTCACAGAACCATTAAACCCCACTCCCTCTCCCTCTCCCTCTCTAACCCTAGATCTAGACGAGGTTGTGGTCTGTCGAATGGCATGAAATTGGCAAGGAGGGCGAAGAGGATGGCGCCGCAGGACCAGGTGTCGGCCTTGGAGCCGTTGTAGCTGCGACGGCAGACCACCTCCGGGGTAGCTCTGGTGGCAAGAGCAAAGGGCAGAGACGAGCTGCTGGAATTAGCACTGAGCAACGGGCTCGGTCAGGTGGCCGTGGTGGACGATCTTGGAGAAGAGCTCGCTGCATGACGAGGTAGATCTTGGTCTGACCAACTGCAGTAACGCCGAGGGTCGAAGGAGGGGGAGCCGGCGGTGGGGGACTTAGCTGGCCACCATCCAGTTCATGCCCTCCCGGAAGTTGGGAGCCGCTGGAAATGACGGCACGAGGCGTAGGAGTCGCCCCATCCGTAGACCCTTCAAGCGAGATAAAGGGGTGCCGGCGCCGGACAGAGACTGAGCAGGTTAACGTTTTGGCGTTGTGGCACCCGACTCTATCTGACCCATCTCCTGAGCTAAATGCTGAATAGGGTCTTGGATAGGAGCAGGGCGGGTCAAGCGTGACCCTCTTCGTTTCAGGTCGGGTCGGGTATCAGGAAAGCCTGACCCGACCCGACCTATTGACACCCCTGCTAGCAATCACTTCCCACCCATCGTAGGACCGAATCGTTACATGATCGACTTGTAAACAGTTTTTTGATGATAGAAGCGAGATAGTATGGATTTTATTAGATGTTTACTGGGTTTTCCTAACTTAAATTCTATCACCTCATTAATAATAACCGTATTGACTTGTAAACAGTTTTTTGATGATAGAAGCGAGATAGTACGGATTTTAATAGATGTTTACTAAGTTTTCCTAACTTAAATTCTATCATCTCATTAATAAAAATCGTGAAATAAATGTATTAAAATTCAGTGAATCGATTGTTTAAGCGCAATGAAATATTATAAAAAAAAAATAAATTAGTGCAATCAAGGACTTTTGTTAACTTCATTTTGAATGTTAGTGTGGCTTAGTATTTTTCATGACACGTGACTTTGGTGTGCCGTCAACAAAAACAAACACAAAAAGAAAATAATAGAAGTTAGGGGGAGGGAGGGGAGAAAGAGATCGTAGGTTGCGCCACCGCCCTACCTTTGTTAGTGAGGGCCGTCCATGTTGTTAGGACCTGAGTGAGGGCCGACTAGGAGTGTGCAAAAGAACTGAAAATCGTCCAGACCGTCCTAAATCGGATTGAAACCTGTGGTTTCTAAGGAAATCGGATCGGAACTTGTGGTTTCTAAGGAAATTGGTCCGGTTCCAATTTTTGGGAACCGATGGGTACCGGTACGGTTCCCGGTTCCAAGTGTGGAATAGTCCGCCCGCCCGCCTACCCGCCTACCCGAATTGAAATGGTAATATAATAATAAATATAATATATTTATTTAAAAAAATGAAAATTCATAAATTTCTAAACTAAACTTATCTCGCTCGACACTCACAACTTCACATTAAGTTGAGAAACACATTCTTTCGTTTTTGCCTCACGCTCACTCTTACTCTCTCATTGTTCTCGATTGATGCTCATCTCACTGTCTCTGACTCTCCATCTCTGTCTCCGTCTCCGTCCTTGGCTAGTGAGATCGGTTCCATGGACTCACCCAGAATCGGGACTGGACCACTGGTCCGATTCATGAGTGAGTCCATGGAACTAATGAACGGTTTCCGATTTCAATTTTTTTGATTGATCCTTAGTGGGCGATTTTCGATTCTAAGATACGAACTGTCCACCCGGACTATGCTCACCTTTAGGGCCGACTACCCTTGTGTGGCGGTGGAGCGCAAGCACAAGGAGGATCTGCAAGTCCTTCAAACTTCATAATACTCTCTCACTCGTTCATTCTCCTCACGCCAAACTCGATGCCCAGGTACAATCCTCATGACGAGAGAACTCATGCGATGCGTGCGATTTCCCCAGTCGTCTCCTGCAAATTCGAAGAAGAGAAGAGAAAGACCAATTTGATTTCTTTTATCGAAGTTTTGACATTGATATTGCTTTCCATTGAAAATCGTAGAAGCTTAAACATGCCGCATAACGTATCTTTTTTGACTTTTAACATACCCGTGACAAAATTTAAGAGAAAGTCCTCCCTTGATATGGAGTAAGCCTTTCATGGTGATGCGGCGCCCACCTGGCGACACATCAGCGCCACCTATCTTTAGAAAATAGAAAAAAGAATAATGATGCATCGGCATTTTTCGTTGGTTAACTTCAATGGAGCTAAGATTGAACTTTTTTGGACGGTTTCGAGGAATCGATTGAACTATTTAAAAGTTTTAAGACTTGATTACATTTCTGCAATAAACTTTAAGGATGTCCGCTGCACTTATCTCAATTACTTGTGAGGGAAAATAATAAGGGCAAGTTCTTGCTTGGATTCGGATTTACATGGATCGGATTTATCATGACCGTTGATTACGCGAGCCTCACATATGAATCTTACATGAATAACATCTGCGACTTATTTGGGTCCATAGATCGATATTGATGCAAGACTTCATAATTAAGGGAGGAATTCCCCTTTTAACTTTTGCCTCCGGTATATTAAAGTGAAAGTACTTTTTTTTATTGAAAACATTATCCAGTAAAAGAAGTACTCTCGGCATGCACATCGTTGTCCAGCACTAAATAATTAATTGTTTTTTTGTTGGTTCTTGAAATATTTAATGCACGTGTAACTTGTTTTCTTAACACAAAACGCGCTTAGAGATCTTGACATTTATTCTCCTAAATGCTTACTTGACATGGCAATAGACCCATGTCCATGTCTTGACTTCACCAATCCCGGTGTAAAGAATAAATTATACCAACAGCATTCCTATAATACTTAGTTGGGATTAGTCTAATCGCATTCTAAAATTTATTATGAAAGTATAATTAAATCTTAAAATTTTAAAAAAGTACAATCAAATTTTAAAACTTATTATGAAAGTGTAATTGAGTCCTAAGATTCATTATGAAAATGCAATCGAATATTAAAACTTTTAAAAAATGTAATCAACGGAAGGACTTGATTCGATCAATTCGATAAATTTTAGGACTTTCAATTTTTCGTAATAAAATTTAGAACTTCTAATGTATTTCTCCTTAATTACTTAGTTTACGAACGTTATCCAAATTCTCCTTTTCCTAGTAATTCGCCATCCAAACACACGCACGGGTTGACCTAATCAAACGTCAAGCTTTCCACAGTCGCGAAAATTCCTGCGATGAATTCTGTTCCTCGCCAGAAAATGATCATTGCCGAAAAGGACAGCAATCGATCGACCAACAATAGACCAAGATCCTCCGCGCGTTTCTCTCCTCCAACCGTTCTTGAAACAGTCTCCCTCCCCCCGTTTGTTCTTTCGGTCGCTGGAAGAAACCTCAGATAAGATAACACATTCAATCGTCAAACTCTCCTAATGAACCTCGTCTAATCCGAGGATTAAGCGCGTAATCAAGACTTGTTCGGACACACTAATCATTCGAACTTAGAAAAATCCAAGTACCCAAATTCCTCCCAAGGCATCCCAAAGCTTTCACACCGGACCACCTCCGCCTTTACACACCATTTTTTTTAGCGCAAGAAATGAATAAAAAATCAAGAAAATCTGTCACTAAACCGATCTTAAAGAGAAGAAATCTGTCATCTTCTTCTTCTTCTTCTCCACATTCTCTTTGAGGCTCGCCCTTTTCTTTCCATGCAGATTGCTGCTTCGACGATGAAGCCGTTGATGTTGTAGGAGATCGTTTGCGTTCAGGATTTGGAAGGCGCGCTCCATTGGATCCGAGGGTTGTGATGAAGAGCTCGCGAGGAGGCCGCATGTTCTCCGACGAGAGAAGCGTGCATGGACAGGGATTCGACCGGCTAAAGGCCACGGAAGAGCCCGACGATTACAGCGCCCGGGGCCAGCCATTCATCCGCGACGAGCCCGCATGACGTCGAGTCTCCGACCATCGCGGACTCCTCTCCCACGGACGTGGCCACGTCGCCCTTCGCCAAATCCCCGTGGTCGTGTCATGCGGCGCTGGCGGACGAGAGCTTCGACTACTCACCGAACGTCCTGATGGGATCTCTAGTTCGCGAGGAGGGTCACATATACTCGTTGGCCGCATCCGGGGACTTGCTGTATACCGGCTCCGACAGCAAGAACATCAGGGTATGGAAGAATCAGAGAGAGTTCTCGGGTTTCAAGTCAAATAGCGGGCTGGTCAAGGCGATCATCATCTCCGGGGAGAAGATCTTCACCGGCCATCAGGACGGGAAGATCCGCGTGTGGAGGGTGTCGTCGAAGAATGCGAGCATCCACAAGCGCATCGGCAACTTGCCGACCTTGAAGGACTACATCAAGTGCTCGTTGAACCCGAGCAACTACGTCGAGGTGAGGCGGCACCGCAATGTGCTTTGGATCAAGCACTTCGACGCCATCTCGTGCCTCAGCTTGAGCGAGGACAGGTCGCTATTGTACTCTTCTTCTTGGGACAAGACCTTCAAAGTATGGAGAATCTCGGATTTCAAATGTCTCGAGTCGGTCATGGCCCACGACGATGCGGTGAACGCGATCGTCGCAGGCTTCGACAGCTTAGTCTTCACCGGCTCTGCGGATGGGACCGTCAAAGTGTGGCGGAGGGAGTACCAAGGGAAGGGGACGAAGCACTTCTTCTCGCAAACGTTGCTCAAGCAGGAATACGCCGTCACGGCATTGGCCGTGAACTCGGATGCGACCGTCGTGTACAGCGGCTCCTCGGACGGCCTCGTCAATTATTGGGATCGCGAGAAGCATCTCTCGCACAGCGGCGTCTTGAGAGGCCATAAACTGGCGGTCCTGTGCTTAATCGCAGCGGGGAGGTTGGTGCTGAGCGGATCCGCCGACAAGGGGATATGCGTGTGGAGGCGAGACGGCGGCGACCACACGTGCCTGTCCGTGCTGACGGGGCACAACGGGCCAGTCAAGTGCTTGGCCGTAGAGAAGGACCACGACACTCAGCCTTCGGGCGAGAGGCGGTGGATCGTGTACAGCGGCAGTTTGGATAAGTCGGTGAAAATGTGGAGGGTGTCGGAGGCCGCCCCGCCGATGCAAAGAGTGCAACAACACTACACATCCGACGGGAACGCGATGCCGACCACCTTACCGAACGCTCCGAGTTTCTCTACACAGGGTAGGATAAGCCAAAAAAGATCATAGAAAGAAAGATAGCACATTAAACCAACTTGTTCGTTTGTATATTTGATTGATTGATGCCTCTTAGTGTTGACCGAGGAAGGAGATTATCCCAATTAATGTAATTTGTGACGTTTCCATTGTAATGTTCTTTGCATGGTTGGATTGTTTGCATGACAACGAGCGAATGGCCACGAAAATTTGTTCATTGGAGTCTCTCTCAATGGTTAACATACACACATGCACTGAAGAACACGGAAAGACAGACGAAAGAAACTTGGTGCGCTTGCTTCGTCAAAACAAACACGTTGAATTATATAGTACGTCTCAGCAAGCCAACTTTTCGCATGATGTTTGGTTTGATTTCTATATCGTGTGTAAGGGAAGAGGAGGGAAGATAATCATCATTGCGCAGGACATTTTGAAGGAACGAGAGGAGTTATGGTTGACTTTTAGAGCGCAAACTGTTCCTCTGCAGGCGATGAATTGTTTAATGGACTGGGCGAGCGATCGATCTCGTGAACGATCCGGAGCTACAGAGAGTCAAAGGGGGTTGGCTAATGGAGGAAGCGACGTTGAGATATTCTGGTTCATTAAGGTTGACAAAAATGGAGTGATTACAGCATAATCCAAGAGCTCCTGGAGGTTGAATACGATAAAAAAATCTATCTTATAAACAACTTTATTAGGAAATGAAGAAGCCATGAACGCTCGGGCTTCATTATATTATAAAGAAGGGAAAAAAGTCATTGGAAAAACCCAAGGATTTCATTTCTTTGAACTTGAAGATCTGGAAATGGAATCAAGATATGGAGTTTGTCGGTCGAAATTGCAGCATCGTCTTGACAATTTTGTGCATACTGGCGTCGGCCTTTTCATTTGTGATTTGATTAAACAGGTTGTAAGTTAAGCTGTAGTTTTTGCTGTTGACTCTGTAAAGCAAGATTTCTCATTGGGCAACAAACAGTAGGAGCCTGATAGGGATTGACCACCGGACGATGGTTCGACTTATCTGTGTATGAAAATCTCATGAAATACAATACTGACCTCATGATTCGAACAATACATATTATTCAAAGAATACTAACGCGATACTGATAAAGTAAGATTATATTCGACACTCAGTCAAGAGTTTGCCAAGCCACTTCCTCATCCAAGTTTGTAAATTGATCTTAATATTAGTATAACCAAAGACAAGTCCAAGTTAGGCTGGCAGTACTATTGATACCAATGATCCTCACTTTTGTTTATCTCCTTTTGTCTTGTTCTCTTCCGGGTGACTGGAGTACAGGGGACAATACTTTAAAAAGAGTAACATCACATCCAGAATTCAGTATTGAAACAAATGCACATTTGATTGAGAACCTCCCAATGACCACTTTGCCTCAATGAAGAAACACTGCAACCCAGAGAGAGAGAGAGAGAGAGAGAGAGAGAGAGAGAGAGAGAGAGAGAGAGAGAGAGAGAGAGAGAGAGGACTTATCTTACATTTCTTCATTCATAACATAAAACCCTAATCCAACAGCCTATGCTGCCACAGCCGAAAAAAGAAGAAAAGAAACAGCCTATGCTAAGTATGCTTCCCATTGCCAAAATATCTCTATCAGAGGGAGACACTGCCTGTAACTCCACAAGGTGCCGCCCAACGTCTTCAGTCATCTATGAAGCTGTACCGAGCCTGCTCCCGTGTGCTCAACAGAATATTTTTAGCAGCCCAACCCATTGCTGCAATTTGGTCACTCACCGCGCGAACACTTCTTTCAGCGCTCTGCTTGCTATCCTCAGCCAATCTAAACCACTCCTTGAAACCCGAATCAGATACATCACCGGCCCCTAAAATCCGCTCCCATCGATTCTTATTCTGAATTAGGGCCTTGCGGATGTAACATGCCTTCATTCATCATGAAAGACACAAGAAAATGATAATCTCATTGGTAAAGGAATTGTACAGATTGAATTCGACAAGCTCCAGTGAATGTTAACCAAGAATGGTCAAAAAGATGCCATTAAAAAATAGAGGATGATGAAATTTATGCAAATACCTGCAACAAACCCATGATAACATCTGAAGTGCCAGCTCCTTCTCTCAGACAAAGCAGGATATTTCGCTGAATTTCAACAAAATAAGTCATGAAAGATTCTATAGAGAGTTAACAGGGGAAGTAGTTCGACCAACTCTCGATTCAAGTACTCACTTCTGCGGTTCTTGCTGATCCACCAAAGGTCTCCAAGCAGATGAAGTAATAATCTTTGCTATTCACAGATTTTATGGCCAACAATGACAACTTGGGAATCTGAACCTTGGTGCCCAAGCTCCCTATTCTTATGGGCCAAAAGTCTTTGCCTGATAAAAAAACAACATTTTCTGTTCAATTACCCAGCTCTTGAAAGAGTTCATTTTGTCAAAAGGCAGTCAAAATGCAATCACAATACTCACTTTTTGTATTAAATATGTCAATCCCCTCCTTTTTGCTTACTTCAGCAGGTGAAGGCACGTAACCAAACTCAGTCCATGTATTTAAGATGATCTCAAGCCTGTCCTGAATATTTTTCCCCAGGAATGTGTGAAAGAGGAGAGAGGAGGAAGAGAAACAAGGAACCTTTAGCCAGTTAGTTGAAGATTCTAAGGAGGTTTCCCTCGTGCTCATAATACAAAGAGAAAAGCAATATAATCTAGATGTCATGGGGTTTGGATATAATCATTGCCTCTTTTGGAAATACAGACAGAGAGATGTATGACCCGGCTTGGTACCATTGTTTGTCATCAATTATGTATAAGTCTGAAGGCTATATGTTCTTTTTTAATGAAAAATGCATGCAAACAAGGACAGAGACTTGTAGTACTTTTCCAAAACAAATAAACAGAGGGCCCTAATGAGCTTCTACTTGTTCACTAGGCAACTAACTTCAAAACATATTCTGAATTAAAAGATGTTTATACATTATGCACCATAATCTGACTATCACAATATAGAGGAGGTTGACAACCAAAAAGCAGCTCCTTAAATTCAATAGCACTAAACATCTAGGAATTAGGACTACAGTTCAAAAGTGGTGCTCATAAAATGTTGTGGATGTAATAAGAAATTTTCTTTTCCATTGCCTATGTATAAAATAAAAATCCTAAAAGTTATAGCATGATACTAACCCACCTTAGTTAGAGTTTGCAGGTGGACATACTTGAGTCCCTGATATATTCCCAAAAGGTCTAGTGCTGCGAAGATAGGGTATACTACAAAAGGTAAAGCTGCAAGCAATCTAACACGTTATGAAGGTTAGAACCGTAAAAAATCAACTATTATAAACTCCTGGTTTGAATCTGGCCAAGAAAAAAACCCTACTAGTTTGGTTGTTAAAACATTCCCAAATTAAATCAAACAAGATCATCATATTAGTACAAAATTGAACAGAACACAGCTAGTAGAAGCAATTTAAGGATGTTAAGATTTGAATTAGGCTTCAATTGCTGGCAGCCTGAGTATAAAACCATATAGTCCATTTTGCAATAGCCGTGACTGTCCCTATCCTATACAAGTTCCATGAGCGTGGTATTAAGAGTGCTTTGAAGCACACAAATAACTTCGCCAAAGATTTCCATTTATGATGTAAGATATGCGTGAGAAGTTCTAGCAGCAGCAGCAGCACTAACTTGCAATAAAATGAATTATGGCTCACTTAGCTTGAGCCAAAATATGAACAGAACTTGAGTGACTTATGTACAAAATATTGACCAAAATAAAAGGAAAGGCAGGAAATATGAACCTTTGATTGTTCTTGAATGACATGTTAAGAAGTGCAGCAAGCATAAGGCCAAGATTATCAAAGCACACTGATTGAATCTGAAAGCAAAACAAGAGGAAATCATGAAAACTTCTTTTGCAGAAAAGCAAGCAATGGCAAAAAGGAAGATGCTGGAGCCTGACCTGTGCTTTCGCAGAAACTTCACCAAGGTTATCAGCTACAGCAAAGCTCCGATGAACAGCAGACTTTCCAAAGAGAATGACAACCACAAAGCAAAATCATTCAAGTCAAAAGTGAAGACGGCATATATAAGGAAATATAGCTAACATAAAAAGCTTTCTCTGTCAAGAGTAAGGTTCATGAGGTGGATAAAGATGGTGGAAAAATATCAGGAAAAAATAAATCAAGACCACAGATGGATCTCGTGGTAGCAGATAATTAGGCCATGAAAAACTAACAAACACGAGTCCAAAGATCCATTTTTGGTTGATAGAGCACAAGAAAGGAACTCAACAAGCTATATGATGTCCACACAGTGTCAAATCAGACACCATTGCACAGGAGCTAGAGTGAACATTCACATTCCGGTAAGCCAAACGTCATGCTTGTGATACAGATATTTACATGACCACTTTGCGAAAGAAAAAGCAGGAACTGAGAAACAACAGAGAACTAAAACTGCTAGAACTCATTTATCTCATTCAACAAATTTTTGAGCTATCTTTACTTTCTGTGTTACCAGATCTTCTCATTTCTATTCTAGAGAGGACATGCAAGCTTTGGCCCCTAAACCCCAAGTTCCAATCTCTCACCTTCTTGACTTGACCCAACTTATGATTAATTTTCCACAAGGCCCCTAAACCCCAGGCAGTAGGGAAAGCACTTTTCACACACAGACATTTGGCTTAGCATAAAAAATATCGTCTAACACACATATATAAATAGTTTTACTATATTTTAAAATTAAAATAAAAAAATTGCATATAGATCTTCGAGGCATCATATTGACAAGGTACATTATAGAGGATCCTTTTCAGTATCTGGAACATC
The DNA here is from genome assembly GCA_024733475.1 of Syzygium grande. Classification (NCBI taxonomy): domain Eukaryota; kingdom Viridiplantae; phylum Streptophyta; class Magnoliopsida; order Myrtales; family Myrtaceae; genus Syzygium; species Syzygium grande. The sequence goes on along the minus strand of JAMXDD010000005.1, from coordinate 35,949,952 downwards.
ATAAATGAACTGGGGCAGAATTCTTACACCAGTGGCCAAATAGCATGCAAGGCTGATTTGTTTCGCAATATTGGCTATGGATGCAAGAAGCAGGAAGTATTGCGGGAATACAGGAGTCAGCAGCTCCACACCAATACTCAAACTGAAGATAACTGATGTCGAGAACCGAACCCTCTTCAAATAAAATAACTCATCATCAAAGATATATCAAGACATGAGTAGTAACACAATATTGCCATCATAAAATGCAAGATTTCTGCTCTACTTGTCACAATTATATCTAACCACCATATAGCAGTGAGGTACCAAGTTAACATCAGAACCATGCATAGGAATGACTATTGACAAGAAGAACGAAAAAGGTTTTTACAACAATACAGAGTGGAAGGACGCTAAAACTAAAAATGAAACCTTCAAGTTGGTATCAAAAGCAGATGCCAGGCTAGCAGTGTAAATGCACCTACTCAGCCGTCCAAGTCCATCTTTCAAGACCCAATTCAATGCGGCAGCTGACGGCAGTGATCGCGAGTATCCAATCCCTATAGCACGGAACATCGCCTGAAATTCCAAACAATTGATCATCAAACTAACTTCTTAGAAGGCAACATCTAGCAAATAAAACATCCACATCTGCTAAATATGCACCATACATTTCGAGCACGTAAAAAGCATTGCAAATACATAATCAGGCCAGCCGAGCAATGATTTTTAAGGTTCAACCCACCAGGCATCAATCTGGGAATATAAACAATCAGAGTCAAAGAAACCCACCAAGCTAGCGTTTTTCACACATCTTCAAACGAAAATTAAAAAAAAAAAAAAAACTCCCCGATTACCTGAGTAGCAAGAACCTGAAGAGCAGAGCTGAAGACGCGGTGCAAGAGCTTCCATTTCACATAGTCCAGGTAACCCGCGCTCACTCGCTTCGGAATGAAGAAATCCCTCACGAACACCCTGCAGGCCCTCCCCAGCTCCCGAACCCCACCATCGAAATCGAGGCCAAACGACGCAGCCCCACCGTCGACGCTCACCAGCCGCAGGCAGCCCCCATCCCAGACGTACCTGGACACCCTGCCGGATTTCCGAATCACCACCGGGAGCTTCCCCGCCGCCGGCAACGAAGTGGGCCCGAAGCCCTTTTCTTCCCGGAGCTTATCTTCCTCTGGGTCGGAGTGGAGGGGAGTCCGCAGAGAGCTGGTGGCGATGATTCCGGGTTTCCGCGAAATGGGTGTCCGGGGTTCACGGAGCTGGCGAGGAAGGCGGAAGCGGCATGGGTGGGGCGTCGTGTAGAGAGTGGATTGCATGAGAAAAATCGAATGGTGTGCGTTCACAGAGAGGGCAGAGGATATTGCCGGAGACGAAAGTGTTCGAATTGGGAAGTTTGTGATGGCGTGAGGCGGCTGCTCCGGCCGCTTCGCTTCGCCGCGAACGCGCAGAGAGAGAGAGAGAGAGAGAGAGAGGGGAATCACTTGAACGTGCGTCTCTTTTGTTTTATGTGTGTTTTCCCTCGCAGGTTGTAGGGTTTTCTATAATTATGTTGCCCGAATATAACTCGGATTAATACACGGAAAAATCCCAAACTAGTATAACTGTGATACAAAAATCCTAAACTGATATATTCATGATAAATTTACTTTTGATTAATTTCTGTTAAATTTTACCGTCAAATTACTTAGTTGGATGACATGTGGCCTATTGATAAATGTATTAGTTCGGGGTTTTACCCACCGTTTGTCATAGGTGTATCGGTTTATGATTTTCCGTGGTATTAATCTAATTTAACGGAAACTAATAGAGAATAAATTTGTCACAAATGCATTAGTTTGTTGTTTTTTGTGATCAACAAATTAGTTTAAGTTAACTTTGTCACAGGTGTACTAGTTTAGAGTTTTTGATGATCAAAATATTAGTTTGTGGTAAATTTGTTACGTATAATTCAGTTTTGGGTCTTTCGTGGTATTAATCTGTGTAACTTTACTATCTAGTTCACAATGATTAATTAGCTGATTCGATATCGACCACATTGTGAATCAACACGACCGATATGCTATTGCGATTACTGCATTATCTACATATTGCAAGAATTACATAGGCACGCCATTTGCACAGTTACATATTACTCATTCAAACATTTCATTGGGGAGCCGGCTAAGCATGATAATAAAAATATAAGATACATGTGATCACAATAATAATTTGGTCAGAGCTAAGAGCATTTTCGAATATTTTACCGTATGGAAACCCAACAAAGCAATTACTATTTTCGTTACTTTAAACCAAACAAGATGATATGTCTGCTGCAGTGCTACTCGTTACTGTTGCTGCACCAGCACAGCATGTCCTATTCATCCTCACTTTCTCAGGGCTGTATCAAACATCAAACTCCCGAAAGTTAACGTTTTTCGTTTACCAAGAACTTCACGGGCTACAAATTTGTGAGTTCAGGTCATGTACAGTCAGCCTGTTGCCATGTTCGACCACGCAAGATCGTGTCCGCTCAAGCACATCGAGTCGGCAACCGCAAGAAGCTTCTTCCTGAACGTCTCGAGCAACTGTATCCAATGATCAAGACCCCGACAGATCAGAATTGATGTGCTACGCTAGACCAAGCCTCATGGTAAAAGGAAGTCCTTACATTTTCTTTTGTTCGCGAAATGTTCCGTTAAACAGAGAGACAAAAATTTATCTGGGCAAAGCTTCAGCATCAAGTAGCGCACCTTACTTTGTTTTGGTGGCGTTGCAGTAGAGGGCTCAATGTATGGAACGACTTCATGGGTATTTACTAGTAGTTACCTGTCATTAGGCGTCCAATTTTCGGGCAATACCCTGGATGTTCATCGTAACGAGAACTATATCGGGTGATTTGGCGACTTGTGTCGCCCAACTTCTCTCTAGCATAGTCCTTGTCCTGCACATTGATGTGCAGTGCAATTTAAATCTGCACTACCATTCACTTTTTGTATTTGGCATTGAGCACCATAAACTATTGATGCACCAACCCCATATCTTGCCGAGCATTACACTACATGATTACGTTTCAAATCAATCCATATACAGATGACCTCCCAATAAGCTTTTGGGAGGACTTCAAATGGAACAGTCTTCCAATTTGGCCGAGCCATTGCTCTCAGTCGTACACACAAAATTGTCATCTTTCACCAATCCAACTTCAAGTCTCTGAAGCAAACTAGCAAATGTCGCCATCTGCAGATCAAATTGAAGAAGTTACTTATCAACCCCTTTTGCAGTTGTACGCCTTTTTTTCGTGGTCCGTTGCACCAGCTTGATATGATAAAGTGAATCATTTGAAATGAAGTTCAATCATCACGATTTTGCGCATCACCAACAGGCCCTGTAAAGACCGAAGCCAGCCAAACATGACAAAGGACATTCCCAGAAGTGTTGATGCGACTATTCTTGCTCTGGCAAGAAAATCTTCACAATGGGACAATGAAGCAAACTGTGCAGACCTAGTCTTATGGCGATTGAAATTGGTCATTACTCATTAGACATAGTCAATCCCAGAATCGTCGATTGTGAGCATTCTCGCTCTGTCCAAGAAAAACTTCATAATGGGACAGTGAAGCACTCTGTGCAGACCCAGTCTTTTAGCCATTGCAAATTTGTCAATACTTATTAGACATCATGCCTTACATTTTGGCGATCCGACTATCTTTAATAATAGGCCAACCTAGGCCGACCGGCCTTGTTTTCAGGCATGTTGCACTGGCTTCTTGACTTGTATCACCATTATTAGGCAGAGAAAGGATTTACCTAGGTCAAGTATGAGATCGAGGCTATCAGGATCTGAAGCAGTGCCAGAATGCATAATTTAGGTTCAGAATTAGGATTTCTGCGATAAATCAATCCTAAGGCTTCATCTGCTAATGTCCAACTTCCAAAACCATGAAACTTTCACACTTTGCACTTATTCAATTCGATTCCTCTGCCTTCTCCCATTAACCAAAATGATCAAGACAAAGGGAAAATCGATCCACAATGTATATTTCTGAAAATGGATGCATCATAGGCCTGCAACAATGAAGAGTAAACCAGAATAATATTTTTTGTGGACGACTTCCTTGCCCTTGAATCTCAAATTCGCAGTTGCAGATTTTTCAAGAATGAGTTGTAACATGTAACATGTCATGTACCAGGAAAAAAGAACATACCGCTGTCGTGAAAGTGCACAGTAGAAATTTATGTTTTGGAACAATCCGAGGATTCCTCAACAACATATGAAACACCAAATTCCAACTAAAGAGCTAAAACAATTGCCGTTCCCACAATAAAATCCATCGAGGCTTTATAATATTACATTTGTTAAAACTCTATGTACCTAGATTTGAGGAAGATGAAAACCGCACAAAGAATCATTCCCTAGCTAACTGCCAGAACATCCGAGACACCATCGTTTTTAGGATGTCAACCCCACTACACACAAATCAAGCCTTCTATTGTAATTTAAAGCCCCGTGGAAGAACGCTTGCGATTGTTTTGCTGCATGTGTTCCCCTCTCCAAGGACAAACTCGAACATGCATCGGTTGCCTATTCTCAAATTGTTCTCCTTCCTAAACTTAGTCCACCCGGAGGACAGAGAGACCCGGCCGTCTTTCCTTGCATTAATCTGCATGGGCCACGTCCTCCCATTTTGATCATGCACAATCATCTTCTCATCGGGAGTTAGCTTTATTCGATTTCTCTTTAGGAATGAACTAGGGATATTCTGCATTATAGATGAGCAGACAAAATGTAAGGATAATTGAAGCAGCTAAATGGTCAACAAAAAAAATTGAAGCAAAGATGTTCCATTACATATATAGAGCATGACTACATTATGTTTCGTGTTATGTTAATTAGATTTCCCAAGTAATCGCTCATCTCCCTTTCTATGTGATGATGGATTCATTGCGACAAACCACTTCCAAGCTTTTAAAACTATTTGGCGCTGCTGAAATGCCTCACAGAGAAGCAGACTCTGTTAAACTTATCAATTTGCTGCACAAATCTAAGGAAACTATTACTCGGTGATTTGGTCATGATTATGATTGTTCAAGGTCATTAAACCCAAAGTACCTCAAAGCTTTACGAAGCTCCTATTAGTTTTTTATGTATCACCCATTATTCTGCTATCAACAGTCCACTAAATTTACGATGACTTTGAAACGGTTTTATGTGTGACATGACTCCAAGATTAGCAAACTTAGGGTCCTGAAGTGTTCCTACGACGAGATCTATTAAAGAAGTATTCTACAATCAAGAATGCAGACAAACCAGGAACAATATTACTGAAATTATGGAGCACAAATAAGTCTTATGTGAAAGACTAACCATGGCTTTCAGTGAATATTTTGAGATGCAAGCTATGAAGTGTGGATTCTTCGGCATGGCATATGTCTCCAAGGAGCACTTGCTAACAGTTTCCCCGTTGAACTCTAGTTTCGTTTTGAAGTGGGAATCTCCATGCAAAACTGTAGAGAAAGGAGAGCATGCGAAGGTCAGGAGGCAACCCAAATATACCAGAAAGAGAAGAAGCAACAAGCAAGTACCATGATTTTCCATTCCATTGATATTCAAGTCCGAGAACTTCCGCTTACAAGCCCGAACAGGCCTCTTCTTTTCCTGTTCTGCCTCATTTACTTCGTCTGCCGGCTCTTCCGTCTTCACAACAGCTAATGGTCTATTGACTCTGCAAGTCATTTCTTTCCTGCACCCATTCTTACCAAATATTTTGACAAGGAACACCGAATCCCTATTATATCTGAAAATGAGAAAATCAGCAAACTCTAGAGAATGGTCGATCACGAAGTCCCGCCAACCACTCTTAAAGAACAATTTATTTCCAACTTCTGCTATTTTAATTGGCCATGATCTCCCTGTAGTATCCTTAAGAAGCGCCATTTTTGGCACAACTCCCTTAAAATGCTTCACGAAATCCAGTGGTATAAGCTGCAATGAAAAATTGAATTCCATATACCAAGTTAACAGATAATAAAAAGCAAAAACATATAAAACTAAGATTCTAGGTAAGGGCCTTTTCATCAGCGGGAGCACACAATGCAGTTATCTATTCTCAGATTTTCTTGCTAGTCCTGATTGCGAATGCCACTTCATGATTATGAGCTACTTTCAAATTCATCAAAGACCGAATGCCGCACAAAAGAATGTCCACAGGACATGATAGTACATCGGCATCTATCACATTCAAACTATGTGCATGTTCTTAGGGCAATTATTTAATCTAGAACATTTCTTCCATGCAAATTCACCTGAAACGCATAACCTCTCCCACTTGACAAGGCAATCAAGAAAACTCTTCACACGCAATTTGCTAGGTTTCAACAAGATAAGTGGATCATCCCGGTCCAGTTCAATGGCAAGCCAAAAGAAGCACGCTAGGGTTTCATCAAGCTAGTAACATTGCATTCATGAACTGTGTGATCGTATAAGATTTCCCTAATGCTCTAGAAAACACAAGAAAGTTACAGAAAGCCGGCATTCATGAACAAACGTGCATGTGCATGTATATGTGCAGGCAGAGAGAGAGAGAGAGAGAGAGAGAGAGAGAGAGAGAGAGAGAGAGAGAGAGAGACCAGTTGGTGAGAACTGAAGGAGGGGAGATAAACTTTGAAGAACTCAAGAGGCTCGTCAGAGGAAGAGGTCTTCGCGGGACGACGGGGGTCCATCGTTTTCCTGCTTTGCCAGAGGTGGTTTTCAATGGCGGTCGCTGTTGCGAAACAGGCGGATACTGTTCTTGCGTTAGGTTTCGAAGAGAGACGAAGGAAGCTGAAAACGTCTAAAGAAGATCATGGGTTATCGCACAAAAGAGGTAAAAAATCCCCAGATTTCCCTATCTTATTCAATTTCATATTTAGACCTTATCTTTCTTTCCTCTTTTGGTTGCCAAACACCTACGAGACAGGATTAAAATTTATAAGCATGCATCTTTATTATGTGATGAACATCCTATGGCAAGTGATTTAATACCATTTCATTAATGTAATGGGAGTTTTTATAGCATGCAATTACTGTGGCTGTAGTTATGATATAAATCCGGATTTTATTGAGGAGAAGAAAATTGAGTTTCCACATTGTTTTAGAAGTATTCCAATAAATCCAAAAAAGTACTTTGCTAGTGGTTGAATTCCATGAAATGCTTTCCAATACGGCGATTTGAAGGTCCAGCATCATGCCATTTGCATTGCCCACCAAACTACGTGCGCTTTTTACATGAGTGGATTGGATTAGATTTCGTGTGCAAGTAGGTTATGGGTAGATGAGTAGACCAATTATTGAGTAAAACTAGAATCTAGCTATATCTTAATCATTAAAGTTAATTTAGAACAAACCGTGTAGAAATTAAAATATTTGAAAGGAAATTATGCAACTTTTATGTTGAGTTCTGTACATGAAATTTAAATTTGGTTGGAAGTTTTTTTGAAAATCATGAACTTATCTATGCATGCAAATGCCTATATCTATGCAAAGGATAATTAAGAATATTACGGGGAAAAAGGAAAAGTTGTTGATTAAAGATTGGATGAGAGGTTAATTCTCAATTTTACATATTTGTGCTGCGTATAATATCTTCTAAATAGATAGTTGGAGTAGGAAAAAAAGCTTTCACAATAAATATCCCAGATTCCCAATTTCTTTCCTATAAAAGTACGGAATACAAACGGATATAAATAATATAAATTAATTATCAGAAACCTTAGACAACTTCAATGCCAAATAGTATTGCAAACTAAATCGGTCTATCGATTTATCTTTCTATCTATCGATACAAAAATGGTAAATCTTGCGCGAGATTAAATGGCATACTTCTGTGCGAGTTTTACCCAATAATTTGCTTTTAATGGTCACTTGATCCACCGCGGGTAAAAATCCATCTACGTACTTTTCGATGTTTAATTCCAATTACTTAAGTTCGTAAGAATAAAATCCTACATTTGATATAACTCCTATCACCGGTTTTCTTCATATAGATTTTTTTCGCCTATCATATACTTCACCTCAGGAGCTCATGTGTTTGCAAACGTATTTTAGATGTATCTATTCTCCTTTTCATATACATATATGTATATTTGGTGTTGTTATCCATTGAGCGTAGAAAAGAAAAATCAAATAAAAAATTTGTCAAGTTGGACATATAAAATAATAATATCTAGCAAAAAGACTTATGGTAGAAAAAAAAAATTAGGAAGGAGGAGCTTGAATACTGTTTAGTTTCGTCCACAAATTCAAAATTTTTTTTCCCTTTAGAGTATGTAGATTTCCTTATTCATTGCCTTATGATAGAACAAATTGGAAAGAAGAGCTTGAATACCATTAGCTTCATCCACAAATTCAATTTTATCTTTTCTTTGAGTATGTACATTTTCTTACTAAGTGCTATACTCTTTAAATGTACATTCTCTATTATATAATTTTGGGTTAATACCACGAAAAATCCTAAATTAGTACGCCTGTAATAAATTTATCCCAAACTAATTTTTTGACCATCGAAAATCCAAAACTGGCACACCTATGATAAATTTATCCCGAACTAATTTTTTAGACTACTAAAAATCTCAAATTGGTACATTTATGATAAATTTATCCTATGTTAATTTCCGTTAAATTAGTTTGATATCATGAAAACCACAAACTGGTATATCTATGACAAACGGAGATTAAACCCCAAACTGATACACTCGTCTGTTAGTATGTGTCATCCAACTCAACAATTTGACGGTAAAGTTTAACGGAAACTAACGGAGGGTAAATTTGTCACATGTGTACAAGTTTGAGGTTTTGGGCGATCAAAAAATTAGTTTGAGGTCAATTTATCACATGTGTACCAATTTATGGTTTTTTGTGGTATTAACCTTATAATTTTTTGGCGTGAGGTTGCATCACAAATCACATTCAAGCGTGAACTTTACCGAAATTTGGTTTTCAAGGTCTCTTTAACATACTTTATATTAAATTCAAGTATATGACAAAGTTTTGAAAGATTTTAATAATGTAGGAATACCTTTCATAACTTATATGGGGATACCTTCTAAAGCTTATGAACTTCTCCCTATTATTATTTTTTTTTTCGCGTGAGATTGCATGACACGTCACGTTAACATGAGAGCGTTACCTATGGCGTGACTGATAATCATTCTATTTATCTATTTTTCTATTTTTCCGTTCTCTGGAACATATTTAGAACATAAATCCGTTCGGCAATGTAATTTCATTTTTCTATATTCAAGACAAATTTTTAGCCTAGAAATTGGTTTAGAATAGAAATGAGAAGTATAAATTTTATACTTTTCCATTTTTAGAACATAAACAGAAACAACAATTCTTCTAAGAGCTTGCCCTCGCCGCCCATGACCACCACCCGCCGACTGTCGCTCATGCTCGTTGACCATCGCTCACCAATGTACGAATTCTACATCGATGCTAGCAAATGAATTTTTGTTCCAGGAATAGAAATTCTGTGTTGTTATCAAAAGTTATGTTAACTTGTCCAGGGAATGGAAATAGAAAGATCTATTGCTAACCATATATTATTTCCGGGAACAAAATGTCATTTGCGCCCCTATGGCCAATTGCCTTTGGCTTCGGGCACATCCCAGCGGTCTTTGGACTCGTGTGATCGGTAAGAGATGGGCAATAGCAAGACCGTGGTTGAGGTCAAAATCATCAGCAATTCAGTCAGAATTGGCATGATGAGTTATTCCTGAAGTATAGCAGGACACTTTACCTGGAAAGTTTTCCTTTTAAGAGTTCATTTGCTGCTTTCTGGCGGTTTCTAGGCGGCAAATTGAGCGTTTGGAATTTTAAGTCCAATGGACATACCTATTTTCTACATGAAGTGACTCAAATCCTTGTCTTGTCCTATAGTTATTCTGAGTTAAGTATCAACCTTAAAATATGGAGGACTAAATTGGAAAATAATCAAACTTCAGGGAACATATATCCAGAGGAGGTGGCATGTTCCCATCATCTTGTCATCATCTCCTGTCATCGTTCATTAAGCGTTGGATTTGCGCCCTGTAGCAATCAAACACCAATCAACAAAACAAAAAACTTCAGGAACCAATGCACTTTTGTTGCTTTTGCTTCCTCTTGTTGCACGAGCACAGCATAACCTATTCATCCTTACTCTCTCCGGGCTGTATCAAACTTCGAATATCAGACTTCCGAAGTTTACGTCTTTCATTTACCAAGAACTTCACGGGCTAGAAATCTGTGAATTCTGGTCTTATTCAGTCAACCTGTTGCTATGTTCGATCTCATAAAATCATGTCTGCTCGAGCACATTGAGTCAGCAACTGCAAGAAGCTTCATTCTGAACATCTTGAGCATCTCAATCCGGCGATCATGTCCTCAACAGACTGAATTCGACAGGCTATACGAAACCAAGTCTCATGTTAAAAATAAAGTCCATACATCTTCTTTCGTTCATGAAATGTTCCATTAAAAAGGAGAGAACAAAAATTAGGACAGCCAAGATTCAGTATCGTGATCCACAGAATTCAGAAGCACCTAAGGTTGTTTTAATGGTTTAGCAGTACAGTGTTCAATCTATAGAATGACTACACTACGACCTATTAGTATTTACCTTTTACTCGACATCCAATTTCATGTGGAATACCCTGTATGTTCATTGTAAACGAAAATTATATCAGGCAATTTAGCAGCTCATGCCTATAATTTTGCTCTAGCATAGTCCTGGTCCGGCTCATTGATGTGCAATGCAATTAAATCTGTACTACCATTCATTTGTACTATTTGGTACTCGGCAGGATAAACTATTGATGCACCACCCCTATATCCTTCCAAAGAGAACACTTACATGATTATGCTTCGAATCAATCCAGATACAAACAACCTCCCAATTAGCTATTAGGAGAGCTTCAAATGTAGTTGTCTTCACATTTGGCCGAGCCATTGCTCTCGGTTGTACACACACATCGTCATCTTTCACCAATCCGACTTCCAAGTCTCTGCGGCAAAGTAGCCAGCGTCACGCGCAATCTGCAGGTTGAATTGAATTGTTCCTTATCAACCATTTGCAGTTCTACGCCTTTTTTTCGTCATCTGTTGCACCAGCTTGATATGATAAAGTGGGTCTTTTGAAAACAAGTCCTATCATCACAATTTTCCGTACTTCTTGCCAGTAAGCTCCGTAAGGACCGAAGGATAGTCATTCCGAGAATAGTCAATGCAAGCATTCTGCTCTGTCTAAGAAAAACTTCAAAATGGGACACTGAAGCACTCTGTGCAGACCTAGTCCTGTAGCGATTGAAGATTGGTCAATACTCGCTAGACATTGTGGCTTATATTTTGGCAGTAAGCTTGTCACCGTCAAACACATGTGACTTTGTTTAATAATAGGTCAACTGCCTTCGTTTTCGGGCATGTTGCACTGCCTTCTTGACTTGCTTAAAAATTAAACAGAAACGGATTTAACAAGGCCAAAAATAAGATCGAGGTTATCGGGATCTGAAGCACCGCCAAAATGCATTATTTAGGTTCAGAATTAGGATTTCTACAATAAATCAATCCTAAGACTTCATGTGCTAATGTCCATCTTCCAAAAAAAAGTTGATACTTTCACACGTTCCAGTAATTCAGTTCAAGTCCTCTGCCTTCTCCTCTTAACCAAATGCTCAAGTCAAAGGGCAACTGATCCACAATGTATGTTTCTGGGATCTGGATGCATCATAAGCATACAAAAATGAAAAGTAAACCAGAATTATACTTTCTGTAGTTGACTTCCTTGCTGAATCTCAAATTCGCAGATGCAGATTTTTCGAGAATGCATTGGTAATATGTCATGTACCCGGGAAAAAGGAACATATGAATGTCATAAAGGTGCACAGTAGAAATTTAGGTTTCAGAACAGTTCCAGGATTCCTTGAGAACAAATGAAACGACAAATTACAAGTAAAGAGCTACTGTAATAACCTCTCACACATCCACTTGGGCCGAGCCATTACTCACACAAAGTACCTCAAAGCTTTATGAAGCTCCCACTAATTTTTCATGCGTCAGCCATTATACTCCTATCAACAGTCCATTGAATTTACAAGACGTTTAGTACGATTTATGGCATGACTCCAAGATTAGCAACATAGGGTCCTGAGGTGTTCCTATGAGCAACTCAAGATCTATTAAAGAAGTATTCTATAATCAAGAATTGCATACAACCAGGGATGATATTGAAATTACAGAGCACTGAAAATTGAACAAGTCTAATGTGAAAGACCAACCATGACTTTCAGCGAACATTTCAAGATGCATGATACAAAGTGCGGATTCTTCATCGTAATATATGTCTCCAAGCTGGACTTGCTATTGTTTTCTCTGACGAACTCTTGTTTCTGTTTGAACCGAGAATCTCTGTGAGAAAATGCAGAAAGGAGCGCATGCAAAGGAAGGAGGTAACACAATTTTGCCAGAAAAAAAAGTAGTAACAAGCAAGTACCATAATTTTCCATTCTATTGATATTTAGGTCCATAAACTTCCGCTTACAGGCCCGAACAGGCCTCCTCAGTTTCTGTTCTGCCTCGTTTACTTCGTCTGCCAGCTCTTCCGTCTTCACAACAGCTGACTGTCTATTGACTCTGTAAGTGGCTTCTTTCCTGCACCCATTCTTACCGAATACTTTGACAAGGAACACCGAGTCCCTATTGTATCTGAAAATTAGAAAATCTGCAAAATCTAGAGGATGATTGATGATGAAGTCCCGCCAGCCACTCTTAATGAACAATTTATTTCCTACTTCTGCTATCCCAATTGGCCATGATCTCCCTGTAGTATCCATGAGAACAGCCTTTTTTGGCATGGCTCCCTTACATTGCTTCACGAAATCCGGTGGTATAAGCTGCAGTGAAAAAATCAATTCCATACTCAGAACCCAGGTAAGAGCCTTTTCACCAGTGCGAGCAGACAATGTAGTTTTTTATTCTCAGATTTCGTTACTGGTCCTGGCTATGACTACTACAACATAATTATGAACTGCTTTGAAATTCATCAAATCCAGAATGTCGCACAAAAAAATGTTGATGGGACATGACTTTGCATTGGCACATTTCACATTAAAATTCTGTGATGTTCACAATCTAGAATGTTTCTTCCACGCAAATTCCCTCAAAAGGCATGGACAATCTCTCCCACTTGATAAAGCAATCAAGAAAACACTTCAAATACCATTCACTAGGTTTCAACAAGATAAGTGGATCATCACAACACAGTTCAAAGGCAAGCCAAAAGAGCACACTAGGGTTTCATCAAAGCTAGTAACATTGCATCCATGAACTGTGATCATATAAGCTTTCTCTAATACTCTAGAAAACATAAGAAAGTTATAAAAGCCAGCATTTACGAATAATCAGGTTAGTCCTACAATTCATGTTGTGAACAAACGTGCATGCGCATGTGCATGCATGAGAGAGAGAGAGAGAGAGAGAGAGAGAGAGAGACCCAGTTGGTGAGAACTGAAGGAAGGGAGATAAACTTTGACGAACTCGAGAGACTCGTCAGAGGAAGATGTCTTGGCGGGACGACGGTCGTCCATTGCTCTCCTGCTTTGCCGAGGTGGTTTCAATGGCGGTCGCTGTTGGGAAACAGAAGATATTGTTCTTGTGTTGAGGTTACGATTAGAGAAAAAGGAAACTGAACATCCGACAAGATCGTGGGTTATCACAAAAAAGAAGGGATAATGGCACAAATGATCCCTAGATTTTGGTCTAATATGCAATGTAATTTATGAATTTTTAATTTATTCAATATGGCCCTTGAATTTTTGGTAAATGTTCAAACTAGTCCCTAGACTGTATGAAGATATCTAATATTATCCTTCCATTAATTTAAATTCAGGAATAATATTGAATATTTTCATATAATTTAGGGACTGGTTTGAACATGTATCGAAAGTTTAGGGATTACATTGAACAAATTAAAAGTTTAGGATGATATTACATATTGAGCTAAAGTCCATACATCATATTGAACAAATTAAAAGTTCATAAACCACATGACACATAGAGTCAAAGTTCAAGAATTATTTGTGTTTTATCCCAAAAAAAAAAAAAAAGAACAAATATTATCCATAGATATTCTATCTCATTCAATTTCAAGTCAGATCTTTTGATTTGAGTGCGAGTAAGTCACGGGTAGATGAATAAATCAATTTTTGAGTAAAACAAGAATGTATATCCTAATCATGAAGGTTTAATAGAGTTAATTTACAACAACCCATGTAGTATGATGAGATCTATACTTTTAGAGGAAAAAAAGGGCAACCAGGAGCCTTATCTTTCGGTTTATGTAAAGAAACACATCCGAAAGTGATAATAGTCAAGCAATAACAAAATTTGTACGAAATTTAAGGGCAACTCTTAAACGCATAATGGATCTTGCTCAATCAATTAATAACAACGTCTAGTATCATGAGATCTATTTTTCTAGAGAAAAAAATCTAAGCGATAATATTCAACCAATAAGAAACTTATGAAGGATTCAAATGCAACTTTTAGGCTATGTTTATTTTGCGAAAAATGAATAATTTGAAATACATTTTCTAAAAATGATTGCTAGTATTGCTTACAAAATTAAATATTTTGATCGCCCATGAAAATTTTTAGATATAATTTGTTGTCAATGATGAAAGCATTTTCCATTGTTTAATCATTTCAAGCAATTATTTTTTAGGAAATTATTTTCCAAATCATTTATTTTTCGAGAAACAAATGTAGCATTAAAATGGTAGATAATTGTTCTTTGGCCAAAAATAAGATTTAGTGGATATAGGTTGAAAGAATCTACAAAATGTAGGAAAGCGAATATACTTATACTCTGAAATTGTGATTATTTTAGAATTAGTCCCTGCTTCTTGTGATTGCAAGAAGGTAAGAGGTATTTGACGACAACGAAGTTTAGTTAGTAGTCATTATATATATAATGTAGATATATTAGCTGGTGATAAAATTAGATTTGCTCTAAAATTATCTGTTTCCTTATGTTGTTTTTTCTTTCTTTGCATTTAAGGAATCTCACTCGGTGGAATTCCTCCAATCCCACAAAGTGAGACATTCCAATTCTAATTTTTCCATGAAACCGTTTAAACGAAAGGAAAAGCGGCCACTCAATGATTCAATAAGTAGTTCATTCTCAATTTAACATATTTGTCCCGGTGTATAATATCTTCTAAATTCTCAAGATTCGTCTGGACCTGAGGACGTCCTTAAAAGGTTTTGTCTGGGCCACTTGTGAGTCTCTACATCCCTGGATGTAAAACACTTAGAGGGTATTCCCTCCTTTTAGGGAAGACAAATGTACAAGGGGAGCAGGGGGGCCTTGGGTTGTCCGGCCACCAGGATGTAAATAGATAGTTAGAAAAAAGAAACTGCAATGGTAGGAATATATAAAATAGAAAAATTATGTACCGTAAACCTTAGACCCTCGAAAGACAAAATTGAAAAAAAAAAATGCCTCCACAACCTTTTCCACTGTCTAGCTCATAAAGTATGGTCATAATCTTTTTAGGCTTCTTCCAATCTGCATAATGTTTCAATTTAAAGTTCAACAGTCCATAACAGACATGTCACTTGACAAATACTGTCTCCGACCTCCGACCCCAACAAAGTAATAGAGCTTGCTTGACCAGATTGCAGCTACTTCTTCTCTTCCTAGCCCAATACCTACGTAAAATGATTATATACATCAATTATGTGTTGAAAAGAGATGCTAGTTTGAAGGAATTCTTTGTTGTTTTTCTACTAGATACCCTCCATAACCTAATACTGAAAACAGTTCATTGATTCAACATAAACGAACACCATGAAAGTTACTTTTTGAAAAAAAAAAACAGGACCTGATTGCACTTTTTGAAAGTTTTAAAGCTTAATAATATTTTTGTGACAAGTTTTGAAACTTCTAGTGCACTTATCCCTGGAAACAAATATTTAAGTTGCTGGCTTCAAGTTTAATATAACTGAAAGTCTTTTTTTTGATCCTAGTTGCAGTCCTTAGTAGCCACTTAGGTGGGAACATATCCATGCAAGTTTGATTTTCAAGAAAAAATGGAGCTTCAGGATCTCCTCATAGTGAAGTACTAAGCATAGACTAAAGATTACATATTCTCCTACTCGTTTCTCTGATAAACTTTCTGATCAAGGCGTGGAATGAGCATAACTTCAAGCGGGCTTGCCTTCATATTCATCAAGCCGGGGCTCTCGGTCATGTCCACAGCTTCGTCTGAGGCCGTGCCGATTTCGAAACTCTGCGGCAAGCTAGCGAGCGTCAAGTGCACTGTGTGAAGAGCCAGCGAGGTTGCGGGGCAGGACCTCCTCCACGCGCCGAAGGGGATGAGCTTGAAGTTCTGACCTCTCATGTCCACATTCTCGTGCGTTGTGTGGAACCTCTCGGGCTCGAACTGGTCCGGGTTGGACCATACGCGCTCGTCCCTCTGTCACGCCCCGAACCCTACGACGCGTGATCATCCCTTCTAGGTCAATTACAAATGCGATGTCCCAGGACGTGTCGCCGACCCAACGCCCAAACGACAGAGAACAAAGCACAGCGAAAATAACAAACACCCGAACTTTAATTCACATAACCGGGGATAGCCACACAACCATCAATATAAACAATACACACTTGCATTGCGAGAGAAAACCTTTAGCATGAACCTCAAAAATCAAAACACTACAAAAAACTCAATTTTTTCCGACAAAATTTCCAACGAAAAATTCTGGAAAATTCGTTGGAAAGGGAATTTCAACGAAAAAACAATTTTGGTAATAGCTCGTTGAAATTTTTCCAACGAAAAATTTAAACTTTAGTTGGAAATTTTCGACGAATTTTTTTTCGTTGGAAAATTCGTTGGAAAACTCGTGGCTAAATTCGTTGGAAATGAATTTTTTTTCCGACAAATATTTTTTCGTTGGAAACTATAATTTTTTTTTTCGTCGAAAAATTGTGGAAATTTTTTTTCCATAAAAAAAAAATTTTTTTGGTCGAATTTTTTTTTTGTTGAAATTTTTTTTTTGGTCGACAATTTTTTTTTTGTTGAAAAATCGCCCTCGCCGCCGGCGAGGGCCAGCCTCGTCGCCGGTGAGGCGCGAGCTCGCCCAGATCTGGCGAGGCCCGCCCGCCCCACGCCGGCAATGAGATCGGCGGGGCGGCCCCGCTGGAAATTTCCAAACGAAATTATACAAAAGAAATAGTTGCCCAAAATTGAAATTTGTTAGAAAAATCTGCTGAAATTTCCAAGAAGGTGAAGGGGGAGACTGAGAGAGCGAGGGGAGAAGGCGCAGGATTGGAAATTGAAAGTGGGAATAATGAGCGAAAAAATTTAAATTAGGCAGAAAGGTTTTTTGTTGCAAAACTCGTGGGAATTTCCCACGAATTTTGCAACGAAAATTGTACATACTAAAATAATTACCCGGAAAATTAAATTTGTTGGAAAATTCGTTGGAAATTTCCAACGAAAAAAAATTCGTTGGAAATTTCCAACGAATTTTCCAACGAAAATTGTACACAATAAAATAATTAGCCGAAAAATTGAAATTCGTTGGAAATTTCGTTGGAAATTTCCAACAAATTTTCCCACGAATATAAAAAAAGTTGAATAATACCAGGTTTTTTTTAATTGTTTGGAAAATTAGTTGGAAATTTCCAACGAATTTTCCAACAAAAATTGTACACACTAAAAATAATTGCCGAAAATTTAAATTCGTTGGAAAATTCGTTGGAAATTTCCAACGAAAATTATACAAAAGAAATAGTTGCCCAAAAATTGAAATTTGTTGGAAAATTCGTTGGAAATTTCCAACGAATTTTCCAACGAAAATAATACACACTAAAAATAATTGCCGAAAATTTAAATTGTTGAAATTTCCAAAAAATTTCCAAAGAAAATTATACAAAAGAAATAGTTGCCCGAAAAAATTGAAATTGTTGGAAAATTGTTTGGAAATTTCCAAATCTAAAAATTGTACACACTAAAAATAATTGCCCGAAAATTGAAATTCGTTGGAAATTTCCAACGAATTTTCCCACTAATATAAAAAAATGCCGAACAATACCGGGTTTTTTTTAATTCGTTGCAAAATTCGTTGGAAATTTCCAACGAATTTTACGACGAATTTTTTTCGTTGGAAATTTCCAATGAATTTTGCGACGAAAAATTTTTCGTTGGAAATTTCCAAATCGAATTTTATTTTTCGTTGGAAAATTTGTTGTAAATTTGCGACGAAAATTTTTCATTGGAAAATTTTCGTGGCAAAAATGCATTTTTTTTTGTAGTGAAAGCGGTCGATTGCCACTACTATCAAAAGGGGTAAGTGGCCCGGGTGGTTAGGGCTCGCCAATTCTCCATCGGGACACCGAGGGTCCACATTCCCGGCAAAGATCGTGCACACCGCTCCTCCCGGGTCTATCCAGTAAGGAATCCCAAAACGAATCGGTACGGTCGATATCTCAAGGCCAAGGGTCTGAAAAAAAATCAGTTTTCAACAACCGTGAGAATAAATCTCAGCGAGTAATTCCCTAAACCTAAACTGGGCTAACATGCACCTCCTGACAGGTTAATTAAACACGCTAAGCAGTGTATCATTAAATAACCATAAATTCCAAGGCCCGTGGCCTAAATCGTTTATATTCCAGCCCTGCAGGTTAGGCAATTTATCAACAATAATCACGTGTAAACTGTTGTACAGGTACTCAAGAAACCATCTCGGCACACAATTGCCATTATCAGTAATAAATCAAATAATTCCGACCCGAAGGCCAACAGATATATCGACCCGAAGGCCACGACTCTAAGGCCGACAACAATTAAACCGACCCAAAGGCCACGACTCTAAGGCCGACAACAATTAAACCGACCCAAAGGCCACGGCCCGATGGCCCCAGTTTATTCCGATCCGAAGGCCCGACCCGAAGGTCACAGTTTATCCCGACTCGAAGGCCCGACCCGAAGGCCACAGTCTATTCCGACCCGAAGGCCCAACCCGAAGGCCGCAATTTATTTTGACTCGAAGGCCCGACCCGAATGCCACAATTTATTTCGACCCGAAGGCCCGACTCGAAGGCCACAGTTTATCCCGACTCGAAGGCCCGACCGAAGGCCATAAATTATCCCACCAAGGCCACAGTTTATTTCGCTCGAGGCATACAATTTATTCCGACCCGAAGGCCACAGTTTATCCCGACCCGAAGGCGGCGAAGGCCACGATTTATTCCGATTCCGACCGGCCCGACACGAAGGCCACAATTATTCAACCGAAGGTCCACGGTTTCTCGACCAAGGCCCGACCCGAAGGCCAGTGCGTTTTCGACCGACCAAGGCTCGAAGGCCACAATTTATTCCGACCCGAAGGCTTGACCCGAATTCCACAATTTATTTCGACTCGAAGGCCACAGTTTATTCCGACCCAAAGGCCCGACCCGAAGGTCACAGTTTATTTCGATCCGAAGGCCCGACCCGAAGGCCACAATATTCACGTTAGGTACGCGCAATTTTGCACTCACAATTCCAGCCATATTGAAACATAATATGTGAAATCACATGTAATGGCATCATACATGTCGCGACCGAACTCCCGAGCCCTTTTCGAATGGCGTGCGAAAAGTAGGGGGGCTCGCTTGGTACGTGCTAAGTCTAGGTTCAGGACTTAACTCGGGCTCTCCCAAGCCCATACCATATCACGACTTAGGCTTTAAGTTTTTTTTTTAATATGTAAGTGATTTACATGCAGGAGTCGCCACTAATCGATTTGGGGTAGGTCGATTAGAAACCCAAATAGGGTGACGGGAGGCTCACCCTATTCCTACGAACCATAGATTAACTGAATTCGGGGACTTGGTTACACTAGTTGGATAACTAATGCCCTCTCGGTACCATTTTACCCTATTCATTTTTTGAAAACATTTATCAGGCAATTTGGATTGATTTTTAGGACCTTTCTCCTAACATGTGAGGTGATCAAACGAGTGCATAATCAGAAATGATTAGCAGTCATGCAAATATGCAGCCCTAGGATTCTAATCCTAGATAAGTCAGATGACATTCAGAAATATAACACACCAAGCTATTGTATTAAAAAACATGCATACTAACAACACAACGGTAATAATAAAACATGCAACATACTACCGTGCGATTTCAAACTTGTTTAATTTAAATAAAATAACAACATGCATAATTATAAAGGATTAGAACACCCAAATAAGTCATGCAAAAAAAAAAAATTTTTTTTTTCGGAAGTAAAAAAAAAATCGAGATAAAAAAAACGAAAATAAGAAAAGAAAAAAAATTTTTTTTTTTGAATTTTTTTTTAAATTTTTTTTTGAATTTTTTTGAAATTTTTTCTTTTGAAAAAAAAAAATAAAATAAATAAAATAAAATAAAACGAGAATATTATTATTTTCTGAAAATATCTTTTATTTTATTTTTTATAAAATTTTAATTTTTAATATTTTTTTTTAAAAGGAAAAGAAAAACTTTAGGAAGGAGCTAGGGCAAAGAAGTGGAAGGAGCTAGGGAACGGGCCGAACGAGGGGGGAGAGAGAGAAACGGGCCGAGTCGGCCCGGCCCCGACCTGGCCCAAATTGATTTTTTTTTTCTTATTCTTTTTTTGATTTTAATTAATTAATTTTTTTTTTTTTTTATTTTTGCAAAACTCTAATAAGCACTATTAATATGAAATGTGCCTAATTTCTACATGCAATGCATTTTGAATAAAAATATTTTTGTTTTAGGAATTAAATGAATTTAACTCCTAAATTTTGTATAATTAATTTTGGGCAAATTTAAAAATAGGTGTCAACAGCTGCCCCTCTTTGAAGGTGAGCTCGTAGAGATTGAGCTTGCAGAGATTGAGCTCGTAGATGTTACATTCAAAGATAAAATGACACCTAAATTTGGCCCATGCATGTTCAATGAATGTTATTTTTGGCGAGACCGTGAGTCTCATTTTTATGATGCAATAAGATGATGCATGCTAAAGCAAATAAAAACATACATGGGGCTACTTACCTTGCCGAAGGGTAGAGTAATTCCAGATAATTGATATTATGTGTCGAGGACCCGAACCTTTCTTCGGTCGCCTTGACGGGGAAAATGGTTTGTCTAGGACTCGAACCTTTCTTCGGTCGCCTTGACGAGGATTTTGTTTGTCTAGGACCCGAACCTTTCTTCGGTCGCCTTGATTGGAGATTGTTTTTGTCTAGGACCCGAACTTTTCTTCGGTCGCCTTGACTGACTGAATTTTGTTTGTCTAGGACTGAACCTTTCTTCGGTCGCTTTGACTGGGGATTGTTTTGCCAAAGTACCTGGGGATCCTTGCCCAAGGATTTGACGGTTTGCCTGGTGGGTCCTCGCCATCAGGTCTTGGGAAGCTCAAACGATGAGCACCTTGGGGTCCTCGCCCGGGGATTTGGTTTGCCTAGTGGGTCCTCGCCAGCAGGTCTTGGAAAGCTCAAACGATGAGCACCTCGGGGTCCTCGCCGGGATTTGGTTTGCCCGGTGGGTCCTCACCAGCAGGTCTTGGAAAGCTCAAACGATGAGCACCTCGGGGTCCTCGCCAGAATTTGGTTTGCCTCGGTGGGTCCTCGCCAAAGGGTCTTGAAAAGCTCAAACGATGAGCACCTCGGGTCCTCGCCGGAATTTGGTTTGCCCGGTGGGTCCTCGCCAAAGAGGTCTTGGAAAGCTCAACGATGAGGACCCCGGGTCCCTCGCGGATTTGTGAACAGAGGAGTCGGGCCCGATACGTCGCCTTTAAGGGCATGTCTCCGCCGATTAAATTTTTCTTTGTGCAAACGATACGCATTCATTGCGGAAATAGACAACCGAGACTATTCATGAATATTGTATGAAATATCTTGACAGTTAGTCAAGATGCATTTCATTTTCAAAGCAACGCCAGTTTACCTTCCGGTAGTTTGAAAAGAAATTTGATGATTTTGGGATCGGGTAAGGGTAGAATGTACTTACCTGGGCACGTTCCCGGAGGTTTGATGTATCATCTGCTGAATAACCAACCTTTTTCGAGGCATCTCTCTTGGGATGATAATGAGGGCTTTTCCAGTGCCCGAAATTTTTGTACTCTATCACTGGGGATTAAAACTCTGAGCTGTCAAAAATGATTAGCATAAACATGCATGCATTCATCAGGGATACACAAGCGGGGCTATTCCAGAGTGTGCAATTACGAGTTCATGCATGATGATTTTACCATATTTGCATTATCAAAAAATCCACCGAGGGTTAATCAAAACAATTTTTCGCAAGGTGGACTTTCTCGAGATGATGAACGAGTGACTTTCAGTCAGAGAGTACTTTCCACTCGCTCTCATTGAAAAGGGTTGTTTGTCCTGTCCATTAATGCAGGAACATTGAAAACACTCAATCTGACCGCTATCATATCAACAAAGGTCTAAGTTTTCTCGCAAGCGGTACGACACTTTGCTAATCTGAGAGGTCTTCTTCAGGGTCGTAATGTAGGCTTGGTCAATGGCTTAACAAAGGTGACTGTTCAAGTCAAGGCCGTGAAAGAAAATATTCTGCAATTATCTCCGGGTTTACAAGTCAAGAACCCTGCAAAACGAGATAAAAATAGTCTTGCTCGCACCTCCTCGAGCGTTATTTATAAACATTTGAAATCCCGCGTTAATTCAAATGCCCCAGTCAAAAGAGACTTCATGAGGGATGTAACGTGGGTTTGGTTTATGGGATGAGAAACGAAATGATTGTTAGACTAAAAAATGTGTGTAAGGGTGAGAATTGGTGATCCTTTTGGCATTGTCACCAGTCTTCTTCTCCACTATCAGGATCCTTCTAGAAGATTCCCCGGATAATCCTGTGTTTCAGCATCTTTAACAACTTTTCCTTGGGGAGCTTCTGTGTCAAGCATTTTTCTGGACACCATTTTATCTGTCATGTAGCGGATCTTTGCCAAGACAGAGTTCCTAAAGTAGGAATTTGTGTCAAAGGAGAACTCAAGTCTAAATCTTTTGGGGTAGATTACTCTCCACTATTTGATAACTTTGAGGTATTTGGGAGCACATTATTCAGAAAATAAGAACTCCTTTCTTCTCATCTTTTTCATCGTTTTTCTTCTTCTCCATTTTTTTTTATATTCATGGGCATTGGCCTTACTTTTACCAGGCACACTGCTTTTTCATGCCCCAATTCTTCAGCATTTTTTTTTGTCAGGACTAGCTTAAACAAAGTTAAACAGAACAATGTTTTTAGGCTCCTGGAGTCTTCATCTTCATTCGGTACTTGAGACCATGATGCTCAAACTGTGGTGATTTTTGTCTTGCCTCGGTGTGGGGGACGATCACCAATTGGGTTCGTACGAAATGAAATTGTCGGCTCAATTGGGCTAACAAAGGATATAAGTGTATGGGGTAGAAGAAAAATTGCTCTTCATCATCCTGAGGCACTTAAATTATCGCGAGAGTTCATCTCAATAAAAACTCTTAAAGAATGCAAGTGAAAGCAAGAAGATTTCTATACATTTTTTCGCCTTGTGCGAGCTGTTGCAAATGGATGATCATAGAAAATTTTAGATATTACAAACTCTTCATCCTTCTTGTCTTGCTCGGTGAAAACATAATCAAGTATCAATAATATCATTAGCATTCCGGCAAGCATTAGTTTGTTGCTTCTCTTCCGACAAAGCCCTCTTAGTCTCGACTGTCTCCCCGTCAATGATGTGCTTGTCTTGGAGGACTCTGCCGAGGACCACGGGTTCCATGAAAACAAATGAGGTCGGGCTATGAGGGCGATGAACCGAAAAGGAAGGGACGTTTTTCTTGATTCCTCTGAGTTTGAATCCATCCTGTGAGGCTAATTTACCTCAAGTTGCCCCAATGTGGGGTGGTTCTTGACAGGGGTAATTTGAAAGGAATCTCTGAGTGTATGGGCTCAAAAATGGTCAAGCAAAGGATCAATGATAGTGTATGGGGCAGAGAAATGAACCGCCTCTCATCAGTTTGGCTACTGTACCTTATGCGAGAAATTCCTTTACCTTGTAGAAATGCAACTCTTTCGCTCATCTTGCCCGGGTTTGGTACTTGAGAATGTGTATATACTAAGGATTGCCTCTCGTCATCCTGATACACCTCGTTCAGTACGTCAGAGTAGTCTAACACCATTCGTTGAGTTGTCAAGATTTTCACAGGGAATTGGTGAATTAAACAGGTAAAATTACCATGCAAGAGTTCCTTTCATGTAATGCACTTGAGGAAGAAAATAGTATCCATTTTCTTTAATTATTTCTTCCTTCTTGTTTCTCTCTACCCTTATGAGAAAAGTTTCTTTTAATGAAAGAGATACTTACCAATGGCTGGGACAATGAGGGCATACCTGCAAGGTAATAAGAAAGATCGTGTTGATGGATGGACTTTTTAAAGGGAAGGAATTGGAAACGATACAACATTACCCTTCGTGATTCCCTTCATTGGAGATTTGACTAACAACTTCTTGAGTTTTCTCGGATGTCAGTGATTCCATTCTGACAAAAACATGAGCTTATGTTAGAAGTGAAATGATTGAGGGTAAATTGAGAACGATACAGATTACCCTTCTTCTATTTTGCCTTCAAAGCTAGTAGAGTCTTTTCTTCTCTTTACTTTGTTCAGCCTTCTGTCTCAGTCTGTTCCTCCCTAAACTTGGTCTCGAAGCTCGAATGAGATCCTCTATAATTAGGGGTGCCTCCAACTGGAAAGTCCTATTGTCGGCGCATGTTGTGCCAATGTGGTTCTAGCATGCTGAGGAGTTTCTTGTAAATGCTTTGATTCCCGACATGCACAGGGTATGTGCAATTGCTTGCATGGGGATCTTCGCAGCAAGCTAATCTCTACTTTAAAGGTTTTTGATCGATGTAGGCATGACTGACGTCAAGACCTCCATGATTGGTGGGACTAGGATTGACTCTATCTTGTCATATGCAAAGTCCTTTCCAGTTGCTTGCACAGAATCTTTACTCTAATTTGTCCGGGGGATTGCATGCCCCCTAGTCTACTTTCCCAATTAAGCATTTCTTTGACTCTATGGGGCTGATGTCACCCACTGGCAGTAATGAGATTTGCTCCATGTTTCATTTGAAGATTGAATGATTTTTGCTCGGACTGCCCCTATCAGATTAATTGGTCCGCTAGCCTCACCAGGGTCTGATGTGCTTTTCAGTTTGTGTCATTTTCAAATGTCCCTTTTGTAATAACAAATCAAAAAGGAGTATGCTCTGAAACATGAAGTGAGCGAGTTAAAAAAAAACAAACAGGGCTATGAGCATGCATGCTTTTCCAACACTATTTTTGTCCTTTTGAAAAATGACAAATCGTTTGTTTTATTTTCAAAGGTTTTAGAAATAAGGAAGCATGAGGAAGCCCGGGCCTCAGAACACTTTCCTTTACATGGCTGGATATCATCAACGGGCCGGTTTGGGATACTTCCTCAGGCCCTCAAAACAAAACATTTATAATTCTTTTGAATAATTCAAGCGAATTACATTTGTTGGAATGGAAATTACAGTACTGAAATTCCAAGCATAATCACAAATTCAGAAAACTAAAATCTTAGAAAACAGCTGAGACTTTAGAAAGCAAGAAAAGCTCCCATATGAGAGTATTCAAACTATTAAATATGTCTTTATTCTAAGGGAAGAAAATTGAGTCCTCAGTTTACTCAATGACGACATCTGCACCTCCTGCTTGCTTGGATGGTGCGTTGCGAAATGAAAACATCTTCGCATCCAACAATTTCTGGACCTTATTTTTCAGGACCACGCAGTCATCGACGGAATGTCCCGTTTCACCCAAATGATAATCACATGCCTTGAAAGGATTGTAGTTGGGGAAACGCTCGGGATTTTCACGCTTTGGCTCTTTGGCAAGCAATCTCTTTTCCAGGAGAACAGGCAGGATCTGAGACATAGGCAAAGGGAGTGGCGTGAACTGCTTTTTGTCATTTCGCCTTTGGGGCGGCCTACGGCCTGAGGCCAGTTGCTGTCCACTGCTCTTCTGAACCATTGGGAAAGGACGAACGGTTTAGGTGTACGCAACATCCGCATCTGTCAGGGGTTCTTTCTCCTTCTTCATGTCAAGTTTCTTGAAAACAGGGTCTATGAACCACCCTTCACGCAATCCCATCTCAATTCGTTCGCCCACAGGAACAAGACGATTAAGGGATTCAGCAGTGGCACCCACGAGGCGATGTCTGTATTCATACGGAAGAGACTTGATGAACAACTTCACTTGTTCATTATCAGTGAGTTGTGGGGTAACTTGGGCGGCCAAGTTTCTCCATCGAGTGGCATACTCCTTGAAGGATTCATTCTTTTTCTTTTCAGTGCGTTCCAGATCGTCACGAGTGAAAGTGATATCAAGGTTGAATTGATACTGCTTGAGAAATGCATCAGCGGCATCATCCCACGATTTAAAAGCATCCACATCTTTGGACATATACCATGTCAAAGCCGGCCCTGTCAGGCTGGCCTGGAAAGTCTGAATCATGAGGGGTTCATTATCAACATATTGGGTCATCCGCACATGATACATGTGCAGATGATGCCTGGAGCATGAGGTACCATTATACTTCTCAAATTCCGGCATTTTGAATTTTTCTGGTACTTTGACCCGTTTGTATATTGACAGGTCAAGTGGGACAACATGCTGTGGGCCTTGTAACTGTTTCAGCATCTCCTCAACCCTTGCAAGGCGTTTGTCATGCTCTGTTATTGGTGCAGCTTCAAGTTCAGGCTCTCTGACAGCAAGGGGAAAAGGATAGTCCTCTAGCGGGGGCATTTTTCTGTCGCTGGCAGAAGCTTTGTCTTTTCCAGTAGATGGTGGTGATAACACCACCTCAATTGCTGCAGGCGTGGGTGTGAGCTTGCCCCGAATGGATTCCACCTGCTTTGTGAGATTTTGGATCGCGTTGAGGACCAGCTTCATTTCATCCTCCATAGCATTGAGACGGACGCTTTTTTCGGCCATTTCTTATAACCACCTGTGAAAACATTCCAATAAATAAATATAATGCCCAATAAAGAAGCATTTTATGACTTAGTCATAATATTATTGCATATTTTCTTTATTTGCAAAGGAAAAATAAGCAAAAAGGGTTTTTATTAATATTACATTACAGGCGGCGTCCCCGGGGTTCGAACCCCGGTCGCCTCGGACCGTGACGCTTACATCCCCGGATACCACTGGGCCGAAGGCCTCGATGGTGTCTTTAAGGGCCAAAAATTTTTATTTAAAGCATAAAAAGCGACCCGAGTTATATTAAGATTAGTACATCCCAAAAATACTTTTAAGGACGAAAAATCAAAACCCCTGGACATAATTACATGGGAAATATATATAAAAATGGGCTTTTAACAAAAAGGGCGCCCTTCCCGGATGCTCATTTTATAAACAATGGGGAATCTACAGTCTTTTGGAGTTGCTTATTTTCATGGACAAACTCCATTATAAACGTATTCCTTGTTTATAGACTGTAATCAACGAGTGGTTTAACAATAACAAATCAATTGAATTAGTAGGCTGCATAATGAAATGAGCAGGGATAGAATATATACCTTTCCTTGAACCATGGCAATCACAACGACATACACATGAGGAGTGAGGCTCGATTTCTATCTAGACTGGCTTAACAAATTGAAATTAAAAGGGTGCCTGACCGTCACAGTCTCGCGTTGGTGTCAAGTCCTTTTAATCTCGGCCAAATCGAAAGGAATATCTTATAGTCACGCGAATAGCGGCTAAAGATATTTCTTTACGATTTTTAGAAATAAATTTCGAGGAAAAGAAAGGCAACCTCTACATCGCGGACTCGCGTTCGAGGTCGTATCTTTCTTAACACCATCCTAAAATATCCTATTATGCCCCGGTCCGGCGTGGTGGTTGTGTGTGCAATAGTGTAGTGCTAAATCATTAAAGCATGCACAACAATTTATAAACAACCAATTTGAACCTGCAAAACAAATAACACCTCAATGTCAGGTTCACACTTGGAATCCTTGCTGCCAAATAAAAATTATTTTGAACAGTGTAAAAATTTGGCTTAAGTCCACTTTTAAAAAAAACAAGTCCCCAACAGAGTTGCCAGTCTGTCGCGACCGAACTCCTGAGCCCTTTTCGAATGGCGTGCGAAAAGTAGGGGGGCTCGCTTGGTACGTGCTAAGTCTAGGTTCAGGACTTAACTTGGGCTCTCCCAAGCCCATACTATATCACGACTTAGGGTTTAAGTTTTTTTTTTTTAATATGTAAGTGATTTACATGCAGGAGTCGCCACTAATCGATTTGGGGTAGGTCGATTAGAAATCCAAATAGGGTGATGGGAGGCTCACCCTATTCCTACGAACCATAGATTAACTGAATTCGGGGACTTGGTTACACTAGTTGGATAACTAATGCCCTCTCGGTACCATTTTACCCTATTCATTTTTTGAAAACATTTATCAGGCAATTTGGATTGATTTTTAGGACCTTTCTCCTAACATGTGAGGTGATCAAGCGAGTGCATAATCAGAAATGATTAGCAGTCATGCAGATATGCATCCCTAGGATTCTAATCCTAGATAAGTCAGATGACATTCAGAAATATAACACACCAAGCTATTGTATTAAAAACATGCATACTAATAACACAACGGTAATAATAAAACATGCAACATACTACCGTGCGATTTCAAACTTGTTTAATTTAAATAAAATAAAAACATGCATAATTATAAAGGATTAGAACACCCAAATAAGTCATGCAAAAAAAAAAAATTTTTTTTTCGGAAGTAAAAAAAATCGAGATAAAAAAAACGAAAATAAGAAAAGAAAAAGAAAATTTTTTTTGAATTTTTTCTTTAAATTTTTTTTGAGTTTTTTTTAAAATTTTTTTTTTTTATAAAATAAAATAAAATAAAATAAAATAAAATAAAATAAAATAAAACGAGAATATTATTATTTTCTGAAAATATATTTTATTTTATTTTTTATAAAATTTTTAATTTTTTAATATTTTTTTTAAAAAAAGGAAAAGAAAAACATTTTTTTTTTTTTTTTTTATTTTTTATTTTTTTTTAAATTTTTAATATTTTTTTAAAAATAAATAAAATAAAATAAAAAAAAAAAATAACCCTGGTCGGGTCCGGCCGGGTCCGAGCGTCTGACTTTAAAACGTTGACCCGGCCGGATCGAACGATCCGGGTCGGGACGAGATCGACCCGAGTCAACGGACCGACCCGGGTCGTTGACCCGGCCGGATCGGTGATCCGGATCGGTCGGGTTGACCCGAGTCAACGGATCCGACCGGGGCGTTGACCGGGTCGGATCCGATTCGGGTCAACCGACCCGATTCGCAGATCCGGTGGGAGAGGGCGCGGGCGGGGCAAAATTGGCCCACACGGCCCGACCCTGCACCGCGCCACCGCCGGATCAATCTGGGGTCACCACATCATCAGCCACTGTGTCATCGTCTGCCGGTGCCCGCCCGGCCAGGGACAAAAATCCAGATCGGCCTCTGGGGCGTTGTATCAGAACACCCACGGGCGCTGGGCGGAACGTAAGATTTCGACCTCTCCCGGCTGCACGGCCGGCTCCGCGCTGAATCCCGTCTACCTCCGATGGCGACGGGGCCAATAATCGACGTCCGGTATGGGCGGGACTCGCGCGTCGGCGGCGAGTCTGTCTGGCCAAACCCCCAAAAACCCGAGCAAAACAGGGGTTTCTGGTCGGTCCGGAAGCTCACCCAGGTGGCGACACACATCGGTGACCTACGGCTGTTCCGGTAGGCAGCGGCGCGTATTTCTTTGGTTATCCTTCACGCTCCAGTGGCCTCGGTTTGCTTCCTCTCCCTCTCTATTCTCTCTCGGTCTCTCTGTCTAGCCCTGTTTTTTTTTTGGAAAATATGGAAGGAGGAGGGAGTGGCTTCTTCACGGCCCAAAGCGCCCGTTCTTGGTTCTTTGGCGGGCTGCACCTCGGTCCACGCCCTCTCTCTCTATTCTCTTTGTTCGAGCGGGCCTGGCCTGGGAGGAGAAAGAAAGAGAAATTTTTTTCAATAAAATAAAATAAAATAAAATAAAATAAAATAAAATAAAATAAAACGAGAATATTATTATTTTCTGAAAATATATTTTATTTTATTTTTATAAAATTTTAATTTTTAATATTTTTTTAAAAAGGAAAAGAAAAGTTTTTTTTTTAAAAGTTTTTTTGATTTTTTTTTTTTTTTAAATTTTTAATATTTTTAAAAATAAAATAAAATAAAATAAAAGTAACCGGTCGGTAATCGGTCCCCACCCGGTCAATCGAGCCCGCACTCGGTCGTTGACCCGGCCTGCGATGCTAGATGTAAATTACACATGTATATGACTATCTTCAAGAACTGAAAGGTAGATAAATCATGAGAAAAACATAGAACCAGAACAGAAACCCAACAGAGAAAGATTGAAACTAACCGGGTCCTGCGCCTCAGACAACAACTTATCATATTACCCGAGCTGAGGATATCATTGAGAACCAGAGACACGAAGATGCTTGCACGTTCAAGAACAACAAGATGAACCGAAGAGTCGGCTGAACAAAAAAAGAAAGAAGCAGATGAACAGAGAAAACAAGAAAGAAAACAAATAGGAAAAAAATTTCTGGACGAAAATTCACCTGACCATATTTGAAAAAATGGCACTTGAGATGCACATGCTAGCCCGGCCTTTATTTGAGACTAAGTAAGTTGATTACTTTAGATACTTATTTAAGACAAAATCCACCGTATGAGCTCAATTCGGGTTTTTATTTGAAATTTTCTCTGATAAACCATGAGACCATTGCAATTATTTAAAATTTTCCCTTGTAAAGCATGGCAATAACAGTTGTATTCAAAAGACCATGTCCCTTCACCTTCCCCTTCTCCTCCTCCAGTTCGATTCCTAGAACTTTCTCTCCTTTTTACTCCCAAGAGATTTTGCAGATTCCAACAAATACCCACCATCTCCCTCGTTTCCCTTCACCGGCACAAAACCAGAAACAAGAAACCATCCTTAAAATTTGCTCTCTTTTTAAACCTATGAAGCTGTCGAGAGAGACGACGACGACAAGAAGTCGCTGGAAAGAAATGATGCGAAGAACGGTGAATCCCTCTGCTCTTCCTCCTCTTGTTCGACCACCGTCTGGTGATCACATTCTCTCTCCTCCTGTCTTTGCATCGGCTCTTCTTCTTCTTCCACGCATTGTCGATTCCTCTCCCTCCCGTCACTTTCGCACTTCACGCTCCACTTCTGGAATGAGCGATTCCATGAACCGATCCCAAGTTTTGGAATTTGTGATGAACCAATGCAAAAATGGCGAGTTGGCAAAAGCCGATGATGTTTTGCATTCTTTCAAGGTTATAAGTCGGCTGAACCCTTTGCCTTCAACTCCCCGTTTCGTCCAACTCTTGGGAGCTGCAGTGAGAACGAAGCATTATACCACCGCCATCCACATGATCAGGCGAATGGATTCCGTGTGGATATCTCGCAACCTTTACGTCCTCAGCAATCTGATAAATTGCCTCTGCCACTCGAAAAGGAAGGATCTTGGATTTTCCGTTTTGACCAAAAAAAAAAGCTTGGGCTTGAACCGGATGTGGTGACCTTGACCACTTTGTTCAACGGGCTCTGTCCGGTTGATGAGGAATGTGGAAGAAAATGGTTGCAAGCTGGATGTTGTCATTTTTTTTTTTCATCGATGGTTATTGATTTTAAGGAATTAATTTTTTGATTTTTTTTGATTTTTATTTTTACAAAACTCTAATAAGCACTATTAATATGAAATGTGCCTAATTTCTACATGCAATGCATTTTGAATAAAAATATTTTTGTTTTAGGAATTAAATGAATTTAACTCCTAAATTTTGTATAATTAATTTTGGGCAAATTTAAAAATAGGTGTCAACAGTACAAATCTCAACGCCAATATGTGCCCATGCTTAGCATGCAAAAATGTGTGTGTCTGCAGTTCTACTCTCAAGGAACATTGGAGACTTCAACAAGCATGCAAATCCACTCATATAACACCTTGATTCATGGCTTATTAAATCATGTCAAGTCATGCACCATCAATGCCATGACGGGTTCTAGTAACAATTCAATATATTTAACTTTGTCATGACATACCCTAATAACACGGTTTAAAAGCAATTAAGCTTAAACACACCAGGGAGGGACATAATTCTCACACCTAAATAACCCATCCAAGTTCACAAATTTGAGT
Source organism: Syzygium grande (assembly GCA_024733475.1). NCBI lineage: Eukaryota > Viridiplantae > Streptophyta > Magnoliopsida > Myrtales > Myrtaceae > Syzygium > Syzygium grande. The sequence continues at coordinate 35,917,706 of JAMXDD010000005.1, read as the reverse complement.
CCACTTTACTACTTCCTTTCTCAGCCCATTAAGGCACGCAACATAACATCACCACATCCATCATCAATGAGCCCACATATCAGTCACTAAATCAGGTAATCACGGCATATTTAGAATTTCTTTAATTAAGTCTTAACTAATCCGATTTTAGGCTAATTAATCTCAATAATTCTTACCCATGAACAGCCCACCATAGGATGTTAAACCGCATCAAATCAGCATCTAAAGCTTCCAATTCATCACATATATCACCACAATTAAGTCAGCCCACAAATCAAATCCTAAATCACTTAATTAACCTCTAATCATTCGCAAGGCCATTGTCCAACAAATGGAAGATTGCATAGGCATGGACAGCCCCACTGCACCATCCTTATCATGGTCTAGGCCACTAAGCATCCTCAAAATTTTCTATTTAACTCCCTAAAATATCATTTTGACATTTGGTCACCAATAATGCCAATTCGACACACACTAAAATCCGCATTCTAGACCCGAACTTCCCCAAACTTGGGCTATTCCATTCCAAACCTGACCAGCCATCCACAATTCGGAATTACAAAGAAAAAAAAATTGCAATAACAAAGTTGGAATCGATACAAATGAATACCGAGGCCTGTGTTCGACACGCCTTCTTTAAAATAGATTTGTCCCCTCCAAAGACGCGATTGAGGTTTTGTGAACGCCCTGTCTCCCGTGATACAACGGCTTACAGCGAAGAAGAGATCGCGGCACTTCCAAGCTTCCAAATAACTTGAACAAACTTTGGAACAAACACTATCGAAAACAATGCAAATGCAGAGAACGTTTTTTTTTTTTTTTGAAAGAAGAACTGATTTTTGAGAAAGAAAAAGAAAGGGAGAGTGTTTTTTAAGAATGAATAATGATTTCGATAAAATAGAATTAGAGGGGAATAGTTGTTAGGGAATAATAACGGCCAATTAAATCTGCCGTTACAAAATCAATATCGTCGAAATAACGGCTAATTAAATCTGCCGTTACAAAATCAATTCCGTAACAGCACAATTTAATAAAATTATTTTTTCCGTAAATAACAACACAATTACAAATCGGTAATCATGATTTGAGTTGGAAAAAGAAAATTAAATCAGAAGGCTAGCAAAATTGGGCTTATTATTAGAGGCCCACTTTTGGTCCTACAATCGTGTCTATAGGGATGCGCGCGCTCGCGCCCAAGTTTCAACTTGTCGGGCGTCGGTTTGCACCCTCCCTGCGCTTGCCTTGGTAGTAGAGAGTTTGTGCTTTGATAGTTACCACTTCAAATAAGTGTAACTATATATAAAGCACTCCATAGCCTTCTTCTTTTCCAATGTGGGACTTGTGCTTTTCACTTCCCACTTCCAACTCAAGGGTGTTCTTTGAGCATCAATTTCTCATTCATTCACCCATCAATTTATCCCATATTTCCAACAATCCCCCACATGAATGAAAATTGTTTTAGTTTTGACTCTGTGATAGTGTTCAACAATTGAAACCTGCATAGGATAGGTAGGTGTTACCCTTTGAACCTTTCCTTGTGAAAGTATATTTACTTTACTAGTTGTCCAGTAGACATGATGTCCTTGAACTGTCCAGCTTTCTTATGTAAATGAACCATACACTTCACACAGGAATCATCTAAACGTTTGTTCAGTTCTCATAGTTATGTTCGTTTTGGCCATGAACATCAACCTAGTTCTGCAAGAGTTTCTAAAGAATTTAGCCCTTAAATAATTCTCCTTTGAAGCGGCCCCACTTCTCTCTCACATAGGTGATTACTTAATTTTGAGTAATTTATTTACTCCACTTAAGAATCATTAAAGCAAAATTGCTATCCTTTCCTTTTACAATATCACTGATATTTTATATAGGAATGGTTTTAGGGATAACCCCCCCAAAGACATCACTAAGTTTGTATAATTAGGTTGTCCCTTTGAACCTAGATCTTGGGATCTCCAAATCAACTAGGTTGGGTTTCCTTTATACCAACTTATTCTTTCATGGGCTTCAATCCCCATTCCTCTTGTCAATTTCTCAACTAACTCTCTATTTAACCCTTTGGTTAGCGGATCCGCAATATTATTCCTTGACTTTACGTAGTCAATAGAGATAATTCATGTTGAGAGTAGTTGTCTAATGGTATTATGTCTATGACGTATATGTCTAGACTTACCATTATACATATTACTATGTGCTCTTCCAATCGCAGATTGACTATCACAATGTATACTTATTGGTGGCACAGGTTTTTGCCATTTTGGAATATCCTCTAAGAAATGGCGTAGCCATTCAACCTCTTCACCACATTTATCTAAAGCTATAAATTCAGATTCCATTGTGGATCTGGCTATAACAGTTTGTTTTACTGAGTTTTCCAGGATACGGCTGCTCACCGCTAGTGTGAATACATATCCACTAGTAGATTTTGAGTCTTTTATATCGATATCCAATTTGCATCACTATATCCTTCCGAAACAATTTGGGTATTTAGTATAATGCAAACCATAATTCCGAGTATATCGTAAGTACCTGAATACTCTCACTATTGCTTTCCAATGGTCAGCACTCGGATTGCTCGTATATCTACTCAATTTACTAACCGTATAGGCAATATCTGGTCTAGTACAACTCATTAAGTACATTAGACTTCCAACAACTCTAGAGTACTCTACTTGAGAAATACCCTCTCCCTATTCTTGGATAGATGAAGACTATTGTCTAATGGTGTTCTAGCAATACCAGAATCATTCATGTTGAATTTTTCAAGAATCTTGTCCACATAGTGTGACTGGTTTAAAATAAGACCTTCTGATGTTCTTGTGATTTTAATTCCTAAAATCATATCAATAGGTCCCATATTTTTCATGTCAAATCTTGAATTCAACATATTCTTGGCAGATTTGATCATTTTATCATCACTACCAACAATTAGTATGTCATCTACGTAAAGACACAAAATGACATAGCCATTTGTTGTCTCTTTAATGTAGACACATTTATCGCATTCATTGATCTTAAAACCATTGGTAATCATTGCATTATCAAACTTTTCATGCCACTGCTTTGGTGCTTGTTTTAGGCCATACAATGACTTCACCAATTTACAGACTTTCCTTTCTTGTCCCAGAATTATAAAACCCTCAAGTTGTTCCATGTAGATTTCTTCATCCAAATCACCATTTAGGAAAGCTGTTTTTACATCCATTTGATGTACTTCTAGATTTCGCAATGCTGCAATTGCAATTATCATCCTAATGGAGGTTATTCTCATCACAGGAGAATAAGTATCAAAGTAATCTAAGCCTTCTCATTGTTTGTATCCTTTGATCACAAGTCTGGCTTTATACTTATCAATAGAGCCATCTGCTTTCATTTTCTTTTTAAAAATCCATTTGGACTTTAAAGGCTTACAACCAGGAGGAAGATTCACTAGCTCCCAAGTATGATTCTGCAAAATAGAATCAACTTCACTTTTTATTGCTTCTTTCCATAGAGGTCCCTCAGAAGAATTCATAGCTTCTGCATAATTTAATGGTTCCTTTTTTTAACAAATAAGTTAGAAAATCATTTCCAAAAGATTTTTCCACTCTTGCTCTTTTTACATACATCTCGGTTCAAGTTCATGATCTGAATCATGAATTTCATGACTTTCTTCATTCATAGTTTCATTCTTTTTTCGTTTAGAAGAACTTGATCCATCATTGGATTTATAAGGAAATACATTTTCAAAGAATGATGCATTCCTTGATTCCATGATTGTATTCTTGTGTATATTTGGAATTTTAGATTCATGCACAAGAAATCGATATGCATTACTGTTATGTGCATAGCCTATAAAGATACAGTCCACCGTTTTAGGACCTATCTTTGTCTTCTTTGGTGTTGGAATTGCTACTTTTGCAAGACAACCCCACACTCATAAATGTTTGTAGGATGGTCTCCTACCTTTCCATAACTCATAAGGGGTTTTGTCCTCTTTCTTTCGAGGTACCTTATTTAAAAGGTAGTTGTTTGACAAAATAGCTTCTCCCCACATATTTTGAGGCAAACCTGAATTTAGTAATATCGCGTTCATCATTTCTTTCAATGTGCGATTTTACGTTCAGCAACACCATTTGATTGAGGAGAGTAAGGCGCAGTTACTTCATGTATAATTCCGTGTTGTGCACAGAATTCACCAATTGGTACTTCATACTCGCCACCTCTATCACTTCTCAATCTTTTAATTTTCTTATTGAGTTGATTTTCAACTTCATTCTTATAGAGAACAAATTTCTCTCTAAGGCTTCATCTTTGCTTTTAAGCAAATACACATAGCAATATTTGGTGTTATCATCGATAAAAGTAATAAAATATTTATTACCACCTCTCGTTTGAATGAATTTCAAATCGCAGACATCACTATGAATTAATTCAAGGGGTTCGGTGTTTCTTTCAATTGTTTGAAATGATGATCTCATTAATTTTGCCTCAACACAAATTTCACATTTATGTTTTGAATCAATTTGGAATGAAGGTATATGTTCCAAGTTAATTAATCTACGCAATGTATCATAATTAACATGTCCTAGTCTACCATGCCATAAATTGGAAGACTCAAGCAAATAAACAGAAGACTTATTATCTTTATTGATAATTGTCATCACATTGAGCTTAAAAAGCCCATCAGTTACATATTCCTTCCCCACATACATTCCAGACTTAGACAAAATAACTTTATCAGACTCAAACACCATACGAAATCCATGCTTGTTCAACAAAGATCCAGAAACCAAGTTCTTTTGAATTTCTGGCACATAGAGGACATTGTTTAGAGTCAGCTCCTTTCCTGAGGTCATCTTCAGCAACACCTTCCCTTGACCTTCGACAGCAGAAGAGGCAGAGTTTCCCATAAAAACCTTTTCCCCATTAATCGGTTCAAGGTTTGTGAATAGGTCCTTGTTAGAGCATATATGCCTAGTGGCACCAGTGTCAATCCACCATTCCTTCGGATTGTACCCAACCAAGTTCACTTCAGAAATCACTGCAGAAAGGTTTATGTTTGACACGTCTTGAGCGATGCGATTCACCATATTTGCCTCATAATTCTTCTTCCTCGGAAGTTTGCAATCCACAGATCTATGGCCCATCTTGCCACAATTGAAGCATTTTCCTTGAAACTTATCCTTGGAAACTCCTCTTTTTGATCCCAACTTTGGCTTGACAATTTTCTTGTTCTTGTGGCCTTGCCTAAACTCCACAACATTTGCCTTAGTTGTAGTAGGATTGAACCCTTTATGCTCAAATCCTCTATTGTCTTCTTCGATTCAAGTCCCACAATCAGCTCTTCCAGGTTCATTTCCTTTCGCTTGTGCTTGAGATAGTTTTTGAAATCCTTCCACCTAGGAGGTAGCTTCTCAATTATAGCAGCCACTTGGAAGGTTTCACTCAAGATCATTCCTTCAGCCAGAATTTCATGCAAGATCACTTGAATTTCTTGCACTTGACTGATGACAGTCTTAAAATCGACCATTTTATAATCAAGGAATCGACCGACAACAAATTTCTTTGCTCCGGCATCCTCTGTTTTATATTTTCGGTCCAAGGCTTCCCATAACTCCTTTGCCGTTCTTTTTGCACAATAAACATTGTACAATGAGTCACGTAAGCCATTCATGACGTAATTCTTGCACAAGAAATCAGAGTGCTTCCAGGCTTCAACAGCGTTGAAGGCTGCTTATCCGTTTCTCCTTCGGATAATTTAGGAGCATCCTCAGTCAAGAATCTCGCAAGATTCAAAGTGGTCAAATAAAACAGCATCTTTTGCTACCACCTTTTAAAGTTCAGTCCGTCAAACTTTTCAGGTTTTTTACCATGGTGTACAGAAACCGCAGGATGAACAGAGGATGAGCCAGGCAGTTGGACAGCCGCGGCATAGGCAGAGTCTTTGGTGATGCTGTCAGCAATCACATCGACACGATCATTTCGAGCAGCCACATCCACGACTTCTTTCCCAGTAGCCATTTGAATTCTTTAAAATCACGGATCTGCTTTAAGATTGTTGACCAAAATTCAAATTGGCATTAGGTTAAAATCACAAACAATACGGAATTACAAAGAAACGAAATTGCAATAACAAAGTTGGAATCGATACAAACGAATATCAAGGCCTGTGTTCGACACAGTTTCCTTAAAACAGATTCGTCCTCTCCGGTACGCGATTGAGGTTTTGCGAACGTCTGTCTCCCAGGATACAATGGCTGACAGCGAAGAAGAGATCGCGGCACTTCCAAACTTTCGGCGAACTTGAACAAACTTTGGAACAAATGCTATCGAAAACAATGCAAATGCAGAGAACGGTTTTTTTTTTTTTTAAGTAGAGAACTGTTTTCGGAAGGAAAAATTAGAGAGAGTGTTTTTTCAGAAGAAGAATGATTTCGATAATATAGAACAGAGGGGATAGTTGTTCGGGAATAATAACGGCCAATTAAATCTGCCGTTACAAAATCAATACGCGTCAGAAATAACGGCTAATTAAATCTGCCGTTACAAAATCAATTCCGTAACAGCACAATTTAACAACACAATTTAATTTTTCATAATGTTACAAATCGGTAACAGTTTGAGTTGGAAAAAAGAAAATTAAATCAGAAGGCTAGCAAAATTGGGCTTGTTGCGAGGCCCACTTTTTGGTCCTACAATCGTGTAACGCCATGCGATGCCACGCCCAAGTTTCAGCTTGTCGGGCGTCGGATTTGCACCCCCCTGCGCTGCCCATGAGGCGAGAGTTTGTGCTTTGATAGTTACCACTTCAAATAAGTGTAACCATATAAAGCACTCCATAGCCTTCTTCTTTTCCAATGTGGGACTTGTGCTTTTCACTTCCCACTTCCAACTCAAGGGTGTTCTTTGAGCATCAATTTCTCATTCATTCACCCATCAATTTATCCCATATTTCCAACAGCTGGGACCTGCCAGGTGCGGCGGCGAGCTCCTCCGGCGAGCGACGGCTCGCGAGCGGTGATGGTCGGAGGGAAACCGAGGAAGAACAGAGGAAGGGGGGCAGCGGGAGAGGAAGAAGTGGCGAGAGGGAAAGGGAGATGGAGGCTGAGGGTATGAACCGGCCGCGACTGGCCGGATGACGGAGATGTACTACCGGGCGGCCGGGCAATCACGGATCGCGGGGCGGCCGCAGCGACGAGCTGTCGTTCATGCGCTCCGCGAGCAGGCCGGCGACAGACGGTCGCAGCGATCGATGGCGGCGCGACTCGGTCGCGGCGACGGAGGTGAGGCTGGGCTGGTCCCCATGAGGGTGGTCGAAACAAAAAGAAACCGTAGGAAAGAGGAGGGAGGAGGAAGAAGAGGAGAAGGAAACAAAAAGAAAAGGAAAAGAGAAAAAGAAGAGGAGAGAGAGTGGCTAGGGGGTAGGTGGTCGGCTCAGACGCAAAGTGGGGGGGGGGGGTGGTTGTCAGCGGGGAGAGAGAGAGAGAGAGAGAAAAGAAATAATTTTAACATTTAAATATTAAACGCGGCCCAGTGCCCAAATTCAAAATCGAAAATTGCCTACTGATCCAAAATGAGCCTCGTAAATAAAAAGGGACAAATGCCAAATTAATTAAACCAAAATTTAATGAGAGAGGTCTATTAGTCCAAATTCGCACCTGGTCGAAAACTCCCCTTCTCCCAATATTCCTGACAATCTCGATACTGGCTACATTAATATTGACACCGTCTAATTTATTTTGTCTTGAAACTCCCGAAAATCGACTGCCAAGTTCAGGGTCTAAATAACAACAAAAATTTGATCGAGTGCAATTCTAGCGAAATTTCTAATTTAAAATAATAACCGAGAGTGATCAGTTCTCGGGCGAGATTCTACTATAAGCACACTGACAAATCACGCGTTTTATAAATCTCAAAAATGGGTTGAAATTCGGGATGTCACACCCTCTGTATTTACCAGATGTTCAACAGCAATCGCGTACCTAACCAATCACAGGGTATAAGAGCTTTTGCAGAAAAAAAGTGCAGACACAAGAAAATTTTACCCCATGATAAAGACATGGACTTCACGCTTATTTAGTGTACTGGGTCGGTTTATCACGTCGATTTCAGAGTATGTTTTTCCAAACTACTAAAGGGACCATGCTATATATGAACGTCTTATGTGCGATCGGTTTCTGATGAAATGCAAGGGCCACATACCTGCAGGAATGCGGAAGCCAGCGGAGAAGGTGCACTCTCCCAAGGACCTTCTAGGACCGCTCATTGGCACCGGTGGATACAAACGCATTGTTTCCTTGACGATGGCTTGGAGGCAGGTCAAGTTCTTCACATCGGACTCTTCCACGGGCCTACTCTTGCCGACATGGGTGTCCAGCTCATGTTGTGCCTTCTTCAATGCGCGGGGGTTGTTCATTAGCAGCGATAGTGCCCAAGTAAGCGCCACCGTCAAAGTATCGGTTCCCCATATTAGCATGTTCTATATCAAAAAAAAAAAAAAACAGAAGGGATCAACTCAAGTGCTTTAACATGAAAAGGGTGGAAGATGTCGGATGATGATGGTGATATGGTTAGGATCATATGTGATTTTGACGTCATATATCATTTAAACGCGGTATTTGTTAATCTGGTAGACAAACAGTCTCCCTTATACCGCAAAGAAAAACAGAGATAGAAACTTACTGCTTTGGCTCTTTGTGACATTTTCTTTCTGCTTTGGACATTTTATAATGATGATAACAATGAATTAATGCCATCTTCCGAAGCAGACGAGTGTTCCTCTCTGTCTTAAGATGTAGACAGATAGTTACAGAAAAGATGCAAACTTTGACCGCTGTATATTTTCTTAATTGATTCAGTATTTGGAAATGTAATAAACTATTGCCCTTTTAGTCTATCCTTCTGGATGAATGCGAAATGTAATGAACTATTGCCCGTCTAGTCTATCCTGGATTCTAGACGAGTACAAAATGTCAACATCAGTACAACGTAAGTAAACAAAATAATGCTAGGTAGGAAAAACTTTTGAGGTACTCCCAGATTAAACATCTTGTATTTGCTCTAGATAAACATACTAAAGCTGGTTGTTTGCCAGATGCTGAAACTAGATTACTACATGATGTTTAGACTTTTAATGGATGTTAGAGGAAAAGAAAAAGAGTACAAGCCGCTCATTTAAAGACCCATTTGCATTCAATGGTTTATATTAGCTTTACTGATTTAGTAGACCGATCTTAATATATCCTGCATTGCTCTTCCTACCTGCTAGAAATATAATTTGTTAGAAGAACGAGATTATGATCTAAGAGTACTTAGAATCAAATAATATATTTCTAACACTGTCTCTGAATTAACAAATTCCTCCAGAGTTTCTTACGAAAACTAAAAATTTACATTGACTTGATCGAAACTAATAATTCTCTTACTCCCTAATGCAGGTAGTCTGCACAAGTTTAAATGTTTCTCTATTACCGGCCAACATCTATCGCAAATTCTTGATATGATCAAACTGTATTTGGAAAACATGTGAACAGCTAATAAGTTTATTATCATTAAATTATAAAAAATGTTGCTAAAAATTCTATACTTCTGCTGCTTATGGATGAAATGACTCCAACAAAATTGCATTCATATGAAAATGCTTGAGGTTTTCGAGAATTGATGGGGCAGAAGCTTTAGTGAATGCATTAGCATGACTTCAGATCAACTTTCATGCACACGGTTCTAGATTCAAAACACTATAAGTAGAATTACTCACCAAAAAAGTCGCCTTAATAACTGTATCGGCGTTGAAATCTGAAAAATTCCCACCTTCGAGGACGTTCATCATCAAATCCATGAAATCTTGCTCTCTATTGCCTTCGGGGGAGGAGAGCCTCTTCCTTCTATGCTCCTCTAGCCACCCGTGAGCCAAAACATCCAACTCTTTTGCGGTCTTGTCCATTGATCGTTTATAGCCACCTAAGTCCAACCAGCTGAGAGCTGGGATCGCATCTGACAACACGAGGACCCCAAACAGATCGGAAAACCTCCTGATCGACCTTTTGCACTTATTTGCCTCGGTGTCATCGCAGTCCGTGTTTGAATCACTGTATCTCTTCCCTCCTACCATTTTCACCGATATGTTGAGCATCAGGTCTGCAAGCCAAGACTTCATTTCCACCCAGACCCCACATCTGGGCTTACCCTTTTCGATCCAGGCCTCGAATAAGTCTTTTACCATTGTCTCGACTTCAAGAACTCATATGTGCTTCAGTGAGTCAACCCGGTGGTTTGAGAGGAGCTCCATCATCCCAATCTTTCGCATCTCTCGCCAGTATTCGCCGTAAGGAGCAAAGCCAAACATGGCTCCGTTGTAGCCCAGGAGCCTCGTGGCAGTGATCATTGGTCGATTTGCGAAGGCCTTATCATGGACGGGGAAACACTTCTTAGCCACTTCCCAACTGCTCACGACAATTGCTCAATGAGAGCCTAATCTTATTGTGAAAATCAGTCCGTACTTTTCGGCCATGGAACCCAACTTTTTGTGCATCAGGTCCTTACTGCCGAACAGAGGAAGGTGGCTGAAAATAGGCCAACCACCTTTGGCTTCGGGCACATCGCGACGGTCTTTGGACTTGTGTGATCGGTAGAGAGAGATGGCCGTTAGCAGGGCCAAGGTTGAGATCAGAATCATCAGCAACTCAATCAGACTGGCATGATGAATGATTCCTGAAGTATAGCAGGACAGAGTTTATCTGGAAAAATTTCCTTTTAAGAGCTCATTTGCTGCTTTCCTTGCAGTTTCTAATGGATCAAATTGAGTGTTTAGAATTTTGAATTCCAATGGAGTTACGTATATTCTGAATGAAATGCTCAGATCTTTGTCTTTTTTGGGAGGCTTTGAGAGTGTGGGGACAGAAGCCACAGGTCAGCCTAAGCAAGTTAATCTTTGACCACCACCAAAATAACTGCTCGCTATTAAATATATCTTCTGTGGCATGATGATCATCACTTCGAATTGGTTTTTCTATGTGGCTTCTGCTTAATATTTTTATCATGTGCCATGAAATACTGTGGAGTCGGGTGTACTTCACTGTTCAACCTGATGATTCCATTTCCTCTCGTATCAGTAACATTTTATATATAAATTTGCCAGAAACTGTAGCTGCCTCAGATTGTTTGTTAGTCATATAAGTACCTGGTTTTGGTTCTGTTTTGTTCTCGGTTTTGGTTCTGTTTTGTTCTCTGATAGTCACATACAGTCAATCCTGGCATGATCCTGTAGAGATGCTCTTCTTCCAGATCATGTAAGTTTGACCTTAATTCCTAGGAATCTTCGATTTTTATTTCGAAGTGACATGCACGTCCTCCTGTTCATCCTGTGTGTGATGAAATGAAGGGCCTGAAAAAGGATTTCCAACTTGTATATTGCCGCAATGAATACAAAAAAGACGTAGACCATTACTGAAACTAGCTTCAAGGGAACCTGTGCAAAACTATTTGAGATATTTGGTATGTACTCTGCTTGGTGACTCATCATTCATGACTTCGCTGAAGTGCGTTCGACATATCCACCGAAAACAGAGAGCTACATCCTACTCTCACTGTGTGCAAATGAGCTCTCGGACAAATCACTCTTATTCCATTGCCAGTATAAGCGCAAAAGAAAGATACTCGGAAATTCTTGGAATGAGACACTATAATTCTAGTGTATTCTATACAGTCATTTGACATCACGCACATACCCCAAGCTCTCTCCGGATATAATCAAGGGCAAGAAGGTTCAACAACAAAATGTGCTCCATTTCAATCCAACTTTCCTGTCCAACGGACTCGTCCAATCAAATGCAGGTCAACTGTGTGAGACCTTAAAGACAGTCTAAAACAAAAGAAAGGTACCCTGCTGAAATGGCACGAAATGTGAAGGCCTAAATCAAGAACGTACTATAACCAAAACATTCATTTGAACTATCTCCAAGGACCTTAATTTAGCATTTCTCATTTTGTAAAGCCTCACTCAATTGACGTTCGTGTCGACGATACCTTAAACAGGATTTCTTTGCCATTGATCAACTAGAACAAACAGGTAGTAGTTTGCTTGCCCTGATAGCAGTTAATTTTTCTCTTCCCAGTCCAATGCCTGTGTAGAATAAATAAATAAATCTCTTGATATTGAAAAGAGACGCTAATTTTTGAAGGATTGCTTTATTGTTTTTCAGAAATACCCTCCTAAGTAATATTTAAACAGTTCTTGATGCCATGAAATTTGTAAACTAACAAAATATGAATAGAAACGATTGATTAAGTAATCGGCTTCAAGTTTACTATAATCGAGTCTTTGTTTTGTTCCTGATTGCAATCCTTAGTTGCCTCTTAGGTGGGAACGTCTGCATTCAAGTTTGCTTTTCAAGAGAAAATGGAGCTTCAGGATCTCCTCATAGTGAGGTACTAACTATAGACAAAAGATTACATGTTCTCCTACTCGCCTCTCTGATAAACTTTTTGATCTAGGCGTGGAATTAGCATAACTTCAAGCGGGCTCGCCTTCATATTCAACAAGCCGGGGCTCTCGGTCATGTCCATGACTTCGTCCGAGGCCGTGCCAATTTCGAAACTCTGCAGCAAGCTAGCCAGCGTCAAGTGCACCGTGTGAAGAGCCAGTGACGTTCCGGGGCAGGATCTCCTCCCCGCGCCGAAGGGGATGAGCTCGAAGTTATGACCTCTCATGTCCACATTCTCGTGCGTTGTGAGGAACCTCTCGGGCTCGAACTCGTCCGGGTTGGGCCATATGCGCTCGTCCCTCTGTATTTTCCAGATGTTCAACAGCAATCGCGTACCTAACCAATCACAGGGTACAAGAGCTTTTGCAGAAAAAGTGCAAACACAAGAAAATTTTACACAGATCTTGAGGAATGAAGATACAAGTCAAAGTCAAAGAAGGTTTGGCTAATGGGAAGTGGGCTTTGCCCTCCTGAATCAATGGGCAGACTCAAATTCCGAGATCACAGACGAAAGAGATAAAAAAAAAAAACCTCGCATTTTGACATGCTACAAAGACTCGTACAGAGACTTTGTAATCCATTGTTATACAACTCACATCTATCACAGTGACGCAGGTAGTTTTAATTTGAAGAGTTAAATAATCATCCAAATTAATGGTGATGAGTATAGCTTGTATATAAGAAGATTCCACAGACCGTATATTTAAAACTAATCCCGCTCTTTTCCGCAAAATCTTGATAGTATAGGGTCTAGACTTCTTTTGTTGGTCCCGAATCGATATACCATGCGGGAACGCAGTCCATTCTTTGCCCCATGATAAAGACATGGACCTCACACTTATTTGGTAAACTGACTCGGTTTATCACGTTGATTTTAGAGTATGTTTTTCCATACCAAAGGGACCATGCTATATATCAATGTCTTATGTGTGATCGATTTCTGATGAAATGCAAGGGCCACATACCTGCAGGAATGCGGAAGCCGGCGGATAGGGTGCACGCTTCCATGGAACTTCTAGGACCGCTCATTGGCGCTGGTGGATACAAACGCATTGTTTCCTTGATGATGGCTTGGAGGTAGGTCAAGTTCTTCACATCGGACTCTTCCACGGGCCTACTCTTGCCGACATGGGTGTCCAGCTCTTGTTGTGCCTTCTTCAAAGCACAGCGGTTGTTCATTAGTAGCGATAGCGCCCAAGTGAGCACCACCGTCAAAGTGTCGGTCCCCCCCTATTATCATGTTCTATAACCAAGAAAATAAGGGATTAACTCAAGTGCTTTAATTTAAAGGGTGGAAGATGTCAGATAATGGAGATATGGTTAGGATCATATGTGATTTTGATGTCATATATCATTTAAACACGGTATTTGTAAATGAACTTGAATCAAACCAGATTCACACTCTCAAAATTTCACACGGACCGCATTGAAGTGTTCCAGTCTTTTCTGTTTAGAGCCCAGTGCGAATCACCTTGCTCCAATTCCAAGAACAAACAGTCTCAAGTATACTGCAAAACAAAACAGAGCCAGATTCTTTCTGAAGCGGCAGTTCTTACTGCTTTGGCTCTGTGCCATTTTCTTTCTGCTTTGGACATTTTATTATGATGATAATTGAAAACAATGAATTAACGCCATCTTCCGAAAGCTGACGAGTGTTCCTCTCTTTGTGTTCAGATGTAGACAGGTATCGTTATAGAAAAGATGGAAACTTGAACTGTTATGTATTTTCTCAATTGATTCATTATTTGTAAGAACCATTTGGGGACAAAAGAAGGTAGTTTTTTACCACACTACAGGTCATGGATCTGCTGGATGATGCACCATGTAATTGCCCGTCTAGTCTATCCTGGATTCTAGACGAGTACAAACTACAAAATGTCAACATCAGTACAACGTAAGTAAACAAAATGATGCTAGGTAGGAAAAATTTAGGTATTCCCAGATTAAACATCTTGTATAGTCCGAGGATCAATTTTGATTTCTATGTGTACCGATGAGTCACAATATTGTCTTTTCCTCAAATCTGATGATCGCAATTGCTCCTTGAGCACAAAAAAAATCTGCCCAAGAGCATCTGGTATGTGCTCTAGATAAACGTACTAAAACTGGTTGTTCGCCAGATACTAAAACTAGATTACTACATAATGTTTAGACTTTTAATGGATGTTAGAGGAAAAGAAAAAGAATACAAGCTGCTCGTTTTAAAGACTCATTTGCAATCAACGGTAAATTTTCAGATTACTAATTTAGTAGACCAATCATAATATATCTTACATTGCTCTTCCTGTCTCTGAATTAACAGCCTCCTGCAGAGTGTCTTACAGAAACTAAAAATTTACATTGACCGGATCGAAACTAATGATTCTCTTACTCCCAAATGTAGGTACTTTGCACAAGTTTAATTGTTTCTCTATTACCGGCCAACATCTATTGCAAATTCTTGATATGATCAAACTGTATTTGGAAAAACACGTGAACAGGTGATAAGTTTATTATCTCTAAATTATAAGTGGATTTTGCTAAATATACTATACTTCTGCTGCTTATGGATGAAATGACTCCAACAAAATTGCATTCTTGAAAATGCTTAAGGTTTTCGAGAATTGATGGGGCGGAAGCTTTAGCGAATGCATTAACATGACTTCAGATCAACTTTTATGCACACAGTTCTAGTTTCAAAACACTATAAGCTAAAAATAACTCACCAAACAAGTCGCCTTAATAACTGTATCGGCGTCGAAATCTGAAAAATTCCCACCTTCGAGGACGTTCATCATCAAATCCATGAAATCTTGCTCTCTATCGCCTTCGGGGCAGGACAACCTCTTCGTTCTATGATCCTCTAGCCACCCCTGAGCCAAAACATCCAACTCTTTTGCGGTCTCATCCATCGATCGTTTATAGCCACCTAAGTCCAACCAACCAAGAGCCGGGATCGCATCTGACAACACGAGGACCCCGAACAGATCGAAAAACCTCTTAATTGACCTTTTGCACCTATTTGCCTCGGTGTCGTCACAGTCTGCGTTTGAACCACTGTATCTCTTCCCTCCTACCATTTTCACCGATATATTGAGCATCAGGTCTGCTAGCCAAGACTTCATTTCCACTAAGACCCCACTTCTGGGCTCGCCCTTTCCGATCCAGGCCTTGAACAAGTCTTTTATTGCGGTCTCGACCTCAAGAACTCGTATGTGCTTCAGTGAGTCAACCCGGTGGTTCGAGAGTAGCTCAATCATCGCAATCTTGCGCATCTCTCGCCAGTATTCTCCGTAAGGACAGAAGCCGAACATGGCACCGTTGTAGCCCATGAGCCTCGTGGCGGTGATCAACGGCCGATCGGCGAAGGCCTTGTCATGGACGGTGAGACACTCCTTAGCTACTTCCCAACTGCTCACCACGATTGCTCGATGAGAGCCTAACCTTATGGCAAAAATCGGTCCGTACTTTTCGGCCATGGAACCCAACTTTTTGTGCATCAGGTCCTTACTACCGAGCAGAGGAAGGTGGCCGAAAATAGGCCAACCACCTTTGGCTTCAGGCGCATCACGATGGTCTTTGGACTTGTGTGATCGGTAGAGAGAGATGGCCGTTAGCAGGGTCAAGGTTGAGATCAGAATTATCAGCAACTCAATCAGAATTGGCATGATGAATGATTCCTGAAGTATAGCAGGACAGAGTTTATCTGGAAAAATTTCCTCTTAAGAGCTCATTAGCTGCTTTCCTCGCAGTTTCTAGTGGAAGAAATTGGGCGTTTAGAATTTTAAAGTCCAGTGGAGTTGCATATATTCTGAATGAAGTGGTCAGATCCTTATCTTTTTGTGGAAGATTGGAGTGTGTGGGGACAGAGGCCAAAAGTCGCAAGTTAATCATTGATCACCACCAAAATATCTGCTCGCTATTTAAAATATATCTTCTGTGGCATGATGATCATCACTTTGAATTGGTTGTTTAATGCAGCTTCCTGCTTAATCATTTTGATCACATGCGATGAAATAACGTGGAGTCGTGTGTACTTCACTGTTCAACCCGATAATTCCTCTCTTATCAGTAACATTCTATATGAAAATTTGCCAGAAACTGTAGCTGCGTCAGATTGTTTGTTAGTCATATAAGTACTTGGTTTTGGTTCTGTTTTGTTCTCTGATAGTCGCATACGTTCAATTCTGTTATGATCCTAGAGAGATGCTCTTCTTCCAGATCATGTAATATTTGACCTTAAGTCCTAGTTCCTAGGAATCTTCCATTTTTATTTCAAAGTGACATACACGTCCTCTGGTTCATCCTATCTGTGACGAAATGAAGGGCCTGAAAAAGGATTTCCAACTTGTATATTGCCGCAATGAACATGAAAAAGACGCAGACCATTGCAGAAACTAGCTTCAAGCGAACCTGTGCGAAACCATTGGAAGCTGCTTCTTCCCCCGAAGTGATCTTTGGTATGTACTCTGTTTGGCAACTCATCATTCATATCTTCGCTGAAGTGCGTTCGACATATCCACTGAAAACTGAGAGCTACATCCTACTCTCACAGCGTGTAAATGAGCTCTTGGACAAACCACACTCTCATTCCATTGCCCATATAAGCTCAAAAGAGAGATACTTGGAAATTCTGGGAGTTAGACCCTATAATTCTAGTGTATTCTATAAAGTCATTTGACATCACAGTCATGCCAGTCCAATGCCTGTGTAGAATATGTAAAAAAATCTGTTGTATACTAAAAAGAGATGATAATTTTAAAGAATTGCTTTATTGTTTTTCAGAAAGACCCTCCTAAGTAAAATTTGAACAGTTCTTGATGCCATGAAATTTGTAAACTAACAAAATATGAATAGAAACGATTATTTAAGTAACCGGGTTCAAGTTTACAATCCTTAGTAGCCCTTAGGTGGGAACGAGGACATTCAAGTTTGATTTTCAACAGAAAATGGAGCTTCTGGCTCTCCTCATAATAATGTAACAACTATAGTAAAAAATTACAAATTCTCCTACTCGTCTCTTTCATAAATTTTCTGATCAAGGCGAGGAATGAGCATGACTTCAAGTGGGGTCGCCTTCAAATTTGACAGGCCAGGGCTCTCGGTCATGTCCACGGCTTCGTCCAAGACCATGCCGATTTCGAAACTTGGCAGTAAGCTAGCCAGCACCAAGTGCACCATGTAAAGAGCCAGCGAGGTTCCTGCACAGGATCTCCTCCCTGCGCCGAAGGGGATGAGCTCGAAGTTCTGACCTCTCATGTCCACATTCTCATGTGTCGTGAGAACCTCTCGGGCTCGAACTCTTCTGGGTTGGACCAAACGCGCTCGTCCCGCTGTATTTTCCCGATGTTCAACAGCAAATGCGTTCCTAACCAATGACCGAGAATGACAGCTTTTGTAGAAAAGTGCAAACCCAAGAAAATGTTACCCTGATCTTAGGAACGAAGATGCAAGTCAAAAAGTCCTAGAGAAGTTTTGGCGAGTTGGGAAGTGGACATAGTTACACAACTCATATCCATCACGGCAACGTGGGTAGTTGTAATTTGAAAAGGTAAATAACTATTCAAATCAATGATGATCAATGATACGATAAGCTGTACATGTAAAACTAATCCAAACCTTTTTTCAGCAAAATTTTGATGGTATATGGTCTAGATTTATTTTACTGGACCTGATCATAATACTGTATAACTACACAGTCCATTCTTGACCCCATGATAATAGATCAGCATGCTTATTTCATGAATTGGCCCGTCTCATCACGTCGATTATAGAGTATTTTTTTCATGCCCTAAGAGACCGTACTATAAATCAATGTCCTATATGTGATCGATTTCTGCTGAAATGCGAGGGCCACATACCTGCGGGAATGCGGAAGCCGGTGGAGAAGGCGCAATCTTCCAAGGAACTTCTAAGACCAACTGGCACAGGGGGGGATATTAACGCAGTGTCTCCTTGACGAATGCTTGGAGGTAGGTCAACTTCTTCACATCGGACTCTTCCACGATCCTGCTCTTGCCGACGTTGGTGTCCAGCTCTTGTTGGGCCTTCTCCAATCCGCGGCGGTTGTTCACTAGCAGCGACAGCGCCCATGTGAGCACTGCCGTTGTCGTATCGGTCCCCCCTAGGATCATGTTCTATAGCCCCAAAAGAAAAAAGCGTGATCAACTCAAGTGCTTTAACATAAAAGGGTGGAATCAAATATGATTTGACATATATGTCATATCTCCTATTCAAATGATATACAAAGTCTTTGTAAATGAATTTGAAATAAAGTAGATTATTTTTTTTTGAATCAAACTAGATTGGTATGATCAAAATTTCACTATCGCATTTGATACTTAAAGAAGGAGAGAAGAAACAAAACAAATCTTTGATTTAAGTGAGTTTCTGGATCATTGGTTTAATCTCCGGTGGTTGCTAAGGTGGTAAGTGTGTTCGTCTTTTCTGTTTGAAGCCTAGTTCGAATCACCTTACTCCACTTCTAATCGAGATCTAATAGTCGGGTAATCAAAGAGCCTCGATCTTCTTAGGCGATAGATTCTTACTGAAGAGACAAAATGTCATTGCTCCTTTGGCGCTTAGTGCCGTATTATTGCTGCTTTAGATATTTTAATATATCTTGAGTTAGTAGATCTCTGACCAATCTCCTCTGTCCAATGGTAATGGTCTAGAGGTTAGATGATTACGATGAATTAAAGCTAACTATCAAAAGCAGACACTTGTTCGTCTCTCTATGTTAAGATGTAGACAGATACAGAAAAGATGCAAACATTGACTGTTATACCACACTACAGATCAAAAAGCGAAATGTAATAAACTATTGCCGTCTGTCCTTGATTCCAGATGAGTACAACGTAAGACATACGACATATTTGCTAATTTATTAGACTTATCTTAGTATATCTCGCATCACTCTTCTTGTCTCTGAATTTACAACTTTCTGCAGAGTTTGTTACGGCAACTGAAAATTTGTACGGACAAGATCGAAACTAATGGTTCTCTAGATCCCATAAGTAGGTAGTTCACACAAGTGTAAAGGTAATTCCATTTCCAGCCAACAACTACGGCAAAATCTTGATATGATCAAACTGTATACGGGAAAACATGAGAACATGAAATAAGTTCATTGTTATTGAATTGCAAGTGGAATTTGGTGAAAGTACTATACGTCAGCTGCTTATGGATGAAATGACTCCAACAAAGTGGCATTCATGAAAATGCTTCGGGTATTGATGGGGAAGAAGCATTGTGAATGCATTAGCATGACTTCAAATCAACTTTTATGCACACAGTTTTAGTTCCAAAACATTATGATGTAGAATTACTCACCAAACAAGTCACCTTAATAACTGTGTTGGCATCGAAATCGGCAAAAGTACACCAGAAGTGCCACAATTTGTGTACGGCAATCACTTTGGTGCCATAACTTTTTTTCGGATCACTTTGGTGCCAAGTCGGAGGAAAATAGATCACTTTAGTGACTCCGGCTAAAAAGCTGACATGACATTTATATTAAAAAAAATGATCTGACTTATACATATGAAAATTATGTGGCTTTTTTTTTTTTTAGAAACAAAAGGTATTCCTTTTATGGTTGATTTCTCTTAACCGGTTACTTACTCGTATTCCTTTTACAGAACCGTAGGATTGAAGATGCCTTGTGCGCATTTTGTGGGTCTACTCCAGATTCCATCAACCATCTTTTCTTTCAGTGCCCTTCTACCAGTAGATTGGCTTCTCTTTGGGCATCTAAATGCAATCTACCTTGGCGCAATCGCCCATGGCAAGACCATATACTATGGGCGATGCAAGTATGCGGAGGTTCCTCTTTTGCTCACTGCATAGCTAGATTCTCTTTTGGGGCTCTGTGTCACATCATTTGGACCGAAAGGAACAATGCGATCTTCAGAAATAAGAGCGTCTCCATTCCTGGAATGCGAAAGCACCTCTTCAAAGTAGTCAAGGACAAGGTCATCTCTATGGGTAGAGTTGAAGACACATATAGAAATAGGCTGCTACAGAGAAAATGGGATCTCCCATCGACTATCTTTTGTTAGCACTGGGCTCATCTATTCCGGTTCCCCTTCAGTAGATGTCCGGAGGTAGGGTGTCGGCCCTCCATCCTGCAGCTAGTGCGGCCTCGGCGTCTAGTTGTCTGTTCTTCCTTTCCTCTTGTTTTTTTATTGCCGTTTTCCGGCTCGAGTATAGTTCCCCTGAACCCCATCACCCTCTCGGACATTCCATTGTCCTAAGTTGGTCATGGGCTGGTTTGAGCTTAGGTTGTACTTGGTATTTTGAAAAGTTATACATACTCTTGTCTCACCAAAAAAAAAGGTTGCAGTAATGACAAGAGAGGCCATTCTTGCGAGGCTTGGCGGTGGTGGACCAAGGTCGCCGCCCTTGTTGGGGCCCAGCAAGCCTCGCCTCGACCAGTGAGGGCCGGATCTGATGAGGCGAGACCTCGTCGTCGCTTGGGTCCTGACCCTCACGACCATTGTACCAACCAGGTCTCGCTAGCCCTTCCCGGGCGGCGAGGCTTGGTGGGGTTGGTACCTACCAGCTAGCCCTTCCCGTGAGGGCAACGGTGAGGGCTCCCTCACCACTGTTGCAGCCTTTTTTTTTTTAATATAATATAATATATATATTTTAAAAAGTACACGTTAGCGAGCTAAATGTTTTTGGTTTTTAATGCTGACTGGACCTCTCCGGCGAGCCGTGTCAGCGTCATATCGGATTTTTGACAAGCCATGTTAGCATTGACACTAAAGTGATCGTTTTTCAAAAAGGTTGACACCAAATAATCCGAAAAAAAGTTAAGGCACCAAAGTGATCGCCGTACATAAGTTGCGGCACTCCTGGTATACTTTTGCCCCTTGAAATCTGAAAAGTTCGCACCCTCCATGACATTCAGCATCAAATCCATGAAATCTTGCTCTCTGTCACCTGTGGGGCGGGACATCCTCTTCCTTCTATGCTCATCTAGCGAGCCCCGAGCCAAAACATGCAACTCTTTCGCTGTCTCCTTCATCGATCGTTCACAGCCACCTAAATCCAACCAGGTGAGAGCCGCATGAAGACCCTGAACTGATCGAAAAACCTCCTGATTGACCTTTTGCACCTCTTTGCCTCGGTGTCGTTGCAGTCAGCGTTCGAACCAAAGTAGCTCTTCCCTCCAACCATTTTCAAAGAAAAGTACACCAAAAGTGCCCTTGTGTTGAGCGTCCAAATCTTTTTGCTTTGGTGCCAAAGACTTTAGTGCCATTTCCACTAGGACCCCACTGGCTCATGGGCCTACCACTTGTTTTGGCTGATCTTTTTCTCCGATTTTGGCACCAAAGTGATCCTAAAAAAGTTATGGCACCAAAGCCTTGAACAATTCTTTTCAAAGATCGCCGTCTGAACCTTTCAATAACTCGTCCAAGCCTTGAACAATTCTTTTATCGCTTGAACCTCAATAACTTGTGTGCTTCCAGTCAAGCAGGTTGTTCGATAGGAGCTCGACCGTCGCAACCTTGCGCATCTCTCGCCAGTATTCCCCATAAGGAGTGAAGCCGAACATGGTACCGTTGTAGCCCATGAGCCTCGTGGTTGTGATCAACGGGCGGTCTGCGAAGGCCTTGTCGTGGATGGTGAAGCACTCCTTAGCCACTTCCCAACTGCTCACGACAATTGCTCGATGAGAACCTAATCTTATGGTGAAAATCGGTCCATACTTGTCGGCCATGGAACCCAACTTTTTGTGCATCAGGTCCTTGCTGCTGAACAGAGGAAGGTGGCCAAAGAGGCCAACCGCCTTTGGCTTTGGGCATATCGCGACGGTCTTTGGACTTGTGTGATCGGTAGAGGGAGATGACCATTAGCAGGGCCAAGGTTGAGATCAAAATTATTAGCAATTCAATAAGAATTGGCATGATGAATGATTCCTGAAGTAAAGCAGGACAGAGTTTATCTGGAAAATTTTCCTTTTAAAAGTTCATTTGCCGCTTTCCTGGCGGTTTCTGATGGAAGAAATTGTGTTTGGAGTTTTTAAGTCCAATGAACTTACACATATTCTAAAATAAGTGCTCAAATCGTTGTCGTTTTCTGGAAGCTTGGCGTGTGTGGGGACAAAAGACAAAAGTCAGCCTAAGAGTAGATTGTTCTGAGGCAAATTAATCATTGACCACCACCTGAATAACTGCTCGCTATTAAGTAAATCTTCTGTGGCATGATGATTATCACTCACCAAAATTGCTTGTTCTATGCTAATTCTGCTTAACCATCTTGATCACATGCAACGAAATATCCGTGCAGTCGAGTATACTTCACTGTTCAAGCCGATAACTCCTCTCATATCAATGACTTTCTGTATGCATTTACTAGAAACTATAGCTGCCTCATATTGTTTATTAGCCATATACGTTCTTGATTTTAATTCTGTTTAGCTCTCCGATAGTTCCATACGATCAAATCTGATATGATCAAGGAAAGATGCTCTTCGTCGAGATCAAGTAATTTTGACATGAAGTTAGAGAAATCTTCGATTTTTATTTCGAATTGACATACATGTCCTCCGGTTTATCCTATGAGTGATGGAATGAAGGGCTTGAAAAAAAAGATTTATCAACTTGTATTCGTACGGTGTTCCCTCTGTTTTGGCCCAGCATTCGTATTGTTTCGATAGGCATCTTTTTGCTATAGTAGTGGAGTCAAAAGGTATGGTGAACCACCAAATAGACCTTGGGAAGGGTAATTTTAGGATTATAAAGCTCAGAAACTCATTGGTACTTTGTAGGTGTTTTTTGGCATTAGATTTGGCATGTCTAACTTTAGATTGTTGTATTTTTATTAGGGTTAATACCGCGAAAAACTCCAAACTGGTATATCTGTGACAAATTTATTTCAAACTAATTTTTTGACCATAAAAACTCAAAACTAATACATTTGTAACAAATTTGTCTTCCGTTAGTTTCCGTTAAATTTTGTTATCAATTTGCTGAATTTGATAATACGTGGCAGTTGACGAGTGTACCAATTTGGTATTTACCCCCCTCTATTTGTCGCACATTTGCCAATTTATGATTTTTCGTGGTATTAATCCATTTTAATAGAGGGTAAATTTGTCACAAGTGTACCAGTTTGGGATTTTTCGCGATTAAAATATTAATTTGGGGTAAATTTTTCATAGATGTACCGGTTTGAAGTTTTTGGTGATCAAAAAATTAATTTAGGATAAATTTGTCACACGTGTACCATTTAGGATTTTTCGTGGTATTAACCCTTTTTATTTTTTTTTATCTTAAATGGCCTTTGATCCGACTGACTTTGAATCATGTGACATTACATACGTACATAATTCTGGTATTTACTAATAGTAAAATAGTCGGCACATGGATTTTCCTCGCAGTCGAACATATCAAAATCTCTAGATCATGCATGTATAATCGATGTACGTTTCTCTGAAACTTTAGTCCGGCAACTAGTAAGCAGGCAGAATATTGCCGACCATTAGGGCAACGCAGTTTCAATGCAATCCATCTACAAACATTGCAAGATCAAGCGCTCTGTTGCACAGGCCTAGGAACCTTCGTTCAAAATACATTTCATGGTTAAAATGTGCAAAACTATCCGACCCAATTTTCTCAAAATCTCGGCATATCAAAGGAACTTGTACGCACATTCTCATTGTATGCGAACAGCAACTGGCTTATACAGTCCCGGGACGCTGCGTAAGAGAGTACACCGGTCATCATCATCGGTTTAACTTAGTCGATGCTGTACCTGAAGATGGAGACTTTGAGGACTACGAGGTCCGAATTGAGGAGCTCGAATATGCAGATGTCTCCCACTTGAAGAGCATTGTCCCTTGCGAAATTGAACCACCCTGCGGAGATTTTGCTCTTGAAGCTATTGGAGGTAGGCTGGGGATAAACACAGAGCTTGATCGGCCATGTTCTGCGGCCAACTCTCAGTGTCCCCTTTCTATGGCTGTGTTCTAAGTACCTCCTGATGAAGCCGGCGGGTAAAATCTATGAGCAGACCATCTATGCGTTAAATAAATTGAAATTCACGATCGGCTGTGAGATTGGCTTGATTTGGTCCATTTAGAAAACAAAACAAACTGGAGTACATCCGTGCAAGTGTTTCGGGGCAAATGACTATTCAATTTTCGGAAGGGTGGACAGTTCGTGCGAAACTTGCTTGCAGTCTCAAAATAGTTTGCTCTCTATCTGCATTGCATGTGTTTACTAATAGAAAAATATACTTGGCATTGTCACTGACCGGAGTAGATCTGTGCAAGTGTTTCGGGCAAATGACTACTTGGAAGGATGGTCGGTTCGTGCGAAACTTGCTTGCAGCTTCCATAGATGTCGTACCAGTTGGGGAAACTGTTTCGCCGGTGCTTTCCCCATTGCTGTCGCTGCATGCCTTGGGCAGGGTGAACACTTCCATGGCTGAATATTAGACCGAAGCATCATTGTGGAGATATTGTCTACATATTGTTTTCTTCTAATGTTAATCTTCTACATTTGGATCTGAAGCTTTTTTACCTGGTTCAACCTTGATACTTTTGCCTGCGGATTGATCACGAGAGGCAGGTTCTTCATTTTTGGCCTGGCCATACTCAGATTCGTCAGGTTCGCCTGAGCTTGTTTGGAGCTTGAGCTGAGAAGCTTCTTTTGTTTGAACTGATCTTGCCCATAGAGGCAAAAAGAAAAACAAGGGTTGCACATCAAAATCCAAAATCATAAAGACCGTAATGGATCGTGCCCATTTGGAGCTGAAGAGTGTTTGATTAAAAGTCATGCAAGCTCAAGAGTTGGACTAAACTAATTAGTTCAACAACCTGGTTGGAAAAAAATGCTCCAGGTTTTATAACAATCAATGGAACCAAATTGTACATTTATCTAATAGCTTAAACTTTTGAATAGCTTCACCAAATAAGGACTTATTAACAAAAGTAAGATTGAATAAAAATCCAATACTAAATAAACAGAACATACAAAGTGAAGTAGATAATCGCATAAACAACATCTAAATCATTAGATAACGAGTAATACAAATTTAATGTGCAAATGACTTGTCACCTACCGAGTTCGATTGCGTCTTGGTCGGCTCTGAAGATGACGACTCTGAATGAAACTCTGTCAACCTTCGTCGTCAGTTCAAACACACAAACATCACCTACCTTGAGATTATTGTCTTGCGCAAAAATCTTCCAGCCACTATTGATTTTGACTTGTAATTTTCGGCTGTATATCCCAAACCTATACCGGGCCGACCAAAATCTCTCATTGGACTCGTATAGATCTATGTCTCCGCCGCTTCTATAACCAGGAATATGCTCCATGAAAAACTTAGCCGGTGCATTCTGCAACATGGCATGTAGACGAAATACTTCTATGAAAGATATGGCAAAGGAAAATTTTTATATATTAAAGTAATGCTAAATATGTTAAGGCTGATTTAAACAAAAAGTGGTACAAGAAATAGTACAAGTGTTCAAATAAGTGAGACCATTTTCAACACTCAATAGCAATATCATGTAGCAAACGGATGATCCATATAGACTTGACTGTTCTTAAGACCACTCAAGAACTTTTAACCCCAGCACTGACAATTTTTGAATGGTGAGTAACACAATAGCAGTAGAGAAAGACTCTAGTTGCCTAAACTCATTTACGCCGGCAAGACCACATCGTATTTTTAACCAAACTAACCATGATTTTACTTTCCATCAGCATTTATCGCATCATTTGTTAGCTGATAAGTATTAGTAAAGAATCTCAATACCAATGTCGTTACTGATAAGATCAAATGATGATTCGAATATCACTCTTGACTCTTGGCATTAGCTGGAGCTTACTGACTATATTCCCCTTACCAAAGAGTGGTGAATGAGGGATGGTTGCATTAAAGTCAAGAAGAATGGATTTGGTGATTGGAAAGAAGCAGCTCTTTTTAAGGCCTCCGATTTTGCACTGCCTTTGAAAGGACAGCATCTTCCCCAGCAGCCAGATTTGAGGCCTGCATTGACATCATAGACAATATTGCTTGCAGCACCTGCAATTTACAACATATGAATACAACAGCTTAAAGATCGGGTAGAGATGAATTAGATATAGCACCTTTTGGTTGCGGGAAAAGCCTTGTTGCCCTGAAAATCCTGTTATGACTAAAACTATAGTAGCTATGGCTTAGCTCTCTGTCAACCTTTGCTACATTATCTGCCTCCTAAAATGGGTCTAATCAACACTCGGAAAATGCTTGATTTACTATAAAATTGTTTTGACAGACTTATATAAGATAACATATATGTGTATGGTCCACCTTCCTTAAACGCTCACTATAATTTAGCACATTAGTCTTGTGCCTTGAGATATAACTAGCGTTCCTACAAAAATGTTTAAGTTGCTCATAATGTTCCAATAAAGAGTGCAAATTCAAGAGTTACCTCCAACTGCCTGCTTATTCAAGTGCTCATTCGTTCTCTTCTTCTTCTTCTTCTTCTTCTTCAAAGGTGGAGATAATAATGTTGATGAAGGCGGCTCTCGCGTCTGATCGGACTGACCCTCAAATGCTTCAGCTAACGTGTCCCCTTCATTTTCTTCCCTTTTTTGGCAAATCAGAAATGATGGGGTATTCGATCTCCGAAGCACTCTTGTCGAATATGACCACGCGAAACGCAGAGCCTCCTTCGTATCTGAACACTAGGAAGTGACCTTGTTTGATGGCGTAGTGCTTCGCGAAGTCTGGCCATCCTCGTCGGAGCCAAACGCCGCCGTATCCCCTCACCAGTTCCACTTCCCAAGCGTCACCGCTGGCTACGTGGAGGAAGACCAAGTCCGGCAGATCGCTCCCATATTTTCTCACGAATTTCTTTGGAATCCCCTGTTTCATGATGAACATGGAAGCACAAAATTTATGTGACAAGTGCTGGTCCCAAAAGACAAACACTTTTACCTAAAATTGGATGCTAAGCCATGCTGCATACTAAAAATGCATGATGGTTGAATAAAGACAGGTCATTCCATGCAAAGACCCTGCGAGTGAGTGAGAGAGAGAGAGAGAGAGAGAGAGAGAGAGAGAGTACGAGTCTTCCATCTTGAAGGGCATCAGACAGAATGATCTTGAAGAAATGGGGAGTCTGGGACTCAAAACATCTCCCTCCCATCATCTCTTCAGAACTCTAGAGAAGTTTTACGTGCGCGCGTATGTGTTTGAAAGAGGTCTGGCGAGTTACGTGTAACGATGGAGTGAAGGGTTCTCCGGTTTTGTATCCTTGGTTTTAAATTTTCGTCGTTTTCAAAGAGAAGGGAAAAGAGAGACGGTAAAAGCTCCGAAGGGACATCTGTCATAAGTCCTATTGACCACTTCAACAACTGGTGTTGAACGTCAAACCGGCAGCCCTGCATTCTGCAGCATCCGGAAGGAAGACTCTGTGAGGCGTGCGAGCCCACTGTCAGTCTCGGTTTGTGGGTCACCAGAAACTGAAACTGAGGATGAGGTGTCAGAGTCCCAAGTTCTTCCATCTCACGTTGACCAAAGCATTCATGGTAACTGGAAAGAACCCGAGAAAATATTAGGTGGTCCTTCAAGACGCTTGCGTCTTTTCTCTCTCTTCATTACTTGCTGGTCTTCTTTTCCCTTCGTTTGCGCGAAGTCCCCCTCACTGACACTACTCTCTCTCCTCTGTCTTCTACATCATCTTCTGAGAAAAAGAGGAAGCCCGCTGTCTTTTTTTTTATAAATACTCTCCCTCTCTCGCGAGAAACCAAGAGCCCGCGGTCGCGTCCCGAGCTCAGACCCGCCACCTCCGGCACGTCGCCTCCGCATCCGCCGGCGCCCGTCAGGAGCCACAATCCCTCTCTCTCTCTCTCGCTCCCAAGAGCCCCCGCCGGTCGCAGCTGCCGGGTCCCGAGCTCCGCGAGCCATGAATTCCACGCGACACTCGCTCCCTTTCACTCTCTGATAACTCTATAAAAATAGAGTTATTTTCTCTACTTTAGACAATAAATAATGCAATATTTGTTAGAATGTATTTGAATTTTTTTTTACTCAATATTTTCCTTATTTATGCAGAATATTGAGATATGGTGAAAATAAGGAAAATATGGCAAAAAGAAGAAAAAAGAAATATGCGATCCAGAGAAGAGTTAGAAGATGGATATTACATTGGGAATTCTGCGATTTATTCTCTAATTTTATGCAAAAAAAAAAGTAATTGCCTTGTGAGAGGAGTCTTGATTGTTATTATATAAATAGGATAACTTGGGGAACATAAAAAGAGAGAGAGAGAGATCGTTTTGTTTTCAATGTTCTAAAGAGTTTTTGAGTATTTTGAAGAGAAGATAAAAGTGGTGACAAAATTCTTGTTCTTTGATTCAAGATATTTGATTTAATTTCTATTTTCGTTTCTTATTCTATCATGTTCTAATTTTCTTTGTTAGAGCTACGATGTAACCTAACCATGATGATATGAATTTCATGCTTTTTATGCTTTGCAAGTAATTTCATTCATGTGAGTTATATATTATTGTGCTTAATGCGTTTAGGTGATTAGCCACCACTTGAATGATCGGATGTGTATGTTTGAGACCGAAAAGTGATAATATGCAATTGCTCCTTATAATATATAACCATGAATTAAATGTGGATAGAAATATACCATATTATTTGTGTAGCTTTTCGAAGATAAGGTGGTCTAAAAGATTCATTGTAAATCGGGAATATTCACAGATTTTAATGCGCTTTATGTTTATTTAAATTCACATAGAAATATAGTGAATTGATAAACTGAATAGGTTTGCTATACCTAGAGATAGGATAGTAAATAGATTAGGAAATTCCGCTATCGCATGCTTGATATTGTTCTTGTATGCATAATAATTTAAAATTCATATATAGTGGTTATGGTGAAATCGGATGCTCTAACATGTTTTACCCGATTGATTATCTGCCTTTAATTTATAAATTTCGTTTTTAAAAATCGTCAATTTTTATTTGTTCTTAATTATATTTTGATCTGTTAGATAAATTTTAGAATTAGTTTATTTTTAATATTTAATTGGTTTATTATTATCAATCTCTGTGGGACGATACTCTTCTCATCATTGTATTACTTGTTCAACACGTTTGTTGACACGTGCAGAATTTTACGAACAAGTTTTTGGCGCCATTGCCGGAGATTGTTTATTTAATACCAATTAATATTGATATCGGATAATTCTAAGTTTAATCTAGCTTTTATTTTTTCAGAGTATACATTGGTGCATGACACCTAGCCAACAAGAAAAAACTTAGTGAGTTTGATCCAGAAATCGAATGCACATTTAAACGCGGCGAATCGAGAGAACAGAGAAATCACATTAAAAAGATGGAGGGAGTTGATGATGGTAGAAATCAACGTAGACTCTTGAAAGATTATGCTGCACCAACAATTGAGGGCACCACATCAAGTATCGTGGAGACCCGCAATTCAAGCAAACAACTTTGAGATCAAGCCATCACTGATTCAAATGCTTCAACAATCAGTGCAATTTAGTGGGCTACCAAGCGATGATCCAAACGCTCACATCGATGCTTTTCTTGAAATCTGTGACACAATTAAATATAATGGAGTTTCAGATGATGCTATTAGATTGAGATTATTTCCATTCTCTCTTAGAGACAAAGCTAAAGGTTGGCTCTCTTCTCTTCTTGCAGGATCGATCACTACATGGAATGATATGGCCCAAAAATTTCTTGGTAAGTTCTTTCCACCTGCAAAATCTGCAAAAATGCGTAACGATATTACTAATTTTATGCAGATAGATAATGAATCATTGTATGAAGCATGGGAAAGATTCAAGGAGTTTCTTAGAAAATGCCCACATCATGGATTACCCGTATGGATGCAGGTATAAACTTTTTATAATGGGTGCGAGTATAAGTCTCCATTCTATGATTGATGCATTTGTAGGGGAACTACGAATAATAAAACACCAGAAGAAGCTTATAACTTATTAGAGGAGATGTCATCCAATAGTTATCGGTGATCTATTGAGAGGATATCGGTCTGCGAAAAGCTAGCGGAGTTTATGAGGTGGATGCTTTCCGCGGCAATCACTGCACAAATTGAAGCACTCAACATAAAGATAGATAATATGAGTGTTTCGGGCATGAAAATTCAGAATATGACATGTGATTTCTGTGGTGGAGGACATGTTAGCACAGAATGTCAGGTAGGTAACACTTTTGCTCAATCTAATGAAAATGCTAACTTTGTTGGGAATTTTAATAGATCACAAAATAATCCCTACTCCAACACGTACAATTCGGGATGGCGCAATCATCCAAATTTTTCATGGAATAATCAAAATGTGACAAGACTGCCACTAAGATTCAAACAACTAGAAGAGACAAAGTCCAGTCTAGAAGATATAGTCACAAAACTTGCCAACACTACTCAGGACTTCATCAAGAGCACAAATGTAAGATTTCAAAACCAAGAGCCTTCAATCGTAAACTGAGATGCAAGTGGGGCGGTTAGCAAACATGATGTCTGGGAGACAACATGGTTCTTTACCTAGCAACACAGAGAAAAATCCAATTGAAAATGTAAAAGCTATAATCCTGAGAAGTGGTAAACAAGTGGGTGAAGAAGATACCAAACAAGAGATTTCCAGAGACAAAGAAAAAGAGGACAAGAAACAATCAAAGGAGATAGGCAAGAGCAAACTTTTTCCAGATAATCCCAAGCCATATGTGCCGCCATTCCCTCAAACTCTAGCAAGACAAAATAGATAAGCAATTTTCTAAATTTCTTGATGTTTTTAAAAAATTACACATTAATATTCCTTTTGCAGATGCTTTAGCACAAATGCCTAGCTATGCAAAATTTTTGAAGGAGATTTTGGCAAACAAAAGAAAGCTAGAGGATTATGAAACTGTGAAGTTGAATGAGGAATGTTCAACCATCCTACAAAATAAATTACCTCCGGGTTAAAAGATCGGGGAGTTTTACAATTCATTGCACTATTGGAGATTCTTACTTTGAAAAGGCATTGTGTGATTTAGGTGCAAGTATTATTGATGCCTTTCTCCGTTTTTAGGAAATTAGGATTGGGTGAAGTAAAAGCAACTACGGTGTCACTTTATCCGGCTGATCGATCAATTAAATATCCGAGAGGTATTGTGGAAGATGTATTGGTAAAAGTTGACAAGCTTATTTTTCCTGCAGATTTCATAGTTCTTGACATGGAGGAAGATTTTGAGGTACCACTTATCTTAGGTCGTCCTTTTCTAGCAACAAGAAGAGCTCTTATTGATGTACAACAAAGGAAGTTGATTCTTAGAGTTCAAAATGATCTTGTTTCTTTTAATGTTTTTAAAGCAATGAAATATCCCTTTGATGATAATTCTTGTTTTAGAGTTGAGACAGTTAACAAGTTGGTGAACAATGTTTTCAAAGAAAATATTTTTAAAGATCCACTTGAAGCATGTTTGGTTCAACTAAAAAAGACAGAGAAATTGAGAATGAGGAGATAATGGAGTACATAAATTTTATGAAGTCAAATCCAACATATTCAAGGCCTAAGACAACAAAATTTGAGGAGTTGGGACAACATACAACGAAGCTAAAGCCATCAATTGAAGAGCCTTTTATTTTTGAACTCAAACCCTTACCTTCTCATTTGGAATATGCTTATTTAGATGGAATTTCTTCTTTACCAGTAATTATATCTTCTTCTTTGACAGATTTGATGGAGGAGAAACTGCTTAGAGTGTTGAGAGAACATAAAGGTGCAATTGGATGGAAAATAGCTGACATCAAGAGAATTAGTCCTTTAATTTGCATGCATAAAATTTTGACGGAGGAACAACATAAACCCACTATCCAACCTCAGAGGCGTTTGAACCCGAAAATGCAAGAAGTGGTGAAAGCTGAGGTAATTAAGTTACTTGATGCAGGGGATCATCTATCCTATCTCCGATAGTTCCCGGTAAGTCCTGTGCAAGTTGTTCCAAAAAAGGAGGTATGATTGGTCAACTAAATAATGATAATGAATTAATTTCGACTAGAACCCGTTACGGGATGGCGTGTTTGCATGGATTATAGAAAATTGAATGATGCCACCCGTAAAGATCACTTTCCTTTACCTTTCATTGATCAATTGTTGGAGAGACTTGCAGGGTCATGAATTTTACTACTTTTTAGATGGATATTCTGGTTATAATCAGATCCCTATTGCACCTGAGGATCAAGAAAAAACTACTTTTACTTGTCCTTATGGTACTTTTGCTTATAGGAGGATGCCTTTTGGTCTTTGTAATGCGCCTGCTACTTTTCAAAGATGCATGATGGCTATTTTTTCTGACATGATGGAAAAATATATTGAGATATTTATGGATGATTTTTCTATTTTTGGCTCATCTTTTGATTCATGTTTGAATAATTTAGCTTTGGTGTTACAGAGATGTGAGGAGACTACCCTTGTCTTGAATTGGGAGAAGTGTCACTTTATAGTGCATGAAGGGATTGTGCTAAGCCATAAGATCTCTATAAGGGGAATTGAGGTGGACCAAGCTAAGATTGAAGTTATTTCAAAACTGCCGCCTCCTACCTCTGTGAAGCTTGTTCGAGGATTTTTGGGACATGCAGGATTTTATAGGCGCTTCATTAAAGATTTTTCTAAGATTGCTAGACCCCTTTCTAAATTGTTGGAAAAAGATTCTAAATTTGACTTCTCTGATGATTGTTTGCAGGCATTCAACACATTGAAGGAGAAGTTAATTTCGCCCCTATCATGACTGCGTCTACTTGGAATTTGCCTTTTGAGTTGATGTGCGATGCTAGTGACTCGGCTGTTGGAGCCGTGCTTGGACAACGAAAGGATGGAATTTTTTCGAACCATATCTTGTGCAAGTCGAACCTTGTCAGGTGCACAATTGAATTATGCCACAACCGAAAAGGAGCTTTTGGCGGTAGTGTTTGCTTTTGATAAATTTCGTTCTTATTTAATTGGTTCAAAAGTTATAGTTTATTCTCGACCACTCTGCTCTTAAGTATTTACTTGAAAAGAAAGAATCAAAACCACGTTTAATCAGGTGGATTCTTTTGCTGCAAGAATTTAATTTGGAAATCAAAGATAAGAAGGGGACTGAAAATCTAGTTCTGCAGATCACTTGTCAAGAATTCCGAATTTAAAGGAAGAGGTAAGTCCAATTATATAAGAGTTTCCTGATGAAAAATTTTTTCCATCAAATCCATAAAATTTCCTTGGTACGCTGATTTTGTGAATTATTTGGTAAGTAATATTCTTCCTCCTGAATTGTCATATCAACAGAAGAAAAATTCTTTTCTGATGTTAAAAATTATTTTTGGGAAGAACCTTTTCTTTTTAAGGTATGTGCAGACCAGGTCATAAGGAGATGTGTTCTAGACGAAGAAAAGGCAAACATTCTGCATCATTATCATGGCAGAGAGGCAGGTGGTCATTTTAGTGCCACCAAAACTGCAGCTAAGGTTTTACAATCTGGATTTTATTGGCCCACACTTTTTAAAGATGCTTACTCCTTTGTAGCTTCATGTGACCGGTGTCAGAGAACTAGAAATATTTCTAGAAAAAATGAGATGCCTTTAAATAACATTATTGTGTGTGAATTATTTAATGTTTGGGGTATTGATTTCATGAGACCCTTTACATCTTCTTACGGTAATTTATACATTTTAGTGGCCGTAGAGTATTTGTCTAAGTGGGTAGAAGCTGTAGCATTACCAAAAAATGATGCTAAGGCTGTTGTCAAATTCTTGAAGAAAAATATTTTTACGATTTGGCACTCCTAGGGCAATCATAAGTGATAGGGGACACACTTTTGCAACAAACAATTTGAAGCACTTTTGATTAAGCATGGAGTCACATATAAGATTGCAACCCCTTATCATCCTCAGACTAGTGGTCAAGTAGAGGTTTCAAATAGGGAAATCAAGAGAATTTTAGAAAAACAATAAATGCCTCTAGGAAAGATTGGTCAATAAAACTTGATGACGACTTTGGGCTTATAGGACAGCATTTAAAACCCCAATTGGGATGTCTCCTTTTAGGCTAGTGTTTGGGAAGGCTTGTCATCTACCGGTGGAATTAGAGCACAAAGCATATTGGGCATTGAAATTTCTGAATTTTGACATGTAGTTTGCAGGTGAAAGAAGATTATTGCAACTAAATGAATTGGAGGAATTCCATAATAAGGCCTATGAAAATACTAAGATGTACAAGAAGCGTACCAAAAGATGGCATGATAAACACATATTCAGAAGAGAGTTCGAAATTGGCCAAAAAGTTTTACTTTATAACTCTCGTTTTAAACTTTTTCCAGGAAAGTTCGTTTTCGATGGTCTGGTCCTTATACAACACACAGGTATTTCCATACGGTGCAATTGAAGTTGCACATGACACGAAAAGGCACATTTAAGGTGAACGGTCAACGTTTGAAACCTTACTTGAAGGTGGTTACAACAAGCGGAAGATTGCTATTGAACTTCATCATCCGAAATAGCGATATTTGATATAGTTTGGCTGAAAACTATAAAGCAAGCGCTTCTTGGGAGGCAACCCAAGCATTTTTATTATGTTTCTTCATTAATTTTTATGTTCATTTTTTTCAAAAAAAAAAAAGATGAATTATTATTATTTTTTTATCCAGGTTAATTTTCTTTCTTGAAGGATCACCTTTTGGAGTTTAGTCATCAAGACCATCCATGGACACATTGTCACGCCCGCACTTCCCGTAGCGCCACATCCCTCAGAGAGGTCGATTTGCGTCTGACGTCCCCTGACGCTGGGTCGCCGACCAAACCACACACAGAGATTTGAAGCACATGCGGAAGCAAATAAAACTACCCTTACATATATAAATACATAGCCAAGGGTAACCACCGAAAACAGTACTTGTACTATTACTGAAAATCATATACAATATTCATATACAGCCCGAGTACCAAAAATCAAAAAGCGGGTCAAGGCCACTACTAACAAAAAAGGGGTAAGTGGCTCGGGGTTGGGCTCCTCCCAAAAACGCTTTGCGCTGTGACCTTCAAGGCCTGGGATCCGAAATGTCGGTTTTTCAACAACCGTGAGAATAAATCTCGTGAGTAATTCCCTAAACCTAAACTAGGCTAACATGCACCTCGACAAGTACTAGATGGACAGACACAAAAACTAAACGATTACATGACTCGGGCCCTCGGCCGAATCTAGAAATCACATGACCTGCGGGTTAGGCGTGCAGAATAATAACAAACACGCAACGGAACTTGATCACGGTGTATGTACACGCATTCCCATGTCTGGCGCATGTTATGCATATGCGTGCTTTCGCACTCATGCTCATGCCTCATCAATGCATTACCGCATACTTGCACACTAGCACTTTCGGCCATTTCTCAATTTCTCCTCCGACCCGCGTTAAATGCGTCGGGTCCGACCAGCGTAACAGCATCGGGTCTATTTCTTTAATCACAACGCCGTGGCCAGCGTTAAAAGCGCCTCGGCCCGGCCCGGTGTCTCTGGCCAGCGTCAAAACGCATCGGGCGCAACACCGATCTCCTCACGAACCCGAGCCCGTAAAAAGCGCGCCGGGTTGGTGCGTCTTCCGGCGTACGGGCATCGTCCCGCGTAACACGCATCAGGGCGGCATTCACTACCCAGCGTAACACGCGCCGGGGTTTATTGTGATCACACATTCACAAACCTCAATTTTATCCCGAACCCGCGTTAGACGCATCGGGGCAATTTAGGTGATCACAATGCACATGTCACTCGGGCATACTCGTATATGCATATGTCGTGCCAATGTTCATGATACACATTCATGATCTGCAATAACCACACTTGGGCACTCATAAATTTCACAATGGCATTTAGTTCAATGAATCACGAACCCAAGTAAATCAAATCACCCCACACGGTCATGGCACAATTTCGACACATAAATTATGCATATAAAACACCCAATTGGATCAACATGAAATTTATGCACCAAGCCCGCCAAGCTAATCTATTCTTGGTTTCACTTTGGATATGCAACTAGGCACCCTCAAATTAATCAGAATTGAGGCTCAATTGTGTCAGTTGCACCAATCAACCAATCCCGGTATTCACACGCCTAGTCCTCAAATTAATCGCGTCGCTCAAATTTAATCCCGCGTGGGCGACCATCAAACCGTAATTTCTGGGCCAATAATTATCACCAAAATATTCTATTATACTCCCCAAATATCAGTCTAATTGACCACCACCAAAAATTAATATCTGGTAGCGCAAATAATCCACAAATAAAACCCGATCTCGAGCCAAATCAATCCGAACTGACTAACCCATTTATCGCGCCTCTCGGGCCACTAATCCTCCATTAATTTATCAAACTAATCCATCAAATTGGCCACAATCAAAACCCCTAATTAATTCCACAAATAACCCCTAAATTAACCCCTAATTAACCCCTAAACCGGTCTAGAAATGTAAATTATCCTAATTAGGGTTTAGGGTTGTACTCACCGGGTGTCCTACGCTTAAAATGGGCCGAACAGGCCGATTCGGGTTCGGGTGAACAAAGACCACCGGAACAAAGGCTTGGCGGGAACAATGACCGTGATGAACAAGATCTTCTTTGAGCAGTCTGCACCGGGCGTGAATGTTGGACGCGGACCCGAACAGGGAGGCGGAATGGCGGAGCAAGCAGCCGGCCCGACAGACAGCGGCGGCCCGAGGCGGCTGGGGGCGGCGCGGCGGGCGGCGGGAGCCGCGTAGCGGAGATCCGGAATAGGGGCTCCGAGGAGAAAACAGAAGAACGGTAGCGGCCTACGTGCGGAGTTGTGGCCGGACGGGCGGCAACGAGGCGGACGGAGCAAGCCGCAACGCCGCCGAGGCAAAGCAGTAGCCCGCCCGGGCGGGCGGCGGCTCACGGCGGCGACGGCCTGCCGTAATAAAAGAGAGAGAGAAAACAGAGGAAGAGAGGGGGAGAGGGAAGCAGACGGCTGGTTATCGAGGCGAGGGTTGGGCTGATCAAGCGATGCGCGCTACAAGCGGCCGGGCGATACCGCGCGCGGTGAAGAGCGGCAACGCTGGCGGGCGTAGCAGGACGCAACGAAGAAGAAGAGAAGAAGAGATGAGAGAGAAGAAAAGAGAAAAGAAAGAGAAGAAGGAGAAAGAGAGTCCGAAGGGAGGGGAGTGGGGGACGGACCCAGAGCGAGGGGGGGGGGGCAGGTATCCGAGGGGGAGGGAGAGAGAGAGAGAGAGAGAGAGAGAGAGATTTTTGAAACAAATTTATAGAAATTTAAATATTAAACGCAAAACCGAGTCCAATTTCAAAACGGAAAATGGTCTACCGTCCCAAAGTAGACCTCGTGACTTAAAGGGACAAAGGCCAAATTAATTTGACCAAAATTTAACGAGGGGTCTACTAGTCCAAATTCACACTTAGTCCGAAAACCCAAACTTTTCATTATTCCCGATAATCTCGATACCGCAACCTTAATATCGACGCCGTCCAATTTATTAAGGCCCTAAACACCAAAATCGACCGCCAAGTTCAGGGTCCAAATAACGATTTAAAATTCGATCGAAAGTGCGATTTTAGCTAAATTTAATTTAAAATAATAACCGGGAGTGATCAGTTCCCCGGCGAGATTTTACCATAAAGCGCACGACAAATTATGCGTTTATAAACCCCAAAATGGACGAAAGTTCGAATGTTACACACATTCTACTGCAAGGGAGTTTTCTTGTTCCTATTTTTCTTTTGTTTCTTTTATTTTTTCGCATTGAGGACACTTCTTCATTCAAGTTTAGGGGAGACAAAATTTTTTCTCAATTTTTTTTTTGCTAAATTTGAATTTATTTTTTTTGTTGCATTCCTTGTTGTGAATTTTTGTTATTCTTAGGAAAATTTAAATTTTGTTCAAACTTGCAAATGATATGTGAGTTAATTTTGATTCTGATGATGTCGATCCACTTACTGAGCACTAGAAGTCCTTAATTTTTGAGTAGTGTGTACATCTAGAGAACATTCATGTGAAGTATGTGCTTTTCTTAGATCTCACCCAAATCTTAGAATTTGTTTGATTTTCTCTTGAGGCGAAATCCTAGGCTACATCTAACTGAGAAAATGATTTAGGCAATTTTGGGTCGATTGAGCCTTTTAAGCCAACCCTATTTTTTTATCCATAGTTACCCCATTGAGCCTTAATTATTATCCAATCTTTTATTGGCACCCACGTACTTTTTAGCTTACCTTTTGCCAAGTTATATCATTGTCCCACGCCCCATGAACATGTTAATTTTTTTAAGATAAAAGTTTATTTGAGCATAATAGCAATTTGGGAGGAAGGGTGGAGCATGGAAATAATTTTATTGCCACGGTTTTTGGGTGTATCTTCAAAAAAAAAAAAAAAAGAAGAAAAAGAAAGAAAAAAGAGAAAAAGAAAATATTGCTTTTTATGGTTCCCTATCCAACTTTCAATTGAGTGAGCCTTTTGGATACTCAATGGGTTGGGAATGTTCACGTTCTATTAGGAGAGACTTAGGGAGGAACTCCACCATAAAGCAATGAAAAAAGAAGAAGGAAAAAAAAGAAAGAATGATGATCCGTAGCGACAGAAAGATTATTTTGAAGATGTGAAATTGGGGATAGTGGCATGTGCTCTAATTAGATCCTAAAAGTCAATGTGTTCATGGGTGATTTGAGCTTAAATTTACCATTATCTCACCGTTAGCTCAGCCTTACATTACAACCTGAGGAAAGTTCTATTGATTTTTGGTTGGATGATTAGCTTACATTAGTGGAGAGAGGAATGAAAAGCAAACCTATGAGATTTGGTTATAATTATAAAGAGTTTTTGAGAGATTGCATACCAATGTGAACTTATTTGGATTGCATATAATTCGAAAAGATGAGGACTCACACACACTTGGATCACATAATTAGAATCGGTTTTAACTTATGAATCTATTTCAATGTTTGGATGAAATTTGTGTTTTTCTTTGAATTGTGATTTTGAGCAATTATGGAAGGAAGTCATGGAGGGGCTGTTAGCTTGAGTATGTCTTATATCTTGCTTTTGCTCGAGGACTAGCAAAATGTTAAGTTTGGGGGTTTGATAACTCTATAAAAATAGAGTTATTTTATCTACTTTAGGCAATAAATAATGCAATATTTGTTAGAATATATTTGGATTTCCTTTTATTTACTTAATATTTCCTTGTTTATGCAGAATATTGAGATATGGAGAAAATAAGGAAAATATGGCAAAAAGAAGAAAAGGAATATGCGATCCAGAGAAGAGTTAGAAGATGGATATTACATTGGGAATTCTGTGAT
Source organism: Syzygium grande (assembly GCA_024733475.1). NCBI lineage: Eukaryota > Viridiplantae > Streptophyta > Magnoliopsida > Myrtales > Myrtaceae > Syzygium > Syzygium grande. The sequence continues at coordinate 35,877,921 of JAMXDD010000005.1, read as the reverse complement.
TTATTCCCTAATTTTATGCGAAAAAAAAAAGTAATTGCCTTGTGAGAGGAGTCTTGAATGTTATTATATAAATAGGATAACTTGGGGGAACATAGAATCAGAGAGAGAGAGAGAGAGAGATCGTTTTTGTTTTCAATGTTCTGAGAGTTTTTCAAGTATTTTGAAGAGAAGACAAAAGTGGTGACAGAATTCTTGTTCTTTGATTCAAGATATTTGATTTAATTTCTATTTTCATTTCTTCTTCTATTATGTTCTAATTTTTTTTGTTAGAGCTACGATGTAGCCTAACCATGATGATATGAATTTCATGCTTTTTATGCTTTGCAAGTAATTTCATTCATGTGAGTTATATATTATTGTGCTTAATGCGTTTAGATGATTGGCCACCACTTGAATGATCTGATGTGCATGTTTGATACTGAGAAGTGATAATATGCAATCGTTCCTTATAATATAAACATGAATTAAATGTGGATAGAAATATACCAATGTTATTTGTGTAGCTTTCGATGATAAGGTGGTCCAAAAGATTTATTGTAAATCGGGAATATTCACAGATTTTAATGCGCTTATGTTTATTTAAATTCACATAGAAATATAGTGAATTGATAAACTGAGTAGATTTTGCTAAACCTAGAGATAGGATAGTAAATAGATTAGGAAATTCCGCTATCACATGCTTGATATTGTTCTTGTATGCATAATAATCTAAAATTCATATATAGTGGTTATGGTGAAATCGGATACTTTAACATGTTTTTACCCGATTGATTATCTGCTTTTAGTTTATAAAATTTCGTTTTTAAAAATCGTTAATTTTTATTTGTTCTCAATTATATTTTGATCTGTTAGATAAATTTTAGAATTAGTCTATTTTTAATATTTAATTGGTTTATTATTATCAATTTTTGTGGGACGATACTCTTCTCATCATTGTATTACTTGTTCAACACGTTTGTTGACACATGCAGAATTTTACAAACACTCTCCAATCCACGAAAACCACTGAAACTCTCCCCAAGCTTCCAAACCCGTCTCCTCCAAAGATGACGCTCCACTCCATCATCATCCGAAGCTCCCGAGCACGAACTCCCACCTCGGCCGCGCGCCGTCCCACCCACCACTTCAAGCCCTTCACCTATGGCGCAATAACGGCATGGCCATCATCGACTCCGACAAGACCCTTGTCTACCTCCGCAATGCCCGCGACTTCCGTTGCCTCCCTCGTCAACCACCGGGCGCTTCATGTTCGTCAACACCAACCCGCTCTTTGACGAGATCGTCGAGCGGATAACGTCGCGGATCGGGTGCTGCTCCCCCCGGCAACGCCTGTAAGGCATCGCGGGTTCTTGACCAACAAATTAGCTCTGGGTAGTTCCTGACCTTTAACAAGAAGATCTGCCTGGGCCGACGCAGCGCCTCGACCGCGCTGTGGTCGCTGACACCGAGTGGAAGGTCAGCCGGCGCATCCGTGGAGGCCGAGAAGCTGCAGATCCCAGTTGGCGGCGCCTGTGGACCCGGGAGCATGCCCAGAAGCACAAGAATATCACGCATCTGATCCCGGAATGACTCGCTAGCCTGTAATATGATCACCAAGACCTTTGTCGGGGAGAGAATGAACACGAGAAGCTGAGGTAAAGCTCATTATGTGGTGAATACAAATGCCACAACATATGAGGAGCTCGGACCAAGTGGGGTCCGAGCGACGGAGGAGGGAGTGGTTCCCGGAGGCGACGACGGGAGGGGCAGAGGCAGAAGGGAGGCGATGTGCCGAGGTGGCGGTCCGAGCTCTGGACGCGACGAGGAACGGGCTTAAATATGATGCACACATTTTGAAGGGAAGGAAAAGTGGGACCCGCGGCCACGTGTTGGTCATTGATTGGGGCGGCACACGGTGACATGGTGTGGCCGGACCACTCAACGAAAGGACCCTGCATGTTGGCTGCAGCTAGAACAATAAATTCTCTATCCTTGCGACTCGTGAAAGTTTGGTTCTATCCGCGCCACCGAATTGACTAGGAATCGGTGAGACATCGTGCAATTATGTCCGATGTATAATTTTCGATACATGAGAAGAGTGATTAAATGGTGTATATTGCCTATTCTTATTACATTTCATGATAACTTGACAGGTAGATAGAAGTATAAAAACATATATTATAAATGTGTAAAAGTTTTGAGGATCATGTGACAAAGTAGGTCCCTCTATGCATAGAACGAAATTATACACATTTACGAAAGCATATTGCACTTGAAATGTCAAATCCTTTTCATGCAATATTACTTGTCCTCTCATAGTTAAAAAAAGTTTTTATTTAGATTGTGATCTATAGCCAATGTTATTTTGCCCACTCCGACCATACCCTTTCCAAACACTAGAGTCAAAATTCACAGGAATTCGAGCTTGTATTTATGCACTGCAGTACTAGATTGAATATGATCGACACTAGATGTACGTAAGGCTTTAGCTGGTACTCGAAAGTATGTGGCAAGATTTTTCTGTCTATGCCCAATCGGTCCAACAGCTGCGCTGCAGCAAAGGAAGGGGGAAAGGTGCGAAAGTAGGAAAATAAAAAGCAACAACCCTATCTTAAATGGTCGACGTCCATTTCTTCATTCATATTCATAGCTGAGTCTACTAAAAGAGGGACCAGCCTCATCGTGGTGATTAGAGACATAAAGATATACTTTAGTCTTCGCGCTTCAAATTGAATATTGCAAATCATCTATGTCACTACACATGAAATAGAAAATCTTCATTATTATGTTAGAAGTGTCATTATTTTTAAGGATTATTATTAAAATCTACTGTTAGCGTAGCGAACTTTTTACATATCTACCGTTGGATGCATGTTCTGTGTATTTGAAAATATTAGTGCGATCGCATTCATCCATATTAGTGAATGTATACAAATTTCTTTATGCGGACGGTGGTCCTGATAAAAATCTTAATTTTTATGATTTTTCTTTTTCTTTGAAAAAAGAAATACTTTATGACCTGAAAATTATTCATGCTAAATTTGGGACTTCTACGATTAAAAGTCTATTCTTGCACTGCGAGTTCTTATCAAGTTCTTTTACAATGACAAGCAGTTCCAACAATAAAATGAATAATCTGATTATATTTAAGTTTAGAAGAGATTTATAAATAACGTGCAAATTTAATATAATTGAAAAGTGCAAGCAAAAAAAAAAAAATTAGGAGATTTTTTTTAAAAAATCAAAAGGACTTTTTAATCTTTTCACCATTCCTTTTATATAAATAAAAATAGGCATTGGGTAAGAGAGGCCAACTGAAGATTATTAGAAGGAGATGCTATGATTGTTTTTTACCCGAAATACCTTCCACTGCAATATTGAAACTGGTCATTGACGCGATGAAAATTTGGAAACTAAGATTGTGTTTTCGTGAATTAATTTTCTGAGTTCGGTATGTGTTAAATATGTCTTGAATTTTATGCACTTAGTCCGGTTTATGGCCTGACCCGACATATTTTTTGTGCAACCCGAAAGTGGAGGAAAAATTGAGATTATCGGTCCAACTCGTAGCAAGCAAACAAATCTCTATGGCGATTCGTTTGAGTTGGAGCAAGCGAACCAATGTTTTGGGGGTTCGGGGGTATGCCTCCGAGGAAAATTTTTGGGAGCTCTATTTATACTGCGGCTAGGTTTTCTCATTGATGTAGAAAGAATTTTGTTTCCAGAGAGTTTTGTGAGTTACGAGGTTTTGTCGTTGTTTTGACTTCTGAAAACTGTACTCTATTTGATTATAATGGAATTTTGTTTTGCCTCGCTAATGGACGTAGATCACCTTGTGATCGAACCACGTAAATCCCTATGTTTTGTCTTTGTTTTTCGCATCTGTTTGCAACATGCATTTGGTTTGATGAAAATGATCGGTCAATAGAAAATTATTTTACGGATAAAGAAAAATGCATGTTGAAAGTTAGGAAAATGAATTTTTTAACCCGAAAAGGGGGAAAATTTTTCTTGAAAAAGAATTTCCCAAAAAGTTTGTCCTTTATTCTGAGGTTTTCTCCGAACAAATACACCCTATCAATATAACTAAAAACGATTATGTAAGCAATTGGCTTCAAGGGTAATATAATCGAAAGTCTTTATTTTGTTCCTAATTGCAATCCTTATTAGCCACTGAGGTGGAAATACTTACATTCCAGTTTGATTTGCTAGAGACAATGGAGCCTGTGGCTCTCCTCATAATGAAGTGCTAACAATAGTCACGGGACTACAAACTCTCTTCCTAGTCTCTTTCATAAACCTTCTGATCAAGGCGCGGAATGAGCAGAACCTCAAGCGGGGTCGTCTTCAAATTCGTCAAGCCGGGGCCCTCGGTCATGTCCACCGGTTCGTCCGAGACCGTGTTGATTTCGAAACTTTGCAGCAAGCTAGCCAGGGTCAGGTGCATTGTATGAAGAGCCAGTGAGGTTCCGGCGCAGGACCTCCTCCCCGCGCCGAAGGGGATGAGCTCGAAGTTCTGACCTCTCACATCCACATTCGCATGTGCCGTGAGGAACCTCTCCGGCTCGAACTCTTCCGGGTTGGACCATACTCGCTCATCCCTCTGTATTTTCCATTAGTTGAACAGCAAACGCGTACCTAACCATTGACACAGTACAAGGGCTTTTCTAGAAAAAGTGCAAACACGAGAAAATTCATCATAGATATTAAGGAATGAAGATGCAGGTCAATGTCACCGAGAAATTTTGGCAAGTCGGGAAGTTGAATTGCCCTTTTGAATCAATTGAAAGATTCAAATTTCGAGTTCGGAGCCGAAAGAGATAAAAAATTTCTGGATTTTGACACGGTACAAAGACTCTGCCTCATTGTTACACTACTCATATTCATCACGTTGGCGCTAGTAGCTGTAATTTTTAAAGTTTAGTGATTATAAAACTCGATAGTGATGTATATGAATTGTATAGAAGAAGATACCACAAGTAGTATATTTAACACTAATCCAAAAACTTTTTCTACAACATTGTGATTGGTTATGGTCTAGACTTCTGCTGCTAAACTCGACCATAATCCTGTGTAGCAACGTGGTCCATTCATGACCCCATGAAAAAAGGCATGGACTGTATGTTTATTTCATGAGTTGGCCCCGGTTTATCACTTCGATTTTAGAGTATATTTTTTCGTGCGAACGAGATCGTGCTATATATCAAGGTACTATATGCTATTGATTTCTACTAGCATGCAAGGGCCACATACCTGCGGGAATGCGGAAGCCGCCGGAGAAGGTGCAATCTTCCATGGAACTTCTGAGACTGACGAGCGGAGCCAGTGGATACAAACGCAGTGTTTCCTTGACGATGGCTTGGAGGTAGGTCAAGTTCTTCACATCGGACTCTTCCACATGCCTGCTCTTGTCGACATGGGTGTCTAGCTCTTGTTGCGCCTTTTTCAATACGCGGCGGTTGTTCACTAGCAGCGATAGCGCCCAAGTGGTGCTCACTATCAAAGTGTCCGTCGCAGCTACTATAATGTTCTATATCCAAAAGGAAATGGGATTAACTCAAGTGCTTTAACATGGAAAGGTTGGAAGATGTCGGATGACGGTGATATGGACTAGATCTAATATGATTTTGATGTATTATGTCTCCTATTCAGATGATTTGAACAAAGTATTCGTAAATGAACTTAAATCAAACTAGATTCGAAATATCAACATTTCACACAGATAGCAAGAAGAACATACTTAAAATAAGTAGCCTGAATTTTTATTTGCCCTCAAATGGTTGCTAAAGTGGAAAGTGCTTTCGTCCTTTTAGTTTGAAGCCTAATTCATCATCTTACTCCACTTCCATAATATAAATCTCATGGAATGTGGGGGTAAGAACAACATTAGTGCCAAAACTTGTGTCTGGATGCCACTTTGGTGCCAAAACTTTCATTTGGATCACTTTAGTGCCAAAAATTTTGAAAAATGATTTTTTAAGTGCTAACTCCAATCTGATTGGTCGAAATCTGGCGTAGCAATTTTTATTAGTATTTGAAGCCGGCGTGGCTCATGGGAGATCTGATAAGCCGTCTGATCAGCATTTTTATTTTAAATAAATTTTTTTTTTTTTTTCCTTTTTATTTCTTTTCTTTTTTTTTCTTTCTTTTCTTTTTTTTTTTCTTTCTTCTCCCTTTGGGCACCGCTTGATGATCGAGGCCGAGGCCGACCAACGCCCCACCCTCACTTCGGACGAGGCGGCCGCCCGCCCGCAGGTGAGGCCGGCCGACCCTCGCTTGGGCGGGCAAGCCCGGCAAGCCCGCCCAGTCGGCCTCGCCTCGCGTATGGCGGTGAGCCCGGCGAGGGCTCCCCTCGCCCGGTCCGGCGGGCCGGCGTCGCCCTGGCCACAGGCGGCCCCTCCGGATGTCGCCGGGGCGGCGGCCGGCCCGGCGCTGCAGTGGCACAGGCGGCGACCGACCTCGCCGGGGAGGGAGCCCTTCCCTCGCCCATGCGAGGCGAGGCCGACCTCGCCGGGCTTGCCCCGCCGCCCGGTCGGGGTCGGCCGGGCCTCCTGTGGCGGGGTGGCGGCGGCCTCGTCCGAGCGAGGCCAGGCGGTCGACCTCCCGTCATCGGCGGTGACCAAAGGGAGAAGAAAAAAAGAAAAGAAAAAAAAAAAAAAAAAAAAAAAAAATTCAGAAAGTATTTAAAAAATCGAAATATATACATGGAAATGCCACGTAGACTAATTTTTTTAAAAAAAAATCCAACTAAGATTAAAAATTTAATTATAAATGCCACGTATTAATTTGGCGAATTTCTACCCGTTGACACCAAAGTGATCATTTTTTTCCGATTTGGCACTAAAGTGATCCAATGAAAGTTTTGGCACCAAAGTGGCCTCCGTGACACAAGTTTTGGCACCAATGCTATTCTTCTCCCTGGAATGTGAGATGGGGAATTGTTAAGAGCGCAGAAATTCAATACCTTCAAAAAGCCAAGTCGGAACTTGTCATCATATTCAATTAGACTATCTTTACTCAAAATTTTAAAATAATGAGTAACGGGTTAATTATGATATATTAACTGCTTTACATCATATTAATTTTTTTTAATTTTTTTTTTAACACAACTCAGTAATGGGAATGATCAGTTAGCTAAACAAATAGTCCAAACCTTTTTGCCTAAGCGATGGATTCTCTCTTAAGAGGTACAAAGTTATTCGGCGCTTTGTGCCATTTTCTTTCTACTTTGTACATTTTAGTTGGTCTCCGACTAATCTCCTCCGTCCAGCGGAAAAGAATTCATCGTTGGTAATGATACAATTAACGCTATCTTTCAAAAGCAGTCAAGAGTTCGTCTCTTTGTGTTGAAGAGCAGGCAGATGGACTTACAGATAAGACGTAAACTTTTGACTTGTCAACTATTTTGTCAAGTTAAGTGATCATATCTTCCGGACGAAAGTGAAAGGTCATGGCCTGTCTATCCTGGATTGATAATGAGGACGAGATACGACATTAGGGCAACAGAAGAAAGCAAAATAAGGCTCGTTAGGAAAATTGATGGGTACCGACAGGCCACAATATTGTCTTTTCCTGAACCGGATGGTTGCGATTGCACCTCGAGCACAAAAAAATCTATTTAGGATCATCTGGTATTTGCTTTGGATGAACAGGTTAAAACTGCATTTTTATACTAAAACCGGATTACTAAATGATGTTTAAAGACCCATTTGCAATCAGCGGTATATCTTAGTTTACTATGTTAGTACACCGATCTTAATATACTGACCAGATCAAAATTAATGATTACGTAAGTCCTAGAAGTAGATAGTTCACACAAGTTTAAATGTTTCTCTATTGCTGGTGTAGGACTATTGCAAAATCTTGATATGATCAAACTGTATTTGGAAAAACATGTGAAGTTGTGAACATGAAATAAGTTTATTATCATTAAATTATAAGTGGATTTTGCCAAAATTACTATAATTCTGCTGCTTATGGATGAAATGACAATTCCAACAGAATTGCATTCATGAAAAAAAAGCATTAGTGAATGCATTAGCATGACCTCAGATCAAATTTTATGCACACAGTTCTAGTTTCAGAACATTATAAGCTAGATACTCACCATACAAGTTGCCTTAATAACTGTATCGGCGTCAAAATCTGAAAACTTCACACCTTCGACGACGTTCAGCATCAAATCCATGAAATCCTGCTCTCCATTTCCTCCGGGGCGGGACAACCTCTTCCTTCTACGCTCCTCTAGCCACCCCTGAGCCAAAACATCCAACTCTTTTGCGGTCTCGTTCATCAATCGTTTATAGCCACCTAAGTCCAACCAGCCGAGAGCTGGGATTGCATCTGACAACACGACGACTCCGTATAGATAGAAAAACCTCCTGATTGACCTTTGGAACCTCTTTGCCTCGGTGTCATCACAGTTAGCGTTCGAACCACTGTATCTTTTTCCTCCTACCATTTTCGCCGATATATTGAGCATCAAATCTCCCTAGCCAAGACTTCATTTCCACCAGAACCCCACTTCTGGGCCTACCCTTTTCGATCCAGGCCTTGAACGAGTCTTTATGGCTGTCTCCACCTCAAAGAAAGCTCGTATGTGCTTCAGGGCATCAAGCTGGTGGTTCGACAGGAGCCCGGTTGTCACAATCTTGCGCATCTCTCGCCAGTATACCCCATAAGGAGCAAATCCGAACATGGCACCGTTGAAGGCCATGACTTTTGTGGCGTTGATCATCGGTCGATTGGAGAAGGCCTTGTCGTGGATGGTGTAACACTCCTTAGCCAATTCCCAACTGCTCACAACGATTGCCCGATGAGAGCCAAATCTTATGGTGAAAATTGGTCCGTACTTGTTGGCCATGGAACCCAACTTTTTGTGCATCAGGTCCTTGTTGCTGAACAGAGGAAGGTGGCCGATGATAGGCCAACCGCCTTCGGCTTTGGGCACATCGTGACGGTCTTTGGACATGTGTGATCGGTAGAGAGAGATGGGCAATAGCAGGGCCAAGGTTGAGATCAAAATTATCAGCAATTCAATGAGAATTGGCATGATGATTGATTCCTGAAGTATAGCAGCGCGGAGTTGCTGCTTTCGTGGGAGTTCCTAGTGGAAAAAATGGACTATGGAATTTCAAGTCCAGTGGACATACTTATATTCTAAATGAAGTGCTCAAATACATGTCTTTTTCTGGATTTTTGGCGTTGCGAAAAAATAAGCATTTGTACACAATAACACACAAAGTGAGGCAGTCATTTAGGGAGAGCAGTATAAGATTCCACTTTAGATCAGTGCAATGTAATGAACGTACTCAAACCACTTAGTATTTTTCAGCCGCCAATTACATCCGATAATTCACATAATGTTTAACCTTGCCAATTTATCACAAAACAATATCAATTTGATAAGTCAATTACACAAATTTTTTGTTCAAAACACCTTTGAAATTGCACTTTGGATGTCAACACGATGAAGTCCACCATTGTGAGATTTTGTGGACCTATTGCTAATTATTCTTGAAGTTTAAACTGTTAAATGAAAGCGTGATTTAATATTTAAATATTCTAATACTTCCCTTTACGTATAGGCTGGACTTTGGCCTAAATCACGAGACCTCCAACTCTGATATCATGCAAGATTTTATGGGACTATTGCTAACTTTCTAAAAGCAAAACATACTGTTGCAACCTTCCTAGAGGTAAACCAACAAGGGGAAAGCTAATGGATTGCTAAGCAAACACTTAGTGCAGACTCTCACAAGCCCATACCAATCGCAACTTTAGGTTTATTTATTTAATTAATTAAATATGTAATTTTAATTCATTTAGGAATCGCCACTAATCTATTATAGGTCGATTAAAAACCCAAGTATAATGCGGGAAAACATTTTACTTTTGCGAACTAGTGATTTCATGGATACGGGGACTTGACTATGCTAAATAAATCAAATGCCCTTTTGATACATTTTCTCTTTATTTCAAAAATATTTGGCAATCAGTCTTGGTTGATTTTATCCTAAACCATTAACATGTGGGTGATCAAGCGTGTGCGCAAGTAAGAATCTAACATTCAATAATCAAAGCCATAAATAAATTGCGAAAGGATTTGAATAACCTTGATGCACTGAGCAAGCCAAAAGCTCTATTACGTCCATATCCTGCAAAATGTTAACTGAAGTCCAAACAACGTGTGCATGACCGGGACATGATTTCTAAATGCAATGTCAATTAATTCTTTGATGGTTTTTCTTGTTGGAAATTAAACTAAGTGCTATGACTATATGAAAGTTCTAAACTAACATGCGATAATGAACTAGAATGAAGCTCTATATGACATGTATATCATGCTCTAGTAAATTAAATGCTACCTATGTGCAATGCTAATGATGATATGGCATGAACAACATTTTCTTGAACCAATTCCCCGCTCATTTGCAGGCGTCTAATGTAGAGTGTAGCAATTGAGCATTAGAACTTTCAATCAAACTCTTACCGACAATAGAATCAAAGTTTCCAGCATGTCTATAATATCATACGGCCCTTAAGTTTAATATCTTCGGTTGCAGGTCTTCATGCTTGTGCTTTTATCTGGTCATCAAAAGCACAGCTTGTACTTTTGTAATATCCCTTTGGCCAATCAATCTGAGCTTGACTAATCTTTATTATGAATTTTTATCCTAATATGCAATGAAATGCATCCCAAATGCAAATGCAAACCATGTGAATGATATTTTTGTTTAAGGGTCCAAGTCGACTCCTAGTTTTTTTATGCAGTAAATGATTATAATGAGATCGCCAAAATTTATCTGTCAACACATGTCCATGGCTACATGTAGAGAGCTTTTAAAGCACTCACATGGCATGGCACTAACTTAAATAACCCATAAAATGTTGTGTTTTAAGCATGGAGAAAAAACGCAAGCTGTTCTTGAATTTTGGTTCAATGTACATTATCGTTCATAAACTTTTAATTTGTTCAATATGTTCCCCGAACTACTTGTAAATGCTCAATCTAGTCCCTAAACAATATGAAGATGTTCAGTATCGTCCTTCCGTTAATTTAAGTCGACGGAATCAATTGATGTGGTTTTCAATTAGTTAAGTTTGAATGGCGAACAAAAAAGAGTATATGTGGATTGTTTGAGTAAGATATTCATCTCATATCATAAAAAGAAATTTCCACTTGGGATTTTTGAAGTCCCTGATTTTTTTTGTTACCTAAAATAGATTAATGAAAAAACTGGACATGCTAACGCATCATTTTTAAAAAATCCAACTCAGCAAATATAATTTATGTCATCAAATAATGTTCGATTTAACGTTTGAGAAAACAAAAGTGCTATATTAAACATTTATTGATAGTTTAATGACCATATTAAACAAATTAAAAGTTCAAGGATGATATTGTACATTAGGCCAAAAATCATGAACCATTTGTGTTTTTTTTTTCCCTTTAAGTATTAGAAAACATAACTTGATCTGACTCTAACTTAAATTATAAAAGTTTACTTCTCTATTTTATTCCGAAACTTAGTACAATTTGGACTTCCCTTTTAATTTCCTAATTCGAATGACCATTGGACAAAGGCCCGGACACCTCAAAGAGGAAATCTTCTATGTGAATTCGGACTTTCACTTAAAGGCTCAAACTCGAGACATATTCAAACACTTGGAGTGTTCGGGAACAAAAGCCAAAAGTCAGCCTAAGACTAAGCAAATTAACCATTGACCACCACCTAATAACTGCTCACTATTTAAGTAAAACTTCTGTGGCATGATTATCATTGTCATATCCTCAATTTCAGTCCTTGGGAAATGGCTATGGTTTAAGTTTAGTGGTTTTTCAATTGGAACTAATTTTACTTCTGTTTTGGAAAACCCAGTTTCGGATCCTTTGTATCCCTTCGTTTTGTTATTTTTGGAGAGACTTTTATGATCCGAATTTCCAAACACTTCCTTCTTGAAAGTTGTTCCAAGCATCATGAAGTTTTACATACTTTGATTTCAAAATTTTTGGAGTTGATATGGGTGGTACGATGGCCTGATTTTTGGACCGTGTAAAACTACCCAGGATGGGTATTTCGGTGATGTTCACACCGTTTTTATTTTCTACAAGCTTTTCTGGGCTGATTTTGAAAAAGTTTCCTTCACAAAAGTTGTTAAAAACTCCTTTTTCTATAACATGTACAAAGTTGGGAATTTTCTGAGATGAGTTGGATTCTGGACAGAGTTTAATTTGAGAAATACGAATTCTGTTCCAATTAACTGTTTTTAGTCTGTCTTTGAACTACTAAAAATGGTGTTTACAAAGAGATTCCGATTTTGTGTTTTTCACGAGAAATGTTTGTTAAAGCCTTGTTTATGACATATCCAAATTTGAGAATTTTCAGAGTCTGTTTACTATGTTTTCAAGTCTGATTTTGCGAACAGTGCAAAACTATACGGTTTTGTCAGATTGCAAAGATTCAGTATTTTCTATACAAAAATATTGGAATCTCGACTTAATGTCTTTTGGTGATATTTGAGGCATATTTAGAGGATTTCCCACACCGAACCGCGGGTTAAATGGGATTAACGAGCAGCTTATATTTTGGGAAAATCCTCGGAGAATAAGTTAGATGTTTATAATGAGGGTTGTGATTGTAGTGCTGATTAGTCTATTTCGTATGACCCGATTGGCTCGAGTCATTTGCGTGAGAATTCAGTAAAGTTAAGAAGGTTCTAGGAAGTATACGGTTTGGGAAATTAGTAGAAGAATCTAGAGGATAAGGCCTTGACCGAGTCAAAGCTTATCCTCTAAGCTTCATTATGGCTTGCATTTATTAAAGTTGGACTTTGGTGGCCCTTCATCATGACTTGCAATAAATAAATCAAGACTTTAGGGCCCTTCCATGATGACATGCATTGATGGCTTGGAGTGGTGAGCAAGTTAGTCTAAGCTTGGTAAGCAAGTTAAGAACTTGGGGAACAAGTTAGACTTGGAAGAGTCTAGAAACGGTCAAAGCTTCTCCTTCAAATTTCATTTATTAAGGTTTATTATGACATGCATTAATGAACGAAGACTTTGAGGCCCCTTTATCATGACTTGCATTAATTAGTTGGACTTTGAAGGCACCACCATCATGACATGCATTAATGGCCATAAGACTTTAGGGGCATTTCATCATGTTATTTTGTCCGGTGTCCATTAATGCAAAGATTTTCAAAATCAAGTTATTAATAGCATTTCATTATGGCTTTTGACTCTTATTCATTAATACCAAGATTTTCAGAATCTTGATAATCATGACATTTGACTTTGGAGGCATTTCATCATGATATTTTGACTCTTATTCATTAATGTCAAGATTTTCAGAATCTTTTATTAATGGCATTTCATCATGACTTTTGGCTTATATTCATTAATACTAAGATTTTAAGGAAGATTTGGTAATGATGGCCAGATCTAGTCATTAATAAAAGAAGATTTTGTAATAATGACAAAATCTAGGAAGATTTGGTAATGATGATAAGAAGATATGGCTTGGGGAAGAAGCAAATGGAGCCTATAAATAGAGGCGCCACTCCTTCATTTCTCACGGTTTCACCATCACCTTTTTCTCTCACGCTCTCACTCTCTAGGCCACCCTCTCTCCTCTTGGCTGCGCCTTGCCCGTGCTTGTGCCATCGCCGACCGTCGTAGACGTTTCTTGTGCTTATAGGTGAGTGGATTCCCTAACACTTGGATAGGGCGGTGTGTTACGTGGTTGGAACGCGGCGTGTAAGTGAATTCCCTAATCTTGTGACGTGGTTTGCTTGGACCGTGTTCGGTCTTTTGATTGGTTATGGTTGGTTCTTTCCATGACTTGCTTATATGTCATATTTGAGGTGACGTGGTTTGCTTGAACTCTGTTCGGTCATTGGACTGGTTGATTTCAAAGAAAGATTAAGAATCTTTGAAAAGGAATTTTTGTTTAAGAAATGATTTCGATGTCTTGAGAAGGAAAGCATGCTTTGAAATGATGTTTTTACAAAGCCCTTTGAAAATGGATTAATTTCATTGCTATGTTTACAAAAGGATTTCGATATCTTGAGAAGGAAAACATATTTCGAAATGATGTCCTTGCAAAATCGAGCAGCTGTTTGCATAAGTGATCAAGCAAAATTGTGTTGTGGCATTGTTATGAGCACGAATCATGTTTACATGGCCTAATGAAAATATAAGAATTGGCTTGAATGCTCGAGTGCTCGTGTGACCACTAAATAAAAGAAGAAGACCGTCGCGTTAGCGGCGATGCCTCGGTAAACTAGCGCCGGATGCCCTAGTTGAGCTAGGATGCCTAGGTTGAGCCTGGATGCCTCGGTAAACTAGTGCCGGGATGCCCTAGTTGAGCTAGGATGCCTTGGTTGAGCCCGGATGCCTCGGGTGAGCTAGCCCCGGGATGCCTCGGTTGAGCCGAGATGCCCCGGTTGAGCCAGGATGACGGTAAATGATTCCTATATATGTGCCGGTATGTGATAAATGAATTCTATATGTGTGTCGGGATGTGTATTTACAGGTGAGTTTCCATGAAAACATAGTAAGGGTAAGGTCAAAGTCTTTGCTATTGATTTGCCATCGACATAAGGTGGGGAAAGTATTTGTATGCGTTAGTACAATGACGAGGCATCATCCTGCACGAGTATTAGTGAATTTACTCATTGAGTCTCCCCGACTCATCCCCCGTTGTTTCCCCTTTTCAGGTCCGTAAGATGAAGGATGACATAGAGGAGCTAGGATTAACCTCAGCCTTCGTTTGTAATATGATTTGTACGAGGAACGGCCAGTGAAAAAATAAAAAAAAAAAAAAGGGGGCTTGTAAAATCTATTTACGTAAAATGGAAATAGTATGTTATGCATGTTTTCCCTGATTTCCAACTATTATATAAGGTTTGCTCATGATGCTGTTTGTCTTAATCCCGCTGTTGTTTTTAATGTGATTGTCCCGAGAAATGCTTCCGCTTGTGTGTAATAAAAGATAATAATGAATGGGACGTCACATGAATGACCCCGAGGTAAGGGGCGTCACAATCATCACTGCCCAAATTGCCTGTGCTTGCTGCTTCTTCTGCTTAATTATTTCCATTACGTGCGACGAACTACACTCAAAGTCGGGTGTACTTCACTGTTCAACCTGATGATTCCCCTAAAAAAAAGAACTTTTTGTATGCAAATTTGCCAGTAACTGTAGCAGCCTCAGATTGTTTATGAGTCAGATAAGTACTTGGCTTTGGTTCTGTTTAGTTCTCTGATAGTTGCATGCATTCAATTCTTGTCCGATCAAGAAGAGATGCTCTTCTTCCAGATCATGTCATTTTGACCTGCAGTAGGAGGAATCTTTGACTTTTATTTAAAGATGACACACATGTCCTCCGGTTCATCCTGCTTCTGACGAAGTGAAGGGCCTGAAAAAGGATTTCCAACTTGTACCTTGCCAAAATGAACACAGAAGGACATGGACCATTGCAGAAATTAGCTTTCAAGCGAACCTGTGCAAAACTACTCGAAACTGCTCCTTCCCCGGAAGAGATCTTCTGTATGTATTCTGCCTCAGATTGTGTCTGCTGTCAGTGTAATTAACTTTTTACACATCTACCGTTGGATGCATGTCATGTGTATTTGAAAATATTAGTGTGATCGTGTTCATCCATATATGTGAATGTACAAAAATTTCTTTATACGGATAGTAGACCTGATAAAAATCTTTATTTTTATGATTTAACTTTTACTTTAAAAAAGAAAATCTTTATGACCTGAAAATTATTCATGCTAAATTTGGGACTTTTATGATTAGAAGTCTACTCTTGCACCGTGAGTTCTTATCAAGTTCTTTTACAATGACAAGCAGTTCAAACAATAAAAAGAATAATCTGATTAAGTTTGAGTTTAGAATAGATTTATAAAAAATATGCAAAATTTAAATAATCGAAAAAGTGCAAACAGAAGAAAAAAATTAGGAAATTTAAAAAAAAAATTCAAAAGAAGGAAGTGCCTTTTAAAGATTAGGATCACGAAAAACTCAAAACTAGTACACCTGCAGCAAATTTATCTCAAACTAATTTTTTAATCACAAAAAACCCTAAATTGGTATACATGTGACAAATTTATGCTCCGTTAAATTTTACCATCAAATTGCTGAGTTGAATGAGATATGACAATTGACAGGTATATTAGTTTAGAGTTTTATCCTCCGTTTGTCATAAGTGTACTAGTTTGTGATTTTTCGTAGTAATATTCCAATTAATAGATACTAACGAAGGGTAAATTTGTCTTAATTATGTTTGTTTGATCGAATTATTTTTTCTGCGAAACGTGACATTTTCCTCAAAAAGGATTCCTAGAAAGGGTTGTCCTTTATTATGAAGTTTTCCCTGAAACACACTTGCCCTAACAATATAACTAAAACTGATTACGTAAGTAATTGGCTTCAAGTCTAATACAATTGAAAGTCTTTGTTTTCTTCCTAATTGCAATCCTTATTAGCCACTTAGGTGACAATTTTTACATTCAAGTTTGATTTGCAAGAGAAAATAGAGCCTGTGGCTCTCCTCATAATAAAGTACTGACGATACTCAAAAGACAACAAATTCTCTTACTCGTCTCATTCATGAACCTTCTGATCAAGGCGTGGAATGAGCACAAGTTCAAGCGGGCTCGCCTTCAAATTCGTCAAGCCAGGGCTCTCGGTCATGTCCACCGGTTCGTCCGAGACCCTGTCGATTTTGAAACTTTGCAGCAACCTAGCCAGCGTCAAGTGCACAGTATGAAGAGCCAGCAAGGACCCGGGGCAGGACCTCCTCCCCGCACCGAAGGGGATGAGCTCGAAGTTCTGACCTCTCATGTCCACATTCTGATGTGTCGTGAGGAACCTCTCGGCTCGAACTCTTCCGGGTTGGACCATACTCGCTCATCCCTCTGTATTTTCCAGTAGTTGAACAGCAAACGCGTACCTAACCAATGATGCAGTATAAGGGCATTTTTACAAAAAGTGCAAACACGAGGAAATTCATCACAGATATTAAGGAATGAAGATGCAGGTCAAAGTCACCGAGAAATTTTGGCAAGTTGGGAAGTTGAATTGCCCTTTTGAATCAATTGAAAGATTCAAATTTCGAGTTTGGAGCCGAAAGAGATAAAAAGTTTCTGGATTTTGACATGGTACAAAGACCGTGCCCCATTGTTACACTACTCATATTGTAAAATATGGGTACGAAAAAAGAAGAAGAAGAAGAAGAAGTCAACAGAAGTTACAGTGGACTCACGGCCAAATTAAAAAGGAGGCCGAGAGTTCCTTGGTTGAGAAAAAAAAATAGAGACGGAAAAGAGGAGAAAGGAGAGGAAAGGCAAGAAGAAGAAAAAGAGAAAAGAGAAGAAGGTTTTGCACCGTGGAGATCTCACTAAGCCGATTCAACTTTGTAACGCAACGCCCGTAAGTATTCGCACCCCTCGCTTCAATTAATCAGAACATTTTTTGGGTTAGGGCTTATAATTCGAGTTGTGTTATTTGAGCGCGAAGTCAGATTTTTGAGTAGTAGAGCCGCGTATTTTTATAGAATTGGTAGTTTATGGTGTTGCGGAGCCGTGAGATTTTACGGAACCTGATTTGGACTTATGGTTTGCCGGATATGAATTTTTGAAGTTGAGTGTGCATAGTGAACAGTGCACGACCAGCGGCTTTTAGGCCGATTTTCGTTGGTTTTCGGCTCAATTTTGGGGCTGCGGTTGTGGTTCCTGTAGTGCTCCAAACAAGCTTTCTTTTGACTATAAACTTGCTTGGATTGGAGTTTACTGGAAAAATTATGGCGCAATCAAGTTTTGGCGCTAAGGCATCGTATTGTGGGCGATTTTGGATAATCGCGTTAGACGTTAGGCGTTTTTGAGGGTCTTTTTAGTCGTTGTATTAGCATCTAAGCCTAGTTGAGCCGAGTCGTAGTTGAAGTAACATTTTACTCGGTTTTGATACCGTTTTTCGACATATTGTTAGGTATTCAAGTCGTCGGCTCGAGAAATCGCTGTAGGTTGGTTTTTCAGCTTTTTAAGGTGGGTGGTACTATTTTTTCTTTTGAATTTGTAAACTCATGTTTAGAAAATGATATGTATTAAACATGTTACCATATAAGAAATGGCATTTTGATTGCATAAAATTGGATCGAGCATTTGCTGCCATCTTGTGTATTTAAAATGAAAGATTATCTTTTGATTTCAGTTTAAATTTACTGAATGCAAATAAGTTTATAAAACCTTTTGAGAAAGACTCATGAGAAGTTCTTGCATTTGAATGTGGCTTATGAAGGGTTTTATATCGGTTTATGAAATGGTTTATGAAAAGATTTCTGGAATGGGTTTTGTAGATTGATGGATGATATTGTTGTGGATTTTGGTGCTCGTGTCTCCGTGAACCCAAATGAGGGGTTGTGGGTATGACATATTAGTCTAGGATATTCTTGTGGGCCGAGCCACCGGCTTATAATAGGTGGAGATCTTGCCAAGGAGGAATCTTGGTCGCCTTTCACGGGCGTTATCCGTGATCATATTTAGATTTTTGAGCATGAGATTGGCTAATGGAATGGATCATTGACGGTGCTTTTCGACGAGATTGGCCAATGGATTTGACCATTGGTTTCTTCTTTGATATTATTAATTGGAATGAGCTTTCCTATTGTGAAAATGTGATATTTAAAGTAATATATAATGTATTTTGAACCTAGAGTTGGTTATATGTTGGGTTATTTGAGTTTTTCATTTGGTCTTACAACTGTGTACATAATAAGTGCTCGATCTACTTAAAAGAAATGTATTACTCAATTGAGCCGTGATAGCTCATTCCTCTCATCTTACTTGTTTTTCACGTTCTTCACCGAGACGCTAGTAGGCGTGAGAGTTCCGGTGTCGGGGAGAACATTTTGATAGTTGGGACTTTTTGGTACGAGTTACACATAGATGTGGAGTTTAAGTTTTAGCCTGTTGCTGGTTATGCTTTTGGCCTTTTGATGGATTGTAGTTAACTCTGATATTGTAACCAAATAAACTCTATATCATGTATATATATGTGGATGCATATATTATGATATTATGTGAATTTTGGTTATATTTAAGCTGCGTCCTTTTCTGAAAGGATGGCTGTGTCATGCCCTTATTCTTGTTGAGTTTGGGGTATGACACATATTCATCACGTTAGGCGCTAGTAGCTGTAATTTTTAAAGTTTACTAATTATAAAACTAAATAGTGATGTTTATGAATTGTATAGAAGAAGATACCACAAGTTGTCTATTTAAAATTAATCCAAAAACCTTTTCTACAACATCATGATTGGTTATGGTCTAGACTTCTGCTGCTAGACCCGACCATAATCCTGTGTAGCAATGTGGTCCATTCATGACCCCATAAAAAAGACACGGACCGCATGTTTATTTCATGAATTGGCCCAGATTTATCACTTCGATTTTAGAGTATATTTTTTCATGGAAAGAGATCGTACTATACATCGACGTCCCATATGCTATCGATTTACGCTAGCATGCCAGGGCCACATACCGCAGGAATGCGGAAGCCGCCGGAGAAGGTGCAATCTTCCATGGAACTTCTGAGACCGTTGATCGGAACCGGTGGATACAGACGCATTGTTTCCTTTGACGATGGCTTGGAGGTAGGTCAAGTTCTTCACATCGGACTCTTCCACATGCCTGCTCTTGCCGACATGGGTGTCCAGCTCTTGTTGCGCCTTCTTCAATGCGCAGCGGTTGTTCACCAAATGCGATAAGCGCCCCACGTGGTGCTCACTATCGTATTGTCGGTCTCACCAATTATCATGTTCTATATCCAAAAGGAGATGGGATTAACTCAAGTGACATAACTTGAAAGGTTAAATGATCCAATTTAATTTTGATCTATCATATCTGCTATTCGAATGATTTAGACAAAGTATATGTGATTGAACTTAAATCAAACTAGATTTGGAGGATCAAAATTTCACACAGACAGCATCTCGAAGAAGGACAAACTTAAATAAGTTTCTGAATTTTTTTAATTAACCTCAAATGGTTGCTGAAGTGGTAAGTGTTTTCATCATTTTAGTTTGAAGCCTAATTTGTCATCTTACTCCACTTTCAAGAGTATAAATCTTATGGTGCGTGGAATGGGGAAGTATTGAGAGCATTTGCGGAAATTCAATACCTTCACCGAGCAAATCGCTAAAAAGAGCATAAGTCTGAACCTGTCATCATATCCAATTGGACCATGTTTACTCAAAAGCTTAAAACCAATGAATTATGAGTCAATTAGGTATATTAACTACTTCACATCATGCCAATTTCTTCCGTGGACTTTTTTAATGGGAAAATTACCAAAAAAATCTTAAACTTATTACAATTGTACAAATTCAATTCTAAACATTTATTTATAAAAAAAATCCTAAACATCTATTTTTACCAATCGAGTCTTAAATATTTTTGCATTTGTGCCAATTCAGTTTATTCGGCCGTCTTGCATAGCATGGTGGATCGACGTTGACAGGACAATTTTTAATAATATTTTAATATTTATTCGATTTTTATTTATTATTTATTTTCTTTTTTTTTTTTTTTTTACACTTCTTTCTCTCTAGTTGTCAAGGTCAACTTTGTCAGCCACTAGCAAGGTCGAGCCTCGCCCCCGCTTGACTACGGCGAAGGCAAGCCTCAACCTCATCGGCCCTTGCCTCTAGCTGGTCGCTGAGGTCTGGCGCGATTCTAGAAGTAGAAGGAAAGAAAGAGAAAGAAAAGGAAAAAAAGGAAAGAGAAAAAAATAAATAAATAATTCAAAAATGTGAAAATATTATAAAAATTTATCCACGTCGGCATCGAAAGCGTGTCACGTAGAAACACCTGGCGTCCATGTCAGCAATTTCCAGCCAAAATTGACCGGATGAACCGAATTGACTCCAATACAAAAGGTTTATGAATCAATTGCAAAAAAAAAAGCGTTTAGAACTAAATTAACACAATAGTAATAGATTTAGAATTTTTTGGTAATCCTCCCTTTTTTCACACAACTCAATAACCATTATTAGTTAGCTAAAGAAAGAGTGCAAACCTTTTGGTATTCCTCGGCGATAGATTCTCACTAATAAAGTACAAAGTTATTTGGCGCTTTGTGCCATTTTCTTTCTACTTTGGATATTTTAGTTGATCTCTGACTCATCTCCTCTGTCCATTGGAATAGAATTCAATTCGTGGTGACAATGATAGAAGCAACACTCACCTTTCAAAAGCAGCCAAGAGTTCGTCTCTGTGTTGAACAGTAAACAGATACAGTTTTAGATAAGACCTGAACTTTTGAGTGGTTAGCTACTTTCCCAAAGTTATGTGATCTTTTCTTCTGGATAAAAGCGAAATGTGGTTGCCAGTCCATCCTGGATTGAAACTGAGGACAAAAAAAATAACGTTTGGTGCAACAAAAAGTAAGCAAAATAATGTTAGGTAGGAAAATTGATGGGTACCAATAGGTCACAATATTGTCTATGCCTTATTCCGATGGTTGCGATCGCTGCTCGAGCACAAAAAAACACGATCTATTCAGGAGCATCTGGTATTTCCTTTAGATGAACATACCAAAAAACTCCATTTTTCTTTACCAGATACTAAAACCGAATTACTAAATGATGAAATGATATAAGTTTATTATCATTAAATTATAAGTGGATTTTGCCAGAAGCACTATACTTCTGCTGCTTGTGGATGAAATGACAACTCCAACAGAAGTGCATTCATGAAAAAAAAGAAGCATTAGTGAATGCATTAGCATGACCTCAGATCAACTTTTATGCACACAGTTCTAGTTTCAAAACATTATAAGCTAGAATTACTCACCAAACAAGTTGCCTTAATAACTGTATCGGCGTCAAAATCTGAAAACTTCACACCTTCTATGACGTTCAGCATCAAATCCATGAAATCCTGCTCTCCATTGCCTCCGGGGCTGGACAACCTCTTCCTTCTATGCTCCTCTAGCCACCCCTGAGCCAAAACATCCAACTCTTTTGCTGTCTCGTTCATCGATCGTTTATAGCCACCTATGTCCAACCAGCCAGGAACCGAGATCGCATCCGACAACATGACGACTCGAATAGATCGAAAAACCTTCTGATTGACCTTTGGCACCTTTCTGCCTCGGTGTCGTCACAGTCAGCGTTCGAACCACAGTATCTTTTTCCTCCTACCATTTTCACCGATATGTTGAGCATCAAATCTCCTAGCCAAGACTTCATTTCCACCAGGACCCCATTTCTGGGCCTACCCTTTTTCGATCCAGGCCTTGAACAAGCCCTTTATTGCTGTCTCGACCTCGAAAGCTCGTATGTGCTTCAGTGAGTCAAGCCGGTGGTTCGAGAGGAGCTCGATTGTCGCAATCTTACGCATCTCTCGCCAGTATTCCCCGTAAGGAGCGAACCCGAACATGGCACCGTTGTAGCCCAAGAGTTTTGTGGCGGTGATCATCGGTCGATCGGAGAAGGCCTTGTCATGGACGGTGAAACACTCCTTAGCCACTTCCCAACTGCTCACGACGACTGCTCGATGAGAGCCTAATCTTATGGTGAAAATTGGTCCGTACTTGTCGGCCATGGAACCCAACGTTTTGTGCATCAGGTCCTTGTTGCTGAACAGAGGAAGGTGGCGAAAATAGGCCAACTGCCTTTGGCTTCGGGCACATTGCAACGGTCTTTGGGCTTGTGTGATCGGTAGAGGGAGATGACCATTAGCAGGGCCAAGGTCGAGAATAAAATTATCAGCAATTCAATCGGAATTGGCATGATGAATGATTTCCTGAAGTACAGCCGGACAGAGTTTATCTGGAAAACTCCTTTTAAGAGTTCATTTGTTGCTTTCCTGGCAGTTTCTAGGGGAAGAAACTGTGTTTGGAGTTTTAAGTCCAATAGATTTACATATATTCTAAATGAAGTGCTCCAATCCTTGTCGTTTTCTGGAAGCTTGGAGTGTGTGGGGACAAAAAGCCAAAAGTCAGCCTAAGAGTAGATTGTTCTGAAGCAAATTAATCATTAACGACCACCTAAATAACACTCGTTGGTAAGTAAATCTTCTGTGGCATGATGATCATCACTCCCCAAAATTGCTTATTCTGTGCTACTTCTGCTTAATCATCTTGCTCATATGCAACGAAATATTTGTGCAATCGGGTGTACTTCATTGTTCAACATGAAGTTCCTCTCATATCAATGACTTCCTATACGCAGATGTACGAAATATTTGTAGCTGCCTCAGATTGTTTATTAGTCACGTAAGTACTTGATTTGGTTCTATTTAGTTCTCTGATAGTTGCATAAAATCAATTCCTAGATCAAGGAGAGATGCTCTTCTTCGAGATTATGTAATTTTGACCTGAAGCCCGAGGAATCTTCGATTTTTATTTCGAATTGACATACATGTCCTCCGGTTCATCCTATGAGTGATGGAATGAAGGGACTGAAAAAGGATTTCCAACTTGTATATCGCCAATGGACAGAAAAGACGCAGAGCATACGTAGACCACCGCAGAAACTAGCTTTAAGCGAACCTGCGTGAAACTTCTCTAACTGCTTCTTCCCTAAATAGATCTTCGTATGTACTTGTTGACACCTAAATTTTAATTAGTCATTTAGAAATAATTGCATATAAAATTAGAGATTGATTTTTCAACCCCTAAACAAAAATATAATTAGATGGCATTATATATAGATATTAAGAGCATTTCATTAATAGTTAATTAGGCCCATATAGTTTGCATATTTATCGGATCAATGACGAATGGACCCGAGCGAATGGCACCAGAGCTTAAATCAAACTAATTGAACTAAGCCCGCGAGAACTAGAAAGGAAAGAAATATTCATGTATGTGCATATATTATTTAAGCAATATATCTTTCTCAAAATAAGAAAAGAGTATCTTGACGCCCGTTACCACACCATGGTTAGCCGTGCCGGTCATCGTGAGTCACCACCGTGACCGTCATCGAGCTGCCGTCCCCGTCGCCGAGCACCACCGTTGGCCGTCCTGTCGCTGTGATCCGCAAACCCGATCCCGAGTCGAGTTCAAATTTGGAAGATATCCGCAAAGTAGGTAAGATCATTATCCGAATATTTTCCGAAATATTTAATTTCCTAAGTTTTTCGATGTTTGAATATTTCGTGGATATTCTTTGGTGGATTGTTAAATCTTAGAATAATAGTTGCGATATCCGCAATATTTGAAACACTTAAAATTAGGAATTTTGCCTAATTTAGCAACGTATCTGGACGACTATCCGACCTTATCCCTAAGGTACGATACACGGCGTCTGAAAGATCATTATCTTGTCCATAACCACGTGGACACGATACTAGATTTTATTTGCTTTCCAAATTTAAACAATCAACTTTCCGTCGATATCTATAACCCTATAGATATGACCGTTAGTTTGATTTCTTTGCCTAATTTGAATTTGATAAGAAGAATCTTGCGGATTGCGTGGATTGTTTAAACGTGGTTCTTATCTTTGTTTAATTGTTTTCCTTTTAAATAAAGAAAATCAAAAAATATGTTAGTTAGGATTTAAATTAGAAATTTTGCATGCTTAGGGAATCTTAAATATATCCAAAAGAATAAGATAATTATTTGATTTAAATTGGGATTTAGGGTAGCATATTTCCTAGTTTAAATTAGAGATTGTTTTAATCTTAGTGGATTATTTAGGATATTTAATAATTTCGAATTTTAATAAAAATCCCAAAAAGAATCACTTTAGGATAGATCAAATCATTTTCTCTAGGATAGATTGCATGTTAATTTGAGTAATTTTTAATTCCGAATTTCATTTGAAAATACCAAAAATAAATCATTTGTCCGTCATTAGAATTAGGTCACGTCGTCGCATGACATATAGTTTACATGTTAGGCTGCATTAATCGCATGTTAATTTTTGCATGTCATTACATATAGGTTAGTTTTCATTTAAATAAGTGAAAATTCTAAAAAATATTGAGTGAACTGCTTGTTAATTAGAAATCATATTAGGATTGTTGATGTGATTTTCTAGCTAATAATGCAGATGCTTACGTTGCTTCGAGGTAAGTAATTCTCCCAATCTTGCAATTTATTTAATGTTTTGATTATTGGGTGTTACTTTGGTGGTTTACGCATCCGCATGATCACCTCACATGCTAGTGACTAAGTTAAAATGGATCCAAACTACATGCATAAACATTTTTGAGAAGAAAAGGTACCGAAAGGGCGTTAGACTAGATCTAGCGTAATCAAGTCCCCGAGCTTAGAATCTCTAGTTCGTAGGAATAAAACATATCTCCCTATGTTTTATTTAGATTTCTAATCGACCTACCACAAATAGATTAGTGGCGACTCCAAGCATGAAAAACTTTTGCATGTTAAAAATTTAAACCCTGAGTTGCGAATTGGTAAGGCTTGGGAGGACCCGAGTTAAGCTTAGTCTTAATAATCTATTAGCCTGAGAGAAAATTTCAGGTCGCGACAGTACTCTGTTTGGCGACTCATTCATATCTTCCCTGAAGAGCATTTGACCCTCCACCCGAAACAGAGAGCTACAGCCAACTTTCACAGTGTGCAAATGAGCTCTCAGACAAACCACTCTTATTTCATTGCCGGCATGACAGCAAAAAGAAAGGTACTATGGAATTCTTGTAATTAGACACCGAGGTGTCCTGTCTGACATGAGTATGGAATGTTATGAGCTAAATCAATAGTGTACTAAAATCTCAAACATTCATTTGAACAATCTCCAAGAACCTTACTATAGCATTTCTCATTTGCTAAAGCCTCGCTCAATCGATGTTTGTGTGAACGGAAACCTTGAACACGATTTCTTCGCCATCAATCAACTCGAACAAACTGGTATCGCCAGACTGCAGATTACTCCTCTTCGTGAAATCGGTCCAACCTTCAAAGAATCCTCCTGGAAATTTGGATATGCACACAACCTCACTGGCCACGATTAATTTGCATACTGAAGCTTCATGGTTTGCTTCCCAGTTTTGAAGTAACTCTTAATGAATTGCTAAGGTATACGCCAAGAAAATTAAGGAGAAATTTGGATGAAAGCTACATAATCAAAAATAATTTTTACGCATGGAATTTATCTTCATCCACAATCACAATAACATAAAGTGAAGTGCTTTTGAATCTCGGAAAAAGCCTGTTCGGCCTGAAAATGAACACTATAGTCTATAAGAATGGCTAATCAAAATTCATTATAGTTAAATAGGGTCCTGAACCTACCAAATATCGGGGGTTGCTGAGAGAATTCGATGTGAGAACCACTTTGAAGCAGGCATGAATCACCCCATTCACATCCATGTCATACAGAGCCTCTTCTGCATCCTCTCCAGGTTCCGATATGACATCGGCATCTTCATGCTTGAGATTCAGTCCTAACGAATGAAACGTGTTGCGCTCTTTGCCGCTTGTGTTTCCTCTAGGATTATTTTCATCGATCGGAGTGGAATGGCCGCGTTTGCGCTTCCTAGCAAACTGATGGGTTATATCCTAATTCGAATCAGAACAATCACACAGATAATAGAAAAATTGACACGCGAGTTTATCCAGATTCACCTCAGAATATGGCTATATCCTATAAAGGGATTTCACTATTATATTTAGGTTTACAACCACAATCTCTCATTACACTGATTTCTCATATGAGTACAATATATAGGACTTAAAATGGGTTCAAAGCCCAAGTTTATTCGAATTTCCTTGATCCCACAACAAACAGGTCAGCTTAAAACACAAGCCTATGGTCCCTTTAGTCACATGTCGTCGGTTCATATTTCAATTTCTCAACATTCTCGACAACAAGCGGGACCACTGACATTTCGTGCGTAGGAGTCATATATCGTCGGTTCATACTTCGATTCTCCTAAGCTGACGTGAACGTGCCTAGTATGAGAAACAAAGGTCCCCAAAGTATTCGTCAATTCCAACACAAACAACCGGACCTCCTTCTCGCACATGTGCAATCCGCACACCCTCACGGAGAATTTGGACACTCCATCGTGAGGTGGCTAGCAAGGATCACCTAGAGGGAAGTAAATAAGTGATTTAAACAATTCTTGACCAATATAAAGCGGAAGTAAAAGATCAAGAACAAAGTCTGAATATTGTTCAGATTTTAAACAATCTTTGAAAGCAATTGTGCAAGTGTGCAATAAATAGTTAAAAGGAGCTTTAAGGACAAGAAAATCTGCACACAAGATGTATAGTGATTCGGCTTAGATCAAGTCAAGTCCACTCTCCTACGCTAACAGCCTATCGGCTGGATTCCACTAGAAGATCAATTAAGAGATTACAAATTTTGAATTATAATACTCTGTGAAAGATAAGTCACTATATCTCACTCAATCACTCTTACAAAAGGTCTCTCAAGATTGTAGATTTTAGATCACAAAAGACAAGTGACGCTGATCGGAGTTTGCTCAGATTTTGAAATGGATGATTTTGGATTCCATCTCTCCTTCTACTCCTCGAAATGTCTCCTTTTATACTCCCCCACTTCCAAACTAGCCGTTGGATAATTTTCAGAGGATCACCTTCCAATCCTCACTTGGATAGATTTGGTAAAAATGATTGAGTAGCCGTCAAGATGATAAAATCTGAATCCCACTGAATATGGTCACCCATACAACCATAACTTCGGTTTCTGTAAGAAGAGCTTTTCCGTGAAACTTGTCTTGGGTTTGATTGTCAATCAAATGTTAAGATATTTTGCTATAAATATTCCTTACAAAATATCGTTCAAGATTGAAACAATCAATACTTTTCAATTGTAAAATCCAAGCCAGATTACTAGCCGTTGTGCATGTTCTGAGTTAGTGTCAAAGTCTGGATAAAGTTTGGTTCTTGACTCGCCTTCAAAACTTAAGTCAGGATGGGTTACTCTACAGAACTTTAATCTTTTGATACAAACTGAAGTTCTTCATCAGCCATATATAAATTCTAAGCTTCATCTTTGTGGTATAGAATCTGAAATTCTCCTTCTAAATTAAGTAAAGTCTGAACTTCTAGATTATAACTCCTTGGATTTAAATATTGCACATCATTTATCAGACTTATAAAATTCTCATAAACAGTTTTGTCAACTTCAAAATCTATTAGGAAGTTTTCTCAACACATCGAACTTGAAACCAGGAAGTCTCCGAATTGCAATGAATTGTCCTGAGCAAATACTTTCCAACCTCTTGTGAAGAAAAGCCATCGTCGACCTTCTCAATGTTCACGTGCCAAAATCTTCCGGCACAATTCGTTAGCTTGAATCTTTTGGGATTTATTAATCCAGGAAGATGCTTGACGACAAACCTTGAGGGATTCGCTGCCAAAATGTAAATTGTAGGAACTGTATTGAATTCCGTAGCAATAAGGCAATTAATACCGAAAGAAACAGAGGGAGAGCAAAACGTATCAACTGGGTGTCGAAGCCATCACGAATAAGAACCTAGAAAAATCTAGTTCTGGAGCTCCTTCTTTTGCCGTCCATTTCCATTCTGTTGATAAACGATCATGCTGAGAGATCGAGAGAATTTCAGAGTCACTAAACAAGGGAGCGATAAGGATGAGATTTTCCGAAAGGGCATGAAAACTTTTGGGTATTATGCAAATAATGGTGATGATTCAGAAATTAATCACTTTATGTGCAGTCTCAATGAATGCTACTGACTACGGAGGTGGGGAAGGAAGAGGGGGGAGAGAGATGAAACATCAGCTTTAACTTGAAAGTGTCGATCCATATTCTAGGATCGTGAACATCAATGTACATGATTGAGATGAAGAACAACACATTTATCCATTGGGGTCTTGCCTTGGATCTTTTGTGATGGTTACTGAGGTTACCTCACCAAAGTAGGGGAAGCAAATGCTTCCAATTGGAGCTGCCCCGCTTGTCCAGGTGTAAACACAGGCTAACAGGATTGCATTCTTTATTTTAACGTTCCGGTACCCGTACGTCTAGCCCTTCAAGTTGGGGATAGTTTTTCTGTCGTCACCCCAAGGAATATCCCATATTTAACGTCCCAAAGTTCAAACGAGATAGTTTAAGGACTTGCTTAGGTCCAACACCAATGTACACGATCGAGATGAAGCACAACACATTTATCCATCGATTCAAAGACCATCCACGAGTCATTCTGAGTCAAGTATCAACTTTTAAGTGTTGGGGACCAAACGGGAAAGTACTCAAAACATGCAACTCTTTCGCTGACTCCTTCATCGATTGACCCTGAACTGATCGAAAAACCTCCTGATTGACCTTTTGCACCTCTTTGCCTCGGTGTCGTTGCAGTCAGCGTTCGAACCAAAGTAGCTCTTCCCTCCAACCATTTTCAAAGATACATTGAGCGTCAAATCTGCTAGCCAAGACTTCATTTCCACTAGGACCCCACTTCTGGGCCTACCCTTTCTGATCCAAGCCTTGAACAATTCTTTTATCGCCGTCTCAACCTCAATAACTCGTATGTGCTTCAGTGAGTCAAGCAGGTTGTTCGATAGGAGCTCGACCGTCGCAACCTTGCGCATCTCTCACCAGTATTCCCCATAAGGAGTGAAGCCGAACATGGTACCGTTGTAGCCCATGAGCCTCATGGCTGTGATCAACGGGCTGTCTGCGAAGGCCTTGTCCTGGCCTTAGCCACTTCCCAACTGCTCACGACAATTGCTCGATGAGAACCTAATCTTATGGTGAAAATCGGTCCATACTTGTCGGCCATGGAACCCAACTTTTTGTGCATCAGGTCCTTGCTGCTGAACAGAGGAAGGTGGCCAAAAGAGGCCAACCGCCTTTGGCTTTGGGCACATCGCGACGGTCTTTGGACTTGTGTGATCGGTAGAGGGAGATGACCATTAGCAGGGCCAAGGTTGAGATCAAAATTATTAGCAATTCAATAAGAATTGGCATGATGAATGATTCCTGAAGTATAGCAGGACAGAGTTTATCTGGAAAATTTTCCTTTTAAAAGTTCATTTGCTGCTTTCCTGGCGGTTTCTGATGGAAGAAATTGTGTTTGGAGTTTTTAAGTCCAATGAACTTACACATATTCTAAAATAAGTGCTCAAATCCTTGTCGTTTTCTGGAAGCTTGGAGTGTGTGGGGACAAAAGCCAAAAGTCAGCCTAAGAGTAGATTGTTCTGAGGCAAATTAATCATTGACCACCACCTGAATAACTGCTCGCTATTAAGTAAATCTTCAGTGGCATGATGATTATCACTCCCCAAAATTGCTTGTTCTATGCTAATTCTGCTTAACCATCTTGATCACATGTAACGAAATATCCGTGCAATCGGGTATACTTCACTGTTCAAGCCGATAACTCCTCTCATATTAGTGACTTTCTGTATGCATTTACTAGAAACTGCAGCTGCCTCAGATTGTTTATTAGCCATATACGTTCTTGATTTTGGTTCTGTTTAGCTCTCTGATAGTTCCATACGATCAAATCTGATATGATCAAGGAAAGATGCTCTTTCGTCGAGATCAAGTAATTTTGACATGAAGTTAGAGAAATCTTCGATTTTTATTTCGAATTGACATGCATGTCCTCCGGTTTATCCTATGAGTGATGGAATGAAGGGCTTGAAAAAAGATTTATCAACTTGTATTCGTACGGTTTTCCCTCTGTTGTGGCCCAGCATTCGTATTGTTTCAATAGGCATCTTTTTGCTAGAGTAGTGGAGTCAAAAGGTGTGGTGAACCACCAAATAGACCTTGGGAAGGGTAATTTTAGGATTATAAAGCTCAGAAACTCATTGGTACTTTGTAGGTGTTTTTTGGCATTCGATTTGGCATGTCTAACTTTAGATTGTTGTATTTTTATTAGGGTTAATACCGCAAAAAACTCTAAACTGGTATACCTGTGACAAATTTATCTCAAACTAATTTTTTGACCATAAAAACTCAAAACTAGTACATCTGTAACAAATTTGTCCTCCGTTAGTTTCCATTAAATTTTGCTATCAATTTGCTGAATTTGATAATACGTGGCAGTTGACGGGTGTACCAATTTGGTATTCACCTTTCTATTTGTCGCACATTTGCCAATTTATTTTCCTTCGTTTTTACCTTTATTTTTGGTTATAAAAAAACCCATTTTAATGGAGGGTAAATTTGTCACAAGTCTCTTACCAAAAAAAAAAAAATTTGTCACAAGTGTACCAGTTTGGGATTTTCCGTGGTTAAAATATTAGTTTGGGGTAAATTTTTCATAGATGTAACGGTTTGAAGTTTTTCGTGATCAAAAAATTAATTTACACTACAAAAAAACTGGATTTTTGCCACGAAAATTTGCGACGAAAAAATTTTCGTCGCAAATTTGTGACAAATTTTCCAACGAAAAGTAAAATTCGTTGGAAATTTC